>CM053770.1:248103938-248131602 GCA_028658325.1 Potorous gilbertii | reverse complement strand
TTACTCTGGCGCGCTCTGTGGACTTTCTCCGCTCAACTTCTGTCTTTGTCTCTGACTCTCTCTCTGTCTCTGTCTCTGTCTCTCTCTGTCTTTCTGTCTCTGTCTCTGTCTCTGTCTCTCTCTCTCTCTCTCTGTCTCTGTTTCTCTCTCTCTCTCTGTCTCTCTGTCTCTCTCACTGTCCCTGCCTCTCTTTAATCTCTCCCTGCTGAGCGGGAACTGCAGAGGCAACTGCATTAGTTCTCTAGCCCGGCAGGGCGCAGCACCAGCCCTGACCATGAGGACTCTCCGCAGGTTGAAGTTCATGAGTTCACCCAGCCTCAGTGATCTGGGCAAGAGTGAGCAAGCAGCTTTAGATGAGCGAGGGGCCCAGCAGCGCCAGGCCTGCTCCAACGCCACCTGGAACAGGTAAGGACTTGCCTGCCGCCCCAAGGGCCTGTGCCATCCCACAACTGCTACTGCTGCTGCTGCTGCTCTGTACACCCAGAAGTTGTCACTCTTCCATACGCTCCTAGATTTAGACCTGAAAGGGACCTTAAAGCTCAGGCAGTCCATTTTACACATGAAGAAACTGAGGCCCAGCATGACCATGGGTCATACAGCTAATGAGTTCAAGATGGTGCTGTGTGCTAGGCTGAAGAACTGAATTCTAGGCCCAGGCTAACCCACCATGGTGAGTCACCAGAATTTTGAGGTCTCAATGACATCTCTGTCAAATGCATGAGTTCCATAAGTGGTACTAGGATGGATGGATGGATGGATGTCCATTGATGGATGGACAGATGAACAGATGGGCTAGGTGATCTCTAAGGTCCTTTCTGGGTCTAAAGCCTTATCAGGAGCAAACATTTCCTGCCTGCCTGCCTCCCTCCTTCCTTAATGATATTTTTGTAAATTTTCAGTGGTGTTTTTGTCTAGATACTTGTGTTGATTTTTCTCGCCATTCATGTACATTCACTGTGTTAATGACCAAAGAGCACACCTCCCCTCTCCCGTCCCTCTACACACACACACGAACACACGCACACACGCATGCACGCACACATTTCAAGGCCAAGTCAGCAGCTTAGACATAGGATGAGCCCTGGGTTGGGAATCCTGGCTGTTCCAGGGTAGTATGACTTCAGTGCAGAGCGGTATCTCTGTGCCAGCCGCAATCTATCACTCCAAAAGTTTTCTTCTTTTCCTTCCTGAGGAAGAGGAGAAAGGAGAGAGACTTGAAAGTAAAGGTGATATAAAACACCTTCTCCACAGTGCTCTGACTTTTTACTAGCCCTGGGAAGCATGAAGCTCAGGGATCAGCATCCCCCCCGTCACAGATGAGGAAACTGAGGTTCTGAACAGGGAGACGAGTTGTTCAAGGTCACCATTTGAATGAAGTCTTCTGTTTCTATTCAACTCGAGTCTCTGGAGCAGCTCCTGTGTTTTATGGACTAGAAAAATGAAACAAAGAGACCGTTTTCTTCAGAGTGTATTATATTGTGGGCAGGGGTGGGGGGCAGGGAGGGAAGTCTGTGCCCAGATTGCTCCATTCACAAGAGGTAGTGAGCGTTTCAGGGCTGAGAACACCTGGACATCTGGGGCACGAGCAAAGTTTTCCTGTGGGAGGTGATTCCCCAGTGGCATTTGAGCTGAGGAGAGCAGACATCATTTCAGGGATGGGCACAGAGATCTTGTGTGGGAAACACTAAATCTGTTACTTGGGCCGGAACCTAGGGTGTACAGATGGTGAAGCCGAGCTGGCATTTTCACCTCTCTCCTCAGTGCTGCACAGCCGTGGGGTGCCCTGGGACCTGCCTCCAGCCCTCCTCCAGGTGGAATGAAAGGGCCCATTCTTTCCTCTCTGCAGCAGCAGCCACAGCTCGGGCTGGCTGCTGTGGGAGGCAGTTGAGAAGGGAGGGATCCAGGCTTTCAGCAGGCAGAGTGAGGACAGAACCCCTGCTCTGGTCCAAGATGTCAACAAGCATGTTCAGAGAGGGTCCCATCGAGCAGAAGATAGTCCCACCATCCTGATGTCTCCTTTCTCATGGCATCTTCAATAGAAAGCTGGAAGGAAGTGATAGGCCAGGTAGTCTAATCTCACTTACCACACAATAGGTACTTCATAAGTGTATATTGGAGCCCTCATCTTACCAAGAAGGAAAACTAAGTCTCAAAGAAGTGAAATGGCTTAAGATCATAAATCTGGGATTGAAAGAGATCTTGAAGGCCACATACCCATTCCCTTTCATTATATGGATGGGGATATTGAGGCCCAGGTTAGTACTCTGTCAAGGTCATGCAGGAAGTGAGATGTTGGGCCAGCATTCACACAAGCTCATCAGACACCACGTCCTGGACCCTTGCTGTCCCCCAACCCCCAAACAGCTGGGGCAGCCAATGGACAAGTCAGAGGAAGGATGGGACGGGGTGTGAAGTTCCTGCCTCTCCCCCAAAGTGCTATCCCACCAGAGACCCATGGGTCTTGATACTCCCTGGAACCCTGGGGAAGACAGAGCTACAGGGCCTGTTTTACCCATGGGGAAACTGAGGCAAGGAAGGAGATATCACTTGTCCAGGGCTCTGAAGCTGGATTCACAGTTTGTTGTTTTGTTTTTTTTCCCACTGCCCAGGGCAGAGTGCCACAGAATTAGGAGGCGTAGAGTTGGTTCTAATAATATCTGAGTCCTTGCCTCCAGCATACCTCCCCCATTGATCAGGTTCTTGACTGAGGAATCTGGGGGAAGGGAAGTGAGTATCCTGGAAACCTAGAGGTTATCCCCAGCGGGCTGATGTCATGGAGGGAAGAATACCATCTCTGCCATTTCCCTTGTTCCCTAGTTCAGCTCCTCGGGATCACTGTAATTCTCCTTTCTTTACCACTTCAAGAATGGTAGATAAGCAATCACCCTTCAGCTTTCCAAAGCACTTTCAATGCTACAAGTATTTCATATCCCCATTTTACAGCTGAGAAAACTGAGGCGCAGGTAAGTTGGCTATAATAACAGAGGAGATGGATTTTGAACCCAGGTCTACTTGATTCTGAGGCCAAATATGTTTCATCCACTCCACTCTAAGAGTGGGAGACAGAACAACATGAAAGGGAAGGGACTGATCCATGTACTCCGATCCTGCTCCCCTCTGTCCCTCACCCCTGCCCCTGACCTCCTGGGTCCCATCAATGTTTGTTTGAGGGCCCTGGGGGGAGCGGGGGAGACCTTAGGTCTCCAAGGTCCTAGTGACCTAGACTCCATTATCTTAGATTTGTGTCTTTTCTCCCACCCAATCTGTCTCTCTTCCCTACCTCGCATAAATAGGCCCCACCCTGATAGACCCACAACAATGGGGAGGGGGTGGGCTGATGTGCCTAAGGCTTTCCCTGGCAGTCGAGGTTCAACAGGGCTAGAAGTTTCCTGGCCTTTCAGTGGGGTCCAGCCCTGTCCCCCTGGAGGCCTGAAAAAGGGAAGTCATTCACCCAAAGTCACTCCTCATGAAGGGAGGCAGGCAGCAAGACTCTTAGTCTCTTTCCACTTTGTCCCAGAACCTGTCTGGCTTGTGGGCCCTAGGGAGGGACTCTGTCCAGAACCTGGGCTGGAGACTGATGGGATTTAAGGAGCTCAGCTTTCCCCCTCTCCCCACTACAGGGCTTTGTGTCCACACAGAACCTCCTCAATCATGGAATCATGGGAATCCTAGGGCTCCAACCTGATCTGGAAGCAGTCTCACAGAGCCTTGACTGGCCTGTCTCCCAGGGTCTGGGGGGTCCTGAGATCTCTTGTCCTGCTGACTGCCCCTGTGAGGTCATCTGAGGCCTTGGAGCCCCAATGTATAGATGGAGACACTGAGGCCCAAGTTGTCTCAGCTCTTATACATCAGAGCTGTTCTCCAGCTTCTCCATCTGATACCTTTTTCAGGACATACCTCTGTGGCAATGGCCCCTGGTCATTGGGAAGCCAGGGCAGGATGCTCTCTACTGGAGGGAGGAGAATGTCTAGGGGGAGGAGGGGCCTGGAGATGCAGGAAGGAACTGGGAATGTGGAACCAGAGTACAGAGAAGTGGCGGCCATCTGAGGCTGGGGCCGGTGGAGGAGATAAAGGGTTGGTGAAGCTTCATGGACACTAGAGCCCCCTCCATCCCCCAACCCTCTCTGAGAAATGGGCTCCTAGGGAGGCAATGAGTCAATCCCAGTAGAAGCAAGGAGACCCTGGGGATGTTTCAGGGGTCTGGGCCCAGAAAGACCCTCTCAGCTCTTAGCTCTTGTTTCCAGGATTCTGTTGTCCTGGAGGGGCTCCTTCCAGCAAATATGCATTTTCTAAGAGCCTGCTAGGGGCTATGGACTGTGCAGGGTCCAGGGGATACACTGGCAGACATGAACCTGGCCCTTCCTTCAGAAAGCTGAGTCTCTGGAGGGTTGCCATGTGTAAGCAAATCCAATGCCATAAAAGGCCGTTAAAAGCAAGAGAAAACTTACTGCCTGGTGAGGTCTATGCTTAAAAGCAAGCTCAGCATTCTCCAAGGTACAGATAAAGAGGGAGGGTGCACCAGACAGTTTCTTTGGGCAAAATCTCAGAGTGAGGAGATGGCTGGTAGTATGGCCTGAGATCTTGGACATTACAGAAAGTGTGTGAAAGGAAAGAATGTGGAATAACTCTGGAAAATCAGGTGGGAACCAGACTAGGGGTGGAGTGGGGTGTTGAGTATTGTCCTGGTTATTAAGAAGTGAAAGCCTTCTTCCCAGGGCCTCTCACATCTGCTTTTCCCAGGACAATTCTTCAGATATTTAAAAGCAGCAAGTGACCTGTGAAGTGTAAATATGTTTAGTGTTAGCACATCACCTCACATGCCAAAGCTAGCTCTGGAGCTCCTCTGCCCTTGGGCAAGACCCCTGAGTGAGCCTTGTCTTGGCTTTTGCTGTCCAAGGGGCCCTGTCCAGCCCCTAGAGGCTCTCTCCAATCCCAAGATGTCCTGTCCAGCTCCCAGAGACTGTCCATCCACTCTGAGAGGCCCTGTCCAGACCTGGATGTCCCTGTCCAGCCCTGGAAGTCCCTTTCCAGCCTTGAGAGGTCATATCCAGGCCCAGAAGGCCCTAGTGTCTGAGTCGGAGGACTCCCAGGGCTGATTCTCCAGGTTTACCTAGCATGGCCATTGGAGAAGGAGTTGGGGAGCCGGGTCTCCCCTCATCTCCTGGACAAGCTTCTTAATGGGGTTTTCTAGGAGTCTTACAGGTCATCAGCGCTGGACAGGGCCTTTGGACAGAGAATGCCAGAGTTTTGAGGGGCCTGGGTGGGAACTTGAAGCAAAGTCAAAGAGGTGGCTGGGAGTGCAGTGGTCAGCACCCTAGGCCTGGAGACAGGAAACTCCCAGCTCAGATTTGACCTCTGACATCTCTCAGGAAATAATCATCTCACCTACTCCCAGGATGACTAGCATTGTGTACAGTAGGTACTTAATACATGCACATCCTCTTCCCCCTTCTTTTTGGATCTTGGAGGTTCCTTAGAGCACAGAACATCCAAGCGAGAAGGGCCTGGTCTACACCCACACTGAATTCGGAGCACGGGACTTTCATTGCGAACAGTCACCATTTTCTTCTTTGTAAAATGAGGAGTCAGTCAAGCTGGGCCCTGACCCTTGCCTGACTCTGGCCCTCCCAGTTCTAAGGAAGGACCTTCCCTACCACCACTGACGTTGTCTTTTCCCCTGTCTCTTCCAGTTCCAGTGTTTTATCCTGTTTCTAATGGAGAAAGTGCTTATAGTATACAGTCATGGCCACCTAATGGGGAGGCAAGGTAGCTAGGCACTGCTGCTTTCAGGGCCCCCCTCCAGTGTCTCTGGGACATAGGTGGCTCCTCATACCCCCCAGGAGGAAGCATCTGAGCAGAAGCCCAGGGCCTCCCATCCTCTGCCCTGCCAGAGACAAGGCTCCAAAAGGTGGGGTGAGTTTCTGACCTCCCAGGGCCTCTATGCCATGTCTGGCAGGCTCTCAGAAGAGGAAGTCCCTCCCCATTCCCTATGGCCACCAACCTGTCCCTCAGGTTTTTCCTGCCTCCCACCCCCAAGACACACACCTGATCAAATCAGCGAGGACTGCCCCAGGGCAGAGAAGGGCCTGGCCTCTGAGTCACTGAAGTTCAAGGTCCCATGGGCCAGAGGAGGTGAGGTCCAGTCTGAGGATCAGGGGCAGGGGAGGGAGAAGAGTGATTTTTGAGCTGTGGGGTGAGGAAGGGCTTCATGGAAGAGATGGTCCTTGAGCTGAGCTCTGACTAATGAGGGTAGACCTTACCCCGCTGCTGCTCTGGGTTTTATCTTCAGGGCAGGTTGATTGCCTTGCTGGCCCTGGCCTTCCCTTGTCCAGGCTAAAGTCAGGGTTCCTTCACATGGGGGAGGGTGCTTCTAGTCCCTGCCCTGGCCCCCCTCCTCTGTACCCCATCCTACTTTGTTGGCATTAATACTCTTCCTCTGAGGGGTCACCCCCAGCTGGTCAAAGGCTTTCCCAGGGTCAACCTGGGAGGAGGACAGTAGCATGGTGACATCCCTGTGGACCCAGGGTCTCATTCACTTTTTTGAGTGCCTACTGTGTGCCAGGTTCTGGGTACTGTAGCAAGCTAAAAATTAACAAATCCCTGCCCAGCAGAGTTGGCCCCATTGTGTCTTGGGTGAAGATGCACAGACTGTATACAAAGTGGGGAGGTGGGGGTGTCTTAGAGGAAACCAGAGATTCTAAGAGCCTTCTGAGATTGGCAGCCAAACATGGCCCCAACAAGGGTCCCCTGGGCCCAGGCATAGGGCCCAAGGCTTCCCAAGGCAGTCATTGAAGGAGCCTCACTTTGGGCATTGGCAATGGTCGAAGGTCTTGGGGAACCAGAACCCAGATAGTGGGAAACCTCCCTCCCCCCTGGTTCTTTGTTTCTCTCCTCAGTGGGGATTAGGAAAGGGTGGGGTCTGTGGTCTTCCTCCTGCCAGCCAGCCTCTTGAGGAGGATACCAGGGGTCAGAGTGGCTGCTGCCATGCCCATCATAGACACTCCCACTAAGTAGCCTCTCCTTGTCTTCCCTCCTGTAGCATCCACAATGGAGTGATTGCTGTGTTCCAGAGGAAAGGCCTTCCGGATCACCAACTGTTCCACCTGAACGAGGGCGTCCGGTGAGTGGGCTTCACAGAGGGAGGAGTGGGAGGGAAGGGCAGCCCTGAATGGAAGCCAGACTTGCCATCCACTGTTCAAAGGCCCCTCCCACCTCTGGCATTCCCTGATATAAGTTCTCTCCCAGCTCTGACATCCTGGGGTCACATTTCTATGCTTCTATGAGTTGTCCAAGAGATATCTCAATGTAGGTCTGTTTGAAAGGCCCTCTGCCACAAAGGGGGACAGTTAGGTGGAACAGTAGATACAGTGCCAGGCTTGGAGTCAGGAAGACTCATGTTCCTGAGTTCAAACCCAGCCTCAGACATCAACTAGTTGTGTGACTCTGGGTAAGTCACTTTACTCTGTTTGTTACAGTTTCCTCATTTGTAAAATGAGCTGGAGAAGGAGATGGCAAACCACTCCATTGTCTCTGCCAAGAAAACCCCAAATGGGGCCACAGAGACATAAGTGAAAAGAACTGAACTGAAATGCCCCAAAAGACAACCTGTTAATCTGGTGTCTGTGGGCCTCAGTCTCTGGTCGGCTCACTGACTTCATTGCTTATGCTGCTCTCATGACTCCCACCAGACACAGGACCAGCTCGCCCTTTCTTGAGGAGAGAAGGTGCTCATATCGTGCCAAAAGCTTCCACAAGTGGTCCCCTGTCATCTTATATACTTGACCTTTATTCGACTCTAATACCTCTCTAGCAAGGCAGGAGTAAGTGTAAACATTTCCCCACTGGAGAATTTGTCCCAGTGACAAGACTGGATGAGGTGCTGCCTTGTGTTGTTCAGGGCATATCCTAAAAGCCCAAACAAAGAGGAGACAGAAATGCCCCAGCCAGGAGCTGGGGTTCTCCACAGCAGGAGGGAGCCCCAGGAGCCCCAACTTTGCATCTTGGGTGCCCTGCATCAAGTTCCAGAACCTCCCTCCAGGGTCACACCAGATCCTTTCTGTTGACCATGTGTCTGCCGGAAACGAGGTCATGGAGGGCTGTCTTCACGCCAACGAGCTTGCATCCTTTGGGACCTTCAGGAGGGTCACAATACATTGAGCCAGGCATCACCCATAAGCAAAATGACAGGAATTCCTTTGGGAGATTGGCTAGGCCTCTAGGATTATCTGAATCATGTAGAACAGTAACACTAAGAAACTGGGAAGGTTTTCTTATCATGGGTACCTCTAGAAGGATCCTGGAAGGCTCCCCAGAGGAGGTGGCATTTGAGCCCCCTTGAAAGAAGGAGTGGACATTCCACTTGCCACAAGGTGAGGAAAAGGCATTGGTGTGTAGGGCATGATGGGAGCAAAGATTCAGGGACAGCATAAACTGTGGCCAGCTAGAGGTGAGCCTGAACAGGGAGGAGAGCCCCAGATGCCACAGGGCCTTGAATGCCAGCATCAGGAGACAAAACTGGGGGACAGTTGGGAGCTCCTGAAGGGTTTTGAACACAGTGGACTTGGTACTAAAGCATTCCAAGCATTTGTGAAGAGCCTACTGTGTGTCAGACACTGTGCTGGTCATTAGAGTTACATAGCCTAAAACAAAGCAGTCTCTGCCTTGTAGATGGTTGTGATCTGCCATAGGAGACCACATGCACCCCCAAGATAGACCCAGAAGAGATTACGGGAAGCATAGAAGGTTAGTTAAGGACAAACTGGCTTGGGTCAGTGGGCACTAGCAGATGATGATGTCTCAGCTTCTGTAAAGGAGGGGTGGGTGTCTCTGAGGTGCATATGAGGTGGAAAGGGCAGAGAGCAGCATCCAGGGTGAGGTCTTGGGAGAGAGGGTGTCACATGTGAGAAATGAGAAGAAAGGAGAGTCTGGCCAGGGCCTAAACTCACAGAGGAACAGCCGTTTGGTCTTGGAAGGAATAGGGAGCAGTTGGGGTTGATTAGCCAGGGCGACGACATGCTGAGAGTTGAATTGAAGAAAATCACTTTGGCAGCTGAGGGGCTGCATGATGGAGGTGTCCTGGAAAGGCTTAGAGTAGTGTGGAGAGAGGAATCGTGGAAGACCAGATGCGGGTCCCTATGATGGTCCCAGAGTGGGTTGAGCCAGTAGAAGAGGAGGACAGGGTCCAATCAGATGGGTAGGAGGAGAGCCAGGTGAGACCAATGTCATGGAAACCTAGAGAGGAGAGAATGTGATCCAAGAAGGCATTGAAGGCTATGGCCACATCAAGAAGGAAGTGGATTGGGAAAGGCTGTGAGACTGGGTCTTTTGGAGAAGGCAGTATGTGGTGGTTGGAAGCCAGAGTGTGGAGGGTTTAGAAGGGATTGAGAGGGGAGGAAGTGGGGGCTACAAGTGTGGCTGGCTTTTTGGAAGAGCTGGACAGAAAAGGGAAGGGGAGAGGTGGGATGGATGGATCTTGTGAGGGATATTGGTGGAGTAGACCCTATTCTCTGACAGGATAAGCAGTGAAGTTTTTCAGTGAAGGAGACAGGGAGAGACTAAAGTAGGTGAGAGTTAGGAGAACAAGGAAGCAGATGGAGAAGAGAGGGTGCAGTGGGGTGCCTTGTGCCAATAGAAGTCACGTGGGGACTTGGTTGTGCATGTGATTCATATCCCAGAGAAGAGGAGAGACTGAGGGGGGAGCTGGAGCCAGATCCCATGTCTGTGCACTCTGACCCCTGTACCCTTTTCACTCCATGATGATACTTTAGACCCAAGAGACTTTTCCACTGGATGGTTTAATGGCAAATGAGAATTCTAAGCCCACAGAAACCTCATGGTCTAATTCCTCTCTGAGGGCTACGTGTGATGCCAGTAATTAATTAAACCTATTGCAAATGACTGATGGTTTTGAGGCAGAAAAAGGGAAAGAGGGAGGGAGGACATGATCTTTGTGTTCTAACAGGCTCCCAAGCTGAGGCTTAAGGAATAGCTAAGAATCTCACAAAGAGAATGTGCAGGATGGGAGGCATGAGGGAACAGGGGATGTCAGACCTAGGAGGGGCCTTAGAACAGGGGATGCCAGAGGTGGAGATGCAGTACAACACGAAACGTAATTCCAGCACTCAAATTAGCATATAGTTCAACGCATGAGGAACCTGAAAGCCCGAGAGAGGCAGGGACTTGGCCACAGTCACATGAATTCTAAGCAGCAGAGTGGAATTCAAACTTCAGTCTCCTGACTTCAAATCCCCTGCTTGTCCTCCCATGGCACCACACTGCCTCTGAGATCCAGCTGTGTTACAAGCAGCTCACAGAGATCAGAGTACAACTGGCTGGCAAAATGATTTGCAGGAAGCAGACCTGGTTTCATTTGGGGAGCAACTTAACATACTGGTACTTGGATGTACTAGCACTCTTAGCATGCTGAAAGAAATGATAAAGGGGAAGGAATAGAGTGAAGGGAGCTGAACCAAGAGAACAGTAGACCCAGTGACTTCCAGACTGTAATGAACCAAACAGCAAGAAAACAGTACTGGCTGAGCCTCTTCCCTCAACTGAGGTTCCATCCCTGACTGAGCCTCCTTCCTTACTGAGACTTGTGGGTTATGACCCAGCTCTGCCCCAAAGAAGGATGAGAAGGCACCTCCTACCACTTCTTTGCTGATTTGGGGGCCTCTGGATGTGGAACACTGAACACACTGTCAAAGTGAGCTGATGAAGTGGACAATTTTTCTGCACTGCTCCACCCCCTCTCTTTCTTTGTTATTTTTTGTTGTAAAGGATGCTGGGTAGATAAATGGGACAGAAATATCTAGAAATGAAGGCAGAATTAAAATAGGAGGCAGCCATAAAAATGAAGAAATTGGGAAAAGTCCACTTTGCATTCCACGTCCAGCAGTTGCTGACCGTTCAATCACAGTTTCTTCATCCCTAGAATGGACTGAGAAAGTGGAGGGAAGGCCCTTTGTGATTGTAAAAGTTGAGGCCATGTTCTTGCAGAGTTCTTTGACAGAAATGCTTAGCTTAGAGGGACATTCTGATGGGCCGAGCCCCTTGAGCCTGGGACTGGCACCGGCTGGTCCTTTTGGAGCTACGTGGTCCCTAATTCAGCAGGGATGTGGATCGTCAGTCTATCATCCATGGAAACAGCCACAAATGGACACGTTATTCTTGGGGAGGAAGAGCGCATCACACCAAGTCAGAAGATCCACATTCAAGTCCCAACATGACACTTCCTACCTGGGAGACCTTGGCCAAGTCTCCTTCATCCAAGAGAGAGGGAAGATGCTGATTGCAGTCTCCAGCTCCCAGGGATCCTAGGGGAATCCAATGTGGTAACGACTAGAACATAAGAGAAAGTAGGTTCAGTGAATGACCGACTAGGACTTGGGGCAGTGGGGATGATGTCCAAGGAACAAGATTCAAATCCTGGCCATGCCAAATAAGAGCTGTACATCTCCCCACTAGCACTGGACCTCTCTGGGGCTCAGTTGCCTCTTCTGTAAACTTATTCACCAAACTTTGGTTAAGGACTCCCAAGTCAGTTGTCCTGGGCAGACCAACACTCCTCTGTGCTCCTGAGGAAACAGAAGGTCATGTGCAGGACAGAGTCAGGGGCAGGAGGATCAGGATTGGATTGGGGATGGTAGCAGGGAGCTGGGGCTTCTCCAGGGCCAGGGGAGAGGGCGGGGAGGAGGAAAGGCATGGTTAACAGGCTGCATAAGTGACAGGAGATGCTGAGGGTACCCCTGAAGACTTGAGGCCCTAGGATGTCCATACTCTCTTTTAGCTCTCCATCCTTGGGAGTCCTTATTTCCCTGTGCGGGTGCAGAACAATCAGGGCCATGCAGGAGTCACTCTATTCTAACATCTGTCTCCATTTGTCTTCTGAGCACAGGCAGCTGCTGAAAACCGAGCTGGGCTCTTTCTTCACCGAATATCTCCAGGTGAGTGTGGCTTGTCCTGGCCCCTGCTGCTGAGGGCTTGGGACCCATGGGAATGGGAAAGGGATGAACCCCGGACCATCAAAACCATCGTCACAACACATTTGTCTAGTGCCTCTCAGATAAGAAGAATGGAACCAATTAGTGATATGAGTATGGGGGTGGGGGGTGGGGTAGCAGCAAGAACTCTTTGAGGGGGTGAAGAAAATATTTTTGGCAAATTACTGTGTCATCCTTTTGAAATGAATCTGGCTTTATTTTTTACTTATGCATGCCTGTAAATGCTAGAATGCCTTTCCTTCCATGATGAATAGGGACATGGGAACATTTGCTGAAAGCCAAGGGGTTGGGAACCAAGCCAGGGAGCTTGGGATGTCCAAGGTCTCTCAGAGCCATGACATCCAGCTTCTAAGCTCTGGATGCTTCTGGAAAACACTGACATCTTAGTGGTTCCACTTTCAGAATCAGCTGCTAACCAAAGGCATGGTGATTCTCCGGGACAAGATTCGGTTCTATGAAGGTAAGCCCACCCAGGTGGCCCTGAGGTCTGTACACCTAACCTGGCCGTTGTGATTTCCATTCTCATTCAGTCAGCAAATGTCTGTCAAGTATCTCCTCTATGTAGGACCTCATGCTCTGATCCCACAACAAGATAGTCCTCCATCTCCCACTTCCAGGTATTTACCCTGGCTGTCCCCCACACCTGGAATGTCTGCCCTCCTCACCTTTGTCTCCTCACTTCCCTAGTTTCCTTCAAGGTTCAATTCCCACCATCTGCAGATGTTTCCTGGGGCCTGCAGCTGTTAGGGCCTCCCTTCAGACATTACCCCTCCTTTGTGCCTGCTGTGTCATCTCCCCTGAGACTGTGGCCCTATCAAGGTCAAGGGCTGTGGTCTCTCACCTTTCTCTTCATCCCCAGGGCTTGACTCAGCACTCCATCCATGATTCTAGAGCACAAAGTCACTTACACAGGTGTCAAACAGAATGGAAGGAATCCAAGGGCTTCTCTTTTAGTTGGGGGCCAGGGCAAGGGTCAAAGAAGGCTTCTTCAGGGGGCTAATATGAAGCTCAGCTTTGGAAGGGGAGAACTCAACTAAGCTAATAGGGCAAGGGCAGAACAAAAACACATGATAAAGGTGTGGAGGTGAGAAATAACTGGCATTTGGAGGAAGGAAAAAATAGCTCAGGGTGCTCCAGAGAGAGGAGTAGAGGGCAAGGTGGGAGAGAGAGAGAGAGTGGGTGTGTTATAAGTGGCTGGCTCAGCCCAACACTCCTGTCCATGAGGGCACAACCTTGTGTACCCATTGGAGGCAGAGATGGAAGAGACAAGCACCACCAAGTCTCTTGTGAGAGCATAGTTCCTAGGATTATAGATTCAGAGCTGTAAGGGGCTTTGGATTCCCTCTTGTCCCACTCTCTTGGAGAGTAAAGGCCTCCAGAATGAAAAAACTTGGCCATGGGCACGCAGCTAGCAAGTGGCCAGCCAAGATTCAAATCCAGGTCCAGCACTGTTCTCAGTGGGCTTCAAGACTGTCCATTGCTCACCAGGGCTTCTGGGATAGGGGCAGGATAGGAATGGGTTTGCCAAGTGTGTGCCAGGTTCCAGTATCCCAGGATACAACAGACAGGAAAGGGCGAGAGCAATGGTGCTGTCCACCTAAGGGCATTGTAGCACTGCCCATGATGGCCACGGTGCATCTGGGCAATCCGGGACCATTTCACTGCAGGTTGGGGGAAGGGGCTTTCCTGACAGGCAGAAATGGTGATGCCTTAAAGATGGGGATGATCACACAGACACATGTTATCATGTTATAGCACATTGTGTGTTACATTATATCGCACTCCATTGTATTATATCACATATTACATTCTATCCTATCCTGTTTCATTAATTCTATTATACAGAGGGCATTTCAGGTAAGACAGCCATTTTCTTCAGCTGTTACAACAAAACTGGGCATGCCCATTCTCCCCATTTCACAGATGGAGCAGCTGGGAGGCTCAGTCGATTAGAGTGTTGACCTTGAAGTTGGGAAGACCTTAGTTCAAATCCTACTTCAGACTCTTACTGGTCATATGGCCCTGCATGTCACCTGCCCTCTGCCTTGATTACTTCACTTGCAAAATGGGGATAAAAAGAGTAGCTACTTCACAGAGTGCTGGTGAATATTAATGAGATAATGCCTGTAAAATGTGTTGTAATTCTTACAGGGCAATCTCAGAGCCAGCTATTAGATGAGGACCTGAGATGACTTTCTCAGGACTCAAGTAGGAGGCTGACCTGGAACCCAGTCCCAGGCCTCAGGACCAAACACCTTCATGAGATTGGAGAGGTGTGGGCTCTTGGCTCAGGCTTGCTGTCAACCAGGAAGGTGACTCCAAGTCCCCCAATCTGGCATTCACCTCACTGTCCCGGCAGGTGTCACATGACTCCCCTTCAGGTCAAAGTCTGAGGGAGTTTTCCCCCTGGTGCAATAGACCATCTCCCACCTTCACGCCTTTGCACATTGTCCTCAGCCTAATTGTTCCTCCCTAGCCACTCCTTCACTGACAGCTGAGGAAGGAGAGGGAGTGAGGGAAGTGATGTGCTCAGGGTCACCTAGAGGATGATCTGTAGCTTTGTGAGTGGAAGGGAACAGGAAATAAAGGCAGGCCCTACATGAAAGGCCCACGTGCCCTCATGCTCCAGGGATGGGACCCTCCCTCAGCCACTCTTTCCCATATCTGGCCTATGAAAAATGTTGCTGTGCTCTGTAGAATGCCCCTGGCTTGGGCCCCAGGTCCTCCTCCGGAAAAGACTGAGCTTCCTTTCTTCCACCCCTTGGGAGGAAACTCCTAGGCCTTTGTCCAGTGGAGAATGCTGAATCAGGGGCCCTGGGGCAGATCATTCAGCTTTCACTCTCTAGGAGAAGAGAGTCGCCCACTCCAGCCTTCTGGGCCCAGTCTGGTCCTCAGTCTGAGCCTTGGCTGCTGTAGGGGACTGTGACCAGTGTGCCCCCCAAGTCCAGATTGGGAGGGGCTCTCCAGGCCTCTAATCTGACCCAGACTTGAGCAAGAGTCCCTCCTTTGGCCTCCTTAACCAATGGTCCCCTGGATTGACTTGAAGATCTCTAGTGTGGGGGAAGTGACTCTCCAGAGAAGTGTCCAGCTCCTCAGTACCAAGTGTAAATATGATCTGGTGCTCCCAGGCTAATCCTTCTGCGGGGGTGACAGCCCTTCTGAATGCTGAAGACAAACTCTCCTTCCCTGACCCCCTGCCCATCTTTTCTTCTCCAGCCTAGACATGCCCAGCACCTCCATCCAATCCTCATGGGCCTGAATTCCAGGCTCTTTCCCATCCATATCTTTTCTGTGCTGGGCCCTCAGTTCCTGCTGGGCTCTCCAGGGGTGGCCCCACCCCTAGTCCTTCCCAAGACCTGGACAGCTCCCTAAATAAGGGACAGCAGCACTCCTAGCTGCTGGTTCAACGTGGAGGCTCCAGTGTCCTGGTGTGGTCAGAGAAGGCAAGGGAGATCAGAGTCATGACCAAGGTTTGCTGTCCCTGCCTGGCCAGTGCCCTGCTACAGGTGTGCCTGTTTGTTCCTGAGATGCCCTGCTGGGCCCGGCTCAACCTGTCCCTGGAGCATGCTGCCCTGGGCCAGACCCCCGAAAAGAAGGGAGAGGCTGGAGGCAGTGAGGCTGCTACTGCCTCCCCTACCACCTCCACTGCACCTGGTACAAGCTAGATCTGTTCCCCCTCAGATCTGACCCAGTTTCTGTCCCATCCTGCTGTTACCAAGCTGCCTTCTAGAATGCTCAGTGACACAGAGCTAGGAGGTTTTCATTGGTCTCCATGACACCAAATTGGAGATGGGGTGGATTTCTCCTCCCTCTGGATTCATCGAATCCTTGTTCAGAGCTGCAGTGATCTTTGCAGGCACCTGCTCCACTGCCCCTCCATACTCTCCCTGTCCTCAGAGACCTCTGGCCATGGGGCTTGGTCCTGAGGCTGGGGAAGGATCAGGCAGAGTAGGCTCAAGGACATTGGAGCTGGAAGAGTGTGGTGTCAGGGGTCCCAAGTGCTTGTCTTTTAGCCTTGGCCAACTTACTTGTCCTCTCTAGACCTCAGTTTCCTCTCCTGTCAAAGGTTTTTCTAGCCAGCTGCAAGTCAGCCACTTGCTGGAGAAAGTGCCACAGGGAGTTCCTCAGGATAGGGGGAAAGCCTGGTCAGACCCAGGCAAGGTTCGTGCTTCCTGAGACTCATGGATCCAACCCTAGCCTCCTTCAGCTGGTGAGACCTGAAAGGATATGACCAGAACTGAGATGGCTTCCCAAGGAGGGATTTACACGCAGTACCTAGGAAACAGGAACGGGTGGGGGAAGAGAGGGGAAGAAATTTAAAAATGTTTCCTGTTGTTATTAAATGTTTACCATTCTTCCAAGGAGAGCAGTTCATTAAGTGCTTACAATGTATCCAGCTAAGCTGTTATCAAAAGTGTTTCTGTCCTCCCTGAGCGCTCCCTCCTCCTAATGGAGACCAATATCCAGGGGAAGGCCCTTTAGTCTGGAAAGCTACGGGAAGGATGAGTAGGTGGAGATTGGCACATCCCATCCAGGCACAACACTGAGAGAGATAATGCAGCCCACATGGAGTTTCTGTTCCCCCTTACAGCTCCTCTGGGGGCTCACTGCTTTCTTTTCTAGAATGCCAAGGGATGTCCTTTGTGCAGTAACTGGTTTTCCTTTCTTCCAGGACAGAAGCTACTAGATTCTTTGGCTGAAACCTGGGATTTCTTTTTTGGGGATATCCTGCCCACCCTCCAAGCCATTTTCTACCCCGTGCAGGTGAATAATTTCATTGTATGATGTGAAGACAGGTCACCTGGGTCCACATCCTGCTTTGCCCTTTGTTAGCTATATGACCCTGGGCAAGTCACTTTACTCTTTCTGAACCTCTTTCCAAACTATAAACTGGGACAAGTAACTTTTTAAAAAAATAAGCTAATTTATTTATTTTTAGTTTTCAGCCATCACTTCCATGAGTTTTAAATGTTCTTCCCCTCCTTTCCCTCCCTAAGATGGCATGCATTCTGGTATAGGCTCAACATATACATTCCTATTAAACATATTTGCACATTAGTCATGTTGTCTAGAAGAATTAGAATAAACCACGAGAAAGAAAACAAAACAAAGAGACAGCAACAAAAGTCATCTGCTTGGCTCTGCATTCAGATTCCGTTATTCTTTCTCTGGATGGGAATGGCATTTTCCATCACAAGTCCTTTGGAATTGTTTTAGGTGCTTGCATTGCTGAGAAGGGCTAAGTCTATTACAGTCATCAAACACTGGCTGTTACTGCGTATGGTGTTCTTATCGTTCTTTTCACTTCACTCGGCATCAGTTCATAGAAATCTTTCCAGGATTTTCTGAAGTTCACCTGTTTGTTATTTCTTATAGCACAGTAGTATTCCATTACATTTATATACCACAACTTGTGTGGCCATTTCCCGGTGGATGGGCATTCCCTCAATATCCAGTTCTTGGCTACCACCAAAAGAGCTGCTATAAATATTTTTGTACATGTGGGTCCTTTCCCCATTTTTATGATCTCTTTGGGTTACAGTCCTAGAAGTGGTGTTACTGGGTCGAAGGATATGCCCAGTTTTACAGCCCTTTGGGCATAGTGGGGACAAGTAACTCAAACACCACCCCATTCCTGGGATGCTCTAAGGGAACACATGCTGTAGACTGTCCTCCATTCAAGCACTCCCTTGGCTTTAGTCTCAGGGCTCTGGTTTGCCAGACTTGGGCAGGTCACTTTAATGTGAGATCCTGGGGGGAGAGGGAGTTATGGGTCTTGTCCTAACTCTTGCCCTTGTGTCTGCAGGGGAAAGAGCCCTCGGTCCGTCAGCTGGCCCTCTTGCACTTCCGGAACATCATCACACTCAACATTAAGCTGGAAGATGCTCTCTCAAGGTCTCGAGCCAGGATCCCTCCTTCCATTGTCCAAATGCTGCTGGTCCTCCAGGTCAGTACTTATTTATTAAGCTCCTGCTATGTTCAGGGATAGAAGAAGTGAATGGAGAGCAAGCAGGTCCTGGAGCAGGAAGTCCTGGGTTCAAATCCTACTCTGACACACAGGACCAGCAATGAGACTGTGTGACCCTGGAGAAGTCACTTGACCCCTGAGTGGCCCAGGCAACTCTCTAAGGCTATGAGTCACAGACAAGTGACTGACCTGCATCAATAGAAAGCATTTCTATGTTCAGAGTTCCCTACCTTCATAAAGTGTGAAGTGAACAGCTCCCTACCAACAGGGCCTCTCATGGTCCAGTCCTTGGCAGGAGCAGAGGAAGGAAGGCCTGTTCTGGGGAAAGGCATGGCCCGAGGGCCTGGCATAGCAGGAAGAGGACCTGCACTCTCTGATCAGGTACTGCTCAGCTGCCGGGATGTGAGAGAAGGGAGGGGGCAGGGCTAGTGAGCAGGACCTAGGCCCTGGGAAATACTGCAGAAGAAACTTGTGACAAGGCAGGGGCATCATTGGGTGCAACCCCAGTTACAGATGAGGGAACTAAGGCCCTCAGGAAGCTACTTGGCCATAAAAGGAGCAAGCTCAGGACTGGGCCTGAGGTCCCCTAGATAAAAATCTAGTTCTGCCATGTTGCGCCATAGGCCTGGAGCCAGAATCTTCCTGGGATCTGCCTTCCCTCACTTATGGATGAGCAGCTGAGTCCAGAAAGGCTCACGGCTTGCCCAGGGTCATGAATCTGCAGTGGTGGGATTTGAATGCAGAACCTAGGCCTCCAGACACAGGCTGAAGCACAGACTTAGAGTATCCAAGGAACGGACCTCCCAAGACATTTCACTTTTCATCAGTTCATGAGAGTCTGCCTGTTTTAAGAGGGACATTTCTGCTCCACTGGATGTCTCAGGCAGGCTCTCCCAGGGTTCCCCCTGAAACCTTGCCCTTTTCCCTCACCCTCTACGGGACAGCCCCTCAGATCTGTGAAGTAATTCTCATGTTCCCCTCCCCTGGGACTCCTTGTCCAGGCCAGGCAAACCTCATATGGGGCCAGCTCAAGGCTCATCCTTCTCTGGGCTGCTCCTCTCCAGAGTCTCTCTGGCTTATCTAAAATGTCCTTCTTAAGTCACGGTGTCCAGAGCTGAACCCAGAACCCTAGATGTGGCCTGCCCAGGGAACAGGACCATCATCCCATTCTTGGTGCTGCCATTGATCCCTCAAATTCCTAGGGAGCTGGTGGTGCACTTAGCCCCCTAGAGTATTTTCAGACAAATTATAGTCTGACCATGCCTCCTGCACTCTTTCTTTGTCAAGTTTCAGTATCTTTTCATTCTCCCTTGGGGCTCTCCAGCATTATAGTCCTTCAGATGCTGTGGATGTCAGTGGCTCATCTATGGCAGGGAAAATGGGACTCTGATTCAGATTAAAGTCTGAGGGCCCTGAAAGCCTGACACAATTCCTCCTCCTCCCCTTCTTATTGTAACTTAATCATCCAGAGAGATTATGATATGGAGCATAGCAGCAACAGCAAAAAGGGGGCTGTAAATGAAATGGCAACCTTGTACAAATGTCTTTGGCTCAGCTGAGTAGTATAGAGTCATCCTGTTCATGCTCTCCTTGGACTCCTGTTTCTTCTCTGTGTTTTATCTATTGGTATCTTCTCCCCCTCCCCCCCAGCTCTGCAAAAGCCCCCTCCTTGCCCATTCAGGGGATCAGGCCCAGCATAGGCCCCCTGTGGGCTGACCTCTGCCTCCTCTTCCCTTTGGGGAAATCCCCAGAGAGTCTTTAATTCTGAGGCCATCCTTCTGATGCTTTCCCCACATGAGCCTACCTGGAGTTTGTTTGAACAGAATTGTTTGCTTCTGGTCTTTCCCATAGACTGTAAGATTCCTGAGATCCTGGACTGCCTTTTGTCTTTCTTTGCAAATATCCCTAGCTCCTAGTATGGGGCCTGGCACAGCGGGTACTTAATCATTGCTTCTTGACACCACATGGTCCCTCCCCTCAAGGAGCTCATGGTGTAGAGTGTGTGTGCCCCATCCCCCCAACAGAAACCAACCCCTCAGGGAACAGGGGAGGGCACTAGATTGCCCTGAATATGGCCTCTGCTCCATTCCTCTAAACAGAGCTTGTAGGTGGGCCTCTAGTTCTTGTGGGTCGTTTGCTTCCTTGCAAAGGAAAGGCACCAGGCCCAAGGGGGCCCCACAGTCAGTGAGTAGCTCTGCCTACAAGCATCAGAGGGATTCCAAGAAGGGAGAACAGCCCAACTTGAGAAAGTCAGGGAAGGGTGGGAAGCCAGGGTCAAGGGGCTATTCTAGTCCACTCAGGCCATGGAGGTGAAGGCTGGGAGGCAGAATGCCACAGGTGCCCAGTGTGACCAGGGCATGAGGTCTGTGGAGATGATATGATCTGGGATAAGGGGGAAGGTAGGGGTTGCAGAGAGCCTCGAAAGGCAAACAAGGGACCTGGTCACCGTTCCCTATGTGAGGGAGCAGGAGCCCCTTTAGCAGGACAGCAGAAGGGTTCTTTGGCAGCTCTGAGCCCTGAGTGTGATAGAGCCTGCCCTGGGCTGGGACTGGGGGCTGCAGAGACCATAGATGGTAGGGGAGGAAGAGTCCCAGGAGAGTGACCCTGAGCCGTGGCAGAGACTCGGACACCCCCTGGTGGTGATGGCTGCACATGCAGCATCCTTCAGCTTTTAACCTTGAAACTTTCTGGTTTGGGAAGCCAGAACCCACAGGGTCTTTGGTTGCCAGAGGGGATGCTGAAATGAGATTCCTTCCCAACATGGCCTATCCCATCCCCCAGGCTGCTGCCCTGGTAGCCCCTCACTCCCTCCATCACATGCCCCATGCCCAATGACTTTCCTCTTCCTTCTCACCTTCTTAGGGGGTCCATGAGTCCAAAGGCATCACGGAAGACTATTTGAAGCTTGAAGCTCTAATCCAGAAGGTGGTCTCCCCATACTTGGGGACCTATGGCCTCTACTCCAATGATGGACCCTTCACACACTCCTCCTGCATCTTGGGTAAGGAAGCCAGGCCCTTGGGGCCCCGGCAGCAGTGGCAGGGAGGTGCAGACTCAGTTCAGCAGCCCAGCCTCAGTGGCTACTCTTGGGAAAGGAGGGCTCCATCATCCCCCTCAGTTACTCTTCCCTCACCCCTTCTCAGCACAAGGCCTGAGAGCTCAGAGCATCCCCAAGAGGTCTTGTTCCCCAGTGGGCATCAGGGAAGTGGCTCTTTGGCCTGTCACCAACACCTCTTAACTGTATAGTCCTTGACAGGTCACTTTCCTTCTCAGCATTAACTGCTTCATCTGGAAAGCAGCCACCTCCCATGAGCCTCTAAGGAAAGTGCTTTGTAAGCCCTTCAGTACTGGAGAATGGGGGGCCAAGACAAGGAATCTTGTATGCACAGAGGCAGCTAGGACAGAGCTGGGACAGAGGACAGAGACAGGAGCCTGACAGTGGGCAGGGGAGGGGCAACACTCTCATCTTAGGGTTGGGGGGACACTGAAGTTGGGCTCAAAAAGATGAGAGAGACCGCCTCAGCCAGAGGCTGAAAGTGTGACTGCCCTAGAAAGTCTGAGAAGCTTCCAGGGGAGGAGTCCATCTCTGAGAAGTCTTTGAAGGACATGTGGTTTGGCACTGAAGGAGGCTTTGAAGGGGGGAGGGAGGGAAGGAGGGAAAGAGGAAAGAAGGAAAAGAGGAGGGAAGCAAGGGGAAGAAGGATACCTCTGTTTGAATACTCAAGCACTGGAAAATATGTCTGGGACATCAGGCATGAAATACTCCTACATTAATTTTGCAATAAGGTTGGAGATAGAGGGTACCCTGAGATACTGACTGGGAGGTTGCCACTAGGGAAGGAGACTGAGCAGGGTCAAGTTGGAGAGCTCCTCTGGCATCAAGGAGAAATCATGTTGTCACTAACTGTTTTTGCTAATCAGCTTTCTTGCTTCTGCCTGGTTGAGGATTACAAGCTTAGTGAGGGCCTTATACATTTTGGTGCACTGAAGCAAATCACCAACCACACAACCCTGGTTATATTCTTGTCTACCCGTTTGAACTTACCTTACTTTGTCCTCACACAAACAACTTGGGGCATGTATCATCTCTGTTTCACAGATGAAGAAACCGAGGCTCAGAGAGAGACAGAGACTTACACATGCACATGCACACAGATAGACACATGCACACGCACACACATACAGACACACAGAGACTTGTCCAATATTACATTTTTCACAATGACAGGGCTGGGATCCATTTATTCATTCAATAAGTGTTCTGTTAAGTCTTTCTGTGAGACAGTCACTATCTTCAGAGGCCTCTATTAAGCAGGACCTTTCAAGGAGAGAAAAAGAGAAAGGAGAGAGAGAAGGGGAAAGAAAGAAACAGAGTGGGAGATATGAGAGGGGAGAGAGAAGGAGGAAGCAGAGAGAAAAGGAGAGACAGAGGAGAGAGGGAGGGTGGGAGAGAAAAACAGAGAGGGAGGAAGAGACAGGGATAGGGAGAGAAAGGGAGGGAGGGAGATAGAGAGAGGAAGGGGAGAGAGGGAGCCTTTATTAGTACTCTAGCCTCCTGGGAATTGGTAGCAGATGCCCTTTCACCCACGGACCTCACGTGACCCTGATTTTGCTTCCTCCAACAGAAAAGCGCTTTTCCCGCCGTTCCAAGGCAGGCGACATCATGGCCAAGAATCCTGTGGTTCGATCCAAGAGTTACAACAACCCACTGCTCACTCCTGTGGCAGAGTATGAGACAGAAGGGCTGGCAGCCAACGGTACGGGCATCCGCAGACACTCTGTCTCTGAAATGACATCCTGTCCTGAGACCCAGGACTATGCTGACCTTGATGGTGGCTCCAAGGTCTCCATGATGGCCCCCAAATCGTCCCTGGCTGCAGAGGCTGAACGTTGTAATGCCAAGGTCCATCAGATGGGGCAGCCACCACTGTACCACCAGTGTGATGAGCCCAGCCCAACCTTTAAGCTGTCCAGAGACCCAGCCTCAGTCTCGGCCCCTTCCTCTAGCCCAGAGAACTTAGTAGATCAAATTTTGGAATCCATTGATTCCGACTCTGAAGGAATCTTCATAAACTTTGACCGAGGACGCTCTAAGGCAACAGCATATGGTGTGGATGGGAGCAGACAGAGCGTTGTGTGACCATCCTCCACCAGGAGGGCAACCTGGCATATGTCTCAGGCCGTGAATGTACATGTCAGAGGTGGCCTAGTACAATGGAGGGCACCCTGGACTGGGGAACGAGAGGCCTGGGTTGGAGTTCCTGCTCTAGTCATCACTGGCCCTGCAGCCCTGGGCAGATCACCTTTTCTGAGCCTCATTCTCCTTCTCCCTGCCCTGCTGACCTCCCACAGTGGCCATGAGGATCCCATGAGATAATAACATGTGTGGAGGCACTTCGTAACTAATGGTGTGTGTGTGTGTGTGTGTGTGTGTGTGTGTGAGAGAGAGAGAGAGAGAGAGAGAGAGAGAGAGAGAGAGAGAGAGAGAGAGAGGGAGGGAGAGAGAGAGAGAGAAAGAGAAAGTGAGAGAGATTGAGAGCCATTGCTTGGGTGTATTTTTTCACTCCCTGGTTTCCTCATACCCCTCTCATCAGATTTCTTGCCACTTGAACAGGGCTTCTCCAGAGAAGGGTCCTTCCAAGTGGATATATCTTGGTGCCCCTTCCCATATCTCTTGGGCCCTTCAACCTTCTGTGTCCTTGGGAGCCATTTTCTACATCCTAAATCACCTGGGTTTGCCCTGACCCTGGCACTATGCCAGATTTGTAGAGCTACAAATGAACAGTCCTTGTCATGATGTGAGCCTACATTCTACCAAAGGGATATAACATATCTATAGACAAATAATAAGCTATCACACACACATACACACACAAAGGGATTTTCAAGCAGAAGGATACTTGGACTGAGTCTGATAAGGTCCAACCACAGGCAGGCACCAGTTCAGTGGGCAGCCTCATTCTCAGCCCAGACTCATCCCCAGCCAAGAGGAAAGTACCAAGGCTGGCCCCAAAACATAGGATGTCCAACATAAGTTGGACACACACACACATACCTCCTCCCTTAGTCCCCTCCCAGGGGTCAGCATTCCGAGAAAGAGTTCCAGTGACAGCATCATACTAGGGAAGCCTCTCAAGGGGGCAGCCACACCAAGCCTGTGTCCTGCACCCCAAAGCTCATGGGCATGACCAGTCTGTTGCCATGGACAGTAACAGCCAACCTTTCCCCCTCATCCCCCACCAAACAAGTGACCTCCATAAGCTAGGGCTGTTGGCCCTCTCTCCTGTGGACACTGTCCACTGGTCACAGTGCTGGCAGCCAGGACCCTATCAACAGTAATAATAGACCAAGAATGGGAGGCTGGTCTCCTCTCCCCTCTGTTGCTGATTCTGTGACTGGGAACGTAGCCAAAGAAAGGCCCTGCTCTGGGCTTCTCTTTTTCTCTCCCTGGCTTATGCTGCCTCTTTCCAGGCTGCCTAAGATGCAAGTTGGCAAAGAGGAAGGAACATTCCCTGAGGCTGTCTCTGTGGAACAGGCCCATGTCTGGCCAAGAGCAGCACACAGGCTTAGACTCAGCAGGAGTTTACCTGGCTCCACCCTCCTACCCCCCCCTCCCCCCATCCAGGACTAAGGTGGTTTGTAAAATGAGGAGTGGGGAATAGCATCTGGAGCCTTGCCTTCCCTCCTGCCCTCTGGGGCCTTGGACATCAGTTCTCTTTCCCCCTCATTGATCCAAGCCCTTGACAGCCCTTGGAAATTTAAAGTCCATGAATATCAGCCAATGTTGTATGTGTGCACTTGTGCTGAAAGCTTGCCTATAGATTCAATTCTCTGTGGTTCATTTTCACCAGCATTTACTGGCTCCTCTGGGCAGAGCATTGGAGGGAGCCAGGGGTGGCAGACATCCTATTTGATGAATATAGGAGATATCCCGAGACATGGTGATCTGTGCTAGGAAATGAGCATCTCTGGAAAAAGCTCAAACGATGACCCCTCCCTTGTTAGCTGGAAAATTTCAGAAAGTCTTGAATAACACGGCAGGGTACACAGCAGAGGTTTAATAAATACTTAATAAGTAAATGATGAACTGAACTATCAGTGTGGACTGGGCTGTGGAGCAAGGGAAGGATTTGTCCGATGATCACTAGGTCTAGGCTAGGCACCCATACAAAGCAAAGTCCTGCCTTCCTTCAGGATGCTTCCATTCTCCTACAGGGTTGGAGGAAGACTACACTGCCCAGGTGAGTGAATGTACATTATTTCCAGAGGTGGAATGCCCTAGCACCTGGTGAGGTTAATCTCTACTCAGGTGCAGATCTCTTCCCATTCTGGGCACTTCTTGTTCGTGTTTCCCCATAAGCCCAGCCTCCTGGAGGCCATCCCTGGGTGGTGAAGTGTGTAGCTGTCCTTGGTTACCCATGTATGGTTCCTCACACTTTGGAAATTATCAGTTCATCTCCTCCAGACTCATCCTTCCTGACATTTCTCATACAGTGCCTGGGAATTTGTTGTAGCCCCTGGTGCCCACTGTGGGCCTCTCCACTGACTTCTGGGTCCCCTGTAATTTGGTGTTCCAAGGTATACGGCCTTCCCATATCACTAGGAGAGTATAAATATTATAAAGATGAATTGTTGAATGATGGAGCAATTCAGGTCATTAAAAAAATCAGTCCCATTTCCCAAATGGGATCCAACTCACTCCCTTCACTCCCACACCTGGCCCATCATCTGCTTGCTGGGCCTGTCCTGCACTGATAGGTCACCTTCCAGGGTCCTTCCTTCAGCTGTATGACTTCACATGGGCAATGGGTATTATTCATCCATTTAGTTTTCCCCATGTGGATTGTTAGCCCAGGCTCTTTTGAGCAGCCCTGGGTCTTGATAAGGAGGTCCTATTGTCTTCTGAAGATTGATGTCATTTTCCAACAAATAGGGCCACCATCTCTTTTCACCTTCCCCTGAATTCCCTTACTATATACAATAGGTGCATAATTAATGCTGAAGAATGAATGAATAACAAGCTGGATTTGGAGTCAGAAGATTGGTGTCCTTGAGTTTAACATTTCTCTGCTTGGGGATTCAGGCTTCCCACCTCTAAAATGAGGGGCACATTCTGAATGGTCTCCTGACCAACTCTAACCTGCATGATGCTAAATTTTTTTGTGAGGACCCAAGGGACAGATACTGTTGATAAACCTGCTTACTTTTCTACCCGCCCTAGCTCTTGGCAGAGAATGAGACACCTCTTACTTCTCTCTAGGGAGATCAGATGTCTCCTTCACTGGCAGTGTGTCCATACCCCTGCCCCCTTTTCCCTGGTTGCTGAGAACAGGTGAAATATCTATGCCTAGTATCTGACCCTGGAGGTGAGAAGGTACCTGCTGTCCTGGAATGTGACCAGGTGAGATCTAGAATCAGGGGAGGGGAGGGACTTTGGAGATCATTAACCTCTTGAGGAGGGGTTGTGTCTGAAACCCTGGCTCCCACTCTTGTTCGGTGTGATCTTGAGGAAATTTCATGCTCTTTGAACCTCAGTTTCCTTTTTTGTACAAGGAGGACTAGTCTGTACGAACTAGGCTCTAAGGTCCCCTCCAGGTATGACCCTCAAAATTGAACCTTCTCCTTTCATAGATGAAGAAACTGGACCCAGAGAGGGAAAAGGGCTAGCCCAGGGTCATCACACATCACATCACACACCTTTTGACCTGTGTTTCCCCCATGCCCGCACTGACTCCTTCTCATTGATTATTGGTCATTCTGTGTATGATTGTATTGCGTTTGTTTGTGAAGGGTTCTTGGAACCTACAGGGAGGAAGCAGATTACTGAACTGGAGTCAAGAACCCAGGGGCTAAATCTTGTCTATAAAACATAGGTACTGGTTGTGTCACAGAACCTCCCTATGCCTCAGTTTTCTCATCTGTAAAATAAGGATCAATAATCCCCAGAGTGTGAAGATATACTTTTGTACCTCTTAAATAGAGACATCATCATCATCAGTTCTCCTTTAGAAACAAAATGTGAGAAGGGGGGGCGGAGCCAAGATAGCGGAGTAGAAAGACTCACATGTGCTAGCTCCGAACCCTCAGCCCATAATTATCTATAAAAAGAACTCCCAACAAATTCTGGAACAGTGGAGTTGCGCAGCAACGGGGTGAAGGAGATTTCCGTTCCAGAGAGCCCTGAAAAACAGATCCCAAAGGTCCGTCACGCACTGGACGGGAACAGAGCCCAGCCCTGCCCTGGCCACGGCACTGAGAGGAGCAAGCAGATCCTTAGCAGGCTTCAGGGATGGAATCTCTAGTGGCCACAAAGGTCCTTCCACCCACAGATGCATAGGTCAGTGAGAGAGATGTCTGCACGGGCTGAGAGGGGAGTGGGGTGTCTCCATGACTCGGGCCCCCTCGGGAGGCAGCAGCAGAGGCAGTGGCAGAGGCAGCGGGCTGCCAGAGGCTCCCAGAGCAGGCAGGAGCTCAGCAGCAGCTCCATTACGGAAGGTCTCTGCATAAACCCCCTGAGAGAACTGAGCCTGGGAGGCAGCCCTGCCCCAACCTGAGAACATGATTTAATCTTACCCTGAATAGCAGCCAGCTGCGGCTGAAAGGCTTGAGGCTGGGGAGCAGCATTTGAATCTCAGACCCCAAGCACTAGCTGAGTGGATCTAGGCGGGGGTGCAGAGGAATCTCAGAAGTCAAG
>CM053770.1:248073896-248103438 GCA_028658325.1 Potorous gilbertii | reverse complement strand
AAAAGGATTTTGAAAATCAAGTTAGGTGGAGGAAAAACTGGGAAGAGAAATGAGAGAGATGCAAGAAAAGCATGAAAAACGGGTCAATACCTTGATAAAGGAGACCCAAAATAATGCTGAAGAAAATAACACCTTGAAAAAAAGAAAATGTGAGAAGATGTTGGGAAAGGTTTAGAAATGGGCGTCCAGGCTTGGTGGGGAAACCTGGATCAGACCAAGGGCATCAGAAGAGCCCTTTGGAATGGATACCTCTTAGGAGAAAAGAGAAGCAGAGAGCTTCAAGGGACCCCCAAAACTGACTGTCTAGTCTGCCATTTTACAGATGAGGAGACTGAGGTCTGAGGGATTCACCCAGTATCACATGAGAAGGAAATGGCCCCTGTCCCCGCCATTCTCTACCTCCAAATCCATCATGCTGTGATGAATAAGGAGCAGGGCCACAATTCAAACCCAGATCCAGAGTCTAAAATCAGTTCTTTTGCCCTGATGTCATGATACCCCTTTAGTCAAGAGCAGAGATCACAGACCAGGAAATAAGCACCACTGTTGGGAGGACTTGATGGGGGAGGGTACAGGTAGAGTGTTATGAAAATAGAGAAATCAGAGGAAGGTGGACAAGTTCTGAGCCCAGCAGCAAAACCTTGGGAGATCAGGCACCCACAAGACTGGGAGAATGGGGGAGCCCTTCTGGTCTTAAGTGTGTGAGTCATGGAGCCCCATTTCTTGATACTTAGAAATTTGTTCTTAGATGTAGATAAAAATGGTGACCAATTCTCATGTTAGTTATGAGGCCTTTAGTCCTCCAAGTGCCCGAAGGTTAGGGGTGATGAGAAAAAGGCTTTGTCTTTGTCCAGGGGTCCTATGGTGAGGGGAGCTAGTTGCAGGGAGACAGGATTGGACTCAAAGGGAGAGGATACATCCTCATGAGGACAGATATACAGAAGTGAAAGGCCTCATGGAGCTCTTCCTTCTCTTTCTCCATGAAACAACAGCTGCAGCTTAGTAGGAGGGGAGGGTCTGAGGAAGGACACCTGCTCAGATATGATTTGGACCAGAAGGTCCCTGAAATCTCTCTCTGATCCTACCATCTTGTGATACTTTGACCTGGGACTTGTCCCTGAACTCTGGATGAAGTCTGTCCATCTAGACTTAGCTGATGATATAAAAGACAAGTGAGGTATCTTCAATGCTTTTCTGGATACTATGCCTACTTTTCAAGGAGGGCTCTCATTCCCTAGAAGCTGGTGATAATCAATCACCCTTGAGTGGCTGAGAACATCAAATGAGATAAAATGGCAGCAGTTCTGTGAAGGATCATTTTATCATTGTCCCCATTTTGTGTAGGATGAAACCAAAGGGCAGGAACTTCTGGATGACTTAAGGATAGGTGTTTACATGGCTAGTAAGTAGTGCTGGAAAGGGAGCCAATCCCAGGACCAAGAAAACATGGGTTCAAATCTTGCTCCTTTGACACATATAGGCCATGTTGTTCAGCCTCTCAGTGCGATAGGCCAGCATTTCTCAAAGTGTGGTCACAGAAGCTCTGGGGCTTCCTAAAATGTTTGAAGGGATTTATGAGGTCATATTATTTTCATAATGATACTAATGACTTGATTTTTAATATGGTAAATATTGATATACTTACAGATATACTCCTTTTAGGGTATTTTCAATAACTTTTAAGAGTGCTATAGGGTTGGAGCAATTAGATGGTGCAATGGATAGATCACTGGCCCTGGAGTCAGGAGGATCTGAGTTCAAATCCAGCCTCAGACCTGTACTAGCTGTGTGACCCTGGGCAGGTTGTTTAACCCTGGTTGCCTAAAAAAATAAAAGGAGGAGGAGAGTGCTATGGGGTTCTGAGGCCAAAAAGTTTGAGAACTGTTGCTCTGGACAGCTCTCTAAGACTATAAATAGCAAACATGGTACAAACTTGTATTGATAGAGGGAGTTATCTCATCCAGGGAGATCCCCATAGGGAAATCAGAGATCCATTCCCTAACCCCTCTCCCATGAACGCAACCCTGTGAGTAGACTCAGCTCCCCCTCCCCTGTCTGCCTCCCCTTCCCCTGTCTCCCCCTCCCCTTCCTTTTCCTCTCCAAAGGAACGTAAATTTGGATGGCCAAAAGATGCCCAGGTGACTTGGGTTTTACTGACTAGTTTCATCTTCCCTCCCCTTGCCTTCCCTTCCCTTCCCTGAACCTTGAGCCCACTGCACTCTAAAGCTCAGACACCACAGGGCCTCTGCCACTTGCCACCTGCCTAAAGGCTCCCTTCTGGACCCTCCCAGCTTTAGCGTCATTATCAATAGTAACTGTTGCTGTTTCCCTCCCAGCCTAAAGTCTTTGTTTTTCTTGGCCTCATTAAAGGGGCCATTCCCTCCCTGACTACTTCTTAAAGAGGTCTATTCAATGAATAGGCATTATCTTACCCTAAGTGATTATGTGCATAGACCTTGACCTAAAGGGGCCAAGGTCTCCCAGTGTATCCTGGGTCATCTCCAGTCATCCTGAGAAACATCAGATCACTGGATTCAGATGGCTCTGGAGGAGAAATGAGGCTGATGACCTTGCACAGTCCTCCCTCACTCAGGACAAAGTCAGATGCAAGTCATGTCATCATTTCTCTGTTGGCATGGTCTTCACAACGAAAGACAAACACAATAACAAGTAGTGCTGGTGAGCCTAGGACTCATGTCTGTCTGTCTGTCTCTTACACATACACAATACAGCTACACAATACACCCTTATTCACACATGCATACACACATATCACACACACAAGTGCTATTGGGTAATTATAAGAAATGAATCACATCAAAATGGTCACATATTGATTATAATAATTGCAGTCACATCTATAGCAACTCTCACCTGAGATGAATGTGCTAATTCATCATTATTCAAATGCCTGCTGGTGTTGGGAGTGTCTGAGGCACCTAGCTACTCCCCCAGTACTGAAGGAAGCCTCTTATTAAGGGTGGAAGTAATTGGACTTTGGTGATAATTGTCCTGGGAAATCCCAGGGGCAGGATCTCAAATTGTCTGGAAAAATCTGACCTCAAATATCCAAGAAAAGGGACCTCAGGAGCCCTCCCTGAGCAGGGCAGCAGACAGAAGGCAGCTAATAAATGTCCATTGCTTTCTCCAGGCAGCTTCCGGCAAAAATAAAACATGTCACGAGTTGATGGGCATGGGAATGATGGAATGGACATTCAGGCTTCCTCAGCTGGTTTCCCAGGAGGGTGGCCAGTGAGTCTAGCAGGGGAAGCTCAGTTGCAATGACTGCAGGAGCTCAAGGCAGCTTGGGCAATGTTCCATGATTCTGATCCAGGATCTCCATCCCCACCTGCCTCCTTTGGCCCCCACCTCCAAGGTAGCACATTAACCAGGCAGATTCTGGTCCCTGTTTGACCCTCAATCAGCTGCCTGGCTCCTGGAGGCTGTTTCTTTCTTAATCTGTTGTTGTTGTCATTCTGACCACAAATGTGAGCATCACCATCCTCCCTGTCCTCCAGTTTCCCAAAGTAGGTGTGACCTGGGACCTCTCTCACTCTCTATATTCAATTTGTCATCAAGACCTTCAAAACATCTGCCTGTTATGCCCCCTTCTCTCCTTTGCCACTGCATCCCTCCCCCCAGGCATGTCCTTATCACCTGTAGTGGCCTGCTTGGGGGATGTCTGCCTGCCTCAGGTCTTCCCCTACTCCAATCCACCCTCCACTGAGCTGTCAAATATTCCTAAAACACAGCTCTGGCCACATCACCCCTCCCCCATTCAATAAGCCCCTGTGACCCCCTAGTTCTTTCAGGATCAAAGAAGACTTTCTGTTCAGTGTTCAAAGTCCTCCATACCCCCCTTTCCCACCTTTCCAGTCTCCTGCCCAATCTCCTCCAAGCACTCTGCAATCCAGGAACTCTGGCGTCTTTGCCGTTCCCCTCCTAGCCCTGGGTATTTTTCTGGCTGCCCCCGTAGAGTGGGGAGTTTCTCCCAGTCTGTCCTCCCCCATCTTAGTGCCTTTCTCCTAAGACTACCCTCAGTTTAGATTAAGTTGATTTACTCAATATCACAAAGGTAGTGAGTGGTAGCATCAGGATTTGAACCCAGGTCCTCTGACTCCAAATCCAGGAAATTTTTCAGGTTAAATGCCAGGAGCAGAACAGAGGTCTATACACAATGTTTGTAGATCTGACCAAGGCCTTTGACACTGTTAGTCATGAGGGCTTATGGAAAATTATGTCAAAATTTGGTTATCAACCTTGTACGTCAATTTCATGATGGCATGTTTGCCCGGGGTTCTGGATGGTGGACAATGCTCTCATGCCTTTCCAGTCACCAGTGGAGTGAACCAGGACTGTGTGTTTGCTCCCATGCTTTTTAGCATGGTATTTTCAGCCATGTTGTCAAATACTTTCAATGAGGATGAACATGGCATCAAGGTCAAATACCATACTAATGGTAAATTCTTCAATTTGAAAAGGCTATAGGCAACACCAAGGGGAAGGAAGTGTTGGTGCATGATTTTCTATTTGCAGATGATTGTCCACTCAGTGTAGCCTCTGAAACAGAGATGCAACAAAGTATAGATCAGTTCTCTGCTACCTGTGCTAATTTTGGCTTAAAAATCAACACCAAGAGACCACAGGTGCTCCATCACCTGTGGTCATCACCACACCATCCATACATGGAACCATCAGCTATAGTAAATGGAGAAGTTTTGAATGCTATGGATCAGTTCACTTACCTTGGTAGTGTACTTTTCAGGGATGTACACATTGACAATGAGGTTGATGCACACATTGCCAGAGCTAGCTCAATGTTTGGGAGACTCTAAAGAAAAGTATGGGAAAGAAGAGGTATTAGACTGACTACCAGACTGATGGTCTATAGAGCCATTGTGCTGATTTCATTGTTGTATGACTGTGAAACACGGACAGTCTACCAGCGCCATGTCAGGAAATGGAATCACTTCCATTTGAACTGTCTTAGGAAGATTCTGAGTATCACCTGGCAGGATAAGGTACCAGACACTGAAGTCCTTGCTTGAGCTGAACTGCCAAGCATTCAAACTATGATTCAGAGAGCACAACTCTGATGGGCTGACCACGTTGTTCAAATGCAAAATGTACACTTGCCAAAAAGACTATTTGATGGAGAACTCACATGGGGCAGGCAATCACACGGTAGTCAGAAGAAGTGATATAAGAACACTCTCAAGGTCTCTCAAGAACTTTGGAACTGATCGTGTGACATGGGGGACACTGCACAGAACTGCTCAGCATAGTGTTCCCCTATCAGAAAAGGTACTGTGCTCTATGAGCAAAGCAGAATTGAAATAGCGCAAAGGAAACAGGATGCGCAAATTTAAGGAATCCAGCCCAAATGTTCACACAGACTATTTGTGGCCAATCTGTGGTAGAGCATTCCGAGCTCCTATTGGTCTGATCATCCACAGTCATATACATTGAAACTTGACTTTTTCATGGTGATGTCATTTTGGTCCTCTTTGAGAATGAAGGATAACAACCAACCAAACTTCGATTTATCCTGTTTATATCGACGGGCATGGAGTGAGGAAGAAGCACCTTCCTGAGTTCAAATTCAGCCACAGACACTTAATAGATGATGGGCAGATCACTTCACCCTGTTTGCCTTAGTTTTCTCATCTGTGAAATGAGCTGGAGAAGGAAGTGGCAGAGCACTCCAGCATCTTTGCCAAGAAAATTCCAAATGGGGTCATGAACAATAGGTTATGACTGAAAACACTGAACAATATCTTGTTTGTGCACAGTGATTTACCTCCTCTTTTCTGCCCCCCTCACTAGACTGTGATTCCCCTTGAAGGCAGATGCTGATGATTTTTGTTTGTGATTTGTTTGGTTTTGACTTTCTCTGTATTCCCCAAATGCTTAGCATTTTTTGCCTATAGTAGGCACTTAATAAATGCTTGACTAATTGAGAGGGGACCCTGGCAGGGCTTCTCATCTGAAGCAGCCAGAGGAAGAGGAAGATGGAAGAGACTCATCTGACCCAAGGGGGGGCCCAGGCCGAAACCAGAGACCCAGTGAAGTTGGGTGGGTGGGCACCTCCAGGCCTTCTTGTGGCCAGAGCCGTGGTAGGGTTGCCTTCACTTTGCAGAGACTAGGAGGCCTGGGGTGCCCAAAGCTGCCAAGGCAAGGAGGGGTGGAGCTGGTACTGGAATGAAGGTCAAGGCTGAAGAATGGGGGGGCGGGGCAGACGAGGTGACCTGAGATTCCCTGACTCCTCCTCTGCCCTTCTCTTCTTTTTGCCTTCTAAACCAACCCCTGCAAATGGAAATTTGAGAAAGGAAGAAAACCCTAGCTTGTAGCCCAAATTTTTGGCTCCTCCCTTTTCCTGCTCCTTGTCTTCAACACAATCATTGAAATGTTGTTATTAACTTGTAATTATCTCACCACTTAGAGTCTTCCAGAACTTGTAACCAAAATGACTTTCAGAGGAGAAACTGAGAAAATTGTTCTTTCAAGGGGGACTGATTTAATTTGGATAAAATGATGTTTTCATAGCATGGAAAATGTCAAGCCTGACTAAGGCTATCAGGTTCCAAGTTGGAAGGGCCCTTAAAGCATGGAATGTCAGAACTGGATGGGACTAAAGACACATCTAACCCAAGGCCCTTATTGAACAGGACCTGCTTTGATGCAAACCCTGGCATGCATTCCTAGGAGGAAGCATGGTACACAGATGACCTGGGCTCTGATCCCATCTCTAGGCTTACACTGTCACCTGCATTTCATCTCCTGTTACTTCATCTTATGAGCCTGTTTCCTTAACCATAGGATGACTGGGTAGGTCCCCACAGTTCTGAAAGCCTGGGCATTGTGGTATACCAGCCAGCACATCAGTCTTGTGGGTTGACAATCAGAAAATGCTGATTTGGGTGCCTGCTTTGGCACCTCCTAGGGCAAATGGAGCAAAGTGCTGTACCTGAAGGCTAGAAGCTCCTACTTAGGAGCCTTGGAACTGGGAAAGGCAGGATGGGAGAGAAGGGAGCACACTTTTATTCCCAGAGGTTCTCATTTCCTTAAATCTTGCCATACTTTTGGGATGCACGATCTCTTCAGTGTGTGGGGGTTGGGGGGGTGGTAGGGCAGGAGGGCATAGGGGTCCCCCCTCCCTCCTTTGTATCCTCACTTTCATGTGTAGTGACCAGGACAGGACAACTCCTCACCCCTCTGGAGCCTCACCCCTCTTGGCTGGCCTGATTTCTGCCCCAATGCCACCCAAAGCATTTCCATCTTGGTGGGACCAGCCAGGGTGTCTTGGAATAATCTTCAAAATACCAGGTGCCCTCCCACCATTAACAGGAACTTCATTTGACCGATCTCAAACACTTGTTAAGTGACTACTGCATTCAGATCAGGGCACTGAGCTGGGAAGAAGAATGGAATGTTTTTATTCAGAAGGGTCCTGGATCTCAGCATCAATATACCTTGAAATGAGAAGTGCAGAGGAGAAAACAGATGTGGTCAAAAAGTCTGGGCAGGCTTCCTGGAGGAAAAGACTTGAGCAGAAAAATATCTACCAATCCCTCTCACAGAAAGCATTAGACAGGATTGATTTGGTCTTCTTCCTTCCCTCCTTCCCGCATCCCCTGTGCTGAGGCTGGGGGATAGTCCTGAGATGCCCCAAGAAGGACAGGACTTGTGTTGGCCCAATGCAGGCAGTGTCTCAAGTCGAGGAATCCTGGCGCTGTTTCCCTTTAGTGGTTTTTTAATCTCTGGGGACTAGCCAGGATCATGTACATACTAGATGATTAATAAATGTTTTCCCTACTGGCAGAGCTGTTGACCTCCCCCCCCCCCGCCCCCGCCTCCACCCCCGCCCCAGACAACTGTATTCCTCTTTCAGCATGGGGTTGGGGAGCACGGTCCCAGGGGACCATAGGGCCCCTTCCCCTGGGATAGTAGCCCTAGTTGAGGCTCTCTAAGGTCAAGTGCATCAGGACCAGAGAGATCAGCCCCAGAGCTGTGGGAGTGGGCAGGCGGGGAGAGCGGGGGTGGGGAAGGGGGAGGAAGGAAACCTGAGATCTCGGGGAGCGGAGGCAAGCTCGGCCTCATCTCCTAGCGCCGGCGGAATGTGCACGCTGGCAGGACACCGAGTCACCTCCTGGGTCTGACACGCCTTCTGTCCCGGCCCCGCCCACTTCCCAGGGGCCGCTGCAGCAGGTGAGGAGCACGCGGGAGGGCAGGGTACAGAGAGACCGAGACCTAGAGGAAGAGCAGCCCTGCCCTGTGGGGACTCCTCTCCTGTCTCGCCTCTCTCCCGCCCCATTCTCCTAGCATTCCTCTCCCCTCGTCGACCCCCTTCTCCCACACTCCCTGCTCCTCCCCTCTCCTACACAGCTTCTCTCCCTCCCCTTCCCTTCTTCATCCCTCCGGACCCAGCCCCTCCCCCTCTCAAATTTTAACTCCACTCAATCCACCGCCCCTTCACATCTCTACCCCACCCCCCGGCCCAGGAAATGGGCTCCGGGCCCCGCCCCTCCCCCATCCGCTGATCAGCTCGCTCTCCAGGGCCTTAGGGAAGGACCAAGGAGGGTCTTCGCACACCTGGTCAGCCAGGTAAGCGAGCCACTCTCCTCAGTTCCTGGCCCGTAGGGCATGCGAGGTTGATCCGGGGTTCCCGCCGGAAGGCCAAGTGAGTCAAAACTGGGAGGGGAATCTGGAGCACTTGTTGCCTCAGTCGAGGATGGGAGGTAGGGCAAGGACTAGAAAGTTGTTGTCGAGGACGGACCGCTCCACTGTGGTCCCCTGGCTGGGAGCCCTGTCATTTGTACCCGCTCCTACCACACACTGCCCACCCCCACCCCCACCCTCGCTCTAAAGAGCAGTTCTGGGTTGGGGGGCGTCTTCCCCCTCTTCCCACTTGGGACTTTGGCGCGTATCTGTCCTTCCCGGGGTTCCTAGACTCCAACTCAGAGCTGGAAAGGACTTCCGCCTTTTTTCCCCAAGGGGTCGGGGTGGGGGAGTGCGAAGGAAGAGGCTGTGAGTCCGAGGATCCTAGAGGGAGCTTCAGGGGGCCGCAGATATCCTCCCATTCATTTTACAGTGGAGGAGACTGAGGCCATGAGAAAGAGTCTCACTCGTCCTTGGAGTCACCAGAAGTAACCCAATTTCACATGGTTTCACTTTTGCCTCCAGGTCCCTGGTGCTCTGGACAGCTCCCGGCACACCATAGGTGCCTAATAAAGTTTGTCTCGGTCCATTATCTCACTGTTTAGCCCTGAGATCAGAGCCCTGGAGGTTTTATGAGTCAATATCTACACAGCCGGAAATCGAGTTTCAGAGAGAGTCACTATGGCTAGTGACGACGAGTCGGGGAGACGGGGCATGAAGCCCCAGCCTTCCTGCGTTTCCAGCAGGTGGTCGTCACTGGGTATTTTCTCCGCCCCACAGATGCTAGAATAATGGGGGCCACATGGGACTGGGGAAAGAGTATCTGAACAGTTTGGATGATAAAATGGCTCCCCCCACCTCCATCTTTAAAAGCGCTATTGTCCTTTGGGCTTCAATCCCACACACTTTCAGCCTTACCCTGAGCTTGTGTATTTCCCACCTTCCCATTCCAGCCTATCAGAGGAAGCTGGGAATAGGATGTGTCCAAGATAACTGGAATGCCAGTGGTACTAGTCTGTGCTTGACCTTAGTAAATGCCAGAAACCTGTACATTAATTAGATCAAGAGATCATGAGTTTTGGACAAACTGGGCTAGAAAGGACCACTGGGTCAGGAAATCAGGAGTCCTGAGTGTCAGCCCTGGCACACCCCTGGCAACCTGGGCAACAGTCATCATCATCAGCATTTCCATAGAGCTTTAATGTTTCCAAAGCCCCAGGGTGTTCCATCTCATTCTAGCCTTACCCTTCCTCACTCAGTAGGAGCATCTCATCTCTATCCCTTATTACTCTGTAAAAATGGAAGGTATGTCTCCCATTCACTCACCTCCAGTTCCCATCACAAATAAGCATCTGCTAGGGCTCACTGAGGAGGGAAAAGAGAATCTAGAAATGGAACCATAATGAACCAAGATAAAAATAGCTGGAATTACACACACACACATACACACACACATATGTAAAATGTTATTTTTTTAAAATTCTAGACTTAACAAACAGCGTATAAAATGAGCACTTCTGCAGAAAAAGAGGGTTGTATTGTAGATGAAACTATGAATCTGTTACTTTCCCATTTAAGTATGTAATTAACTCACCAAGTCACTTTCAAAACTGTCCTCCTGGTCTGTGTTCCCTTCCAGCTGTTTTCTTCTGTGCATATATGTGCGCTTTAAAAATCTCTATGTTTACAGACTTGGGCATTCTGATATTCTCAGGCTTGCAGTGGTGGTGCAAGACTATTCACCAAGTGTTCACTTAGTGGTGCTAGACTGTTCACCAAGGAATTTCTTTAAGGAGGGGACTGAGGTGTTCTGCTTTGTCCTCTGGTTCTAAAAGATTACCTTTTACCTTTTATGAGTTCTTGAAATATGGTATATAGGCTCTTAAAAAAATTAGTCATGACTTTCAGGTGGTCTAACAATTCTAAATATTTTTCTTCTCTATCTGTCACACCCTCACTTGGTCCAGCTCCTGGGAGTCCAGCAGGGAGTGGGCTGCCATATAGATGTGTTTCTCCCCTAGCACAGAGTTCAGAGACTGGTATATGATGAATTATAATGAGGAGGAGTCTGGGGATGTGGGTTCCAATCCTACCTCAAACACTTCCTAGCTGTTCCTAGCTGGGTGACCTTGGGCAAGTCATGTTGTGCCTGAGCCTTAGTTTTACGATTTGTCTCATGAAGTCATTTGCTTCTATGTGCTCAATCCTAATTTTCAAGGAGTTTGCCACAAGGTTGTGTACATCTTGTGACAGGCTGTTAATTCCCTTTCCAATTCATTCATCTTTAGCTCTCATTTCTTTTCCAATTTTTCCCCCAAGTGCTCTTATTTCATAGATAAGACACATTTAACTCTCCTTCTGAACTCTTGCTTCATCTCTTCCAAGAATTCTAGTTAAATCTGTGTCCAAGCTGTGTTCTCCTCTGAGGCTTTGCTTGTAGCTGTTTTGGAGTCACCCTCTTCTTCTGGGTTTGTATCTTGAGTGACTATAATAACCTTTTATGTCTTTTTGCCTTCTTCCAGCTACCTGACTTTGGACTTCATGTTAAGCCTCCTCATACATCTTCAGAGAAGGTCTGGATTGGTCTTGTTGCTGCTGTCTTGGGGTATTTGAATAGCTCAGGCTGGGGAGCTGACAGCTTGCAGTATTCCTAAAGAAGTTTGGTGGACTGATGCATGATCCCTCCTCCCCCTCCCCCATTTAAGCTCTGCAAGTTCCTGACCTAAGTTTGGGTCTGACAAACAGGTTCTCAGCTTGCAAGGCTGAGAAAAGTTTCAGGAGACACTGCTGGACCATCAGCAAGCTGGCGGGTCTGCTTCTTCAGAGTGACAAAACTGCAGGTTCCCATTTGGTATGGGATTCCTGCCCTGGTTCTTCCTCTGTGGGCTTCTGATTGGACTAGAAGCTGGAACAGAGATCCTGCTCTGCTGCTGCTGGCTTCTGAATGCACACTGCCTTAGGCCCTTCAGGCACTCCTTACCTAGGAGGGAAATGCTGCCCCTCGGTGTACATGTTTGAGTCTGTGGCCTGGCACTGGGGGTCACAGAGTGGCATGTTGGCAGCTGGCATGATCTCTTGCCCTGTTGCACAGCTTCTCCATGCACGGAAGGGCTCCAGATGGCATGCTGCTGGGCAGACTCCACCCCCAGTGAATGCTGACCTCTCTCTCTGTAGCCTGATGCCAACTTGGGCTGGAAAAGTGACTCATGGAGACTTTTGTTTGGATTTCCCAATTGGGATTTGGTCTGGGACATTTTCGAGCTGTTTGGAGCAGTTAGAGTCAGGGAGAGTGGAGGGAAAGCTTGATGTAGTTTTTGCAGCTGCTCTGCATACCCCCATTATATTGAAAGTCAGGGGCAGGTTTGGACTTTGTCATACACACACATTCACACACACATACTGTCTCTCTCAAACACATATACACACATACATGCATACTTACACATATACACTCACATATGTATACATCCAAACACATGCATGCATATACTCATGTAAATACATATACTCACACAGGTACACATACATAGATGCACACATCAAAGTCACATATGCATAAACACATGGGTAAACACATAACAATGCAATCACACACTCACATACATGTGCACGTGCATGTGTATACATATGCGCACAGGTGTCCATGCATGCACACGCATGCATATTCATATACATACACACATGCACATACTCACATATGCCTACATATACACATATATACACATACATCCCTGTGAAGGTTAGGCCTACTTGTGATTTTGCTAGGATAGAGAAAGTCTGGTGTCTGGGGTCATGTGGCCAGTATGACGTGTCTGCTACAGGCTTTGAACCTAAGTTGTCCAGACTCTCCATTCTTTAGGCCATGCTGCTTTTCCTGTCTTATCTAAGCATTGCTGAGTCTCCCTGTCCAGAGCACAGTGCCTGCCATGCCCACAGTGAGCACTTACAAAATGCTTGGTCCAGGATTTAGCTGTTGCAGGTTCCTTGATGCTAGAATGAAGACTTCATGGGGTTTGGATCCAAACAGCAAGGTGGCGGGGGTAGTGGTGAAGGTGCTGCCCCTGGAGTGCGGAGGACCTGGGTTCAGATCCCTCCCCAACTGTGTGGACTCAGATCCCTTCCTCTCTTCCTAGCTGTGTGGCTTGTGTACCCTCATTTCACGTCAGAGTGTTAGCTTGAAGAATGTGGGATGGAGAATTTTGCAAACCTCAAAGGGCTTCATAAATGCTGCTCTGATGGTCATTGGGATGGGCTCACCTTTTATGGCCAAGCCTAAGGTGTGGGGCTGGTCCTGAGACCCATCCCTAGACCCAGCCCCTGTCAGGACCAGATCCAGAGGGGAACTGCTTCTGGCCCAGCCTCTAGCTGTGCCCTCACTTTCCAAGTTCTGTTCCCAGAGAACTTGCCTGAGGGAAGGAGGAGCCAATTTGGCTGGGCAGCATTAAGGTCACTGCTATCAGAACCTGTTTGCTCACTAGTATTTTTATAGCAACAGTCCACTTTAGAGTGAATTGAGGGAGAGCTGTAGCCAAGGTCTGGTGGGGAATGGTCTAGCATGGGGGTGGAGGGCTTGACCCTTCTTGGAACAGTCTCTTTAGCCCAGTTGCTGAGCCAACAACTCCACAACTGCTGAGCAGATGTTTATCATTCTCTTCCTCTTATGCCCAATACTGGTAAAAGCAGTTATTAAATGAATAAATAAGTGAATGAATGTATTTCCCATTGCAATTTGTTGGTGTAGGTATTGTTGTTTAGTTATGTCTGACTCTTAATGACTCCATTTGAGATTTTCTTGGCAAAAATACAAGAGCAGTTGGCTTCTCCAGCTCATTTTATGGATGAGGAAACAGGCTTAAGTGACTTGACCAGGGTCGCATAGCTAATAAATGTCTGAGGCCAGATCTGAACTCAGGTTCTCTTGACTCCAGGCTCAATGCTCTATTCATTGTGCTGCCTAGTTGCCCCTTGGTATCAGTAAGATTGTTTCATTTCTTTATGGGTGGAGAGAGAAGGAGATTGAGTTCATCTCTACATCATGAAATGTTCTCTATCTCCAGTTTATCTTCTCACAGAGGTTTGAGGTCAAAGGAGTTCCCTCAGTAAGTAGTGTGTTAGCAGTGATCCAAACTGTGCAGTATTGCTGTAGAGATTATGTTATCTCTTTGGCACAAGGAGGTGTCCATCAAGGGAACACTAACACCTTGAAGGCTGTGACAAATGAGACCTGTTTCATCTAGCTTGTGAAGGGGTCCCCTGGAATGAGAACTGGGTAGTATGGGCATCCAATAGACCTGGCCACATGGAAAACTTTCTCTTCTCCCTCATGGACAACTTTGGGTGGTCTAACCCCTGCCATATTCAGCTTCTGAGACAGTTTCAGCTTCTTTCTGAGGATATTTTAATCTGGTTGTAATAGTGGGTATCTGTTAGAGCTGGGACTCTGGGCAAATTACTTTCCTTCTCTGGGCCTCACTTTCCTCATCTGTAAAATGGGAGGGTGACCTTATATCCTTGCACCTCTAGAACTTGGAATCTGGGTGGCCATTCCTGACAAGAAGAGACCAGGAATGTTTTCATGTGGGAATCATTTAAACCCTACTATGGGACAGAAGGTCCTGCCCACCCACCTTTTTAGGATGGTCAAAGAAGGGTCATAGGGTCCTCCATCTAGTTGAAAGGGATCTTAGAGGACATCTACTCCAAGTCTTTCCTTTACAGATGAGAAAATAGAGGCTCAGAGCGGAAAAGGGATTTGCCTAGTCATCTAGGTAGCTGAGAGCACAGGACTCCACTGTGGTATTGACATTGTGACGTTGAGAATAGTTAAATAAATCAGTGGGCTTAGAGTCACTTAAATGATCTTTCCTTTGTTTTTGTTTTTTTATCTATGCTTGTCCCCTTTGGGGATGAGAGAGTTTTAAAAGCCTTGTCCATGGCAGCAAAATAAACCATAGAAAGAACATTGGATTGGAAGGTAGGGGACCTGGATTCAAATCTAGTCTGCTCCTTCCTATCTGGGTGATCTTAAGCTGGTCAATTTCCCTTTCTGGTCCTTGGTTTTCTCCCCTGTAAAAGAAGGGGATTGGATTGGGCGATCCCCAAGGAATCTTCTTTCCAGCTCCAGACCTGGGATCTCTGGATGTTGTAAACCACATTGGCCATGTGCTTCCTTTCTAGAACTCTCCAGTGAGAGGCAGTCTGGCAACCAGGAGGGACCACTGAACTCTTCTGCTAGCCTCTGAGCTGGCTTGTTTCCTGCTGAAAACATGTCGGGGACTGACTTGGAAGCATTAGCAGAAATCGGTAAATGCCCCTGATTCCATTTCATTCAGTGTCCTGGAGATCTAGAGCCAGTTACATCACAGATGGACATAAGCATCAGAGACAGCAAGAGACAGCAAGTCATTGCACTGAGTTCCCAAAGGGGAACCTGGGCGGGGGCAGTGGGGCCAGAATTGTAGGAAGTAACCCTAATTTCTGGGCACGGCTCATTCCTCCCCAACAGGTAGGGAAAGCCTCCACTTCTCTGCGCATTTTAGAGATGAGGGAAACTGAGCACCAGAGAAAGAAGCCAAAGGGTCACACAAAACACACTCAAATCCAGATCTTCGTCCTCTTAGGAGACTGCAGAAAGGGCCTAGTCACTAGAACTCAGCAAATTAAACAAACATTTAGGAGCCCCAGTTGTATGCTGAGCTGCAGGCTAAGCCCCTATCTTGGGGGGGAGATAGAGTTTGGACAAGATACAGCCCTTGGCCTCCTGGATGTCAAGTCCAGGGAGTGCTTCTCCCATGGTCCAGGATGCTCCTGCCCTGGGCCACGGATCTAGAGATGTTCTAAAGTCTCTGAAATGGAAACCAGCGCTGCCTGCTGCTCGCTGTGCTTCACCAGGGACAGGAATGGGCTGACAGTGAGTTTTGAGGTCACATTTTTGTTCCCATGATACGTCACACTGCATGCAGACTTGGCCTTCCCAGTTACTCCCGTCTTCTCTGTCCTCTTTCAGATAGGGTCCCAAGAAAGAAGGAGTGGAAAGACCTTGACTTTGGAGTCTGAGGACCAGGGTTCCCCTCTTTGGCTGGACACCTTACCAGGCTGTAGTAGAGAAAGTGCTCTGCAAACATTCATGTGCGGAGACCCTGGAGAGATTCCGGGTGTGAGGATGGTCACAGTGCCATTCTCTCCTGGTTTCCAGGGTGGGAGCCACCTGGCAGCACTTCTGAGGCTGTGGGGCCTCCACTCCTCTGCCTACAGCCTATGGAGCAGGAACTGGTAGCACCTCTTGCTGGGGGCCTCTGCTTCCAGAACCTCTCCACCCTTCAAGGCTTATTTCTTGTTTCAGAATTACAGAAAGAAGAGAAAGAAGCCACCATGTTAGGAGTGCCAACAATGTCACTTGGGCGTGCCACAGCTTGTGAAGATTCAGCCCTTGGAATGGACCATCCATACTATGATGTGGCCAGGCATGGAATCCTCCAGTTAGCAGGTATGTGGGATTGTAGAGAGGCTGGAGAGTCTGATACCCCTGCCCCCCCCCCCAGGAGGGCCCAGTTCTGTTTGTGGGTAGTCTTGGAATGAAGAGGTACAAAGTTAGCAAATCTGTGAGTAAAAAATTAAATTAGTAGAAAGGCAATGTAGCAGTGGTCAGAGGCTGGCCTTTGTATACTGTGTCTGATCCAGTCTGTTTCCATCCTGGCTATGTGAGGTCTTAGTACCCTGGGCAGCTTCCAGCTGACCTCTACATGGGAAGGGTATGTGCCAGAAGCAGCTCCCTCCTCCCCCCCACTACAGAGTCATCATCAAATTCCCTTCTCAGAATGTCTCCCTCCCACTTGCCCCCAGGGGTGCTGATGGATCCTGGCTGTCTCTGGCTTGCTGGGAGGTTTCTGAGGGTTGACCTCATGGGGCCTGAGGTCTGGCCTTGAGAAACATGAAGAGCCTCCCCTCCACCTCTCACTGGAGAGTGAATTGGGTTGGGGCCCCAGTAAATCACTGTGTACCTTTGGAAGTAAGGATGGTTCACCATCTGTGCTCTGGAAAAAAGGAGGCCCCATCCTGACAGAGTCACAGTCATAGATGCTTCAGGGGGATTGAGGGCCCCCTGACTTCCATAGGGACCAAGGGCCCAAATGTGGCCTTTGAAAAAATGAAAAAAGAGGACCATTCCAGCCAGCCCCACCCCCCATATACATTCATATCTCTAGTCCTTGCTGGCTCCCCAGTCAATTAGCCAGCCACTTACTGAGAATAGGAAGCTTCAGCCTTCATCCTTGGATCCCAGGGCCTAGGATAGTGTCTGGCACCCAATAGGTGCTGATTAAATTCTTGACCTTTTCATTTTGGTGCTGGCTTTCAAGGCCTCACCCCAAGGTCAGTTGGTTCCATTGGCAGAGAGCTTACGATCTGGCATCATTTCTCTTCACACTCACCCTGTGGGAGCATGAGGGCATGGCTCATTATCTCCATTTTCTAGATATGTGGGGATGGTATGCTCTTACCAGCCCACTGACCTCTTCCTCCTTATTCTCTTTGAAAGACTCTCTCCTCCCCTGAGGGGCTGAAAGGAAAGGAAAGTCCCCCAGTCCTGGGATGGTAGGAATTGGGGCTGGTCCCAGTTTGGCCCCAGAGAGGGGCTAACTTTGCCAAGGTCAGGCAGGGTTCCAACCCAGATCCACTGCCCAGGTCTGGGGTGTGCTCGGCTCCCCTCAGGCACACACTGCTCTGCCCTGACCCACAGATCTTCCTTTGGCTCTGCAGGGGATGACAATTCAGGAAGACGGGTCATTACCTTCAGCTGCTGCAGAATGCCCCCTTCTCACGAGCTCAACCACAGCCGCCTCCTAGGGTAAACCTGCTGCCTCTTCCTTTCCCATATCTTCCTTGAGAGGTTACTATCTCTGACCTTACCCTGCCATTTCTGTGTAACAGGGTTTAGTGAGCATTTATGAAGTGCCTGCTGTGTATACCAAGGTCTGTCTGGGACCTGGTAGAAATAACAGTCCCCAACAAGTCCTTGTCCTTGCCCTCATGGGCCTTACAGTGCAGGGAGACCTAGAACCCAGAACTCGTCAGTGTGCATACCAGCCTCTGCTCGGTCCCATAGACCTTGCCTGGGTCCTTCCCCCTGACTGGGTTCTGCTCAGCTTTCTCTCTTGTGTCCTGAATGTCTCCCTGCTGCCAGGCTCCAACTGGGTAGATATCTCACCACCACAGCCCCTCAGTCCAGGAAGCCTTCTCAGATCTTTCCTGTTGGCAATGACCTTACTTCTCAGACTCCAGAATGCTGAGATTTCCCTTGATAATGACGTTATCATGAAAGATTTTGTACCACAGTTACTAAGAAGGACTGGAGGCTGGGTGTTCACTGGGTGGTGGGAATATTCCAGAAGGGATTCCTGTTCAGAAGATCCTTTCCAGATCAGAAAATCCATGAGGCTAGGAGTCTAATTTTCCCCTGATTTGTACCCTATGGGAGACTCTAATAGATGGTTGACCAAGGTTGACTAATTCACAACTCTACCAACAATGTATGAGTATGCCTGTCTTCCTACAAACCCTCCAACATGAACTACTCCAGGTTTTGTTTAGGGATCGAGGTGGGGGAATCCTTTTGTAGGATTACTGAGTCTGTGCTTAGATAAAGAAATAACATTTTCTCTGGGGGTAGGGGAGAGGCAAGGCTTTGTTCTTCTTGTCCAGAAGGTGATCAGAGGAATGGGAGAGAGGGAGAGTTTGGTCCAACCATTACAAAAGATTTCCTAACTGTTAGAGTTGTCTAGAGGGACCTGGCCCCACTCTGGGCCTCAGTTTCTTCATCTGCAGAATTAGGGAATTGGAATAGATGCCTCTGACACACCATCCATCTCCAACTCTGAATTCCTCATAGGCAGAGATCCTGGGTTTGAGTCCTGACCACCACTGACCATCTGTGTGACCTTGTCACTGAATTGCTTCAGGAAATGTTTTTTTAAAAGGGGTTCAGGCAGAGTAACTTGTAAGGACTCTGCCAGCATTGGTGTCCTGGGTTCTAGATGCTCAGAAGCCTCATGGAAGTTTTCTCTGCATCGTATAGGCCTCTAGCCTCAGCACTGGGGTCTGCATGCAGTAGGTGCTCAATAAATGTGTGTGGAATTAAGTTGTCCTAGAAAGGACTGCTCTACTTGAGTTTTCTAATAGGTTCTTGATGCCTGATGAGAGGGAGCCCAATGTACGTTGTGGGGGGCGTGGGGAGGGGAGGGAACATGGTGAAGGTTAGTTAGCAGAAGCTGATTTGAGCAATAATATCTCTCCTCGTGCCCTGGCCAGGTATCTGAAGTACACCCTTGACCAGTATGTAGAGAATGACTACACCATCATCTACTTCCACTATGGGTTGACAAGCCGCAACAAGCCATCTTTGAGTTGGCTTCAACAGGCTTACAAAGAATTTGGCCGGAAGTATGTCTCGGGGCTGACCTTGGTGGGGAGGGGCGTGGAGGGCCCTGCACCCAGGGAGTGTCTGCCTTGCTGCTGCAGTCCCAGGTTGAGTGGAAGGGCCCTTCTTAGATGAAGAAGAAGGAAAAAACTTCCAAGCAGATGGAGGGGAAATCAGGTGATGTGGGAAACAGAGACTGAACCCAATAGAATGGGCAGTTCCTCCTGGGACCACACCTAGGGGTCAGTTTTGAGTCATTCTTAAAGCTGATGGAGGCACAGCTAATGGACAGACAAATGTGAATATGTCAAAGATCCAAGACAGGCAGTGTGGGCCCCTCTCAATGAGGTCACACCTTACCCCAAAGTCTTAGTGAACCCCTGTGGCCCAAAGTGTCCGTCCTCGTGGGGTGATGCTGACAATGGGGCTCTCTGCACTTAGGCAAAGTGGTCCTCAGATGCCAGGCACATCATGGGATAATGCATACAAGGCATCTCAGAGGCCTCCTAGCCCAAGCCCCTAATCTTACAGAAGAGGAAACTGAGGCTCAGAGAAGGGTAAATGACTGAGCCGAGGTCATAAAGAGACAGGATTTGAACTCAGGTCCTCAGGCACCAACAGCAATGCTTTCTAAGACTGTAGGCAAACTTGTTCTCAGTTACTTGTCAACCGGACTCCGTGCTGGGTGCTTTCAGAGTTACTGGCCTAGGAGAAGTAAGACAGTAAGTGAGACAGTAAGACTGTTGGTTTTATGTTTTGTTTTATTTTTTCACCACAAGAATTACATTCCATTCTGTCATTTTTCTAGGAGGTTCTCCATACTCAATTCATTCTTCCTTATGCAGATGATTTCTATAGTCCCATCTAGAGTGGGACTTTGCCTGTTCGTTATACCCATCTCGGGTCTTAATTTGAAAACACCCAGGAAGTACTTGAAACCCTCTTTATCTTTTTTTCTTTTTATAATTAATTTATTTATTTTGAGTTTTCAACATTCACTCCCGTAAGATTTTGAGTTCTAAATTTCCTCCCCTCCCCATGCTGGTGTGCAATCTGATATATGCTCTACTTAGACACTCATATTCAACATTTTCCCACTCGTCGTGTTGTAAGGAAGAATTAGAACTGAGAGAAACTGTCAGGTAGAAAACACAAAACAACAAAAGAAAAGGAGAGCAGACAATCTGCTTCACTCTGAGTTCAGATTCCAGAGTTCTTTCTGTGTATGTGGGCAGCATTGTCTGTCACGAGTCCTTCCGATGTGTCTTAGATCCTGTCACTGCAGAGAAAAGCCAAGTCTATCAGAGACAGACCATTCTTAAGGAACCAAATGTCTAGACACTGGGAGGCAGCTTAGAACAGTGAAGAGAGAACACAGGTTCCAACAGCAGTGCTCTTGACAGCTCTGTCACTTGGAGCATCTCACTGGGCCTTAGGCCCCTCATCTGTAAAATCGGCTTAAACTCCCTTCCCCCAGAGCTGCTTGAAAAGTCTGCTGAGAGACTAGAGGTGACAGTGTTCTTAATTGGAGGGGGGAAGGCTGGTGGTAGTGGCCAGAGCTGGGAGGGAACCTAGAACAGAGATTGTCAGAGCTGGGAAGGGGCTGAGAACAGGGGATGTTAGAGTTGGAGGGGCCCTAGAAAACTTAGCATTTCAGAGGGAAGGAAACTGAGGCCTAGAGAGGATGAATTAGTGACAGTCAGGAGTCTGAGCTCTTTCTATCACACTACCCCACTGTCCCTCTGTCTGGACAGGCAGGTTGGTGAGTCATTCAGATTTCCGTTAGCTGTGGCCTTGTTGAGTCCCAAATGGAGTCTGGAGCCCCTCTTGGGGCCTGGTACTGGGAGTCTGAGTCAGGCCTTTCCTTTATCTGTCGATGTTTTCATAAAAGAGCTCCCATTGGAGGACTCACATGCTCCATGTGCTTCCAACAGGTACAAGAAGAACTTGAAAGCCCTTTATGTTGTGCATCCTACCAACTTCATCAAGATCCTGTGGACCATTTTCAGACCCCTCATTAGGTGTGTCTCCATCCCTGGGGCTTCAAGTTGGGCTGTTTGTGTTGGGACGTTGGGTAATGACAGTCCTCAAGAGAGGGTTTCCCCAAAGTCTCTCATGTCTTCATGTTTATGCTGTGTGTGACAGGCCCCAGCAGAAGCTAATGGTGCCACAGGTTGGCAGCATGATTTTAGTGTCAGACATGGCCAAAGGAGTCCTCCATGGCTCCCAGGTGACCACAGCTGGAAGTGACTCTGTATGAATCACAAGAGAGAGCTTTATTCTGATTTTTGGACTCCTTAGCTGGAACAACTACCACCTAGAGAAAACAGCCTTGAATTAAAATCCAGGAAACCTGGATTCAAGTCCTGACTTCCAATTCCTTGCTTTATGACCTTAGGCAAGTCCCTTCCCCTTCCTGAGTTCCTATGGTCTTTCTCCTGGTCTTCCTCATCTGAATCTAGCTTCTTAATACGTCCTGCTTCTCCACTATCCCTTTAATCAGTCCATTCACCAACAAGCACTTATTAAGCACTTTTTGTATGCCAGATGTGTGCTACACACCAAGGATAAAATGATGGGAAAAATGGAAACATTGCCTGCCCTCAGGGGCCTTACATTCCATCTGGGAGATTCACACACACACACACACACACACACACACACACACACACACATATTCCCCCATATACTCACAAACACATTCACACAACACACACATACACTCAAAATATACACACATTCACATACACATTCACATACATGCGTACAGTCATATACACACACTCATGTGCATACACATGTGCACACAAATAAACAAACACACAGACACTCGGAGAAAGAGGCATGGCCAGGCCTGGAAACCGGAGGTCCTGATTTTTTTGATTCCTACACAGAGAGTGACTTGAAAACTTAAAAGCTAAAACAAAAGCAAGCTGAAGAAGTTGCTCCTTTCAGAAGTGGACTGATCTTTTTCTCCAGGAGGAATGCTGATGCAGGCAGTGAGGCCTGGTTTGATGCTGGATGGGCAAATGTTTCCATCTTGGCTGGAAGCCAGAGAGGAAATTTTTGGTCAGGTTTGGGGTGGTCAAGGGGCCTCTGAGGGCTTGTCCTCAGAGTCTGTAATGCAGGAAGAATATTTGGGGTCAGAGGGCCTGGGTCCAAACCTTACTCCCTGTGGGGCCTTAGGCAGGTTAATGTGCCTCCCTGGGTCTCAGTTTCCCCTTCTAGCTGGCCTCTGAGTTCTCTTCCAGTTCTGGTTCCAGGTTTCCCTCCCCTGGGGCTGTTTGAGGGGGCTGGGCTTGGAAAGGTCTGTAAACAGCCTCTCCCTGGTGCTCTCTAAAAAGGCCTCAGGTTCCCTACCCAGAGTTGCTGGGTTCCATTTCTTCCACTAGAGGGAGCCCATGCCCACAAGTTGGCAGCTTCTGCAGTAAGCTAGTTAATGTGTGTAGGAGCAGGTGGTTTGAGGAGTTCATGTTCTTCATTGAGCATTTAGTAAGCTTTTGCTGTGTACAAGGAGAAAACAGTATCCTTTCGGGAGTTTGTATGCCATTGGTTTTATCCTGTGGTTCATGTCTGGGGTTGGAGGATCATAGACATAGAGCTGTAAAGACCCTCTGCGGCCAGCTAGAGTGGGGAAACTGAGGATTAGGGATAGTTACAGAACCAGGCCTGGGAGGGGACCTCAGAAGCCAGCTACCCCAGTCATCCCCTTCATTTTACAAAGGGGGAAACTGAGGCTTGTCTTGCTCCAAGTCATCTAGGTAGTCAGTTGGCAGAGCCCTGTAATCCCTGAGAGCTGGAAGTTATAGTGACAAATGTTTCCTGTGGGGGCAGCAGGGTGCTTTTGGTTTTCTGTGGGGTAGATAGAGGCAATGGGGAGGCCTTGATTGCCAGCCTCCAGCTCAGGCATGAGCCTCTCAGGTTCATCCCCCCCATCTCCTCCCTGTTGTGTGCTCCATCACCTGACCTAACCCAGCATCCTTCATTTGGCCTCCCAGGTCTGAAGCCTCTAGGTCTTCCTGTCCTCTCCCCTTCCCAACTACCCTCTGTTGCTGCCAATTCCACCTCCCCATGGGGCTTCCAGGTATCCCAAGGGAGACCTCTTACCCCTCATCAGAGAGGCAGAAGAAGGATTCTTTACTCCAAGGCAGGCTGGGTCAGGCAGGTCCCATCCTGCTCTGGGATTTTATCCCCATGTTCCAAAGGAAGAAACTGAGGCTCCAGAGGGAGGTGCCTTGCTGAAGCAGTCATGGACTCAGGCTCTATCTTGTCCCTACTTGGCCTTACTGCCCATGAGCACATGGGTCTCTTGAGGGAAGGACTGGGCTACCCTCCTTCCTCCCCCAACTGCTGGTACCTTCCTTTTTCGTGTCACCTCCCATCCACATACCTATGCAACTTGTGGCTGCTTCTGTATTGCCTGCCCCACTAGACTGTATGTTCTTAGAGGGTAATTGTGCCTTTCTTTGCATCCCCAGGACTGGCACACAATCAGTGCTTAATATAAATGCTGGTTGACTACCTGACCCCTAACATGCCCCCTGTGGAGCCCAGTCAGTCTGAAGTGACCTGTCTGCCCTGAGGGTTCAAAGCATCAGACCTTATTTGCCCAGGTTCTCGTGCCCCTGGCTCCCAATGGCCTCTTTCCAGGGAATGTACATTTCCAGAGATTTTCTTTCTTTTTTTATTGTCCAAAATGTTTATTTTAAAGAACTAAAGATTTGCTCTCTTCCCCCATCAATTGTTTACAATAAAAAAAGTCTTAGAAAAATATGAATAACCAAAATATCAGAAAGAAATCAAATAGGTTAATAAGGCCTTTACAAAAGACAGGAAGACCCCACTCCTGTTTTTAGAAAATAAGTGTGGTTTGTGAAAGTAGTATGTTCACACCACTGGTGAACTGCAGAAGCAGTCAAAGGCATTTAAGGCTTATGTGAGTGGCAAGGAGAAATTATTAATTTTAAAACTCAGTTGATACGAGAACTAACTTACTGTCTTATGTAAGATAGTCCTTTTGATCTAAGATCAGGCCAAGGGCTTTTAGATGACAGAAAGTATAGATACTCCTGGAAGATCTGGGTGCAAAATTCTGCCATTAAGAACAGGTCTACAAACAAGGGAAAAGGAAAATTGGCTAACACTGGCAGGAGGTCAAATCAAGTCCAATACCCCCTTTCAAGGTGCAGCTGAGTGAGTCTTTCCCTGGCTTTTGTGGGAAAGAGATCAAAAAGCCTCATAGGTTGTCTGCAGAGCAATACATCATGGAGGCAAACAAAGGACACAAACAGATTTAACACCTGTTTTCTTAAATGTTAGTGGTGCCCCAAGAAAAGGTAAAAGTCTTGTATCACTCTATAATTTAAGGACTCTGTAAGCAAAATGATCTATTACCCTTCTAAAATACAAGTTGTGTCCCTTTACCAGATAAGGGAGAGGGAACATTCCTTGGGCACTTGTCCAACAATCTTCACATGTGATCTCATCAATGGCTACTGCCACAGGACCATCCCTAGATGTACATTTGCCCACCAAAACACAGATGTTCTAGGACCCATTAAGATCCTACTCTTTTCCCCATTTTCTTTCACTCCATCAAAGACTCTCTCATATTTGGAACTAAATCTTGGATGCAAACCTGTGGAATTCCTTATTGCTCCCATAGGGTTTGTTTTCTCTATTCCCTGAAAGGCTCTGTGTCCCCTGGTCTTGTGTAGCCCTAGTTGTTTCTAGAAGTCAAGTTTGAGCAGCAAGCTACATGAAATCTTCACATAAATCTTCAATCCCTCACCTCCCTGCCTCATCCCAACTTGTACTAATTAGAAACTATAAACCTTGACACCTTAACAGAAGAGATTCTAGTCTGAAGATGCTGGTATTAGTTTGCTTTTGTAGAAAGAGATGATGGATTTGCCACTGGTGGATTGAGGACTTTGTTGTGGGAACAAGGCCTGGAGCCCAACCTGGACTCATGGTTGTCAGTCTTGAGTTTAGACTCAGTTTCCTTGGATTGTTCCTACTTTCCTTGGTCACATTTCTCATTATGTCCTTCTCTTGAAGATTGTTTGTTCTCTGTAGCTTTGAATTGCAATTTTGTGTCCTCACCTTCACATAAGACAATATGATCTTTGGGCTTGTTTGGGTGTGCTAAGGGTACAATAGTGGTGACTGGAGACCCAAGGATGTCACTGGTCTTCTCATCAGGGAGATTCAAGTGATATAAAGGAGTAGGCTCTTCAAAGATACCACTTCTTTTGCCTTCTGGAGGATTTGACCTCCTGGGTGTATTCTGAGGTTCTTTGGAAGCTCCAAAGATATAAGATGCCATTTTATTTGGTCTACTTGAAGGAATAACTTCTTCAGGAGTTCCAAAGAGATTGCTTAAGTCTCCTCCAGGGGTTTCATTACACTGGAGCTTGGCTTGCTGCCCTCGTTCTCCTGTCCCTGGAACGTGTTGGCAGTGGCTGAGGCAGTGGTGGTGGTTGTGGCAGCTGGAGCAGGAGCATCAGCAGCAGAGGCAGCAGTGCCCAGAGATTTTTAAAGAGAGTTTTTGGTTTGGTTTTGTTGAAATGAGAATATCAGGGAGTTTGGTTGTGAGAGGGCAGCCCTTCTGCCTCTGACCACATTGGTGCCCTTCCTGCGGCTAACACTGGAGGTCCAGGAACCTCAGCTGTGGCCTTTCCTGGTAGTGTGAATTTAGACAAATCTCTTCCCATCTTCAAGTGTCAGTTTCTTCCTCTGTAAAATGGGAACAGTAGTGGTAGTGGCTTTTCATTTAGGCCATTGAAAGGACAAGAAGCTCCTGGTCTTGTCAGGATTTGGGTTGCACAAGATACAAAAGCTTGAGATGACCTGTCCTTCCTCAGTCATCCTCTCCCCAGTTCCCCATTAGGGCTCCTCTTCTTAACTGAACCTTTTCTTCTTTAGCCACAAGTTTGGGAAAAAGGTTACATATTTCAACTACTTAAGTGAGTTGAGGGAGCATCTCAAGTGTGACCAGCTGATGATCCCTCCAGAGGTCATTCGGTGAGTTGGAGAAATGACGGTGGGAAACATGGATGATGATGGCTATGATGTGGTGATGATGACGGGGATGTGATGATGATGGTGGTGATGGTGACAATGTGGTGATGGTGGTGGTACTGGGGGAAGCACATGCGAGCTCAATTAGAGTCAGCCAGAGCTAAGAGTGTACAAGACTGTCATCGGCCAAGGGCAATAGTGTATGTTGGGGGGAGCTCCTCATTCACCAGTGGCAGGAAGCTCCACTCACCAGGTCAGTCATGGAGGTGAGTGTCTGGGGGTCAGGAGCACATCGCTCAAAGTAACTCTTGGCCTGGGAGAACACACCTTTCAGAACCTGTCCAAGGTGCACAGAAGGAGCACTGGTCTCACTCTAGAGATAGAGGCTTGTCATCCCAGCCCCCAGAAGACCTTTCTATGTGGCCTTGGGCCAGTCCCTGTCTCTCTCTGGGCCTCATTTTCCTCAGCTTCTAAATGGGAGCCTTGATCTCAATGATTTCCATTTCAAATCAACAAGCATTTATTAAGCACCTACTGTGTACCTGGCCCATGCTAGGTGCTGGGGAGAGAAAACAAAGGTAGGGGGAGGGAGTCCCTGCTTTTGAGGAATTTAATCCTATGGGGCTTTGTGAATGAGAACCTGAATACAGATTAAATAGACATATTAGGAACCCAGGTGGAAGGGACATCAGAGGTCATCACATCCAACTCCCTCCCTTTATGGATAAACTGAGGCCTAGAGTTGAGAGCATGACCACAAAGTATCTGAGGCACAATTTGAACCCAGGTCCCTTGATTTCAAAGTTAGTGTTTTTTTTTTCCAGTACTTCACATTGCCTCCATGAAGAGAAAGAATAAATTTGAAGACCTTTGGGGGACATTAACAACTCAGGGAATCAGGGAAAGCCCTTGTGGGAGGTGGCCTTGGAACTTTGCCTTGAAGGAAGCCGAGGACTCTGGGAGGCCATTCCTGGGAGGGCATTCCAGGCATGGGGAACAGCCTGAGCAAGAACATGGAGAGTGGAGATGGTGAACTCCAAGTGCCTGCATAGCTCTCATATGTTGTGAGTCTAAGACATTAGAGCTCCTGGGAGCCTTGGAAACACTTCACCGCTTCTAAAGGGAAGGGCCTTGTGGCTGTCAGTGGTGCTGTCAGTGACTTGATATTTGTTGTGTCGACAGACATGATGAAAAGCTGCAGAGTATGAAGCTGGGCTGCCCATCACCCTTGCTGAAGATGCCGCCACCACGTCCTCCACTGCCCACCCAGCAGTTTGGTGTTAGCCTGAAATAGTAAGCAAAGGAGTTGCTCATTTCTCTTATTTCTTACACATTTCTGAATGTTTGTGAATCTGAGGACAAGTCAGAGGTGAGCTTTTAGACTTCATCATTTCCAGAAATTTGTCTTCCCTGATTACCACCACCCCCCCAGGAGATGGGCCTCTCTCCGCTGCATGAGTCATGTGACATCCTTCCTGGATGCAAGCTGTCTGGGCTGGTACCTTCTTCTTTTACTTGACTTTTACTTGACTAAAAGCTCCCTGAAGACAGAGCTCTGACACCTGCTGGAATCTAAAGCTTTGAGCAAGGAACTTCCATTCTGTGAGTGAGACTGTCCCATTTGGCCCATATGAAGGTCTTGTGAATAACTTTGGCCAGTCCCATTGCCTCAGTGGGTCTCAATCTCCTTCCTTCTAAAATGGGTCGGTTAATAATCCCACTCCCCACCTGAGGAGTGACTTGGCAGAAACAGACCTTAGACCTCTCAGCGTGGGGCTCTGCTCATAGTAGGGGCTTAGTAAATGTTTGAAGAATTACTAGCACTTGGCTTGTCATGTGGTAGAAGCTTAATAAATGCTTGGTATTTGGTTGGATAATTAAAGTAGGTGGTACTGTATGGACTGTATATTCATGCATGTACCCATGCTTACATACATTGAATGGCTCATTGGAAAAAGCACAGGACTGAAAGGCAGGCAAAAGGAAGGTTAGGTTACATGCCAAGAATGCCTTCCTGATTGGGAACTCTCCCAGCATGGCCCAGACTGCCCAGAGAGATTGGTGGTGCCCCATCCCTGGAGCTCCTTCATGAGAAGCTGACCAGTCCTTGGTCAGGCATACCTTGGGTCCACAGCCCCTGTTTTTACCTCGATGCCTTTCTCACTATGTCACCCTCTCCTCTCCTCCCTCTCCTAACAAAAAGGAAATGGGAGAGTTATGCTCCACATCCACTGAAAGGGGTGGGGGGCCTTCTCTCTGGCTCTGCCATTTTCAGTTAAACAGTTTAGCTTTAGTAAGTCCCTTATGATTTCTCTTTCTTATTTTCAGGAAAACATGCTTCTTTTCATGCTTCTCTTGATTCTTGTGTTTGAGAGTCAAATTTTCTATTCAGCTCTGGTCTTTTTATCAAGAATGCATGAAAGTTGTCTATTTCATAGAATTTTTTCCCTTGAAGTATTATACTCAGTTTTGCTGGGTAAGTGATTCTTGGTTTTAATACTAGTTCCTTTGACTTCTGGAATATCATATTCCAAGCCCTGTGATCCCTTAATGTAGAAGCTGTCAGATCCTGTGTTATCCTGACCGTATTTCCACAATACTCAAATTGTTTCTTTCTGGCTGTTTGAAATATTTTCTCCTTGACCTGAGAACTCTGGAATTTGGCTACAATATTCCTAGGAGTTTTTCTTTTGGGATCTCTTTTAGGAGGTGATTGGTAGATTCTTTCAATATTTATTTTACCCTCTGGTTTCAGAATATCAGGGCAGTTGTCCTTGATAATTTCATGAAAGGTGATGTCTAGTCTCTTTTTTTGACCATGATTTTCAGGTAGTGCCATAATTTTTAACCTGTCTCTCCTGGATCTATTTTCCAGATCAGTTGTTTTTCCAATGAGGTATTTGTCTTCTATTTTTTTCATTCCTTTAGTTTTCTTTTGTAATTTCTTGGTTTTTCATAAAGGCATTAACTTCCATCTGCTCCATTCTAATTTTTAAAGAACTATTTTCTTCAGTGAACTTTTGAACCTCCTTTTCCATTTGACTAATTCTGCTCTTTAAAGTATTCTCCTCATTGGCTTTTTGGGCCTCTTTTGGCATTTGAGTTAGTCTATTTTAAAAAGCATTAATTTCTTTTTTTTTTATTTTTTTTATTTTAAATAAATTTATTTAACTTTTTACATTCATTTTCACAAGATTTTGGGCTCCAAAATTTTCTCCCCACTTGTGCCCTCCCCCCTCCCCAATACGCTGGACATTCTAATTACCCATATCACCAATCTGCCCTCTCTTCTATCATCCCTTCCTTCCCTTACCCCATCTTCTCTTTTGTGCTGTAGGGCCAGATAACTTTCTATTCCCCATTACCTGTATTTCTTATTTCCTAGTAGCAAGAACAATACTCAACAGTTGGTCCTAAAACTTTAAGTTCCAGCTTCTCCCCATCCCT
>CM053770.1:247921668-248073396 GCA_028658325.1 Potorous gilbertii | reverse complement strand
TCTTAGTTTTTTCCCTTTTCTGGGCATTTTCCCAGCCAGTTACTTGACTTATGAGAGTCCTCTCCACCCCAGCCTAGGTCTGCCCGAACTAGTGCTTGGGGTCTGAGATTCAAATGCTGCTCCCCAGCCTCAGGGCTTTTGGCGGCAGGCCTGGCTGCTCTTCAGTGGGAGCTTATCTGCTGGTTCTCAGGTGGGGGCAGGGCTGCCTCTCAGGCTCAGTTCCCTCAGGGGGTTTATGCAGAGATCTCTTGCAATGGAGACGCTGCGGAGCCCCTGTCCACCCCGGGAGTCTGTGGCGGAGCTGCCTCCATCTTGCCTCTGCCGTGGCCGCCGGGGGTCCGAGTCCCGGAGATACCCCGCTCCCCTCTCAGCCCGTCTCTCTCACTGACCTGTGCGTCTGTGGGTGGAGGGACCTTCGCAGCTGCTGGAGATTCAGGTCCCTGACGCCTGCTTGGGTCGGCTCGCTCCTCAAAAGGCATTAATTTCTTCGGCATTTTTTTGAGTCTCCTTTAGCAAGCTGTTGACTCACTTTTCATGGTTTTCTTGAATGACTCTCATTTCTTTTCCCAATTTTTCCTCCACCTCTCTTACTTGATTTTCAAAATATGCTCTTCCATGGCCTGAGGCATATTTGTTTTGGAGTGTTTGAATGCAGAAGCCTTGACTTTTAGGTCTTCCTCTGATTTTATGCATTGTTCTTCCTCATCCAAAAAGATGGAAGAAAAACACCTGCTCACCAAGAAAATAACCTTCTGTTGTCTTATTCTTTTCCCCTTTTGGAGGTATTTTCACAGTCAGTTACTTGACTTTTGACTTCTTTGTCAAGAGGAGGGTATACTCAAGGGACCCATAAGTTCTCAGTTCCTCCAAGGTGGCACAACCAAGGGAGAGGAGTTTAGTCCTCTCCTGGCTTGTGCTCTGAGCAGGATTCCCTCTCCAGAGCCTCCACCATGCCAGCCAGCACTCCTTCTTATCCCAGGGCCATCACTCAGGGATGAGATGCAGATCAGCTGCTCAATTCCCCCACGGTCTTTAAGCCAGGGCTCCAACAATAGAAGCTGCCACTGCCTGGAGCTCTTCTCCCCCAGGTGAAAGAGCTTTGGTGTTTGTAAGTTGAGGAATATGGAACCCACAATTGCTGCAGGTGGCTCCTTGAAACCTGCTGTAGTCCTGTCCTTGACGCAGCATAAACCAAGGCTGGACTGCATTCTGCTCTGTACCCAGTGTGATAGACCTTTCCTGTTGGCCTTCCAGACTACCGTGGGCTGGAAATCTCTTTCATTCTGTCATTTTGTGGTTTCTACTGCTCTAGAATTTGTTTACAGTCATTTTTTACAGGTATTTTATGAGCTGTGGGAAGAGAGCTTTTAAAGTTGCATCCTTCTATTCCACCATCTTGGCTCCATCCCCTCCCCGCTCATTGTTTTATTTAAGATTTTTGCATCAATATTTGTTAGCAATATTGGTCTACATTTTCCTTCTCTTGTTTAACTCTCCCTGGTTTAGACATCAAGGCCATATTTATGTGATAGAAGGAATTTCACAGGATCCCTTTTCCTTTTTTTCCCCCCAGTTTGTATGCTATTAGATAGAATTAATTGCTCTTAATTAATTAAATAATTGCTTGATAGATTTTGCTTGTAAATCCATCTGGTCTTGGGTTGTTGTTGTTTCCTTTAGGAGTTTGTTTGGAGATTGTTCAATTTCTTTTTCTGAGATTAGGTGAAGAGACTAAATTGTAGCCTTTCCATATCAGCTAGTGTTAAGAGTACCAGCATCCCAGATTCACTTTGGAAAAGAAGAAAGGCATAATCCCCTTTATTTGTGAGCATTAAGTATGCAGAGCGGAGGGATAAAACCCTGCTCTAGATTGAGGTTCCAGAGTGAAAAAACACTGCAAGAAAGCTGAGAACACTGAATCCCCATTTATGCCATGTGCAAATGCTTCCATGACTGCTATCCAGAATTATATGTTTTCATTCAGTAGCCCAAAGTCCTGCTCTTGGGCCACTTGGGTCACTCACCCGGACCTCCTGCTATGCACCAAGACTGACCTCATGCTCCTTCTAACCATTTGGGGAACAACGACGTTGTTGAAAATGCAGAGTTGGAAATGCTATTGCTGTGTGCTGGAAGTGCTGGGTGTCACATAGTCACTGCCCAATAGAAACAGTTATGCCAGGAGGCTGGTAATGGGGTAGACATGGGGTTGACTTTAACATGCCCACACTCAGGCTGCCCGCTGCCAGTGCATATAGCTGGTAGAAGGAAGGCAGCCCCTGGCAGAGTTCACATGCAAGAGAAAGAAGCTGGACTTGAAATCATGTCCTTGATCCAACACTAGCTGTGTGACCGTGGGTATGTCCTTTGTTTCTCTTGGTGCTTGTTTCCTTATCTGTGAAATGGAAATCTTAATTATTGCACTCATTGCTTCACAGAGCTGGACTGAAAAAATCCTTTTGTAACTGTAGGGTACTCCATAAATATGAGTTGATAACATTATTACTGTAATAAGAGTTTTATATATTAACTATCTTCACATGTAGTTGAGATGGAATAATAATCCCTTAGCTTGCTATTTGATTTGTTGCCATTTTAATTTGCATAATCCATGGATATGTTTAAATATTTCCTTATTAATTACTAACATTATAGAATGGCTATTATTCAATAATTAGCTCTGACCTCCAAACCCAGGTTACTTTTTTTATTTAATAAACTGAAGAAACTCCTTTTCTAAAAAGGGGTAGGTAATCTCTCTATATACTAAAAATCTTCATCTCCTAGGCTTAAATATATCAAAATTACTATCCATAAAATTAATTTAAAATGGAAATAATAACAAAATAATTTATAGTGTGATAGCTATGAGAAAGATTACATCCAGAGTCTATGACTTCTTTTTTTTCTGAAACTCTGCCCCACCTGTGGGGATGACAGTCACATTTTCTTAAAAATACTTTTATTCATTTGCAATATAAAGGCCAAATGCAGGCCTTTCTGTCTTGTCTTGCACAAAGTTAACACTTCAGAAAGACCTTATCTTTGGTTCTTTTCAGGTAACAGATAAAACATAATCTCTTTATAGGTAACAGTTGAAAATTAGTCTCAACACAAGTTCCTCATAGTTAAAATTAAAACACTCCCCACTGAATCCCCAGAAGAGATAGTTAAATTGATACTGTTGCCTCTTAAAATGACAGTACACATATACAGTATGTATGATCTCTGGGAGAGGAGATTGTGTGTATGTGTGTAATACCAATGTAAAATCTACCAATTATATGTATGTATATATGTGTGTGTGTGTATTATGAGTATGTACATAAACACATACACATGTAATAGTAATATAATTACTAATTAAATGTATCATGTATATGTGTGTGTATAAAATCAGACCTTTGACTGAGACTTGTGATATAGTGGAAAGATTGGTGAATTTAGGGTCAAAAGAACTGGGTTCAAACATCAGATCCCACCTCTATTCCTTACTGTCTCGTGACATCAGACAAATCAGTTAACCTCCCCATGTCCCTGCGTAGCCTCTGACCAAATCCTAAATTTACAATCCTATGATTTAAGCAGAGGTTGGATGACCACTTCTCTTAAATGTTGTAGAGAGGAATTACCAGGTAAGTTGGGAAATTTGTAGCTGCTCTCCAAGGCCCACTCCACCTCTGAGATTCACATCAACTGAGGCTTGAAGATAAGAACTAGGTAGGAAGCATGAATAGGAACTACTGTGGCAGCTTAACCCCCTGAGCCTCCTTTCTCCTCATCTGTAAAGTGGGAATAATTGTCTTGGAACCTTCTTTTCCAACTGGCACTATTTGTGCCAGTGCCTGCTGTGCCTGGGACAGCGGGTATGATATGTATCCTTAGACAAAGGTATGGCAGGGGATGCAGAGTTCACTTAGATGAGGCCACAAATTCATCTTGATAGCTAGCCCTTACAGCCAAAGTGGCCTCATCTGACAAAACTCTAGTTGCCTTAAAATTCCATCTTCTAGTTAAAATAGCATGTCACCAAGAGACGGAAGTTCATTAGGTCACATTTCTCAGACCTGGGGATAGCCTGGTCACTTGTTTCCCTAAGAGGAGAGCATTGATTAATTTATGTCTTCCCACACACTATTCCTCTCCATCTCTCCAAGCCTAGGCATGAAGAGTGAGCCATGATTGCCATCACCTCAATGGTGCTATTTGGAGATGACACTCTGTTGCTGGTTGAGTTAGTGGTCCAAGAAAAATAATTAAGAGATGTAAGGGAAACAGTGATTAGGGAAATCAGTGGCATTATAATTGCTGCAAATTAATTTTCAATCATAGATTAACTTGATGAAATACTGAAGAGTCCCCTGTAAATCTGTGTGTAGAACTCTCAGAGGGTGCAGTGTGACAAGAGACAGAAAACACACACTGATTAAGCACCTATTCTATGCAGAGCCAGTGTGGAGTTGTAGAGGAAACACTAAATTTGGCCCAGATGTGACCACCCTGCCCCTACCCTTCTGGAGCTAACATGCTAATGAGGGGATAAAACAATAACACGCAATGATACCTGGAACATAGTAGGTGCTTAATAAATGCACAGCAATTTGAGAGAAGGCAGATAGAGGGCAGTGTAAGGTCAGAGGGGGAAGTCTGTTCTCAGCCAGAGGGATCAAAAGACTTCATGAATGAGGTGAGATTGGAATGATGAGGAACATGAACAGGACTGGAAGGAGGTTCGTTCAACCTTTTTGTTGTACACCTGAGGAAACTGAGGCCCAGAAAGGCCACACAGCTGAGGAGAGGCAGAGCTGGGATTTCAAATGGACCTCAGGATCTGCAAGTTCAGCCCTCTTTACCACTCTGGTCCATACTGCTCTCTACTGGTGTCCTCCTTTAATGCCTCCTTTTGGCTTGAAGGCCACCCTATATTCCAAAACCCTCCAGGCCAGCAATAGCCCATGCTCCAGAAGGTCAGGGGGTGGAAGGGAAGTTGAATCCTAGGGACACTCACCTAGGCCTGGCAGGGTGCCCTTCTCTCCAGCTTCTTCCGAAGGAGGAAACTGATGCCAAGGAGGGTTAAGTGACTTGTCCAGGGCACAAAGAGGCCAAGCTGGGATTTGAACCCAGGTTACAGGATGCCCCTTGTGCAACCCTTGTGGCGCATTATTTTAGCCAATGCCAGCCCTGAAAACTGACCTGAAGAGGGGAGTGGGAGAGCAGGCAGATGGCCACCAATGAAAGAGAAGCATCCAAGTTCTTAGGAAGACCCTGAGTACTCTCTTGAGATAAAGGCCTATCTCTCAGTATTTTTCTGTCCACATTCTGAGTTTGCCCTGCTACAATGTTAAGAGATTTAAACTGGAGTATGATACACTGAGATACATTGATGGGGTGAGCTACAATGTATCACACTCAAGGCACCGCCTGCCTTGTAGTGTGGGGCCAACCCCTGCCCTTCTGCTATGCTGAAGGGTTTGGATGATATTGGAGAGGGGCACTCGAGGCTTCTGATCCTTCTATTTCATTTCCCTGGTTCTCCTGCTAAAAACTGACCATTTTTCTTCTCTCTTTTCCAGCATCAGAGACAAAAATAAAGGTGAGCTCATCCCACCAGTCCTGAAGGATACAGTGACCTATCTGAAGGACAAAGGTGAGCACAGGGGTGAGGCAACCCCCAAGGAAACTGAGGGACAAGAGTCACTATATGGTCAAGGCGGTGGAGAGAGCTGCTCTCAAGGCCTTTCTTCAGATCACCCCAAAGGGTGTGTGGTGGAGGACCACCCCTTCAACAAAGAAACTGAGACTCAAAGAAGGTTCAGAGGACCAAAGAATTAAACCTGAAAGGGACCAGTCCCCTTGTTTACAGAGGAGTCAGCTGAGGCCCAGAAGGGGAGTGACTTCCCCAAGGTCACACAGTCTATGAGCTCTACTCTTATGTAAATGAAAATTCAGGCTTTGTCAGCTACCAGCTCTGTGGCCTTGGGAAAGTCTAAGTTCGTCCATAATCTCCCAAGCACTGGGTCCAAGTGAGCCATTGTCCTTAGTGGGAGGGGTCCATATCTGTGATTTCATCTGTCGTATGAGTCTACAAGTTGTCTTCCAGTTTAAAAATTTGTGCTCCCGTGTCTTGAGCCCCACAGTGTCAGAGCCAGAGATCCAGTCTCAACTGATGGGCTACCATGTAAAGGCCTTGGCAAACCTTAAAGCTTTGTATAATGGTGGTGGTGGTGATGAGGGGGTTGTCATTATCTCCTGATCCTAAGACCCCATAAGGGGGGACTTCCTCAACATCCCTGAGAAGAGTCATTTAGTCTCTACTTTAACATCTGTCCCTAGGGATGGGAAGCTTACTCCCTTCTCAAGCAGCACCCCATCACTACAGCACTCAGACTTGGTCCTCATTTGCCCTTCTGCCAGAAGCTACTACCCTTCACAAAGGGGCCCCTGCTCTCCTACACAACTGAGTCTGTCAGGTCCCCAACTAGATGCTGGATCATCCCCAAAGGCAAGGAGACCCACATTAGAGTGATTGACACGTAATGTCTAGGGACCACAACCATATATTGCTTTTCTAATGGGACATGATTTGACTCCATAAAAATCTGATATGGTTATAAAACTGGTCTGAAATACTGAGATATTTTCATTTGGATTCTGCCAGTTCAGCAATGGAAGAGCTAGAAAGACTTTAGATTATAGAGTTGTGAGGGGCCTGAGAGCAGAGGATGTCAGGACTGGGAGGAGCCTGAGAACAGGGGATATCAGAGGTGGGAGGGGACTGGGAACAGGAAGATCAGAATTAGGTGAGATTTCACCACATGGAAAATCAAAGCTTGTGGCAAGAGAGCAGGGCATGTTTGAGTAGATGATACCTGCCATAGGATGATCCAACTGCCAGGATCCTGAGCAGAAAAAGCACCTCAGCATTAAGTGTCCCCTTTCTCTGCCCTCCTATGCCATAATGCATAGAGCCCTAGGCCTGGAGTCAGTCTTGAGTTCAAAGCCAGCCATAGACTCTTACTAGCTCTAGGCCCTGGACAGATCATTTCACCTCCATCTGCCTCAGTTCCCTCATCTTAAAATGGGGATAATAGTAACACCTCCCAGGGTTGCTGAGAACAACAAATGAGATGACATTTGTGAAGTGCTTCTCCAGCTATCAGTAATAACTCTGAGACTGGGCCTATCTCCATACACTGTGACTGTGGGCTGAGGTGGGCTGAGCTGGAGTTACCCAAAGGTAGGAGGAGGACCCTCCCCAAGAAGGTCACACCACTTTGAGAGTGCCCCTCACCTTTCATGGCAGTCAGGCAACAGAGAGCACCATAGTCCCCTTTCACTGGCAGTGTGTCCTCCCTCCAGCTCCCCAGAGGATGATCAGGCTGCAGTGGTTACCAGTCCATGTTTATGACTAATCAGGCCAGATTCTGTTAAAATCCTATGGCTCTTCAGAGCCCAGCAGGTGGGACCTTGGCACGGTCTTTCCCTTGTTGGGTTGCTCCCATTCCTGACACTGTTTTATCCTCCTCCAGTCATGGTCTCAGGGATGAAACAACTGCCCCAGACACTGCTGGGCCTTAGCATCCTTCCCTGCTGCCAGCAGGGTTGTGGGTATCCCCTTCACTCCAGGTATCTTCCCCTAGGCCTCCGCTCTGAGGGCCTTTTCCGTCGGTCAGCCAATGTCCAGACTATCAAAGAGATCCAGAGACTGTATAACCAAGGTGAGTATCCCTCCTCCAATGGACACAATCCCAAGCCATGGGGCTAGCAGTGACAGGAACAGGGAGGTTGCATAGCCTGGCTAAGGGAAGAGTCATCATCAAGGTCTCAGAGGAATTTCAAGTGTAAGAGAGACAAGACACTGTGCTTGGCCTCAGAACCAGACCCATCTGGTGGAAGTAACAACATTGATGCAGATTTGGGTTCCAGCCCCTCCGAGTTGCAAAGGGGTGGGAAGTGTCCCATGAGATGATGAGTTCCTGTACTAAAAGTCGATCAACACATACAATTGATGAGAATTGGTCCAACAGGTAGGAGGAGAAACAAGAGAAAGTCATGTCATGAAGACCCAGAGGAGAGAGTATTCAGAAGAGGTGATGCCCAGTGCCACTTACAGAAGACAGGCCAAGTAGGATGAGGACGGAGAGAAAAAACCAAGCATATTTTGTTGGGAGAGGGCAGTTTCCCTTAGGTTCTGGGGCTGGGAGCCAGATTGCAGAGGGCTGAAGAGTGAGTGAGGGAAGAAGAGGAGGAGGCAGTGAATACAGATGGACTTTTCAGGAAGGTTGACAGAAAAAGAGGAGATGATGATATGACTTGAGGGAATGGAAAGGCTTGTTTCATTTTTTAAATGGTGGGAGAACTTGGCTTGTGTTAGTGGGTCATAGATGGGGACTAGGAGATAGGAAATAAAAGAAAGGTGGGAGGAGAGGGGGTTAGGGGTTCAGGAGCTGAGGATAGTGTGGTGCTGGACTGGCCAACTCTTGAAGTTGGAGGGGAAGGAAGAAGCTAGAGAAGAGGTGATGGCATTTCCCCAACGTGACCAGTGCTGTCTACAGTAGACCTAGCTGGATGAGTGCTCAAGGTCCAACACTAAGTGAAGTTCCATTGAGTCACCATTGATGTGATGATGAAGATGGTTGTGATGGGAGGAGCCATGCTAAGTGCTTTGGGTAATGGAACCCCCTCAATGGGGGATTCTGCCTCTTTTGTCCTATAGGAAAGCCCGTGAATTTCGATGACTACAGTGATATTCACATCCCGGCTGTCATCCTGAAGACATTCCTGCGAGAGCTGCCACAGCCACTGTTGACTTTTGAAGCATATGAACAGATCCTGGCAATCATCAGTGAGCGCTCCCTGGGGGGCAGCTCCAGGTGGGCGTCAGGCACATGTGAATGGGTGGGGCTGGCACATCTGGCTCCAACCTCCCTCAGCCTGTGATCCGGGGATTCTACTGTGTCACACTGTGTGTTCTCTGAACTCTTGGCTACAGTTTCTGCCTTTGGTTATCTGACTATTATGTCACCCCACCCCCCTCTACACACACGCACGCATACACATGCGTACACACACACACACTCACACACACATATGCATCCAGGTTTTGTCTCCTCTAGGCTAAATATCTCTCCTTCCTCCTCAGTAGCCTCGTCTGCCTCGGTCTGTACCTGCTCACCCCTCACTGGGCTGTGGGGATGAAGAGGCAGAAATGAGTCTGCTGTTACCTTCAGGAGACTTCAAGGAAACAGCAAATACACACACACATGCATAGCTTTTTACGTTATTATTATGTGCATAATATTTCACAGATGATGTGAAACAGAAAAAAGTCAGGGTTGGGGGGTCACCATCCTCAGTACCTGCCAGGCTACCTTTGACTTCCTGACTCCAAGGTCAGGGCCTTCTTCAAAGCCCCCACATATCATTGGGGTTTAAAGAACAGGAGAAAAGATGGGATTGGGCAGAGATTTCAGATCCAGCAAACTGAGGCTGGTCTTACATTGACAAGGAGCCAGAAATAATTCTCTAACTTGGTGTCCTGTGAACTTAGGAGTGTTTTCATAGTGTATCTTCCATCCTCTCCTAAAGGACCCTTGGCTGACTGGGTCAAACCCTGCCTTTGCCAATTACTAGCTGTGTGACCCTGGGTCTCAGTAGCCGCATCTGTGGAATGGGGGGAGGGATATGTCATTCCCAAGGATTACTGTAAGAATCCACAGAAAAGGATGGAGGAAGCACCCTGAGGATGCTGTAGAGTACTGTGGGTGCCCATGTGAGCTACTGTCCAGGCACAGACGTATCTGAGTCTTTCTGTTTCTGACATCACCAGTGACCAGGCTTCAGGCCTTCCTGGCCTACACAACACTTAATTAAGTGCTCATTGACTGACTTCCTGACCACTTTTGTCCCTCCAGGTGTAGAGAGCAGCCTTCAAGTGACACATTGCAAGGAGATTGTGAGAGGCCTTCTAGAGCACAATTATGCTGTTCTCAAATACCTCATGGGTTTTCTGCACATGGTGAGTGGAAGGCAGTGAGACCTGGCCAGAGCAAAGATGGAGTGTGGTGGGGCGCAAAGCTGAGACATTCTGGGAACATTCTTTTGTAGCATCTGCTGTAGAGCAGAGATAACATGGGGTTAGGAGGGAAAAGAGAGAGAGAGACGGAGAGAGACAGACAGACAGAGAGAAGAGATGAGAAAGAAAGGGGAGAGAGAGGAGAGAGAAAGAGAGATATGAGGGGGAAGGAGGAAGGGAGAAAGAAATTGAGAGGGCAGAGGGAGAGAGAAGAGAAGAGAGAAGGGGGAGAGTGGGGAGAGAAGGAGGGAGGGAGAGAGACACAGAGACAAAAAGACACAGACAGAGGGACAGACAGGAGAAAGGGAGAGAGTGAGAGAAGGGAGAAGGGGAGAGATGGGGGAGAGAGAGAAGAAGGAGAGAGAGAAGAGAGAGAGATAAGGAGATAGAGACTTCTTTAGTCTCTCTCCATCCCTGCCTCACCCATCATCCCCCTCCATCCCTTACCAGGAACTCAGCAATAATTTCTCTGGGGAAGGAATGCTGAGCTTTCCCTGCCTTCCCCAGCCCTCTCTTATTCTCCCTCCCCTTTTCTTCTTCTCTTCTTGCCTTTTCACTCCTCATCTACCTCTTCTTTCTTCCCCATCCCTTTCTGCCCTCCTTCCCTCCTTGTTCTCTGTCTCTTAGATCTCCCACAATTCACCTTTGCCTCTCCTATCATGTGCAAGTCATCTTTGTCTCTCCATTCCTTTCCCAGTGCTCTATTCCCTTCCTTTCCCTCTCCTCCTCTTCCCCTTTTCTTTGCTTGCCACCATGGCCTCTCTCTTCAGCATTGCTGGCCTGGCACACATTCTGGGGGTTTGAGCCTTCCCAGCTGACTAGGTCCACAGTAGGGACTCTGGGTAAGGACTCAGAGTAAGAAGTCTGCTGTGCAAGGCCTTTGTCTTAGCAAAGTGATGCCACTCACTCGGTTCAGTCCAGGCTTGTCCACAAGGAGCTTCTAACCTAAAGGAGGGGTAGGACTACACCAATCATGCTCCACCCTGCATGAACTGGGCCAAGGCCAGCTTCTTGGCAGGAGTGGATTTTGAAGAGATTTGGGAGGGAGTGAACTTCCATGGGGGAAGGCAGCCTGCACCGCATGACCTCATTTGTGCTCTTTCCCAGGTGTCCAAGGAGTACATCTTTAACAAAATGACAGGCTCCAACCTGGCCTGTGTCTTTGGGCTGAACTTAATCTGGCCATCCAATGGAGCCTCGTCCCTCAATGCCCTGGTACCTCTCAACCTGTTCACAGAACTGATGATTGATTTCTATGAGAATATCTTCAGCTCTCAGCAGGTGCCTTGTGGGACCTCACCATAGGCCCCCTGAGGAACACTTGGACTCAATGGTCCTAAACTCCCTTATAGCTCCATTATTATAGTTCAAATTGAAAAGCCCTTTTCATCTCTGAGGTTCTCAGTTCTAGGTCCTAGTTCCCTCTTTTAAGGGCCCTCCAAGCTCTGATGTTCCATGTTCTAGGACCCCACTCAATTTTAACTTTCTATGTTCTAACATTCCTCCCAGTTCTGATATTATATGCATTTGTAGGACATTGTGTCTTCTCCCAAGTGCAATGTAATCTGAACCTTCTTGAAGTAGCTGGATTATCTCCCTATTAACATCCCATTCACACCACAAGAGCAGCCATGTTGGAAAATGTATTTGAAGATTGGGACACATTTGCAGCCCTTCCATATGTTATTGTGTTCATTTCCCTTTTGATGAACTGTATATAATCATGTCAACTTTCTGTCTGTCTGAAAAAACCAACTGCCAAAAGTATTAAATGGCTTAAGGATTTAGTGTTTGTGCTCCTGGTGTATTTTCATATTTAATCTCCAGAAAAGTCCCATGGCTGCCTCGGAAGCTGCCTTGTGCCCAGGATCTTCAGTGACTTCAGTGAAGGGTAGATATGGAAAGACAGATTCAAGACCTACAAGACCTGCCAGAGACTTGCCCCTGACCCTCAGATCCTCCTCTCCAAAATGGGGTTGGGAATACCCACCATCCCCATCTTCCCATCCCACTGGGCACTTGTGAAGACCAAGTAACAGAACAGAGGTTGAATAGTTTATGGCTCTAACACTTGCTTTGGGCTTGGTAATTGTTGTTTCCCTGAGACACAGCAGAGTATCATAGAATGAATTTGGTCTGGGGGTCAGGAGATCTGGCTTCAAGCCCTGGCTTTGCCATTAATTCACTGGGTGAGTGAGCTTGGGCAAGTCCCTTCCCTTCTGTACAATGAGATGTTTAGGTCAGATGATCACAAATGTCCTGTATAGCCTTGAACTTCTGCGTTGTATGTTCTCTGCTATTTGCTGAGGAGCAATAATCCTAAAACTGACTTTCATATGACACTTGAAAGTTTGAGTAGCACTTAATAGGCAGTGTTTCCTTTCCTCAATGCCTGGAACACAGTAGGTGCTTAATAATTGCTTGTTAGTTGGTTGATCCTCACAAAACCTTGGTAAGTGCCAGGAGTATTATTTCCATTTTACAGAGAAAGAGACTGAGTTTTAGAGAAGTTCAGTGATATTACTCATTTGTCATGCAGCTAATAAGGGCTGGAGGTGGAATTCCTACCTGGTTTTTCTGACTCAGATAGTGTTCTATTTTTCCATACTACCACCTGAGTCACTTAGTTCTATGAGTCAGAGGTTAGAAAAGAGAGCATTCCAGGGATGAGAACTGCTATTGCAAAGTCAAGGTCTACATCCCAAAGAGTTCAAAGAAGATGACCCACATATACAAATATATTTTGAGCAGTTATTTTTGTGGTGGCAGAGAATTAGAAAGTGAGGGAATGCCCATCAACTGGTGAATGGGCAAATAAGTTGTGGTACATGATTGTGATGGTATAAGAAAGGATGAGCAGAAAAACCTGGGAAGAGTGGTGCAAAGTAAAGTGAGCAGAGCCAGATCATTGTACACAGTGACAGAAATACTATATGATGATCCACTGTGAATGACTTCATTATTCACAGCAATGTAATGATCCAAGACAGCTCCAAAGGACCCATATGAAAAATGCTATCCACCTCCAGAGAGAGAACTGATGAGTTCTGAATGCAAAGTGAAGCAAACTTTTTTACTTTATTTTTCTTGCCTTTTTTATGCAACAAGGCTAATGTAGGATTGTATTTTGCATGGCTTTATATGTATAATCCATATCAAATCTCATCCCTTCTCAAGGAATGGGAGAGGGGTAGTTGGTGTAGTAGCAAACACACCCAGAAATGGCCTGCTCCCACAAGTTCTTTGATCTGCTTTTAAAGAAAAGGTAGCTTTTAAAGGGGTTAACAATCCTACTTTTAATCACATTAAGCAGAGAAATTAGCACAAAGACCAAAAGACAGGGCTCCAACTGTGTGAATAAAGCAATATTGCTATACATTTTACATACATCACTGGATTGAGGAAGGACAGACATCTGGTAGTCAGGGGGGCTTGGAACATATGACTACTCAGTCTCAACCAGGAAATCAAAAGATCCTTCTCATGAGCAAACCCCCAAAGTAAAATGCCAACCTCCCTGTATATGTGATTTTCAACTAATAGGCTCAGAACCAGAAGGCATCACAACCCATGTAACTCAGCACAGATGTAAACTACCAGGGTTCAAAGACGATTAAGCCTTCAGATGTTTTCAGTGAGCCTGGGACACAACTCCAAAAAGAAAACAAAAATCCCACTTTGCTTGCTTTTACAGTTGAGAGAGAATTTGGAACTCAAATTTGTAAAAATGAATGGTAACAATTTTTAAAAACCTAGTATAGAAGCTAAGAAGTCAACATTAGAAGGATCAATACTAAACTTCAGAGACATTTTGAAGTTCTTATCAAATCTTACAAGCAAGAAACTGATCTAATACCTAGTGAGCTAGTTCATTGATAGTCTTTACTAGAGCTCAAGACAGCACAGACTGACCATGGAAATGTTCCTAAGGGTTCAAATGATAAGTGAAACCCATAGTAGGTGCTTAATAAACATTAATTGGTTGACTGATGAAAACCTTGAGAAGGGAGTGCAAAGCAGCTCAAGCTGAGCCCCAAGTGCCCCTCCCCTCAAACCTGAGCCTGACTACCAGTCAATGGGAATGAGACATCGGAGGCATGGGAGTGGGAGAAGAATTGTTCAATTCCTTCCACCCCAAACCCCGGAAACCCAGGAAAGGCCAGTGAGAACAATTGCCCAGGAAATAATAAGTAATGTTTTCTTGCAATGTTGTGTCTGCTTTGGGGTGGGGGTTGGTTTGGAATCATGGTTTTCAAGGAGTTCTTTGCCTGTTTTGTGACCTTCATCTCAATCCTGGGAGGGGTCTCTCAGACCTGGCACATTCCCAATATAGAGTTGGCCTCCCAAGTTCACTTCCAAGTGAGGTTGGTTGATAGAGGAGTCCAAATCTCTACTGCCAGACTGTGGCTTGAGACTTGGCTGCTCACTGCCACTGCCTGGTATCTAGCAAATCCTGGCATGAATTTCAGCTCTAGAACTCCTGGGGCTCACTCTCCTGAAGTTTGGAAGCTCACAGGATTGTAGCCATAAACAATCTCCAGCAAAAGGTAGGAAAGAACAGACAAGAGACACACACAGAGAGACAGAGACACATGGCAGGGGGGAGTGGGAAATGTCGGAAGAGAAAGGGAGAGGGAGAGAAGAAAGGGGGGCATCAGTGGGACCATGAGTCGGAGGCCACTTGATGGTCCCAGCTGAGATCTAAAGACTTGAACATTACTTCCCAGGATGGGTATTTCTCTTGCTTCCTCACTTGAACACAGGCTGGATTTAAGTCTAATGATTTAAATGATCTTTCCTTTACCTATTTTCCAGGCGAGGCATATTAGAAAGCCTTATATTTTCTCTTGTTTTTCTTCCATATTTTGATTTTATTCTATTACTTACTGTCTTGTGGAGTATCTGATTTCTCTTTGATGTATCCAAGTTTTGGGGAATCTGTTGCTCAAATAAAGTTTTACCACTTTTTTTCTAAGTCATTGGTTTAATTTTTTGTTTCTTGCTTTAGTCCTTCAAGGAGTCACATAGTTGTGGGAAATGCCTCATTTCCCGTGAGTCTCTTCATGTCATTCTGGAGTTGGTCGCTCTTGCACTCTGAGGTGGATTTCGGGGGACCTTCTGGATCTATTAGAATTCTTTGCAGTAGTCAGTGTCTTCTATTCGCTTCTCTCTGTTGCCATGGCTCTCTGTAATAGGGCCAGGCTCTGCTCCAAGCTGCGCTTTTGTGTGTGCAAGCCAATTCTGTTTGGACCCAACCTGAGTCACCTCAGTTGCTTATCTGACCTCCTCTTCCCAGGGTATTTCTATGCCAGGAGTCCTGGTTTGTGGTTTGAGGTGCCCTTGAACCTTTGAGTTGTGAAACACTGGCTTCCTCTAAGGTGTTTCAGGAGAGAGCTCTAGGGACTTTGGTTCCCTCAGTCTGGGTCTGCTAGCATTGCTCCTGGTCACTTCCAAGGTCCTCAATATAGGTCCTTTCTTGGAGAGCTTTCCACTCACTGCCTCTTGAAACAGAGACACCCAAAGACCATATGTGTCTCTAGCCCATCTCTGCTCATCCCAGAGGGCTTTCTTCTGCCTTGTTGCCTGACTATAAGCACCTGCTCTGCTACTGTTACCCCTCTTCTACTGCCCATGATGTTCTGGCTTGATTTTTGGGGACTTTCTGTGGTAGATGAGGTCTCGGCCATCTCAATTGCTGTCTTCTTTAGCATCTTTCTGATATGTCAGATGATCCCTGACATCCATTCAGGGTCCCAATTCTCTGATTCTCAGAATCCATTAGAAATAGGGCAGCCTTTGTACACCTCGGCCCATGGCCTCTCATCTAATACACTCCCACCATTCATGAGGGAGTGAGTGAAGGTCCTGGGGGAAAGGACTTGCTCATGGTCACATGACCAATATGCAGCCGAGCCAGGAATTGGTGCCATTGCCTTGGTTCCAAACCCTGTGCTCCTTCTTGGTGGTCCGAATGCCATCCAGGGGCCCCAAGCAAATAGCTCTGGCCTCTGATGCTGGCCAATGTTTGAGTAGCCAGACCAGCTGATGCTCTCTGGAAACAAAGGCAGGACTCCATGGTCCCCTGCGAACACCCTTTGTTAGTTTAGGAACCTGCAGTTTCCCCTCCATGGGAGGTATCTTGCTCTCCAGCAGCTCAGAACAATAGTGCGACTGTTTCAGGGTTCAGCCTCAAGGAGGGGGAGATGGCTGGCGGCAATGAATATTGGTTTTCCAAAGAGCCAGGATCTGCAAATGCCAGAGTAAACAATGACATTCAGGCGAAACTCATGAATTATGCAGGAGGGGCTGTGAGGAAATGCGAGTGCGGGAAAAATATATGTCTTAAATTTGCCGACTCCGAGAGGTGTCCCTGAGATGTCCCCTACCGTTCCTTTGATCACCATCTCTCTTCACAAACAATAATTGCAGAATGCCAGCGTTTGTGCTGGGTGCCCCCATGAACTCTTCATTCTTATTAAAGAACAATTTTTGGATCATTTCCATGGCAAAAAGAAAGTGACTGTGGAGATAAACCCCTACCAGTGCACACACGTGCCCATGACCACACACATTTGGGTATGTGCAAAGCAGATTTCAACTTAAAATAATGAAGCACTGTCCAGAAATAAAATCGGCACAGTTGATTGATGGAATATACAGTAGAGATGGCTCTGAAGACATGGGGGAGCTTGAAATTGAAATTACTCGGAAAATGGGTCCAATGGCCCAGAGCCTGCATCCTGTATCCCTCAGCCTCTGGACCTGGGACTTCTGCTTACCAACTACAATGATGATAACAATGTGAACATTTACTTAGTGCTTACTAAGTGCCAGACACTTTGGGAACATTGCCACAGTTGATCCTCACAGCCACCCTGGGAGATAGAGTTTATCATTAGCTCTATTTTACAGATCAGAAAACTGAGGCAGACAGGTTAAATGACTTGCTCAGGGTCACATAGCTTATAAGTATCTGAGGCTGGATTTGATCTCAGGTCTTCCAGACTCCAGGCCCAACACTCTAGCCACTGCACCTCCAAGACATTGCTCTCCAGAAGCTGAGTTTGTTTGCACAGACAGCTTGGTCACAGATCAGGTTTGCTTTTTTCTGCCCTGGATCTTAGAGATCACCTTGTCCAACTTCCCATTTCATAGATGAGGAAACTGAGGCCCAGAGGAGGGAAAAGAATTGTCCAGTGGTGATGGCAGCTGAGGACGAGGAAGGACACTTCCAGGACAGGCCAGGGCCAGGGCTCCCATGGTTAGGCCTTATTAGGGGCAGAAAAGAAAGGGGATTCATCAAGGTAAAAACACTTGCCAGACTGGGGCCAACAGCAGCTAGGAATTCTTCCTGGAAACAATGCCAGTCCCTGAACCTAGAGCAGAATTTGCAGTCCTGGTCCTTAGGGATCACCAACCCAGTTCCTGGAGTTTGCTGAGGCAGAATGTGGAACTGTGTGATCTCAGTGACATTAAGAAAGTCTAACTGAGGCCTGGGCCTGAGACTCTGCATTGCAGCTGACCCCTTCCCCCTTGTAATTGTGTCCTGCCCTTTATGAGAGAGGTGCAGTTCCCTGAGCTCCTCTGGTCTCTTTGTGGGACACTGGTACAGAGAGAAAATCTGACTCCATTTAGGTTCAAAGGGCCTGGATTCAAGTCCCAGAGGGGACCCTAGGCATCTCATGTTTAGGTTAAGGAAGGGGCAGCCCTGAAGCTGGCTTAGTTTCACACTGCCTCAGATTACACCGCCCATGGTTGGATTAGTTCATCCTCTCTGTGGGAGAATAAAGGGGGAGAAAGCAAACTAGAGAGAATGGGGGAGCTTGGACATCACACCTGGGATGGTGTGGGACTGTCTTTGGCATTGCTGAATATCACCCTGATGGTTGGCTCATGTGCTCCCCTTCAGCTGAAGTCCAGAGCCTGACAGTGTCCAAAGCAGGTTTGTGGCAGGGGCAGATCCAAGATTCAGTCTCACACCTGCTGACCTGCTTCAAGACTGAGTCCAGTGCTCCCATTCCTAGAGAGATTGGTCATCAAGGAATCCTTCATGGGACACATTCCCCCCAGCATCAATCAGACGAGCAAGCCATCTTACAGATGGCTTGTCCAACATCACACAGCTAGTAAGAACTCAGAACTAGGTCCCTGACTCCAAGGACCAACCATCCTCCCTCTGTAGCCTTGGCCAGGCCCTTGCCAAGCTGAATTGGAATGCACCATACCCTAGTGGTTTGTGAGTATGCAGCACTTCCCCACCCAGTTCAAAGTGGACCTACACAGTTAGGGATATGTCCCAAGAATTTTACCAAGTGAAATACTTACCAGAACCATGGAGCTGCCAACACCAGCAAACTCAATGCCCCTGTGACTCTCTTTTGTGGCCATGGAGTCTGAAGACCCTGTATTCCATTCCTCTCTCAACCTTTCTTCCCCTCATTTGTCAGAGGAGACCATTTATCCATCCATCTTGTGCCCTCTTCCCAGAGCACCTGAGCAAACACAAGAGTTTTCTAGAAACACAAGGGATGATTCCCACCCTTTGTTTGTTTGACATTTTTCCCCATTCCTGAAGTTCCTCTTCTCCCATTCTGCAGAAAGATCTTCTATAACAAAATGTTAAAAAAAAGAAAGAAAGAAAGAATGGCTCAGCAAAACACATCCCTCTTATCAAAGAACAATTTTTGGATTATCACCCATGCAGTGTTCCACACCCACTGGCCCCCACCTCTTCAAAGAAGGGAATAAGGGGGACTCTCCACTCTTACTTCTAGCCACATTCTTATTATTCCTGTGGCTCTCTTTCCTATTCCATGACACCATTGCTGCATTCCTCCACGACACCATTCCATTTCCTCCATTGCTGCATTAAGAATGAACTTTGCCCCTTCACTCTCCCATCTTGTCTCCATTATTTCCTGTCTCCCTTGTCTTCTCTACTCACTGTGGAGAGCCTTTGCCTCTGATTCCATCAAGAAGTTCCCTGAAATGTGTAGGTGAGGGCTGGCCCATCTGGTCCCTGAGGGCAAGTTCACATGAATGTTCCATGATTCTCCGAGATTCTCATTCCATCAGTCGCAGTATTACAAGAATGGATGTCCAAGATTCTGCGATATCAACAATCATTTCATGCCTATTATCTGATAGGGATACATGGATCCCCTTTCATCTATTCTGTGTTTTAGCCATGCTTTCCTACTTGCCATATTATTTCAGTTCCCATTGCCATGAGTTGTCCCTGCTGCCTGGAATGCCCTCCTGCCTCACTTCCTCCCCTTAGAATCACCACCTTTTGTCAAAACTAAAGCTCAAGCACTAACTTCTCTCTACAAGAAGAAATTTATTGTCTATCTGTGCATACAATTGTCACCCATGTTATAGCCTAGGCTTCCTGAGGCCAGGGACTATTCTGTTTTGTCTTTGTCCTTCCAGCTCCTAGGCCATATTGGATATTTCATAAGATTGCCCTAACCTTCTGGCCTTGGTTTTCACAAGGAGGCTAACATTTATCCATCTTGAAGTATCCTTTCTGGGACTAAGAACCGAACTGCCCCTCCTGACTTCCTCCCAGCAGCCCTCAGAGTGGTCTCTCTCCTTCTACCTGCTGGTTTTACTCCCTTAGGTTTGAAGAGGGGGAGGGAGAACTGCCTCTACAGCCACCACTGGTGTTCTCCTCCCTCTGATTGAATGCCTCCTCATCCAACTTTGGTCAGTTTGAAGCAAAGCCTCAAGGGACCTGATTCCACCAGAAATCTCAAATCAAGACATTAGATTGGGTGGAAAATTGTTCTGTACATTTCCTCTGGTCGCTGGAAGAAATGGACAAAAATAGTACTAAGAATTCAGGAACATAGCATCAATCCATACTCTTGATCATGGCGAGATGTATGTACATATGCATGTGTGTCTGTATTTATTGAAAATGGGAAATGTTCATCTTGCTCCTTCACATGAACCCCAGGGTCAAAGTGGAAAGGGAACTGGGGAAATATCCACTCACAGGATAGAGGTCAAATGATCAGAGCTTAAAATACTGGAAATTGAAGGTCATTGAGTCAGTTGGGCAACAAGCATTTATTAAGCCCCTACTGTGTGCCAGGCACTGTGCCAAGCCCTGGGGATACACGAAGAAACAAAAGTCCCTGCCTGCCCTCAAGGACCTTCCACTCTAATGGGGAGACAATGCACCAACATCTACATAAACTCAAGCAATAGATAGGAGAAGGCAGAGAGAACCAGCAGAATTCTGTCATATTGTGGTCATGGAGGGGGATCAGCAGGGATTTCAGCCGGGACTTGTGGAAGATCAGGAGGGGAGATGAGGGGGCAGAGAACTCCAGGCGGTGTTGAGGGATGGAGCATCCTATGTAAGGAGCAGCCAGTAGGCTGAGGTCACTGGACCTCAGAGCATGTGGCAGGAAGATGTAAGAGGAGGTTGACTGAGGAAGGGCTTTGAAGGCCAAACAGAATTCTCTGTGTGCTCCTGGAAGGGACAGGGAGTCCCTGGAGTCTACTGATAGGGAAGTGAAATGTTCAAACTTGTATATGGCAGAGGGACTGACCATCCAATATGTGATACCCAAAACCCAGGACCAGTAGGATGAGTCTGCTTAAGGTGGCACTTAAGAAAGCAAGCATTTCAGAGCAGCAGGTGGCAAAAACCCAGAAATGGACCAACGATGGTGCGCACATCTGCTGCCCACCTCTGTCAGAGGCTGGAGTCCAAGCAACGTCTAAAGAGTCGAGAGTGCCAGGTGCCCAAGTTTCATGCCAGATCCCAAGGCTGCTCAGAATGTCTCACATTCTAAGCTAACAGGGGCCAGGGTTTCCAGAGTGGGCAGGAGAGTCATCAGGTAAATAGGAGAGATGACAGTCCAGACTTAGGAGACAGGGCAGGCAACGTCCAGCATCCCAGGCAACTAGACCTCTGCAATGCCCTTGTCCAATCCCTTCATTTTCCAGTGGAAGAAAGTGAGAGGGAAAAAGACCTCCCCAAGGTCATACAACCAATGAAGGGCAGAGCTAGAAATGGGTCCAACCTCTTCCTACTGGCTGCAATGGGTAGGGAAATGACTGTTGAAATGGGAGTGTCTGGAAGACTGTTGGTTAGTGCCATAGAGAAAGGTCAGAAAGCAAGTTTAGGACAGCAGGGATTCCAATGGATAGTGGGGATGCCAGAGGGTGAGAAGCACTGACCTCCAGTCACCAGGAAAGAAAAGGCACAAGCACAAACCAGTTTTATTTGAGAATGACCACTTGTAGACCACAGCCAGAATGCTGGGCCTGGCGTCAGGGAAGACCAGAGTTCAAATCTTGCCTCAGACACTTCCTAGCTGTGTGACCCTGAGCAAATCACTTAAGTTCTGTCTGCCTCAGCTTCCTCACCTGAATCATGGGTTTGATAACAACAGCATTGACTGCACAAGGTCCAATGAGATACATGCTGCCAACCTTAAAGCATCATTTGCTATTTTTCATGCCAAGGCCACCCAGGTCATGAATGGTAGACCCTGGATCTGAATGCACATTCTCTGACTCCAAGTCTACTTCCCACTGTCTGCAGTAGAGGTCACTTCTGGTACTGAGTTTATGTTCCTTCAAGTCAGTGAGTCAGAGAACCCGGAAAGAGTTCACAGAAGGTGCCTGTGCCTGAAAGCTGGACTTCGGTGTCTGAAGGATTGCCCTGTGCTCAGCACTGCTACCAACAGAGGGGAGTCCAGGCAGATTTCAGATGAATGTCAAAAAGACTTTTGCTAGTCATAGCCAATCCTCAAGAAGGGAGTGGGCTATGTCCTGAAGAAATGGACCCCTCTGAAGGAAGCCAGAGGTCCCACAGCAGGGTTCAGGCTCAGACTTCCAGGAAAGAGGAAGCTTAGACTAGGCTTCCAGAAGTTCTGGCCAGCCCTTCTTCAGGAGAGAACACAATAGCCTCTCAACATTGAGGTAAGTGAGTCCTGCACCAGGTTGACTTGGGAACACATACCCACAAAGCACCAGGGCAAAGGGGAGCCTAAGAGCTCACCTTAGCTGCTATTGCTCCTGTGATCCAACAGGCACTGGAGCAGAAGCCTGCCAGGCTTCCCAGCAGCCACAACTCCTGTGATGGCCCAAGTGGGTAACAGCCTTTCCTGTCTGAGGCTCCCTCAGCAAGCACCCTGAGCTGTAAGTCAACCTCATAGACTTAGAACCAGTAAGGACCTGGATAGGGGTCCCTCCATCTCCCCCGCTTTTATTTCCTCTAACAGCAGTCCTGTTGATTCTACCCAGCACCAGTTATTTTAAGACACACTTTTCCATTCCTGCCTTCAAAAGTGGAGATTTCCCATGTTAAATCAAGGGACAGTTAGGTGGCCCAGTGAATAGGGTGCCAGGCCTGGATCAGAATTCAAATCTAGCCTGATAAATACTAAGTCATTTAACTGGTGTCTGACTCAGTCCTCAACTGTAAACTGGGGATAATTACAACACCTACATCCCAGAGTTGTGAGGACCCAAAGAGAAACTGTCAAGAACTTAACAGAGTACCTGGCACATAATAGGTACTGTGTACATGTTAGTTGTTTTTTTTTTTTTAATCACTTAGGGCATGGAGAGAGGTTTGGTTCTTCCTCACTGGAGTACTTCTCTCACAGCATGAAGGGATGTCTGATCAGGGAGGGGATGGACAGAATGACCCCTGATGTCTTTTTCAGCTTTCTGGTTATGAGTTTTTATAAACGAGGAAGAGTAAGGTGGTGTCGAGAATGTTGCAGTAGCTGACCTTGGCGATAAGTCATAGCTGGCCAGGCACTTTTGGGATCTTTGTGCCTTGTATCTCAAGCAGGTTCCCAGCCCAAACTAGCACCCCAGGCTCCCAGGGGTACCCAGGGGAAACTTCCCAGGGGTCCTCAGAGCCTTGGAGTCCCCAGCTCTGCCTCCACAAGGGCTCAGTTGGCTTCCTTGTGCCCTGTTCATACCACTTGTGAATAGAGCTGACCTAGGCAGCTTGGAATTCAGACTCTTCCTTTTAGCTGGTGCCTTCAGACAGCTTCATAGTAGGAAAAGCTCCAGTCTTTCTCAAGGCTACTGGGAGCACCTGATGCCTTTCTGTGCCTCAGCTGCATTGTTCTGCCTCCCTGAGAGTGTAGATAGTCAGAAAGATGGGTCCATCTTCTGATTTCAGTTCTCTCTCTCTCATTCCTACTTCCTCTCCCTTCTCCTCCCCTGGGGCTGACTCTTCCATGACCTCCTCCACCACTCCATGGCTGGGAAAGCCAGAAACCACCAGGAGCCTCTGAAATTGTCAATCGAGTTTAATGCATCATAAAGAATTAAAACTACAGAAGCATATTTAAGACAAACACTTTTTTCTCTATGCGTACTATCCACAGGACAGTCTCCTTTTGCAAAATAAAAAAAAGCAGAAAAACGAAAATGAAAACCAAAGGCTGCATATGACCAGTCCCAGGCCACAGCATCGGGGGCCATAGGGCTGGGGAGGGTGGTGGGGGGAGCTCTGGGAGGGATCCCGCAGCACCGGGGAGGTGGGGCCCGCAGCGCTGGGGAGAAGGGTGTCCCGCAGCAGGGGTAGGGGGCGGGGAAGGAGAGAAGTGGGGCAGCCACCGCCTGTGTCCCTCCTTCTAGTGTTCCCATCGATCCACCCCCAGAAGGAAAGACCATGAAACCTGAAGCAAAGTTCCTACTGCAAGCCCCCTTGGGATGCATATAAATATTGGCGTACAATCACCAACAATAACAATGGCGTTTCTGTAATCCACTTTGTTCGTCAATAAAAGAATATAAAAATCTTGTTCAACCCAGTGTTAAGTGTATTAAAATAGATCTGTATCATACGTTCCGCACAGTTTCTCCCGGAATGGTGAAAATGACTGCAGCGCCCATGAGCTGCCTTCAGCTGCTGGTTAATAAAGACCAAGCCCCTGACTGGAGACGCCGGAGTGGCTCATGGGATACGGCACCATGGGATCTTGGGATGTGGCACAACCTTGTCCAGAGACCTGTCCAGAGGCCACTTGGGCCGTCTAAGCGAGTGGACATGACAAGGATTGGCAACAGCCTGGCAGAGGCTACTAAACCCCTGGGCGACTCAACGTTAGCCTCAGAAAGCTTGGCTGCTTTGGACTCTCAGCAGGACTTGCTGTGAATCATTCGGAGGCTTGAGGGCTTTCTCATCTGTGCTCTTGCCACTATAACATTTAACGACCAAAGAAAGGACTCAGGACTTGCACACCCTTGAAAAGTCATAACCCAGTCCTCCTTCTCCTCCCTGATTGGCTCCCCCCACCCCCTCAATCTTCGAAAGAGTCTCTGGATTCCTCTAATGAAATTGCCTCCCTCCCCTAGAGGCAAGTCAACCTTTGTCCTGGGCCACGAGCAGCCACGGCCCTGCAGGAAAAGAGCAGCGATTTTTTTTCCTTCATATTAAATATCTTTGCAATAAAAACACAGTACAAAAATGTAAAAGTATTTTTTGGCATAGTGTCCATACTGGCAAGAAACGGAAAAAATGGAATATTTATTGGCTCTTTCAAAGGAAAATCAATACCGCCCCCCCTAAGGCTCCAACTCCAAAGTCAAATGATTAAAAGCCTCAAATCCTGCTGAAGAGCTCCAATGTCAGGGTTATGCTCCATCACGCCCCCAAACTCCAGGAGAAATACATCAATAGCAAAAGAAGTCAAAGGGACCTGGGAAAGTGAAGGGTTCACAGTTAGAGCTCCTTCAACACTTCAGAGTGTCCTCTCAAATCCACTAGAAAGGCTAACTGGGTCGGGGGGCTGGCTTTTGGCCTGCCTTCTGGGTAAATGCCCATTCTCTTCTAGGAAAATGCCATGGAAGGGTCAGTGTGTGTGTGGAGGGGGAACTCTGCTGGTGTCCAAACTGGAATCACTATCGCCTTAACCCCAGTGTCTCAACCCCAGTGCCAACACCCTCCCACAATCACCCTGAGTCAAGGGGTACACCTCCCTGTCAATGCGCCCAGGCTTCTCTCCCCCAGGCTGGCTCTAAAATCTACCCCTACTAGCGCTAATTTTCACTAACTGTGAAATTCTTAAAATTCTCCCCTCCCAGTCAAATTCCAGTCAAAATATCTGTTCATCCCAGAGGATGAAGAGCAGAGGACCACTCTTCTGCTCTCCCACACTCTCTTCATTCCTTGTGTCGATTCCTTCCTTCCCTTCATTCCTCTTGCTTTCACTTCTTTTCTTCTCCTTTCCCTTGTTCCTTCCCCTTTCCCTCTTGCCCCTCATCCACCTTCCCCATCTCTTTCCTTTTCTTTCTTCATCTGAAATTCCTCAGGGAATCTTGGCCAGTGGACAGTGTGAACCAGGGAACCACAGGTCTGCCAAGGAGCTGGCCCCTTAGAAAGGGGACATGGGTTGGGGAACTTTCTGTGAAGGCTCATTTTCTGGGTGCCGGTTCCCCAGTGCCCCTCACCCCATGGGGTCCACTCCTCACTGGGCTTCAGTTGTTCCCCTGGGCCTGCTGGAGGGCTGTGTGCATGGCCATGGTGGCAGAGGTGGTGGCTGGCTTGATCCAAGGTACAGCCAGGAGTGAGGAGGCAGAGGCGGTGGTGGTGGTCATGGTGACCTGAAGCATCTGCTCATTCTGTATCAGCCGGAGGAGAGCCCGGAGTCGCTCTAGGGATGACTGGGCCCCCTTCCGCTGCGCAAGAAGGCTGGTCTTGAGCTCCAGGCATTTCTGTACAAAGGGAGCAGAGAGAGGATGAAGATGTTGCCCTACTCAGTGCCCTTCTGTCCCCCAATGTGGCCCCCCATGGGATGGAGCTTGGAGACCTCTTTTAGTCTAGAGGCAAGGAGACACTGGCAATAATTATGGTTTGGATGTCAGCAGAGTCATCCTCCACCTACCCACATACAGCCTAGAAAGGACTGCAGGAAGGGGAGGGGGCTCCCTTGCTAACTCATGATGTGTGTAGTGCTTCCTGAACAGGTCAGTTAATCAACCTGTGCCTGGATCTCCTCATCAGTAGAATAGAGATCAATTTGCATATACCTTCAACCCCCCACTTACTGTAGGGGAAACACCTGGAGGAGCTCTAGGAACAGGAGCCCTTAAAACATCTACAGGGGATAGAAGCGGGTCAGGCGACCTGACCCCCGAGTCAGGAGTGAAAATGCCCCAATAGGTTGTGGGATCAAGGCTCTGATTTCAGACAGATTCAAGTTAAATGCAGATCAGACCATGTAATGATCCAATAGATGGACTTTCACTGTGCCAGACAGAAAGGCCTGCATGAGCCCAGGTATGGGAGGGAGGATGGGGCTCAAAGGCATTTCCTGGGGAAAAGATCTCCAGTGTCCTAGTGATCCAGGGGCTTAACAAAAAGTTAAAAGAAAAAAGCTCCCATCATCAGTAGTGATGTTCCAGGACCCTCACTACTTACAGTCAACATTTTCCATCAATCCTTAGAAACTTTTACTGCATCATGAGCCTGTCCTGGCTAAACCCCGAAGAGGTGCTCTGTGCACAGTAGGTGCACAGTCAAAGTAGAATGAATGGCTCTTTATTTGTATCTTTATTTGTATTAAATCCCCTCACTAGGCAGAATACTCCCTGAGGGCAGGGCCAAACCTGTCTCCCCCAAGCATCACACACAGAGACTTCTCCTGTGAGTGTGGAAGACAGAACCCAAGTTTTAAAATGGAATTCCTCTGGGTGGAGCCCACAGGATAGGAGTAAGAGCCTGGGCTGAGCTGGGCTGGTTTGGTCTGCTCGGGGTTGACCTGACTGGCCTGACCTGAGCTGGCCTGGAGTGAGCTGGTCTGTCCTGGCCTGAACTGGGCTGAGCTGGCCTGGTCTGGGCTGGCCTGGGCTTACCTTCATGGCAGTGGTTAGCAGTCGATCCTTTTCCTCCAGCTGTCTGTGCTCACCCTTCAATTCACTGCTTCTCTTGAGGAGTTTCTTTTTCTCCTCTTCTTTGACTAGAACAAAAGAAGCCCCCATCCAGGCCCCAGGGTCAGGTGCAGGCTCAGGAAGGAAGCCAGGCTGGCAGGAGACACCTATCATCCTGGCCACACTGGCCCCAAGTCCTGGGAATGGGGAACACTCTTTGGGATAAGCTCCACCCTGGTCCATCAGCCCCAAACAACAGGGGCAGGGCTGTTGAAGGCACAGAACCCTGGCAGTGTCTCTTCAGAAATGTTATTCCAGCTCTCCAAACCTCAGTTTCCTCCCCTGTAAAATGCTGATTGATGGGATCATTGGCCTCAACAGGCCTTTTAGTACAAAGAGGAGGTAACTGAGGGCATACGAGGTGATGGTGGTTTCCATAGCCCCCACCAACCTGTGGCCCTCTCCTTCGGCCCCTCTGCCCCAGGATGATGGCCCAAGCTGGGACAAAGAGAAGCCCTGACCCTCCTAACTATCCATGGGCTGTTGAGAGTCAGTCTTCTCTGCAACACGAAGCCATCCAGGACGAGAATACATTGAACCCTACCAGGGGAGGGCAAAGTCAGAGGTGGAAAGGGAGCTTAAGATGGAAGTCAGGGCTCCTGAGGTGGACCTATGGGACTCTACCTCCTCTGTTCCATGGGAAGGGGGCAGCACAGTGCTCTGCCCCATGAGCTCCAGTGGGTTCCGTCCCCTCCCCTTGATGGCCCTTGAGGACCCTTCCAGGTCTGGATTGTGTGACCCAACAGACCCCAAGCCTTGTCCTTACTACTCCAGGACTGGTTCTCTGTTCACAGTCCTTGGCAGAGGGGTCCAGACTCCAGGTGCACTGTGGGGAACACTGAGGCGGCAGGCAGGGTCTGGGCCCCTTCTCTCTGAGCATGACTCCATCACATCCAGCCAGGCCTCTTACCTGTTTTATGGGTCACATAGGAGTGAACAATGGTCAGCATTCCTGTCCAGGGCACATTTCCATCTTTATTCAACACCTGAAAGAAAGATGAGAGGGAGCAGATGTGGGGGCCTGATAGTGAGGGACACAGGAAGATGAGGTCTGTGCAGGGCAGCCCATGGGGCAGTGCCCAGGGTCTGCCAACCCCAGCCCAGGAATTTGGGGCAGCTCCCCCTGATGGACCCAGATGAGCTTAGTGGAGAGAGCCAGACCCCAGGGGAGCTGGTCTAACCCTGGGCCAGGCCAAGCCAGCCTGGGCAGAACCCAGAGGGAGGAGACCAGCCACTGAGGGAGGAGACTAGACCAGACATGGCTAGAGTGCAAGGTCTGGGTCCTCTCACTGGGGCTGAAGCCTGGGGGAGGTGGGAGGGGGATGCTGCATCTGTCATTGGGCATATATAAAGAATGAATCAGGCACAGGGATTGGCCTTGCTCAGAGGGCAGAACAAGGCCTGGAAGTGGAAGTTACAGGGAATAGAGTCTGGCTCAACATAAGGATAAACTTTTTGGAAAATCAGAGCTCCTTCAGTGTGAAAGGGGCTGCCTGGGTGGGTAGGGAGTCCCCCATCATGGAGGTATTCAAGAAGGACTAGAGGATGCTGGTGAGGAATGCACAATAGTGAATTCCAGTTCAGGTTGAGGACCTGTCTCAGAAGTCCTTGCCAGCTCAGATGCCCTTAGACTGGTTGCTGATCTGGACTATCTGCTGGCCTGGTACAGTTGGGCAGCTTTGCCAGTCACTAAGGGAGTAGAGTATGGCAAAGTAAAGGGTGTTATTGGCCCCAAGATCAAAGACCCTGGCAGTAGGGCAAGATGCCCCAGGGGTTGGGGCCTTGTGTGTAGATGTCAAGCATCTCTCTCCTCCCTCTCCTTGTAAGTCACTAAAGAGGAACAGAGGGAAGGGGTGAGAAGAGGGAGGGGCCTCCCATCTGGGCATAGACTGCCCCTCTCCACCCCCCACACTCCTTGCCCTGTCCAAGGGAGGCTAAGGCCCTGGTGTGTAGGGAGGGGATGCCCCTTCGCTGCTGCCGGACAGTTCCAGTGACGGCAAACTTTCACACATGCTCAGTACTTACTGGTGTCAGGCAGGCCCTGTGTCATGGTTACAAAGACAAAAAGAAAACAGGCCCTGCCTTCAAGGGACTGGAACTCTAGTATGGGACAGACTTACCAAGAGAGAAACAGAGGCAGGAGAAACAATGTAAGGATAGTCATTGGAGGAGAGTTAGGGTTAGATTCAGCTGCACTGGCAGCTGGGGGATGGTGGGGGAGGCCCAAGAGAGACCTGGGGGTGGGGCCTGAGCTGAGCCAAGAGAGAGGGAAGTGAGGAGGGAGGGGGAGTGCTCCTGGCATGTGGAACATCTTGGACAAAGGCCTGGAGATGGGGATAGTAGGCCATTCAGGCAGCGGCCCAGAATTCATGGAAGGGACTCCTTTGCAACAAGCTAGGAAAGGCTAGCTAAGTCTCCATCCCTGGAAAACTGTCTGGACTCACAGTGTGGGGGAGGGGGTCCAGAGTCCCCAGGGCTTCCAGGACCTATTGGTCCAAAGACCCTACTCCTAGCCACCTTCTTTGTGAGACATGCTTCAGCTGGTGGATGCCCACCCCTGGACCCAGCCTTGCCTTCTATAACTACTCTGAAGAAGAGACCCTGTCTGCCTTCCTCCTCAACTGTCCAGGCTCAAGATCCTTCCCACTTCTGCCTAGGTATACTCCCTTGCCCCTACCTCTGACTAGGCATATTCCCCTCCCCCTGTCCCTGTTCAGCCTCAAGTTCCCCTTCACCTCTGTCCAGGCATGTTCCTCTCCTCCTGCTCCTGATTGGCCCTACCTTCTCTTGGCACTTGGGACACACCCAGACACCCTTGGGTGCAGTTTTGAGTGGAGGGTCAAGGCAGTTGAGGTGGTAAGCACCCGGGCAGGTGCCACAGGGCTGCAGGTCGGAGCCTCTCTGACATATCACACATGCCTCCTCATGGAAGATCTCATTCTGAAAGACAGAGAAAAAAGAGATAAGGCTGGAGGGGCCAGATGAGGAACCCCAGCCCAGTAGCACAGAGAGAGGTCACCCTGATGGAAGATCTGCCCCTTATAAGCCTGTGACTGTGGATACTCAGATGAGAGAAACTGAGACCCAGAGAGGTCGCACCCTGAAGGGGAGGGCTAACCTTGGATTCTTTATCTAAGGGAACTCACTCCTGGGAACCTCAGTTTCCTCTTCTGTGCAATCCCACTCTATCTGTTTCTCTGAAAGAGGTTGCAGGCCCACCCAAAGTAAAAATCTCATGCTTTCCAGTCATTGGAGCTGGGAAGTCCCTTCTCCTGTCTAACTCACACTGTCCTTGGCCCCTCCATGCAGAGGCAAAGGCTCTGACACTAGCTGGGGCAATCCTGGGCAAATCATTTTTCTCCCCTGAGCCTCAATGTCTACTTCTGTACAATGGGGCTAACAGAGCTTGGATCCTAGAATTGAGATGAAAAGGTCCTTGGGGACCATCCAAGGCCCTCTACCCCATCCAAGGGGGAAGAATTTGGATTTTCAACCCAAAACTTTTACCCTTCAGGTGATTGGAAACCTTCCTGAACCCTGATAGTAGGAATCAAGATCCTTCTGTAGCCTCTGATGACCAAATGGCACTCACAGTTCCTCAAGGGAAGCACCTTTGCTTAATGGAGGAGGAAGATATGGCTCAGAGATTCTGAGGGACTTGTCCAAGGTTAAAAAGTCAGCTACTGGCAAGGCCATGTCTGGAAACCAGGTTGGGCCTGACCCAGCCTTGGGCTCTCTGCACCTGTCCATCAACATGGAGCTGACTGTTAATGTCTGAAATGCAGAGCCCAAGGCCTGGAGAGGTCCCCAGAATTATAGGGGAGCCCTGCCATGGCCCTGCCTCTCTCCTTACTGAGGCAGGGATATGTGTACAGGCATTCCAGAGAGACTTGAAAGGATGAAGGATGAGACACAAAAGGTTTGCTTCTTTCTCCACCACTCACAAGAAATATAATACACAGACATGAAATCAAAGTCTCAGAATATGAGTCAGAAGGAACCCAGAGATGAAAGCCTCCCCGACTCCAAGGGATCACCCAGCTTCCACACAGCCTCTCCCCAAATCCCTGAGTACTCCCATGAATCAAGGCTGAACCCTAGTGGAACCCTGCCACCCACCAGCTGGGGAGCAGCCTGGTTCCCAGATGCCAGTTTCCCAAAGTACACCTCTGCAGACACACAGACACTTAAACACTCACACATTGTCACTCACACACACATTTACACATATACTCACTCTCATATATACTCATACATGCACACACTCACACACATATATTCACATTTACACACACGTACATACATATACTCACACATACATTTTCATATTCTCACACACACAAGGGTGATTCATATTGGGTAACACATACCTTCCAACAGGGCTCCTCATTTGCTAATGCATGAAAGAAGGGCAGAGAACAGTTAGTGGAGAATGAGGAAGCTCTCTGGAGGCAGGACTATGGAAGGGCAAGCAAGGCCTGAACAAGGCAGGTAAGGCAGGGGAGGGCTGTGCCAGGTAAGAAGCAATGGCTCAAGGCCACCATAGCAGAGGAAGGGGACATTTCAGTGTCTGCTGACCTGGCCCAAAGGTAGCCAGGATTAATTCTACCCTTCTGGAATGAGACTAACCTGATGATGTCACTGGCCTCTTTAAGCCAAGCGTTGTTGGTCCTTACTGAACTACCAAATGGCAAAGCTGGAAGAAACCCTAAACCCAGCACCTGCCTACCCTTCATCTAAATGATAGGGAAACTGAGGCCAAGAGAGGGAAGTGATTTGACTGATGTCGCAAGATAATAGATCATGAATCTGACTCCTTTGCAGTGACCAATTCAAAAACCCATAAAAAATAGAAAGTGAAATAATTTTGCTTTGATCTACATTCAGACTCCATTAGATCTCTCTCTCTCCCTCCTTCCTTCCCCCCCTCTCCCTGCCTCTCTCTCTGGAGGTGGATAGCATTTTTCATCCTAGGTCCTTCAGAATTGTCTTGGATTGCTGAGAATAGTCAAGTCATTAGCAGTTAATCATAATACAATATTGCTATTACTATGTACATTGCAATCTTGCCTAGATCATGGAAATGTCACTTTAAAGAGCACTGTAAAAAAGTCAGAAGATGTGCTTGGCAGGGGAGATGGCAAGGAAAGGAGAAACAGGGAAGACAGCAGGATCCCAGGATTTGGATGTCCCCAGGAACTTTGCTTAGTTTCAAATTCTTGCAGTGGTTCAGGGCCGCTGACCATGGTGCTGCCAGTGGTCCTGGGAAGCTGACCGTGGTGCTGCCAGTGGTCCTGGGGGACTGACCAGAGAACAGGCCTCCACAGGGGCATTCCCTTCAAGCACGTAGGGACCAAGGGACAGGGCACTTACCTCTTGTTGACAGGAACAAAGGGCTGTTTAGGCAGTTGGATGCCAGGCGTTTCCGCTGCAGAGGATGAGAAGGTATGCATGAGTACCCTTAGCTACCCAAAAGTTGCCCCCTCCAAAGTTCTTCCCTGTCTCCCCATTCTTCACCTGGTTCAGTGCCTCCTACCCAGAAGCACCCAAAGAGCAAACTGCCATGATTCATATCCAGCTCCTAAGTTGGGGGCTTTCTCACTGTTCCAGAAATAAACCTAGCCCTGACCTTCCTCCCTCCCCACTTGCTGTGATGAGAAGAAAAATCTCAACTGGCAAAGGGCTTAGGTAAACCAAGGAATAAGTTTGAACTCTGGACAATTCACAAAGAGATTGATATTTTCAAGAAGTGCCTCCTCCTGCCGCATTTTGCAGAGCACCCCCAGCCTCAGCAGGCAGAGATGGCAGAGTCCTGAGATAATGCCAAGCCAAGCACCGGCTGGATGATAGCAGTGCCCATTGTACTTGGTACAGTGGGATGAGCTTGACTCTGGAATCAGAGAGCCTGGGTTCAGATCCCACCTGGCACTCCCTTTAGCAATGTGACCTTGGGCAGGTCATTTAGCTGCTCTTATTTTCATTTCTTCCTCTGTAAAATGAGGGGATGGTACTCAATAGCCTTGCCCCTCACTTTCAGTTCTAGAGCAGGGCTCTTGTGAGATCTCCTTTGAGCCCTGAAGCAGCCCTGGGAGGTAGGTGCTATTGTTACAAATGGGGAAGCTGAGGCATTGCATAATTAAGTGATTTGTCCAGGGTCAAAGGCCTCATAATATCAGAGGTGAGATTCAAGTCCAGTCCTCTATCCAGTGCACATAAGCTGAAATGTTAGGCTTCACCATGAGGAGTTGCAGAAAGAACAAAGATGGAGTGTGTCCACTACACTAGACTGGATTGTAGGGTGTTGCAACAAGGAGAGGAACTCAACCTAGTCCTTGTGATTGTCAAGGTTGGGATATTTCTAGGACAATGCCAGGGTCTTCCCCAGATACCTGCTGTCCCCTTGGCTGCCATCTCCTCACCCACCTCGGTCTCCAGGAGGCCACTGTATGCTGGATTCGCTGTACTTCTCCTCTTCCTCTCCTGGCGCTTGCTCTGGATTTCTGGAAGGGCAGAAATAGACAATACTCACCCTACATTATGGCCTGGTATCATCCTCAAGGGCCATTGCCCTCCCTGGACATACCTATTTCCATTCCCTAACACAGTTACAACCTCCTTTGGGACTTGTGCCCTTGGATAATCAAGGCACCAAGAAGCAGTATCTGGCACATGCTGTGGTCCTAAACCAACCAAGTCATGGGGGGTGGGGGCAGTCACCAAAGCCACACTGTACACAGCTGGACAGGATCTCAGCCAGGCCAGCCTCTTGCTGGGTGTAGGAGTCCCCTCTATAGTTTCCTTGGTGAGTCAGCCAATCTCTACTTGAATTACTCCAGCAATGGAGAGCTCACTACATCACAAAGCCACTCAATCCAATTTTGGATATCTCTGATTGGTGGGAAGTGCTTCTTTTCTAGTTAGCCAAAACTGGGCTCTGCACCTTCCTCCCACTCATTCTGCGTCCTGGAGCCAAGAACAAGGCACTCTTCATTAGGACAACCATTGGAACGATTGACCCATCAAATAAAATACATGAGATATTTGTAAAGCACTTAGCATAGCTCCTGGCACATGGTAGGTGCTTCATAAAGGTTCCCCTTTTCTTCCCCTTCCCAAAGCCCAGCCCATCATCCTTTCCAACCATAGACTCTAGGAGATCCTAACCCTAAATGTCTGACTTTTCCTGCCTATTTTTCAGTATGTAGAACTCTACCTATCCTTTTCCTGAACCCTGTGAATTATAAGAATGGGGACTAAACCTACCTCTAGTTTCACTGAGGTCAGAGAGAATCTTGATCCACCCAGGAACCTCAGCACCTTCTCTGAGGATTACTGTCTTAGAAAGTTGCCTAGTACTGAGGAGTCAAACTCCTCCTCAGCCCATAGTGGCAAAACTCCAAAGTGCAGCCAGAATCAGATTAAAATGTGATTGGGAAATGTTCACCAATATAAAAAAGTACAATGAAACCAAGATAATGTTCATTTGTGGCTTTATAAGTCACTGGGATTAGGTGACTTGCAGTCATCCTCTACTTCTCTATCATGAATCATGAAGTGCAATTATCCTTTCCCTCTAAGATTCACATCCTGTTTACTTGAATCACCCCATCTCATTGTTGGTGAGCATCAGGTGCATGGAAACAAGTCCTCTTGACTCTTCCTCAACATTTGCCAGAATTAAGGATTAAGGAGAGCAAAGAAAATAGTAGCTGAGAGACAGAACAAGATGGAGAGGAAAATGGAGAGGGAAGGATAGAGAGGGAAGGAGAGATAGAGAAAGGGGTAGAGATAAAGAGACAGGATGAGGGATAGAAAGAGACAGAGAACAAGGGATAGAGAGACAGAGACAGAAAGAGAGTTCTGGCAAATGTCCAACTGACTGAAGTCTGCCATCACTATTACACATATCAATCAATCAATAAGTATTCGTCAAGAATAGCATTGTGGCCCAAGATTTCTTTCCAGATGGTCTTTAGTTCACTCCCACAAAAGATTCTTTCTATCTCTCCCCTCCAATGATATTTCCTAATACTTTCCCCATGTTTCTCCTGATGCTTTCTGGACTTCTTTACATAATGTGTCTCCTGAACCTGCCCAGCTTCACTACCATCTTGCACTTCATGTTTGTTGAGCTGCATTGCACTGCAGGGGATTTAGTGACTCATTCCATGCCCCTCAGGTCCACAAGCAGGGGCTGGGTGACACTCATCAGGCTGGGTGGAAAGGGGGTTCTTTGAGGCCAGGGGGAAGCCAGACTGGAAAGCGGCTGAATTCTCTTCCAATTCTAAGGTATTCTGATTCTGTGTGAGCTCTGAGGACTGGAAGTCAGGTGACTGAGCCTTCTCATTGCAGAAAGGAGGAAACCAAGGCCTAGAAAGGGGATGAGGCTTGCCTGAGGTACCACCACTTGCCTGAAGCCTGGCCTGAGGCCCACCCTGACCCTCAGGGTCAACCTCAGTCTGCCCATCCCACCAAACCCCTGTCCGAATTGAGGGAGTCCTCCCCATCATGGCCTGGGCCACTGAGTAAGGACAGAAAGAAAGAGCCCTTGGACATCTTACCTTCTAAGTGTTCTGCTGTGACTAGGCCTAATGCTACCATGAAGGCGATTTTCTGAGGGGAAGAAACACACAGAGAAGAATCAGTTTGACTGCTGCTCTTGTCTCCAGACCTTGAAGGAACCCAGTATTGGAGATGCGTTTGTTTAAGAGGACACTCATCCCCAGCTTGAACATTCAGCCTTGGATTCCACAGGAGAGAAGGAAAGAAGTGGGGATGGCAAGCTAAGTACAGTGTATGGTGTCAGCAAAAGGACGGAGGTGGGAACACCCTGGACAGGACCATGGCCACGGTCTTCGATTTTGCTGAAAAGTAGATCAATCAATCAACCAGACCTACTATGCTCAGTACTAGGGCGTCCAAGTCAAAAGTCAAAAAGCTTGTGCCCTCAAAGAGCTTATGTTATAAAGGGGAAGACTCCATGTAGGTATGTAAGAATATTTGTCAGATAGAACCATACACACTGGCCAGTCTAGGGGGCTGCCTAAAGCCCTGCTGGCTGGGGGGAGGATTGGGAAGAACTCGCAGCATGGTTAGAGGGAGGTTGACACTGGAACTGGGTCTCAATCTCAATGATTCCAAGGGGTTAGAAGTAGGGGAGGTGCAGCTATGACAAAGACATCAAATCCAATCTGACTGGACCAGAGTGGCTGGAAAGGGCAGCTGGCATCAAGTTGTGAAGAACCCTATATGCCAAACAGAAGAGTGTCTGTGTCATCTGGCAGCAATAAGGACCACTGGCTTTTACTGAGAAGGGAATAGATGTGGCTGAATCTGAGCTTAAGGAAAATCACTGTGGCAGGTAAGGGAAAGATGACCTGGAATGGGGAGAGACTGGAGGCAGGCAGACCCTCAGAGGCATGGAGAATCCACTGGGGACAGGGAAGACCCCCTGAGGACAGGCAGACCACCACCCCCAACTTCCGCAGGCAGATCTTCTGGGATGCCGTTTCAATGGTGCTCAGACTAGAAATAAAATTTCAGAGAATTGGAGAGCATATTGGGGTAGATGCACTTAACAGGGAGTTCTCTGAAATATGGAACAGAAGACACACCAGGGAAGAAAAGGCCCCCTAGGGAGCACCTTCAATGCCTGACAATGGAGCATAAATTCAGAGAGAATCGTTGTATCAGATAGAGTGCAAGCAGCCTGGAGCTCAGCTGCAGGAGGGACCTGGGCTTATTCTCCTGACAAGCTGTTGTGTGACCCTGCACAGATAACTCAGCCTCTTCCAGTGCCAGGGTCTTCTCTACACAGAGAGGACAAGGATGATCATGGCTGGCTCTGGGGGTCATTGTGAGTATGGATGGGAAGTTCCAGCAATTTTGGAAGCTCTAGAATATCTGCAAGGTCAGAAGCACCAAGGACCTAAGAGCAAGGCTGTCAGGAAGGAAGCAGCTGGAGAGCTTGAGTGAGCCCAGCTTAGCAGCATTTCTGCTCAGGACCCTGGAGCCACGTTTCTAACCTTGCCTTGAGAGGTTCTCCAATTCATTTCTTCATTGACTACTCTCAAATCCACAAAGCCACCCCCACTTCAGCTCACATCTCTTAACATCTCTTTCCTCTCTGTCTCTCCTACAATCTTTTTCACCTCTCTCTCTCTGTCTCTCTCCCTCCCTCTCTCTGTCTCTCTCTCCATCTCTCTCTCTGTCTCTTTCCCTCCCTCCTTCCTCTCTCTTCCTCCCTTTCTACCTCCCCTCTCATGCATGTAGAATGTACCACTCTATCAGAAAAATAAACTTTCATAAGGATTTTTACAAGGCCATTTCATGTTGTAATTGCAAGTTCTCTGTAAGTCATTAAATGAATTTACCCTAATTATGTCATTAACTGTAATTACACTAATTGTATACAAGCACAATAATCAACCAGAATTTACTTTAAAGAAACCAAGAAAACTGACACAGGAACTTTCCCTGGAAGTTCAGGTTGTTGAAGAGAAAAAAAACCTGAGGCAAGTCTTGATCAGGGTAAGAGTGATGATCACCTGGTGCACCCCACCCCCTTCCCCAACCTGTGATGACCAACAGACCTGGGAGACACTGGGGAGAATCAGTTCTGAGACCAAAAAAATCCTGATGTGTTACAGCCAAGAGAGGTCTTAGAACAGCTGATGTCAGAACTGGGAGGGATCTTAGAACAAGGGATGTCAGAGCTGGGAGAGGTCTGAGGACAGGGAAAGTCAGAGCTGGGAGGGCCCTCAGAACAGGCAAGGTCAGAGCTGTTTGGGGTCTTAGACTCTGGTTGACAGGGCCTACGACACTAGAAGATCTCAGAGTATGGAAGCAATCTAGCTAAGTTCCAACATGGGCATCACTTGACTGGTTGCAGTGTGACAAGTAGGGACAGGGACCCTCCACTTCTGCCCATGTGACAGAGGTTCTGTGGTGTGATCCAGAACAGAGAGTCCCCAGGCCAGGGAAAGCCAGCGAGGATTCTCTGAGAATTATTCCCTCATTTGCTTGAAGTTTCCAGTTTGCAAGAATTGGGTGGACCTTACAGGGATCCAGAGGGCCATGGACAAGGAAAGGAGGGAGGGGCCCTACTAGCCTGAGCACTGGGCACCAGGTCTGTTCTCCATGAGTGTTCCCAGAGAAGCCAGACTCAGAACCCTTCCTCTCTGAGCCCCCTGGAGAGGGTGGTCAACAGCCTGGCATTTCAGAAGTGAGAAGGATAGGTGTGGGGTGAGGGGGACAAAATTTCTTGGTCTCTGCCTTCCACACTCCCCCCTATAATTGTCACTCCCTTCTCTCTTTTTGTGGTGACTCCAGTGGAGGTGGAGAGGAAAATCAGGAGCCCCCCACCCCCCACACACACAGCCCAGGTGGGGAACTGAAGAGTCCACTGACCTCTGGACTCTCTTGGTCATTTGGAGATGCTTCTTTCTTCTTTTTAGAAGCCTGGGCTCCCTGAGACAACTCTTCTGGAGGCTTCGGTGTCTCTGCCTTGCTGTTGGGCTGCGTCTGAACTTGAGGCTGGATGATGATGACCTGGAAATGAGGCAGGGACCAGTATGAGGAAGCGCAATCTTGGGGCTCTCTCCACTCTAAGGCTCCCGCCCACCCTGATCTGACTATCTCGGGTTCTCAACTTGCACTCATCGTGGCACAATGTACTGAATTCAGGCATGTCTTGAATAGGTCACATCCCCAACACGTGACCTCTTCGACCTTGCATCCATCCATGTATGAAAATATATTCAACATAACAGCCAATCTCTGGACTGCAGGCAGGATTTGAATCCAGGTTTTCTGGGTCGAAAACTCCCAATTCGAGCTCTCGATTTTGCATCTCTGAATTCTCCGCCCTTTGGCCCACCTCCCCCATTGTGGTCTCCCAGCAGGCAGGCAGCTGGGACTCACTCACTTTGTTGTCTGCACTGATGAGGAGAGGCTGAACCTTGATGCTGTCGCTGACCATGGTGGCAGTGGTAGAGCTGGGTTTGACTGGAGAGGCGGCATTGCTGGGGGATGTGGAGAAGATGGCGTAGGCGACTCCAGCCCCACTTATGGATGAGGCAAGGGCAGCAGGCTCCGCCACTGGTTGGTTGACGGTGTTGTTGGTGGTGGGGAGGCCCGGGCTGGGGTTTTTGATGCTGACGACAGTGGCCTTCTGGAAACTTGGCGTCTGTTTAGATGGGATCTCTCGGCATGGAGAGATGGGAAGGCTGTCGGGAATCAGGGTCTTTGGCCTGACCTGGGGAAAGGTAGAGCCACACTCACCCACAGGAGCAGATCAACAAAAGCATTCTACATTTGCAAGCACCCATCAAGGGGAAACGGGAGCCAACAAATTCCTGACTGAGCCAGAGAGGGCAGTTCAGGAATCAGGAAGTAAGGAGCAAATGCAAAGAGACTGGAGAATATAAGAGACGCTAAGGGGACACAGTCATTCAGCCTGAGCTGGAGCAATGAATAGGCAGAGGGGAGCTTAAGTGGCAGGCAAGGGCCTGAAACTTCCCTGGGACACCCCAGCATACCTTTCCAGCCTCTTTGGAAATTCCTCTCCTTTCCACACTGATTCAGTCAAACTGACCTTCTCCATTCCTCCACCTCTCGTTATCTTTTCTGCCCTTTCTCTTTCCTTTCTTTCAAACTTTTTTCCATGAACTCTATGATCCTGCCACACTGGCCCATCTGTAGCTCTTCACGCAGGGTGCACCATCTCTGATCTCCATATCTTTGCACTGTCCATCCTTCATGCCAGGAAGGCAATCCCTCTTCACCTCAGCTTCCCAGAGTTCCTCTCTTTCTTCAAGCCCCACTTTCTGCATGAGCTCCCATCTTGATCCCTCCAGGTGCTCACACCCTCCCTCTCTCCCAAACTGCTTGGGAGTAGGGAGACTTTATTTCATATATATGTATTCTCTTTATTTTTAGTTTCTGTTAATCCCCTCTATTAGAATAATAATAGCCGTAATTCATACTGTGCTGTGAGACTTGAAAAGCACTTTCACCTAGGTTAGTTCATCTAAACCTTACAAGTAAGAACTACTATTGTTTCTACAGATGAGGAAACTGAGGCACAAAGACATTGTGATATGCCCAGGGTCACACAGCTGATAGATTTCTGAAGGGGAATTTGAACTTAGGCCTTCCTGACACCAGGATGTTTTCTGATAAATTGGGAACACTGGGAGTCATTGATGAGTTTGTAACTGAGAAGTGATTTGCTTGGTGAATTGGGTGGGACCAGCCTGCCTGGTGCTATCAATGTCAAAAATAGAGGGGCATTAAAAAATAGACTATTAGGGGGATCTATTCTGCCCCCTCACATTGATGGACATCATCTCCTCACTGGGGAGCACTAAATGCCAATTATACCATGGGTCCACAAATTAATATCAAAGGAAAAACAAAAACTTTTTGTAAAGCACGCTATCCTAATCCTAATCTTCATCTAACTCTTACCTTACCCTCAAAGAAGCCCGATGAGGATGGGAGTGTCATCAAAGCAAGCCCCACTTTACAGATTAGAAGATCTCAGAGACTTGACTAGGACCACACAGCTAGTAAATGTCAGAAGTCACACTTGAACCCAGGGCTCCCTGTCTCTTAGTCCTCTGCCCAATGTCTCATACAGTGATAATGACCTTTATAACCCCCACCTTCAGGCGGCAGTGTGTGGCAAGAGATTTTCACCCCACGAATCTGAATTAATATCAAAACTTTGGTCATAGTAATCACCAGTAAGAACTTGCGGGAAAAGACATACTAGGATGCTGGGGACAGGGAAGAACATCTGACCAGAACAAGAGGAGGCAAGAGGAACAGCGAATGAGAGAGGGGACACTACACTTCTGACCAAGGTCATGCGTAGGAACTATCAAACACTGGAGGATGCAGGTGGGTCTGGGGATGGGCCATGCTCTCAGACGCAGCCAATCTCTACAGAGTAAATGCAACAGTTCTTGGAGTTGGCAGGAATCTTGGAGGAAGGAGACAAGCATTTCTCTAGCACCTATTATGTGCCAGGCACTGTGCTAATGCTTTTCACCAAGGAGATCTCATTTGAGCCTTTGAACTCTTCTTGTCAATCCCCTTCCTTTTACAGAGGAGGAAAGTATATGGCCCAGAGCAAGGCAGGGACTTTCCTGAGACAAGGTGCCAATAATCATAGTTTTGTTTTGAGAGTGAAGTGAAAACTGAGAATGAGAGGAGCCTGTCCAGGGAGCTTAGAACACGACAACCCCGAGGAAGGAGGGGTCTCAGAGAATCCCTGGTCCTCGCCTGTTTGTTTTTACAGAAGAGAGAACAGTCCCAGAGGAAGGAAACGATCGGCCCAGGCTCGGCAGCAGAGCAGCAGAAGGAGGTTGAGCAGTCTGGATGCTCAGGCTGGGCCAGATGTCGTCCGGACGTGCTCCGAACTCTCTTGGAGTCTCTCCAGCGCACATTACTAAGCCTCGGCAGCGGCAGTCTTCTGCAGCTGGCCTGGACAGACAAGCAGCGCTGATCTGGGAGATCCCATGGTGGGCTTACAAAGGGCTGCTGGAGCCGTGGTCTTCTGGGACACGTCAGCTCTTCCCGACAACCCAGAGATGCTGCACTCCTATAAGTGCACTGTGCGGCTCACGCAACGCCGAGTTTTAGGTCAGCACCTAGCCTCTGTGGACAGCGACCACAGAGTAGCCATAGGCTGAATGCTGCCCGCCCCCTTATGGTCAAGGCCAGGAACTGTGAGGGGCTCTCTGGGACTCAGAATTTTGTCCAAAGGAGAAGGGACCAGGTAGGAATGAAAGGAAAGTGAATAAGCTTTTTAAGTGCCGAGTGTGTGCCAAACACTGAGCAAATGCTTACTTTTTGCAAATATTAGCTCATACGAAGTCCACAACAACCCTGGGAGGTAGGTGCTGTTATTAACCCCATTTCCTAATTGAAGAGACTGAGGCAGGCAGAGAGAAAATGACTTTCCCAGGATCACGTGACTAATAAAAGTCTGAGGCTGGATTTGAACATACATCTTCCTGAGCAGGGATCTATCCCTAAGCCACCAGAAATCTCCTCAAGGGAGCAGGGAAAGAGATGGGGAGTCAGACAGATGCAAGTCCTGACTCTGGCAGTAACTCTGAGTGACATAAGACAAAGTCCCTCCTTCCTCTCAGGGCCTCAGTTATCTGGAAAATGAGATTGTTGGATTAGGTGATGATGAAAGAGATCTGGAATTTCCATAGCCCTTAAAATGTTATCTCGTTCGATTCTCCCAGGAGCTGTGAGAAATGGGAAACTGAGGCACAGAGAAGTTGAGTGAGCTGCCCAGACTCAACCAGCTACTAAATTTCTGAGTTCATCAGGATTTGAATTCAGGGTCTCCTGACTCTATTTCAACATTCGACCCACTGTGCCACCTCTTAGATGATCTCTAAGGCGCAGCTCTTACATATCATGTTTTAAATTTCTCCCACATCTGATAGCCTCTGTTCTAATCAATCAATCCACAAGCTTTTTATTAAACATCTACGTCAGTCGGTCAACAAGCATTTATTAAACAGCAAGCACAGTACTGGGCACAGGGAATACAAATACAAAGAATTAAGCAATCTCTCTTCCCAGTTCTGTGATTCTAGGATCCACAATATAAGAGATTCAAGTCATGGCCTTCCCACAGGTGGTGGTCACCAAGGACCTGCCCAGGTAAAGTTAGAAACATTCCCAACAAAGGAGCAGCCACCAGACAACTTTTTTCTCCACCACTATAATTCACAAACTGTCCCTAAGGTGGGGAAATGTGGGCCCCATGGCCCCAATTGCTGTCTTTTATAGCTAAAGATGTGTGATTCCATAGTCTTAAGCCACCAAGTCCCTGCCTTAAGACTCTGTGGTCCCCAAAGACACTGAGTCTGTGCTTTAAGATTCTCTGGTCCCCTAAGACACCAAGTCTCTGCCTTAAGACTCCATGGTCCTCAGAAGTTGCTTCTAGGATTATTAGGGAGTAGGGGAGAGGTTGATGATTCTAAGCCTGAATGAACCACAGACTTTGAGCAAATGAGATTCCGAGAGGCTTTGCTGCCATGAGTCTGAGGCTGAGATTCTTTGCTTTTAAGATTCTCAGTTTGGTGGGGCTGTCAGGAACGGACTCCTGGGGTTGCCGGCTGATGCGGACAGGGAAGCTTCAAGATCTAATTACTGTTTGCACTGACTAGCAATCTCATAATTAATATTTGTTGGTTTTTCTATTTAGCAGTGATTCCATAGCACACCAAGTGATTTGGCAATTATTTGTAACTGAGTGCCACTCCAGGCAAGAGCTGTAGGAGGGAGAAGGATGATTCTTGGAGAATTTTCCAAGGAAAATCTTCCCAATTGGCATTTGGTGGTCAAATGGCCACACATCTTCCAGCCTCCAGCTGGTAGGAAGCCTCTCTTTCCCCCATTTTTCAGGACCTAGCCTTAGGCCCCTTCTTTCAGGTAGCCTCCCTGACTACCCCATCCCCTCAGGCACAGATAAGTATGTGTACCAACCATTAGACCTTGAACATAGGGCCCTCTTTCACATCTAGGATTGAATGCTAATCATCCAATAAGCATTGATTCTAATTATGTATCAAGTGGGGTTTGAAGGGGGAGGGGAAGAGTCCCTGTCCTCACATAAGGATAGGAAAACTTTGGCATCTCAAGCCTTGCACAACTTGGTCCCCTTCCTACCAACCAGCCTTCTTACACTTGGCTCCCCCCAGGTAGTCAATGATCCAGCGACATCAGCTCCTGGCTGTTCTTCACCCACGAAGCTCTATCCCAGTGCCTCTCACTCCTCACCTTGGCCTCCCACAATTCCACCTCAAATCCCCTCCTTCCATAGGAGGGCTGTCCTGAGTCCCCAAAGCTGCCATCTCCTCTCCCTCCCCCCATGTTAGCTTGGGTTCATTTCCCATAGATTCTGTGTATGCTTCTACATGTGCATTCCCTCCCCATTAGAATGTAAGCACCTTCAGGGAAGGAACTACTTCTTTTGGGGGCTAAGTATCCCCATTGGTTGCTGTTCAGTTCATTAAAGACTTGTGACTCATTGCAACAGAAGTCTGCTGCCCAGGTGACTCAGTTTCTTTTCCTGGGGCTGCTGTGTCTTATGAAGCTCAGAGGTAGAGTCATGAAGGACCCAGGGCTGGGCTTTAGCTGGCAACTGACATAATGTCACAGGATACTAGGATCATGCATTGAGAGCTGTAGGAGATCTTAGGACACCGTTAGTCCACCTCCCTTCCTTTACAGATGAACAACTGACACAAAGACACACAGCTAGCCAGAATTTGAACTCAGGTCCCCGGCTATGAATGGAGGGCTCTCTCTCCACCATGACACAGGATAACCATGCCCACACAGCTGTTATGGAGGAAGCTCTCTGTAAATCTGCTATGTCATCATCAGGCAGCTGGGTGGTAAAATGGATGGAGCACTGGGAATGGAGTCAGTTAAGACTTCAGTTCAAATCCAGCTGGAGACACTTAGTAGCTATGTGACTCTGTGCAAGTCACTTAACCCCTATTTGCCTCAGCTCTTCGTCTGTAAAATGGGACCACACTGGACCATGAAATGCAAAACACTCCAGTATCCTAGTTAGAAAATCTGTAGAGTCAGATATGACTGAACATCACTGCTCCCATGGGTGTACAGGGGCTCTTACATACATTTCCTCCTTTGGCCTTACAAAAGCCCTGAGTAGAGACAAGGAAGGAATTCATGCTATCATTTGCCACATGAAGAAACTGAGGTCTAGAGCATGGAATTGACTTGTTCAGGGCCTCTTTTTATTCCTTGTAAAGCTAGAATCACAAGACTGATATTGAGGGACCTAGGAGGCCCTCAAGTGTAGCTTTCCCAGCGTGTCACCCAGAATTGTTTGCTTCACACTGGACTTCCTCCTCAGCAGAAGGGAGAAGCAGGGGCAGAGACCTAGCAAATGGGACAGACGACCAGGACCTAAATGCAGGGGTCCCTCAGAGTCACCTCTGCCTCCTCAGCAGCTGGAGGAAGGACCTGAAAGAGGAAACCCATCAACATTCCCTTCCTCACCAACACACTTGCACCCACATACCCACATGAGAATATGAACACCTATGTGCACATGCCTGTAGGCACATCTACACCCACACAGCCTCCAGGACTACGGATGTGGCTGGAATCACAAATGGGGGGTTCTCAGGGTGATGGGTAGAAGGTACAGATGTGAAACTTGGAGCCCAGATATCCCTTGCAGAAGTCTCCAAATCATCCCCCAGGATAGAGATGGGGGAGGGAGATGCCCATTCCTGGGGGGCCAGGCTGGTCATAGGGACTGGACAAAATGAAATGGTGACACCATGAAGAGAGTGATGGATATGGATTAGAAGCCCTAAATGTGAATCCAGCTCTAGCAGTGTGACTGGAAGGTATTTGTTTTGCCTCTCTGAACCTCAACTTCCTTCTATGTCCCTCTGCAAGAGGGGTGGCCAAGGTTCACCTTTCCAGATCTTCAGGAGTGAGTCCCTCATACCAAGCCCCCTCTCCTCGCCTCTGACCTGGGGATGGCTTGGCAAAACGGAAAGAGGAGCAAATTTAAGAGAGGCCCTGTAAGTGCAAATCCAGCCTTTGTGACTGGGTGCCTATGTGGCACTAAGTGACATCCTCATTTCTGACTCAGTGTCCTCCTTTGTGAAATGAAAGGATTGGTGTTGGAGTCCTTGTAGCCCTGCAAGCCTTGTCTTTACCCACTGGGCAACACTTCCACCTCAGAATCTTTGCTAGGCTTTCTCAGCTCATTGGCTGCATCATGGAGGGTCCAGCTCCTTTCTTATCTCCTTAATATGACAAAGTCTGGGTATAACCCCCATTTTTCCAAGGTTCCAAGAAAAGATGGTGTGGTCCTGGAATAGGTAGGAGCAGGGTGACTCCCAGAAGCTATAGGCTGAGGGGTCTCTTCACCAAAGTGGCCATTGAGGGGAAGAGGAAAAATATACACACAACCAAGTCTTGTCCTTTTACCTGAGGTAGCGCTGCTGGTCCTTGCCCCGCCAACTTGTGCAAGGAGCTGACCTGAGGAACTTTAATGGGCACTGCTGCAATGGTGCCCAAGGCCTGTGGGAGGAAACAGAGAGCAGAGAATGAGAACTCTGAGGGGCCAAATTCAGGTTTGCAGGGGGCAGTTATATCACTCCTCCATAATCCAAGACAGAATGTCAGAGATGGAAGGGCCCTTAGGACAGGAGATGTCAAAGTTGGGAAGGACATTAGAACATGGAATGTCAGAACTGGGAAGGAGCTTGGAACAGGGAATGTTACAGCTGAGAGAGTCCTGAGAACAGGGAATATAAGAGCTGAGAAGGACCTTAGAACAGGGAATGTCAGAGTTGGGAGAGGACTGAGAACAGAAGATGTGAGGGTTAGGAGGGGCCTGAGGACAGGGAATGGCTCCAGTCTAGAGGATTAGAGAAGTCATGAACTAATGAGGCAGTAAAACAATATTTTTGGAAATTCCAATGCGCCCATTTAGAACAAAGACAAACCTAAGAGAAAGATAAGAAAGAAATTAAAGATCTAGAGGGGATTTTAGGGAAAGTGAATATGATCAAACTCTAGCAATTGCTGACTGGGAATCAAGAGGAATATACATCTTTCTCAGCTTTGCATTCCACCCTTACAAGAACTGATTATGTTCCAGGATATAAAGAACTCATTAACACAGAAGAAAAGAAGAAACATTATACACCTCATCTATATATCACAACATAACAAGATTATAATCAGCAAAAAGAGATGAAAGAAAGGATTCATACTAACATGAAAACTAAATAATAGAATGCTTAAGAATGAGTGGGCTAAAGGACAAATCACAGAAATAATAAATAACAAAGAGAGCATATTAAAATTTTGGGATTCAGCCAAAGCAATGCGTAAGGGAAATTTTATCTCTCTAAACACTTTAATCAACAAAAGAGAGTAAGAAATTATCAGTGAATTAAACATGGAGTGTAAAAACAAACACTAGAGAAGTAATACATTAAAAACCTCTAAATAATCACAAAGAAATGAATTCGAAAAACCAAAGATATAAACAAATTTAAAAACAAAAGAAAAGTCATTGAGCTGATAAGCAAAATTAAGAGCTGGTTTCATAAAAATGCTAATTAAATAGGCAAAACACCAACTGATTGAGTTGTTCAAAAGAGAGGAAAGCCAAATTACCAAAAGGAAAAAGGAAAATTCTCAATAAATGGAAAGTAAATAAAGGAAATTTTTAGGAGTTATTTTACTCTAATATTGGTCAATTGCAACAAAAACTTAAGTGAAATTGATGAATATTTGCAAAAACATAGAATAACCAGATTAATAGAATAAGAAATCAATATTTAAATGACAATTTCAGATGCAAAAATTGAATAAAGTATAAATGAATTCCCCATGAAAAAATTTCCTGTTACAAATGAATAAGTGTATTTTATTAAACATTCAAAGAAAATTAATTCCAACCTCACATAAATTGCTAAACAGAGACAGAAGATAGTTACCAAATTTCTATGAGACAAATGTGATTATGATAGCCCTAAACCAAGGAGACATCAAATAGGGAAACTACAGACCAATGTCACTAATTAATATTGATTTTAAAATATTGAATAAAATACTAACAATGAGTTTAAAACAATATTCACAGAATTTTCCCTTTGGTAAGGACCTCAGGAACCATTTAGTGTAATTCCTAAAACGATTCACTATGACCCATTTGGATTCATACCAGAAACACAGGGATGGCTCAGCATTAGGAAATAATAAACATAACAAGTCATATTCCTAACAAAATGAATGAATGAAAGAAGTGTCAGTTGAGTGTTTGCCAAGCCCTGCCCTCAAAGAGTATACAGTCTGAACAAGGGGGACAACACATATATAGAAATTGTGGACAGGGAGGGATGTTTTGGTTTGGAAAGTTATGAGGATTGTAAGCAATAAAAAAAATCAGAAAAGGCCTTTGACAAAGTAGAGGTTTCATTTTTGTAAAAAGCACTAAAATACATGAGTAAAGTGGACTTTTCCTTTACATGATAAATTGTAACTATCTAAATCTAAGAGCATGCATTATTTGTGAGAAATACTAGAAGCCTTTCCAATAAGATTGGGAGTAAAGCAAATATATCAAATGTCAACATTATAATTTGATATAGTTCTAGAAATCCTAGGTAAAGAGAGTAAGACCAAAAAAAGGAAGAAAGAAATATGAGCAAAGAGGAGGAAAAATATCTTTTTATAGGAGATATACTTGTTTACTTGTAGAATCTTAAAAAGCTAACACCAACACAAAAAGAATTTAAAAACTGAAAATTTTAAAAATAGCAGAATTATCAGATTCTCTACATATTACAAATAAAATTCAACAAGAGGAGACAGAAAAGTAAATCCCATTTCAAATAGCTAAAAATGTTTTTTTTAAAACTTCATTCTACCTACATTCAAAATTTATGTGACTACAACTACAAAATTCTTTTTATACAAATCAAGACTTAGAGAATTGGAAAGATACTTCTTTATTGTTGAGCCAAACAAATATAATTATGAAGATACTATCTCAATGAATTAGTTCATAGATTGAGTGCCATAGAAGATTACCAAGGGGTTATTTTATAGAACTGTACAAAATAATAACAAGGTTAATCTAGACAAACAAAAGTTCAGTAATCTAACATTATTAGGTAGAAAAATATACCATAAAGCAGAAATCATAAAAACAATGTAACAGTGACTGAAAAAATAGAATAGTGGAAATAGGTAAAAAATGGAATAGATTAGGTCAGTGAAACCCAGAAATAATAGAGCCCAATGGGTTAAAGCTTGAAAAGAAATGTCAAGGACATCACCTACTGGAATAAGCACTTCTCATTTAACAAAAACTTCAAAAAAAATTGGAAATCAGCCCAGTAGAAATTAGGTTCACACCAGGATCTTACAATGTATATATTCCCCACTAACCTCCAAGTGGATATATGATTTAAATTCAAAAGGTAACATCACCAAGAAATCAATAGAATAGAAATAGGTATTGCATACAGCAATGGCTAGCAGGAGAATTCTTAGCTAAAATAGGGTAGTGATCATAGAATGGACCATTTCAATTATATACAACAGAAACACAACGTGAAAATCAAGGCCAATAGAGTTAGAAGTCATTAATTAAAGCAGGTGGGTGTGGGGAGAGAACCTTTGCAGCAAATACATTTCAGAACGATCTGATGTACAAGATATATAGGAAATTGATAAAAATATAAAAGAACAAGATCTATTCCTCAATAGACAAATGGCCAAAGCATGTGAATGGACAGTATTCAAAAAAAGAAAGCAAGGTATCAACAATCATATAAAAGAATATTCTAAATCACTAATAATACATGAGGTATAAAAATTTAAATTCTGTGGTTCATATCATATTTACAATTATGACAAAGGATAAAAATGGGAAATATTATATACTTTAGGTAGAACTATGAATTGCCCCAGTCTTTCTTTAATACAATTGCAAATTATTCCTGAAAATCATCAAACTACATATACTTTGACCCACAGAGATCAGTACTAGGAAAACACATCTGAGAGGTAAAAGATAAAAGGAAGTCACATACACCTATCTATAGACGCACTGTAACAGCAGAACAAAAACCAAAATGGGTCCACATTAATTGGGTGATGACTGAACAAACTATGGTTTATGATCAAAATGGAATATTACTGAGTGATGATAAAAAATATAAAGAACTGAGAGGTGGGAATATGTGGGAATAAGCCAATGCAAAGCATAATTAACAGAATATAAGATCAATTTATTTATTGTTCTTTTTTATTTTATTTTTAAAATTAATTTATTTTTACTTTCCAACATTCATTTCCACAAGATTTTGAGTTGCAAATTTTCTCCCCATCTTTCTCCTCTCCCACTCAAGACACCATGCATTCTGATAACCCCTTCCCCCAATCTGCCCTCCCTTCTATCATACCCCTCCCTTCCCTTATCCCCATCTTCTCTCTTTTCTTGTAGGGCAAGATAGATTTACCTTGTATTTCTTATTTCTCAGTTGCACACAAACATAATTCTCAACATTTGTTTCTAAAACTCTGACTTCCAACTTCTCTCTCTTCCTCCCTCCCCATCCATTCCCACTGAGAAGGTAAGCAATTAAATACAGGCTATATATGTGAAGTTTTGCTAAAGACTTCTATAATAGTCACATTGTGTAAGATCAACTATATTTCCCTCCATCCTATCCTGACCCCCATTTATTCTATTCTCACTTTTGACCTTGTCATTCTCCAAAAGTGTTTACTTTTAATTACTTCCTCCTCCCATTTGCCCTCCCTTCTATCATCTCCTCCGAACCTCACTTATCCTCTCCTCCCCTACTTTCCTGTAGTGTAAGACGGATTTTCATATCAAATTGAGTGTCCTTAAGCCAAATGTGATGTGAGTAACTGTCATTTATTCCCTCTCACCTCCCCCCTTTTCTCCTCTATTGGAAAAGCTTTTTCTTGCTTCTTTCATGAGAGATAATTTGCTCCATTCCATTTCTCCCTTTCTCCTCCCAATATATTCCTCTCTCACCACTTAATTTAATTTTTTTAGATATCATCCCTTTCTATTAAGTTCACCCTGTACCCTCTGTCTATATGTATATAATCCCTCCAACTACCCAAATACTGAGAAAAGTCTCAAGAGTTACAAATATTACCTTTCCATATAGAAATATAAACAGTTCAACTTTAGTAAGTCCCTTATGATTTCCCTTTCCTGTTTACTTTTTCATGCTTCTCTGGATTCTTGTGTTTGAAAGTCAAATTTTCTATTCAGTTCTGGGTCTTTTCATCAAAAATGCTTGAAAATCCTTTATTTCATTGAATGACCATTTTTTCCCCTGAAGTATTATACTCAGTTTTGATGGGTAGGTGATTCTTGGTTTTAATCCTAATTCCTTTGACTTCTAGAATATCATATTCCAAGCTTTTCAATCCCTAAATAAGATCAATTTAAACCATTTGATCTCCTAAGTAGAGACTAAGGAGGCCATGGAATTACCTCAAGCCAGGAAGATAAGATGCACACCTCATTTTCCCCCTCAGCCTTGATGCATCTCCCACACAACTATACCATCCCCTTCACCCCCAATCTGCCCCCTTCTAACAGACAGCCTCCCCGGCTGCACTTGATGTTGACCTTCCAGTATGGCTGCATCCTAACCAAATCTCTTCACCTAGATCAGTTGTACAGGCAAATTTCCATGTTCCACTCTCCACAAGGGCCACACCCCTTGTCCCTTGGATCACCACAGTAATTGTCTCTGTACTCCAGTACAGTCTGCAAGTCACCACACATGCAAACATGAACACAAATATACACACATTATTTTAGCAAGAAGGAATGAATGGCACAAAATGAGCAGGTACAGAGAGGTTGGAATTATGCTCTGTTGTCTCAAACCTACCCCCTTCTGAATGTCCTTATTTCTATGGAACACAACACCAAGTCCTCAAATTCCTGCACACTCTATACTCCTCATTCAGTTGCAATGAACTCCACTGGCTCCTTATTGATTCTAGGATAAAACACTATTTCATCTTCATCTCATACTTTTAAATTCTTATTTTGCATTACTTTTAAAATGGATATATAGGTTAGCATATTATGGAGTTAATAAATAAGTTAATATACACATACTGTGGTGCACAGACATTATTTTCTTGTTGTTGTTGATTAGTAATACAATCAAAAAGGTGTTGGGGTCACCAACCTGAACAATATTCAACAAGGTGGAAAGGAAAAAAATACTAGAATTCTCCATAACTCTAGCAGTAGCTAATAAGGGCTTGAGTACTTTCTGCTAAGGCAGAATTCTCACCCCTTAGCAGACTTGGTACTCAAGAGTCATGGAATGGAGCATATATTTTCAGTCACGACCAATGTTTTTTTTTGTTGTTTACATTGCTTGAGTATAATTACTTATAATGTATGAATGATTGAATAAATAAGAAAGCAGCAATTAAGCATTTACCATGTTCCAGGTACTGTGCATCCCACTCTGGGGATGAAAAGATGGTCACTTCTCTCAAGGGTTTTATATTTAAATAGAAAAGAAACCACACATCAGGCATGGTGGCCAGAGAAGGCTACTTTGATCTGGCAAGTTACCAGAGAGTGAATTACAAAGGACAATTTTATGGGAGCCAGAGAAATGATGAATCAATGAAAAGTGAGTGATGGCTTTTTTTTTTGTAACACCAATAAAACTTTTAAAAAAGAAAGTCATCCTATTATGGAAATGTTTTGCATGACTACACATGTATAACTTCTATGAAATTGCTTGCCTTCTCAATGATGGGGGGTGAGGGGTGGGGAGGGAGGGAGAGAATTTGGAACTCAAATAAAACTCAAACAGAAACAAATGGTAAAAACTGTTTTTATATGTAACTGGGGAAAATAAACACTAAGTAAATTTAAACAAACAAAAAAAGTCACAGACAAGTTTTGTACTGGCTGAGGAGACATGGGCAACCTAATTTCCTGCAAGAGGTGTCCACATGACCTAGAGGAAATCATGAATTCATCAGAATGGAAACACTTGGGTCCTGTGGTCCATCTGAGGGTGAGAATGGAGGGAACTTGGAATGGTGTTTATCTTGGCCCAATATGAAGAAGAATATCTTAGCAAGAGTATAATCAAGTTACAGTGGACCCACAATCATGGGTAAAGTGAGTTCCTGTCACTTGACATGTTCAACAGAGGTAGAAGAATCACAAAGCATGATTTTTCCATTTTACATATAAGAAAACTGAGACCCAGAAAAGGAAAGTGACTTGTCTGCAGCCACAGAGTAACAGAGCCAGGACTCCAAACCCAGTGGTCCTGGGTCCTTCCATTATACCACGTTTATATTTATGTCTCTTTGGCTTTGTCTCTGTCTTCTATCTCTGTCCTTGTATCTCTGTGTCTCCTTGTCTTTCTCTTTTTCTTTCTGTCTCTCTGTCCCTGTCTCTTTCTGTTTCTGCCTCTATCTGTCTCCATCTCTGTCTCTGTGTCTGTCCATCTGTCTCTCTCCATCACACACACACACACCACACCGTACACACAGAGTCTAGGTCGTCTTATGTGGCCCTCGTAATCTAATCTTGGGCCTGATCCCATGATGTACCATTGTTCCCACTTTGACCTGGGCCATCTTGATTGTCTCTAGGCAGTCTAGGCCCTCCCCACACTCTGTAACTCTCATTGAATTGATGGCAAACACCAGATAGCCGTGATGGGGTTGTAAAAGTCAACTGTTCAATTTTCAGTGAGACATTTCCATCCCAGAAATTGGTAAATGCTAAAAATTGGGGCTTGATTTATTGTTTTGACTTAAGAATGATGGAGAAAATATTATAAAATTAAAAGTCAGTCAATAAAAATGTATTAGATATTGTTCTAAGCCCTAGGAATACAAGGAAGAAAGTTCCCTGTCCTCACAGATCCTCTATAATGGGAGAGACAATGACCAAGCAGAATGTGTACAATTAGGCTCTATACAGGAGAAAGAGGAAACAATTAACAAAGTGACAATGCTAGGATTAAGAGGAGTTGGAGAAAGCTTCCGGTATAAGGGGAGAATTTATTTGGGACTTAAAGGAAGGCAGGGTACAAAGGGGAAGACTGAGTGCTCCAGGCAAGGGAAAAGTCAAAGAGAATGCCCAGAGCTAAGAGATAGAAAGTCTCTGGACTGAGAGATGGAGACTGGTATGCCTGACTCAAGACTATCTGTCAGGGAGTTAGGTGTAAGAAGATTGAAAAGGTAGGGGGGCAAGTTATGAGGGGCTTTGACAGCCAAACAGAGAATTTTGCATTCGATCCTAAAGATCATAGTGATACACTGGAGTTTATGAGTAGGGGAATGACATGGTCACACTTACATTTTAGGAAAATCACTCTAGTGGCTGAATGGAGGATGAACTGAAGTGGGAAGGGACTAGAGGCAGGCAGACCTCCCTCCCCCACAAGGTACTGCAATCGTCTAAGCATGAGATAATGAGTATGCCTCAGGACATCATGGGCATCTTAGAGAGATAGCACACAGGTGCAGTTGACAGAAACTGGATACAGATTGGATATGGGTGGGGAGAGGTGTGGGAAGAGATACGAGACTGTGAGGAGGCCAAGATGACTCCTGGGTTGGGAACTTGAGGAACTGAAAGGATGGGCATGTCCTGAACAGTAATAAAGAAGGTAGGAGGAGGAAGGCTTAAGGGGAAAAAAAATGACTTCTGTTTTGGACATGTTGAGTTTAAAATGTCTACTGGACATCCAGGTTGAGATATCTAAAAGGCAGCTGGAGATGAGAGACTGAAGGTCAGCAGAGATAAAATGTTTATTATGCATAAGTATTTTTTTTCTCAGAGACAATTGTTAAGCATTTTACCAGCACACTAGTAAACACAGCACATTCTAGCTCAGAACTCTTGAGCTCAAAAGGTTCACTGCCTTCAGCCTCCTTGGTAGCTGGGATTCCACACATGGATCACCTTCTAAGAGAGCAGAGCACCAAAAAGTTCATTCAGCAGCAGGATGGGCCAAGGGAGAACCAGACAATGGTTAGTAGAGTGGAAGCTCCCTGAAGGCAGGGCTTGTTTCACTTTTGTTCTTTGTATATCCAGTTCCCAGAACATGATTATCATTTATTAAAAGTTTGTCAGGTTGAATTGAATGAAAAGGAACTGAGTTTTACTGCTTTCTCATTCTCCCTTCGGTAGGGAACACAACAATTTTCAGATTCTATTTAAATTTGAAAAAGGGCCATCCATCTGTTAGTTTTAATTAGTTAATTAAACTCAAACTAAGTGTTGAGTTGTTCAAAGATCCAGGCTCACACTTAAGCCTAAAGAAGGGCATTGGTTTCACTAAGATTCTTTGCCATTTCTTTGGAAGTTAGGCTCTCTCAAACCACTCATCAAAATGCTCCCAGAAATATGGAATTTGGCAGATTTCCCATTATCCCATGAGGTCTTTATTTTTTTAATCTTTCTTTTGTCTTTATTGTTTTTAAGCAGCTGCCAAGGATGCCAGCACATCACTGTCTGGTAATAACAACAACTGACATTGCTGTAGCTCACTTGCTATATGCCAAAAAGCTCGATACAATTGTGATCTCATTTCATCCTCACAACAACCTTGAGACTTAGATGTTACTCTTATCCACATTTGGAGGAAACTGAGTCAGATAGAGTTTAAGTGATTTGCCCATGGTCACTCAAACACACTAGGGCTTGTGCCCATGAGAGGGCTACAGTGGTGGCACAATGTCTTCCTTCAAACTCTAAGTCTGGCAGAAGAAATGACTGTCACACATGTCAGAATATGAACCATGCATGGGTCACACATAGGCTTCCAAAAGGTGACTTTCCTTACAATCCACCCTGAGAGATCTGTGGCTGGAGGTCACTGTCACCTGGTCAGTTCTGGGAATGGAAGTGGTTTTCTGCAGAATGCTGACTGCCATTGGATAACATTCTCATTCAAGGCTGCAGTTAATTCAGGTCTGGGCACTTATATTTGCTTATATACATATTAATTAAGCACCTAATTTGGGTGAGACACCAGAGATATAATGGTACAGCCTCAGCCTCAGGAGAAAACCACCTCTCTCAGCCTGAATTTGAGGACTTAGAACCACAAGGGGCTTAGAGGTCATTTAGAGGTCTCTTGTTTTACACAGGAGGGAGCTGAGGGCACAATACATGACCAGAGACATGTTAATGTCAAATAGGAGAACCAGGACTTAGCCCAGTAAATTCAACATTCCTTCCATGAAACCACACACAAAGAACTCTAAGTTAGCAAACAATTACATCCACAAGAGAAATTTAGGGGAGTCACTTGAGGTATTTAAGATTTGGGGCACCTGGTGGCACAGTGGAGAGAGCTGGAGCTAGGCCACAAAGACCTGAGTTCAAATCTAGTCTCACATGCTTACTGTGTGATCCTGGGCAAGTCAATTGACCTCTGTTTGTCTCAGTTTCCTCTACTGTAAAATGTGGTTGATAATAACAGCACCTACTTTCCAGAGTTGCTGTGAGAATAAAATGTTATAATGTCTGTTAAAGCAGAGAGTAAGTGCTATATAGCTATTCATTCTTTTCCTTCCTTAAGGAGAGAAGGATCATTTCCAGCTGGTGGAGAGGAGAATGTGGTGGGCTAGGGAAGATTTCAAAGATAAGCAGACAAGGCTAGAAGTCCATTCCAGACTTGGGGGAAGGGGGAATAACAACAAGTTTGGAGGTAAAACAAAGCAGGAGATCAACAAACTTTTAAGACTGTTGCTAGAATAGAGTATGTAAAGGGGAAAGAGGTGAGCCAAGGCCAGAGTAGCCAGCTGAAGTCAGAATAGGAAGTCATTGGAATGCCAGACCAAAGAGTGTGGACATAGAGGTATTCCTTGAAGGGTCTAACAGCCAAGATCAGAGCTCTGTGGAATTACAAGGACTATCTCTGTACCTCAGCAAAGACTCCATGAGAACAGAGAATTGATGACTAATTAGTATGTTATGACAATAGACCAAGCAAGAGGTCATGAAGGCATGAATCAAGGCAGTGAACATCCCAGTGGAAAGGTGGGATATGGGGCTGGATGCAAGAGATATTGTGCAGGGGGAGTTGCCAGTACATCAGAGGTAACAATGTCCACAATCACTGTGATGGCTCTGATTTCCACATGGGTGCAGGGTTTGCTCCAAACAATAATTGGCCTTTATCTAAAATATAACCATCACTACCCCCATTTTATAGGAAACAGAAGGCCCAGGAAGTTGGAAGCCCTTGCTCTCCATATGTCTTTGGTCACAGGAAGAGTAAATGTAGGATCTAGAATTAGAGGGAGGATGGTGCTAAAGGATCACTCAATCACAGATTTAGAGATGATGTGGGAGGATCACTCAATCATTGAGTTGGAGAAGGTGCTGGAGGATTACTCAATCATAGAGTGGGAGCTGGAAGGGCCTTCAGAGACCATTTAGCCAAAAGCTTCCATTTTACAAATGGGAAAACTGTGACCTAAAAAGGTTAATCACACAGTTAGAGGTGAGATTTAAACCCAAATCTTTTGACTCCAAGAATCAGTGTTCTTTTCAGGGAAAAGGAAGAGTGAAACATGACTGGATATTTTGCAGCTGGATAACAGAAGATGGTGAAATATGGAAGGTGCAAAGAAAGGGACTGGCGTCGTTGATCTTGGACAGTTGTTGCCACTCTCTTCTGCCTCAAAGAGCTTTGCATTGTTTGGTGTTGGCAGAGACATTTGTCTTTCTGTCCACAGAACCACTCATACGGCCCTGCTTTATTAAGCAGGGACTTAGTAGATTTTCATTGACTGGATTGAATGGCATTCAGTCTGGGCCACATTCCATTTATCTTTGCATCCTCTCTTAAGCCTTCCTCTTATTCCCAGACTTGTCTCCCACCCCTAAAGAGCATGCCCAGCCGAGTTCTTACAAACCTTTAATTAACAAGCAGCAAAGACATGCTTCCTGGAGATGTCTGACCTCTCCTCACTTTGTCAGAATTTATTGATAGCAGCAGAAACAATCATTGTAGAGATTATTTTATGAGGGCTGGATACTTGATAGCCCTTTTGTCAAGATAAATGAGTTTCTTATGACTACATCTATAACTCTAAGCAATTTACTAATGAGTTTCAAAAAGTGACCTTAGAAGTCAAAGACAACTTCTAAGCTCTCCCTGGCCTGCAGGCTACCTTGGGTGGCCTGGAAACCCCTGGAAAGCTCCTGACCAAGCTAGACAGGATGGATGAGGAGAGGGGGAGGGGAGGAAGCCAGGGTCAGAGGCAGCAACTGCTGGTTCTCATAGCCTTGGGCATTTTCTCCAAGAAGGGAGGGGTGGGAGGGGGAAATAATCAATAACAATAACTCAAATTTACACTGAGGTTTATAATTGAGTCTTGTTATTACTGGTAGTAACCAAAAAAATCATGGACTTTTGGAACCTCAATCTCCAAAAAATAAGAACTGCAGGTGGCAATACAGGGGATAGAAGTGAGGGCCGCAGCTTGTCACCGATGACAACGCAATGCCTTGAGGGCTAGAACAGACTTACTCCAGAGCTCATCTGATCAGAAAGGGTGTTGCACTGTCCACGAGGCAAAGGGCAAGAGAAACTGTCTGTCATCTTTGCCCACATGAAGAGCATTATCAAGAGAATACGTGAGGAACTTAAGGGAGACAAACTGGGAATATCCATCATGAAGGATTCTTACACGGGGTGAGAAGATGGAAGCAGATTTCAAGCAGTGATCCTGGAAGGAAGTCCCGAATTAAGAGCTAAATAAATGTGTGCCAACTGACATTAATGAAATCACGGACCCTTCAAAGTATATCTTATAAATGTCAATATATAATAAGTTTATGTATAATATTCTAAAAGATCCTTGCTTTCACCAACATAGGTACGCCTTCCACCAATGCAGATCACCCAGTCTTTCATGCGTCAGTAAATATTTTCCTGAAAATAACCCTTCTCTCACCTGGAGACTATACTTTTGGTAGTGGCATCATTACCTTTGTTGCGAACAGTCACAGATATTTCTCAATACCTTTATGAATTACTAAATACTTTCCTTCTGGCAACCTTGAAAGGAGGTAAGTGCCGCAGATGACCTCCAACCCAATAAATCTCCATTGCAGACTAACTACGTGCCAGGTGTGATGCCCAATAACAAGGTGAACATCTTCCTGAAGACTGAGAGGGCTTGGCCCCAGACCCAGAGTTTGGGAGTGGTAGAGACAAAGCTGAAATCCAGGTCACCTGACTCAGAACAGGAATAACAATAATTACTGTCACTTATCTGGTGCCTTGAGGTTCACAAGGTGTTCTCTATATGCATTGTTTCCTTTGACACTGATAACAACCCAGAGAGGGAAGATACTGTTCTAGAACATCCTGTGCAGGGAGAGGCGCAGTGGAAAGCACATCAGCCACATCAGAGGAGCTGGGTTTAAATAGCACCACTAATGTCTGCTCCTTAGAATTCTGGAAAAGTCATTTCATCTCCTTGTGCCTCAGTTTCCTCCTTCGTAAAGTGTTGGGAGCTAGCCTTGATTATCTCTGACAGTCTCTTTCTATTCCAGATTTCCATGATCTTCTGTGACTTGCTCATGATCACACAACCAGTGTCAGAGGCAGAATTCAAATCTAGACCCAGCACTCTGCTCCACACTACCAATTCTCCGAATATTTCCTGAATGGATGTGAACCTCAAACTTTAATATGTAGTAGTTTCAATTGTCATCACAAACATAATGCTGCAGAGTTCAGTGAGCTTTTAGGGTTTCTTTACATAAGAAAATAGCCTCAGAGGAGTGAAATGATTTGGCTAATGCCACATAGCTCCTGAGTGGCAAAACCAGGCCCTCAGTCAGACTCAGCTCTCTTGAGTTTGGGTCTGGAACTCTCTCTTGCTGACAGAACCTAGTCTCCTTCCACTAACGCCACTTTGAGTATACCAATGACCACTGCTACCCAAAGGTCACAAAGAGAGCAGAAACCTGTTTTTAATCAACCCTTTACATACCCACAACTAAGTTACATTTTTCACACATTTCCCTCTGGAGCTTAGAGAATGCCCTTTCAAGTGGGATGAGGGAGGTGGAGCTGAAAACTGCCTCATTTTCCACTATGCATTATTTTCACACAAGCCCATCCCCACTTCATTTGCAAAGGCAGCAGCACCATCTACACTACCGAAATGTCTTTTCAGATAGCGCCATTCAGAGCCACCACAGATCTTTTCAGAACCACAGATAGAGATACATTTTACCCTATTTCAGTCCTTTTGGTAACCATGAGCAGACGTTCTCCATTTGCCCCAAGACCCTTTAAAGTCCATGGGCAGTCATAACGTATACCTTATTGAACCTCAGACAACTTCTCTCTCTCTCTCTCTCTCTCTCTCTCTCTCATCCCAAAGCCCTTTCAGAAATATGGGTGGTAATATTCAGTATGTTGTTCTAAAGGACTTTTCTCAAGCATGCCAAAGTCCAATGCAGTCTCCTTACAGAAAGACAGCATCAGAAGTAATAGTCACAAATGTGCCTAGTCAGGTCTATGCTCAGTGTTGGCAACAACAAGCAACAGCCAGAGGATGGAATGGATTCTTCACAGGAGAGTGATGAGGACCCAAATTGCCATGGCAACAGTAAGGTGGAGTGTTCTGAGCCAGAAAAAGGGAATGTTGGGGACAATGTTGCAACCTGTGTGATTTGGGGTCTTGTGTGGGCTTGTTTTGTCTTCTTCCCCAGCTGCATCCATCTTTCCACATGAGGGTGGCCTTCATCTCTGAGGTACAAGTGTGCAGCTCAGGATTTGGCCCATCATTCTAAAGTGGATAATCCTGTTGGCCTCACTTCCAAGTTGTTACTGAGGCACTACTGGCATACCATGGACATAGTATCTGGATCTATGCTGTGGCCCACAAAATGGGTGCACAGAATCATAAAAGAACCCTGGATTTCATCTACGGCTAGAAGCCAGTCTCTGCTAATCACTTTGTGATTAGCCTTTGTGGCCTTCCTCTCTCTAGGCACCAGTTTCTTCATTTTGAAAAGGGCATAAGGATACAGACCTTCCAGGACTGGTGAAAGGATCAGAAGAGAGGGTTCAGAGGGTGATTTGCGAAGCTTATTTAACATCAACTCCCATTATTACTGGTAACTCTTATAACCAATGCATTCCTAAAGTTGGGGGAGGGACATTTCACTGTCACATAATCCAAACACCCTCCAGAAGCAGAAACTCCCTCAGAAGCACCCATGGCAAGCACTTGCCTCAACTCTCCCAAGGATGGGAAGCTCACTCCCTGAACAAGACAACCCAATTGACGGTCGGCTAGCTCTCACTGTTAGAAAGTTCTTCATTTGATCAATCCCGAATCTGTCTTCTTGTCATTTCCATGCACTGACCAGAGATCTCATTCAAGGAGCTAGCTCATCAGACTATTCAAGTGCACAAATCTCATCTTCCCAATTCAGCCAGATGTTCCTTAAAAAGATGACAACAAACAACTGATATTTCTACGGTACTTCAAAGTTTGCAAAGTGCTCACAAGCCCTAGGAGAGAGAAGACACAGGTAGGTCCACTTGGAAACTGAAGCACCAAAGGCTGATGCTGGGCACCGAAGGGCAAAAGGAGAGAGCCTTCTGGGAAGACAGGTTGGAGATAGATTGAGGATGGTCAGGAATGTTAGTTACAGTTAATTACATTTACCTCCCCAGGAGACAGTAGGTACTTTAAAATGTGTTTCTTAAATTAAATTGCTAGTCATGAGGAAGGCAGATAATTCCCATTGCCCTGCAGTGCTCATAGACCCTATGACAGCATCTAGGCTAGGGAGGTAAGGCATGCTGGCAGCAACCAGTAGCTTTGCCCAGGAAGCTGCAGCAGCCATCTCAACATGCCAGGGAATCACTTGGTGGTTGTCCACTCTGAAGCAGACTGCAAGATGACCACAAAAGCCTGGTCCACTGCCCAGGAAGTGTCTTGACCTGTTCCATGCTCACCAGAAAGTCATTTCTAAGCAGGACACACAAGAACACACAAGTGACCATTTGGAAACTTACAGGGAAGCCTCTTACCAGAAGCCACTTCCCTCACCATTGCAAAGTGGATTAATTCACATGCAGGGAGGGTATCTGACATCATGAGGAGGCCAGTGATGGGGCCTGATCTGTGCCATAACATCTCCATTCCAGTTTGGGCTTTGCCTGGAAAGGAGCCTGGGGAGGGAGAGAGTTGGCACAGCCACCACTGTAGGCTCTCACATCACTCTGAGGTCCTGTGACTTCAAAGAAGCCAATGTCATTTCATACAAACAGCTGACTTTGGGGAAGCTAGGGAGAGGGACCTGGGAGTCAGCCTGATTTTCCATCCCCCAGTCACACCAGTCTTGGCCATTGGGTCCAGCCCTGCGCTCTCTCATCTTCATTCATTCACTTGGGCCATCTCCCTTTCCTGAAAGACCCTCCATCTTCACTCCTGCCTATTGCAGTCCTCTTTCTATTGTTCCAGAGTGCTCTGGATCATAGGCTAGCAAAGAGGACATTTCTGATGAGGTCTGGGCTGGACTAGACATTTAGAACTTCTGAGAAATGTAGAAATTTGTCTTAGGTCAGAGAAGCAGCATGATGTGATTTTGGTTTTGAGTGTTTGTTCCAATGTTTATAAGACTGAATGTCAATTCCCTGCCCTAAGCCTCAGTCTCCTCTTCTACAAAATAGAGGTCACAATTCATGCACTGCCTACATGCTGTATGCATTATCTCATTTGAACCTCTTAACCACCCCAGGAGGCAAATGCTACACATTTAGGGTTATCATTCTATTTCACAGATTATGAAACTGAGTCTTAGAAAGGCTAAGTGATTTGTCCAAGGTGACATACTAGGTAAGTATCACAGGGGAATTCAAGGCCAGGTCTTCCTGATTGCAAGATCATCGCTTTGTTCTGTTGAACGACAAGGACAGTGCAGACTGACCAGTCTGTGACTAGCCTGACACCATACATGCTTCCAATAGCTCCCTCAAAATGAGCCTGAGTGACTTGGGATGAGTTGCACATTTCAGATGGTAACCTCTTGGGGTAACTGGAGTCCGCAAGGCAGTAATCAGCACTGCCCATTCTGTGCTTGGGGCCCAGCTGGAGGCTCCCCACACTTGGGGCCCTGGGCTCCCTACACTGTTGCACAGTGCCTCGTTACATCTCCCTAGGGAATAGGTACCTAAGAGGTGCCAGTTGGATGGAACTAAATTCAGTCATGTTCTGAAGGGGTGATATGAGTTCCAGGCTGGGAAAAAAAATCACAGACTTTCTCAGTTGGAAGAAACCTCCAGAGATGTACAGTGTGACCAATTCTGAACATAAAGACCCTCCCCCAAAACACATTCAAAAAGAAAGACAGAGAGGGAGGGAGGAAGCAAGGAGTGGTTCCCCAAACCTCCATTTGAAGCCCTCCAGGGATAAAGAACCTACTTACTCTTCAAGACACCAAGTCCTACTTCTGGAAACCTCTGTTATTAATAAAGCTTCTCCTATAGCCAGCTCCAATGTCTCTCTGACCTCCCACCCAATCCCAAACCCAGGAACTATTCTTTCTCTAGCCTCTATGGGATCTCAGAACCTTCAAGGTTGCAGAGGCTTAGAACCAAAGACAGAACATCTTATATCTAAAAGGATTCTTGTCAGACATCTAGTTCAACTCCTCTCCTGCCCAATTCAGCAACCTCATATCAAGCCTCTCTGACTTAAATACTAACTCCCAGGAAATGTTGGCCCCTGTTCAGTCTGGAGCTAACTCCTCTTAGGAGGTTCTAACAACAGCCGTGAAGGCTCCACAAACTGCCAATGCTGGTCCTCACAGTACTCAGCACGCCATGCCCAAGTTCTACCTGCCCTTAGCTTCCCTGGCTCCCCATTGCACATTCTAGAGTCTAACTCTATACCTTCCTATCTGTACCCTGACTTTCCTATACCCAATCCCACCTCCATGAATGTACATAATCCTGTCCTGCCTGGACTTCAGATAGGATTTCTTAGCTAATGGGCACCCTGGCCCATGACTGAGATCGGACCCCAGTCTCCCAGCTCCTTCAGGACTCCTATTGATGTACTGCCTATTCGCATCACAACTGGATTTTTTTTCCCAAAGAAAATTCAGGAAGATCTTTTTCAGCTCAATTAAAGTTAGCTTGGCTGACAATGCGATCTGTTCCACAGAGTAATGAGCTGCCTCACACTTGGGGTAGTGAGCGCCCCCTGGCACTGAAGGATTGAAGAGTGTAGGGCTAAGCTGAATGCAGCTTTTAAATATGTCAAACCTTGAGCCCTGTGGAGAGGGAAAATCCCACAGGGAACCAGGAAAAGCCAGGATTTGAACCCAATCCTTCAGACTCCTTCTAGCAGTCTCAAGAACAGCTAGAAGGCTGCTTGTGGGGGACAGCACAGCTAGAGATAGGGATTCTGACTCTGATAAGGGTTGCTGTCTTCACAGTCTCTTCCAGTACTGGGGTCCTATGGATTTTCAGGGCTCCCCAATCTCCAACTTCCTTCTACCCTGTGGATACAGCTCTGCCTCCTCTTCCCAGCACATAGGAGAAGCTTAATAAATACTCCAACAATGAATGAATGAATGGCAAATCCCAGCTGGTAACATCCTCTCCCTGGAGACCTGGAGTCTGAGACATGAATTCTCTACTGCATGGAGGAGAAGGTAGGAGCCCTTAAAAAGATTTAACCCCCTAAGGCTCTGGATAATTAGCAGTCCTTTCTTCCCTCCTACCCCCAACCTCTGAGAGCGTCTACCTCATGAACCCTTGAGATTGTTGCTTCCCCCCAACCTCCATTAACCCAAATGCAACCTGGCCCCTCCCTATGGCTGCTGACCTCTGCCTGCACAAGGAGTCCATTAACCCCTGCTGTGGTCTCAGGACTCATTAATCCCTGTCTGTCTCTACCCATCTACACGGAGTGCCAGAGAAAGGAGACGGTATGGTGCAGAGGAGTTGACCTGGAGTAGAACCCTGGGTTCGAATTCTGTCCATTGTGCTCCCTACTAATGCTATATGACCTTGGCTGAATCATTGGACCCTGTTTTCTGACTTCTATGAGGTAAGGGGGTCACATAATGACGGACACCGCTGCTCTGACACTGGAGGTCTGAAGGTCCAGACTAGCCTCAAACCCAAGGAAGCCTCTCCTGCTCCCATCGTACCCCCTTAACTCCTGCGTGCCCAATCCAGCCCAAAAGCCCTGCGCAGATCCAGGACAGCGATACTGTGAGCCAGAGGCAGGGTAGCTCCCTACCTGTCCTCTTCCTTCTGCGGAACTCTACGTACCCGGGCAGGACAGCTAATCAGCACTACTAGAAATCACAGACCCCTAAGGGAAGAGGAGGGAAGAGTGGGGTGTGTGGGTGAGGTGGGGGAGCTGCTCAGTCTCGGACCTAGTGCTCATTGAGACCCTTCCCCCATCCCCTCACCCTCACACACCTCACGACAGCCAAAACTGCTCCGCTGGCCAGACGGTAAAGGTCAGGCTGCAGCCCTGGGTCATAGTGCGCACTGGGCGCCCGCAGCCCCCATCAGTTCCCGCTTCGGTCGGCAGCATCTGGTCCCTCTGCATCCTCTCCAGCGGCACACAGCAGCAACCCTGAGCGCGCGGGTGGGGAAGGTGGAAGGAGAGAAGGAGGCACTCACTGCCAATGCCACGCTAGAGCACCGGGTGAGAGAGGAGCCGATGTGTGGGACTAGAAAGGACGTCTTTTAAAGTCCCTTTCACCTCTCCTATCCTCGGTTCTACGGCCCCTCCCAGCCCTGCCATTCCCGGTTCTAAGGCACCTCCCGGCTAAGGCATTCCTTATACTATGGCTCCTCCCAGCCCTAGCATCCTCTGTTCTCATGCACCTCCCAGCTCTGGCATTCCCAGTTCTAAGGCCTCTCCCAGCTAAGGCATTCCCAGTCCTAAGGGCCCTCCCAGACCTAGCATCCCCTATTCTAAGTCTCCTCCCAGTTCTGACAGTCCTGTTCTAGCCTCTGCCAGCTCTGACATTTTCTGACCTAAGGCCCCTCCCAACTCCCATCCCAGCTGCAGTGTCTCCCCATACCTCTTCAGCATTAGTTACTTTAGGTAACTAATGGGTGCCTCCTGGGCACCACCCATCCAATGGCTTGACCCTGTCTGGGCAGCATGTAGGTTTCATCATCCACTTGGTATTTCCTGTGTAGATGGCTAAGTTGCTCTTCTTGGATGGAGGGAGAGGCTTTCCTGGACAGTCTTAGTGCTCTCCTGCTTTCCTATAGGCTCCATTGATAGGGTATTTAAAAAAGCCTCAGCAGGAATATCAGAGACAGATTAAATTCTTAAATGGGGATGGGAAGTCAAGAAAAAAAAAGGCCTGAAAGAACTTACAAATGTTGTCACATTTTCCAAAGGTCTGGGTTTGTTTTTGTAGCTTGAAAAGGCACATTTTGGGAAAATGGGATGATGTCCTTGGGTAGGCTGAGACCTAAGATAAAAACTGAACTTCCTCTGAAGGTTCCAGCTTGGAGCCCAACCTCCCACACTCACCTCACATGGGAAACTAGAGAGAAGTGTTCAAATTCCCTGGCCTGGCAAACACCACCCAAGATCAGAATACCCTCCTCCATGGATATGGTCTTATTTTGTTTTGTCTTTTTACGAATGAAGAGACCAAGACCCAGAGAAGGTCCCCTGAGAAGCAGGAATCAAAGCCAGGAATCCAGCCCAGGGCTTTTGCCCACCCTGCCAAACTGTGCAGAACAAGTGCCCCTTGAAGCTTGTCCATGACCTCAGGCACAGGACCTTCTTCACTGAAAACTCTCCTCTGGTAACCCCACAGAGCAGAATTGGAGGTCACTATGCAGCAGAACATCATGGCCACTCAAAGGCCTGAGGAGGACTGGGTGGGTGTCTCTGCTCCTGATAAGCCCTGGAACCTTGGAAATCATATCACTTTCTCTTCGTGTCAGCTCCTCATCTACAAATGGGTTGGTGGGGGAGTGGCAATCATCTTTACTCAGCTTCAGGGTTGTGATTGCACTCAATGACAGAATGGTAACTGACAGCCCTGACTTTGTTTACAAACACATTTGAGTACAGCACAAGTATCAGCTGTCATTATTTAGTCACTAAAATGGACAGGTGGTAACCTGGACTGCAGAGGGAATGACCCCACTGAAAATACCTCCGGACCACTCAGAGGTCACAAGTCCATCCCAATCTAGGCTCTGAGCCAGCCCTGGGATACAGGTCCCTACTGTGTCTGGTCTCCTTTATAGGGATGAGACCTAAAGGCTTTCGTGCAAGGCCCACTATCTAGACCAGCACAACACAAAGCTTGTAAGGCTCAACCCCAGGTTTGAAACAAGGGTCATAGCGCTTCTTCACACTGCTCCCTAGGACTGTCAAACACATCCCTGGGGCTGGCCTTCAAGCTCTCCCTGGGCACTGAGGGACCCCTGCTCCCTCTGTTCTCCTCCTCTTATTCCACATCATTGTCTTCCTTTAAAAACACATTTATTGCTACATCATCTACATATCCCAATGTGTTGGTTCCTACTCCTCCTGTAAGGGTCATTTCTTGTACTAATAGAGAAAAAGAGAAAAAAATATCTACTCTTCAGTAAAACCAGTCAACACAGTGAAAAAGCCTAATGTGATATGCCGTATTCTGTATCCATAGCCCCCCACCTCTGCATAAAGTAGGCAAGGCACTTGCTCCTCGCTCCTCTTTTTTCTTTGCCCCCTTCCTCTTTAACAAATAAGGAGAAAACAAGGCATGTATTACTTGATGAACAAACTTCACCGGGCTGGGAGAATGCATCCCCAGAAGCTGCTGAGTCCTCTTACAGACTCTTAGCTCACAACCACACCAATGAAAGAGGGCTTCAATGATTTTACAAATGAGAAAAGTCGAAGGGAAAGAGGAGAGAATATTCAACCAGTCAGTATTGCAATCCAAGTTTTCCCAGTTCCAAGTCCTTTCTACCTATCAGTCAACAAGTATTTATTAAGTACTTACTAGAGGCAGCTAGATGGTGAAGTGAACTAAGTGCTTGGCCTGGTGTCAGAAAGACTAGGGAGACCAGAGTTCAAATCTGACCTTGGATACTTAACAGCTGTGTGTAATTTCACCCTGTTTGATTCACTTTCCTCATCTGTAAAATGAGCTGGAGAAGGACATGCCAAACCATTCCACTGTCTTTACCAAGAAAACCCCAAATGAGGTCCCAAAGTATCAGATATACCTGAACAACAACAAAATGTGCCAGGCATTGTGCTAAGCAATGGTGGTGTGAAGAAATGTTCCTCTGGGAGCCTCCTCACACTGACCCTCAGAGGTAAATGCTATTATCATTCACTCACTGACACAGGCGCCCTGACTGCCGAAGTGAGAATTCAAGCATTTTTCTTCTTCTCATATACATCCCCTTCTCTCTTCTGACACTGCACCTACCCTGTTGCAGGTATTTCATTACCTCACACCTGGCCTAGACTGCTGGAGTGGGAGTGGGGTACTGCTGCCCATCCTACTGTCAGAATCTTCTTACTAAAGCCCAGACAGGACTATGCCATGACCCTTTCAGTCACCTCCAGGACCAAACACAAAGCCTCTCCTAGCCTGCCCTTCATGCCTTGCTCATCCTCTGTGCTGAGCCTCACCACAAAAGCCATCTCTCCAGACTGGCTGTCCATCCCTTCCCCCCCATCCCTGCCTAGAATGCCTTCCCTCCTCATCTTCACCCCCTGGCTTCCCTCAAGTCCTAACTAAAACTCTGCTGTCTACAGGATGCCTTTTCCAAAGCCTATGAACTCTAGGACATTCCCTCTACTAAGTATTTCTTTTTTAGCTCTTATCTGACTTGTTGGTACATATTTGATTACTTGTATCTAGACATTTTGTCTCTTTTTGTATCCCCAGAACTTAGCATGTTGCCTGGAACACAGTACACACTTAATGTTTATTGACTTCTGCCTGATTGGTTGGTGTGACCCTAAATCTGCTAAACCAATACATAAATGGACACAGGTAATTTGCATCTATCTTAACAGACAGATGCTATGAAGGATTCAAAGCCTTGTGGGGATGAACCTGTTTCTTCTGACTGCTCACCATGGTCAATCTTGTCCATATCTGTTCCTAGAGTCTCTATGGGAAAAAAAGCTGCTCTTTACAAAACTAAGTGATTTAGAATTTACAAAGCACTTTATACGAGTGATCCCATTAAATTATTCCCAAGGCCCTGTAAGGTTGGCAGGGATCAGGGGCTGTTTTTCCCTTTTCCATGGTCTGGGGACCTTCTTTTGGCCCTATAGACTCCAGGATGCTGAGGGACTTCTCTCTTGTGCTGAGGTAGGTGTCCCCTAAAAGTTCTGTCCAGAGTCACCTTTCTTTCTGCACTCTCTCCCTTGGGGATTCCCTACTCCATAACCTCAGGCACTACATCTATGAAGATGACATCCAAATCTCTGTTCAGCGTCCATCTCTCCCAACCTTACATGTCCATGTAAGTTTCAGTTTTTCACTTGGACATCCCATCAGTATCTCCAATTTAATCTGTCTAAGACTGCATTTATCCAGCTGTCTCCACCCAACCCTATCCCTAGCAACTCTATTCCTGTTAATAGGTGCCCACTTACCTTTCTCTATACTTGAACCCCAAGGTCCTCTTTGACCCTTTTCCCCTTCCTTATCCCTCATCCCACACATTCTTTCAGTTCCACTGTTTTTACCAAAACACAATCTCACTTGGCTCCTCCCCTACCTCTTACTAAGGAATACATACCAGATCTGGTAGGATTAATATGATTTAAAGCTTAAAGGGACCTTAGAGACCATCTACTCCCAATCCATCCCAGGGAGTAAGGTTTCCAACCACATCTTATAACTCCAAATAAAGCATCCCTTCCACTGCTCCACACTGCCTCCTGATTGGCCTTCTCTGATAGACTGTTGCAATCATCTCTTTGGGAGTGTCTTTCATACTCCACGACATCTCCCTGCCAATCGACCTTCATGCTCCCTTCATGCTCGTGGAACCCTCCTTGGATGCCATCATTTCTCTAGTCAACACACTGCTGGGGATCCCAATGTCTCTAATATCCTGTGCTATGAGTCCTCCTCAACTCTAACTTTCCATGCTCCATATTCAAAAGTCCTTCCAGAGGAAGTCTGACAACATGGAGAGAGAACTGGGACTGGGTCACATAATCTCTAAGGTCTTCTAGGATCAAAATTCTGAGGGCCCTCCTTGCTCTTCCACTCTGCATTCTGCATTCCTTCTCACGGTTATTTTAAGTTTTATGTTCAAGGCCTCTTCCAGATCAGATATGCTCTGTTCTAAGCCTTTTCCAGTCTCTGACATTGCCCATTCTAAGTTCTCTCCCAGTTCTAGTATTTTATGATCATCAAATTCAGCAAGAGAAGAAATACTGTGGACATTATAAAAAATTACAGTAATGCCTGAAATCTAACTTCAGATAAAGTCACTGGCAGATTTGCTTCCTCCTCAGATCTTGAGATTTTTAAAATAATAATAAACACTAATTTGGACAATCTAATTTTCAGTTATCTAGCTGCTGATCCTGTCTCCTCCTTGTCTGACTTCATCATCTTTCTCCCCAACAGTATTTGATCCCATATGGGGGAATGAGTTAGAAAATCTGGCTAAGGGTTTCCACCACCACCTTAGATGTTCCAGTGATGATAGCTGACCCATCTACTGCCCGATACTTCTAGTGAATAAATGAAGCTTTCCAAAGCATGAAACTAGCAGGTCTTTCATAAAAAGAGAGGGAGGGAAGGAGGAAGGAAAGAAAAGAGAAAGATTATCTTTCTCTCTCTCTTCCTCCTGTTTTAGAGGTAACTGGTGGTACAGTAGATAAGGCTGGGCTTAAAGTAGGCAAGCGCTGAGTTCAAATCTGACTTCAGATACTTACTGTGTGACCCTGGGCATGTCACTTACCCTCTGTTTGCTTTACTATCCTTAATTATAAACTACAAAATGAAATAAATAAAACACTTATATCCCAGGGTGGTTGTGAGAATCAAATGAGATAGTATTTGTAAAAAGTGCTTAACACAGCACTAGGCATGTAGTAAGCTCTATATCAATGTTTATTCCCTTCCCTGGAAAAGCTCTACTCGTTGTCCATTTTTTTCTGCCCGTCTTGTGCACATTGTTTGTGTGTGTGTGTGTGTGTGTGTGTTTGTGTGTGTGTAAGTTCTATAGGTTATCTGATTGCATATGTCATAATCTAAACAATAGGCATTCTTTATCCACTTGATTTTTCCTGTATGGATATTTAGACCAGACTCTTTTGAGTGGTTATAGATCTCGTTCAGGAGAATCTACTGTGTTCTGGGAGTTAATGCACACAGCATGATGTCATCTGCAATGAGGAGTTCCTGGAGGACTTCATCCTCCACACAGAATCTCTTGTCAGCTTGGGTTTTGTGTTGGATCTCTGGATGAAAATGGTGAACATGGTTAGTCAGGACACTTCTCCCTTTCTTGCCTCAGGAAATATTTATGATCAGAGAATCATAAAACAAGGTGGTCTCAGTATTTGTATCTTTTTAGACTCAGGAATAATTTTTATGTATGGATAGGAGACACCTTGTTGGAAGAGTCTTCAAATAAGCATTTTGCTTTACTGAATCAAATGTGTTTTTTATAATGAACAAACAAATAATACAGCGTGAATGATTCTCATGAAAACTTTATATGGAAGGAAAAGTAGGTTGGCAGCTATTGATGTGCTTCTGATCGTTGTTTCTCAGGATTGCTAGAGTCTGCATTTTTCCCATGCCTTTGGAAAGCCTTTACCATACTCATCATTGTATTCCACCAACCTTCTCCTAAGGTTTTACAGATGAGTTTAAAGCCTAAATTTTCTTGTTCTTGTTCATCATTTCTCTCAGTTTGGGCAAATATTTGCTGACTGGGATGTTTATAGACCTCTCTTTTTTAGATTTATTTTGTCCTTATTGATTTACAATGGTTAAGCATATGAAAGAAATCACTGTAGTCTATAACTACATCCATTTTTGTTCTTAATATACCTCAGGCTTATCTATAAATAAGCCTCTTCCTTTCAACTCTTGGAGCTAAGTTGGGAATAAGGAGCAGAATTTCTAAACAGAGGCAAAGAATCAATTTAGAAATTCTACTCCTTACTCTCAAGTGAGTTCCATATAGTTACAATGAGCAGGTAGCAGACCTTGAGCTCAATCTCTAGGCTGGTTGATATGCTAGTCATCTTAAAGGAATTCTTTCCACCATACTATACTGAGCTTTATTTTCAAATTTCGAGAGAAGTTTCCATTCCACAAATAGAATAGATACTCAATTATCCAGAGCAGCAGAATGTGGGGGGATATTGAGTCATCACAGTCTAAGTTTCTCCTCCCTGCTCTGCCACCCACTGTTTTAAGTTCCCTTGATGCTCTAACATTCTCTGTTATAAGACCCCTCCCAGTTCTAACATTTCATGTTCTAAGAGATCTCCCACCTCTGCTATTCCCTGCTCCAAGGTCCTTGTAAGCTCTGACTTTCTATGATTTCAATTTGCATCATATTTATGCTGTGATGCTCATTCCAAACTCCAACTTTCCCTCTCAGAATCCCCAAAATACTAAGAAACTAACTCACATCAGATCCAAAAATAACTAAGTGAGCACACACTTGTGTTCTGAAGGAACTGGGGAGAAACTCAAAGTGAAGGAAGATGGACTTTGTCCAAATGGCCCCAACTGAAAATAGAGTTGTTCTATTTGTGGCTCTGAAGGTCTCCAAGCTGCTGCTTTTCTTTCTTCCTTCTTTAAATTGCACTTTAAGGGCCTTGGGAAGAATCTGAGCTCTGTTTGGGAGCCACTGGCTGGAAATTAACATTTGTGTGGGTTGTCATGTTAGCTAGTTGATGTAACTCAGAAACAAATTTCCCATTGGTGGGATCCCCAATTGACTGGTGCACTAGAAGGTAATGTGTGTGCTCCTGCACATGGGAGTCAGGTCACTGAGCCCAGACACAGGACTAGGCCACACAGTACTCTTGGCAACCCAATGGAAGGTAAAGACTTCTAGACTAAGGTCTGGAAGACTTGAGTTCTAGTTTCACCTCTCCCCAATTCATTGGGGAACTGCAAACAAGTCATTTCACCCTTCTGAGCCTCAGTTTCTTCATCTGTCAAACTGGCATAACACCTATCTTCCCTTCCTTACAGGGTTGTTTATGAGGACTCCTTCATTCATTCATTTTTGTGAAACACTCGGTGAATCATAAAATGCTATATAAACATGTACATGTAAATTCAATCACTTTTATTTTTGTGTTTCATCTTCATCTTACAATGGGGATAATAGCACTGGCGCCATGGGCCATACAGTGGCATTTGCTCTTCAGTTGTTGTCACATCATGCCTCCCCTCCCATGCTGGAGCTCTGCACTCCTCCCAATTGCTGAGAGCTCTCTGTGATTAGCCCAGTGCTGACCTACATGCTGCTTCTCTCCAACCAAATTCAGGTCATGCACAGTAATCATTTAATAAATGCTCACTTTTTCATTCATTCATTCATTTATACAGTAAATATAGCAAACCATTTTGTGAACTACAAAGTACCATGTTGATATGACATCGTTTAGAATTATAGCAAAGACAATAATTTTGGGAGACTCCAGACCTGTGATTTCATTGATCTGGGGCACTCTAAACACAGAGACACCCACTAGCAATGCAAATCAACAAAGTTCTGGCAGCTTGTGGGGTTAGAAAGTTACTGAGAATGTTGAGAAGGGAAATGAGTTGGCCAGTGTTACAAACTGGGTAAGAGATGGAACATGAATCCACATTTTCCTGATTCCCATGCCTGTTTTCTAACCACCACAACACCCTACCTCTCTTTATAATGATATAAGTATTATTAATTTAGATTATTAATAATATACTTATTAATAAATATTATGATATATACTATATAATATATAACAGCAATTATGTTAGGTTGACAATACATTTTCCTTACAATCATTCTGTGATGTCAACAGTACAAATATCATAATTAATAACAATGAGATGCACATTGTACCTACAAATGTATACATATACACACATACATGTATGTATATATGTAATTGCTTTGAGATTTGCAAAGCTCTTTCTGCCCTTCTCTTCCTATTCCTTGTCCTCCTCCTACCCTTCCTCCTCTTCCTTCTCCTCCTCCTATAAAAAGAGCTGTAAAATACACAATTAATTATGCTGATCAAAGCCCCTCCAAAAGGGGTCAGCAGGAAGGACTGCAATGTAATGAAAGGCACCGCAAATAATTCCTGAAGAGAAGCTGGAGGAGAAACTCCTATGTTTCTTTAGGATAAAGGTGACCTTTCTGGAAGAAACTGAGTCACTCCAGCAATGCTACACCTTGGAAGTCCAACTAATGGGGGCTGTACCCTAGCTAAGCTTCCACCTCTGAGCAGGAGTAAGGAGGACGAAAGTTGGTGCTTAATAGGAGATTTTCAAATATGAAAAAAAACAGTAAAAGCAATGAGGAGTCAAGGGATGAGTAACTTAACCATTATCATTCCTTGGGTCTGGTGTCTTGTAGTCATAACAGTTTGTTATTCTTGTTCAGTCTTGTCCGGCTCCTTGTGACTCCACAGACTATCACACACCAATACTGTCCATGGGGTTTTCATGGCAAAAATACTGAGTATTTTGCCACTTTCTTCTCTAGTGTATTAAGGCAAACAGAGATGAAGTGACTTGCCCAGGGTCACACAGTTAATAAGTGTCTAAGGCTGGACTTGAACTCAAGCCTTCCTGATCCCAGGCCCAGTAACACAATCAACAACAAAGGATCATATTTACTTAGTATTCTAACATTTGCAGAACACTTTGGTTACATTATTCTTATGAATCTTACAACAACCACATTATCACCCCTATTTTACAGGTGAGAAAAAATCATTCAGATGATTTAAATGACTTGTCCAAGGTCATAAGCAAATGTCAGAGATGAACCTAGGTCTTCCCAACTCTGACTCTAGCAACCTACTCTATGTCAGATTGTTTCTCATAACCCACGCACATGTCTAAAGAAAAAACTGTGTAGAGTCCATCACTCCCTCCCCTCTGAATTCATCTGGCATTGGCTCAAGTAGCTCAGGACCAGGGACCATTTCCTATCAGCCCTATATTCACACACAGATCATTAAGAGTCCACCAAGAGCTCCATTTTCTCAGTCATGTGGAATCTGGGACATACTGAATTTAAGCAAATACCAGAATCCCTGAACAATAATCAGGCACTCACAATGGAAGACAGGTGCAGATACTACAGGAACAGGGTTCATCCACTGTCTCCTCATATTCATGGAGAGAAGAATAGCAAAAAGAACCAGAGTGGCTTCTGCATCTCTTGCTGAGTGCCATCCACAGCCAGTGCCAGTCTGCACTGGTACTACAGCCCTGCCGAGGGGCAACTAGCACGATGAATAGAAAGCTAAACCTGGATTCACAAAGTCCTAAGTTCAAACCCTATTTCAGACTAGCTAGCTGTGTTATCATGAGCAAATCACTTAACCTCTCTAAGCCTCAGTTTCTTAGTCTGTAAAATGAGGAGGCTGTGACAAGTTCATCTCTAAGGTCCCCTCCAGCTCAAAATCTGTGATCCTCTGAAAATCAGATCAAACTCGGCTTGAGTCTTGTCTCTTTCCCCTACTGGCTGAATTACTGAAAAAATCAATCTCTTTGAGTCTCACCTTCTCCAATGGCAAAGGTAGGATGATAATCCAATACTTACAGCACCCACCTCCCAGTGTAGCCACGGAGCTGCAATGAGAAAACAGCCCTTTAAAAGCCCTTTGAAATTTCTAAAGTGCTACAAAGATGTTAATGTATGTCCTCATTTTAGCTTCCTTGCTCAAATGTCCCTGCTTTCAGAGTTCAGCACTGGGGCTGAGGCCACAGCTTGTGATTCAGCACAATGGCCAGTTCCCCATCTGAAGGAAGTGGCCTGACTCTGCGTTCAGCACCATGGCCAGCTCTCCTGCTGTGGCTCCTCAAGAACTTCCCCTATGGCTGACTGCCTTCAACAAAGTCCCTACCCTAGTAAGCTGATTCCCTTTGTGGGTACCTAGGCATTACAGATGTACTGCCTTAGTTCTGGGCCTCCAGTCCTGGTGTCATGACAACCCATAGTGCCTACAGCTGCATCAAGATGTGTTTTTACCACTTACAGGATGATCTTTGGCAGGCTAACTCTAACCTGTTTCCTCACCAGCCAAATAAATCATCTGTGGTAAGAACATTTTATATACTTTACATTGCTTGTAGACATGAGAATTTGCTGTATTCCAAGTCCTTACTAGTTCTCACATTCTCTATCGATCAATCAATAAACATGACTTAAATACCTACTATATGCCAGACACTGTGCTAAGTTCTGAGAATACAAGTAAAAACAAAGACAGTCCCTGCCCTCAAGAAGCTTCCGATTTAATAAATCTCTACATTCAGGAGTCTGACTGAGATGTTGTCTGTAACCTTTACATTGTAGAAAAGAGAATAAAACAGCAAAAAAAGAGCAAAAGTGACCATTATTCTCACTTGTTAGATAATTTACTACTTCTAGAAACTCCTTTTTCTTTAATCACTATAGCTTAAATATAGATCCAACAAGGCAGCACCCTTGGACTGGCCAAAGGAGGCTCCATTGGATAAGGCCTTGCATCTGGGCCATCCATCACTACAACCAAATGTATCTTTTGGGCTGGAATCCTCATCATGCTGTTTATTCCCCTGATACCTACTAACCAATTACTCCAAGGGAAGTATGTAGTAAATCCACATATCAGAGAAAGCTGCAATGCTTCGCTTCATATAGTCCACGGTAGGTGTGCAAGAGACAAGGCATCAGCATGGATAATGATACATGTCTACAAAGTCTCTAAGTGATTCTTTGCAAATTCAGAGCCTGGTAAAATGACACAAGAAGGTATAGTAAAGGCTACAGGAAGGTCATAAAGATAGACAGGGAGATGTGGTTGTTCTAGCAGTATTTGGCCAGAATGTATAATGACCAGAGTACGGATCACTGGTGGTCAGGGCGACATTATCCAGAGTCAGCCTGTGAGATCAGGCAGAATAGGAAAGTCCCAGGAGGCAAGCCCAACATGCTGAGAGAGTAAGTCTTGGCTCTGTGGCCAGCTTTCTATGTGACATTCTATGAAAAGTAACATACCCTCTCTGAGTCTCTACTCCATTTTCTGTAAAATGACAGTAAAAATTCCTGTCCCTCCAACTTCATGAGGCTGTTTTGAGGATCCAATGACATCATGGATATGACAGTGTTTAGAAAGCCCCAAGGCTCTATCTATAGCTGGGCTTCACCATGAGCACCATTCCCAGGAGGCCCAAGCTTTCTCTGCAATGACAGTCCAGAAGGGCATCAGGCCCAAGTTTGTATGATCTTTTCCTCTAATAACACCAAAGGAAGTAGTACACACACACACATACACACAAATACACAAACACAAGTAGGACATGAATCTTGGGGAAATAGCAAGAGCTCAAGACTCAGAATTCAAAGCAACAGAGGCCTTCTCCTCTGAGTCATGGTTTCTAGCTCCTTGAGACACCATCGTCCATGATTAATAGTCTTTACTGTCTTTATCTCACAAGGTGATGACTAAAGTCATGTGTTAACTGAAAAATGCCACAGAAACATGAGTCATCACTATTATCATCATTAATTAATCAATAAAGCCCACTAAATAGCCAACTCAGACCTTGGGTTCAACAGGCTACCTACCTTCAGGTCTCTTGGAATAAAAGTCTTAATTGGGACAGTAAAAGGAATACTGGACATGCAGTCAGAGGGGACAAACCTGTGGTTTTATTGGCCTAAGAAAGTCCCCAGTAAAGGAACTCCCTGTACTGATGCAGGTCAGCATCTGAACTGTCTAGTCTTCCGGAGTTGGCTAGAGCACCGAGACATGAAGTTATTTGGCCAGGGTAACTCAGCCGCTACTTGGTCCCAAGCCTTCATGACTCTAAGGAGGTTGGGTCTGTAGCCACAAGGCAACACGGCTTCCCAAAGGACTTGGATACAAATCATGGCCCTGAATGCAGAGTTTCTCAGTCCCAATTCTGACATTTGATAACCAGGTGCCTTGTGCAAGTCTGTTTCCCACAAGCTTCCTCACCTGTAAAGGCTACAGAAAGCTGAGCTTTCATTTCTCAGAGGTTCAACATTCAAGACCTTCCAAATGATGGACTGCAGAAAAGGGGATTCCTCCTCTAGGGGTGGAAAGGTCCTTGAAAATCACACCCTCAGTATAGAGCTGGAAGGGGATCAGGTGTCAGTCAGCCTAACCTCTTATTTTACAGTCAAGGACAGTAGGGCCACAGGGTCTCCCAACCAAGCGGCACAGCTGGGGTGGGGTTTGAAAGTGAATCCTCTGACTAAATTTCAGCCTTCTTTGCACTACACCTCAGGATTCTATACTACATGGGCCTGGCCTGCTCCTGGGTAATGTGAACAGACACCAAACATTCTGTCCTTCCCCTTGAGGTATTTTTAGAAAGAACAGCACTTCTTACTGGAAACATAGAATGTGGTAGAAATAAGCTTTGTATTTTCAGTTCAGTGCACTCCAGGAAGAAGTGGGGAAAGCTTTGTGGGTTGGATTTCTCAGCAGCTACATCTTGGGGGGAATTCACTAAGATCTTTCTCCTCCATTCCTGGAGCACATTGATGGAACCTTTTTCCCTGGCAGACTTATGGGAATGGCACCTGGTCCTTGCATTCTCAGGAGGGATCAGCCAAGAACTGGAACCAAGGGCAGTCCTCCAAAGGCTTTTGGTGGGGGAAGTGGGTTGCTGAGCTGCAGAACAAAAGGAGAATGCAGTGATCAATGTGTTAATTAAAAGACATCTTTCTGAGGAGCACTGAAAGCGATGAGAAGCAAGGCCACCCATTCTGTCCCCAGCACTCTGAGACTCAACGGGTGAGCTCATGAGCTCGTGGCTGGGAAATATTTCCACTCTTGTCTCCTGGCAAGATGCCCTGGCCTTCACATCCCCCAACTCCCTTTTCTGCCTCTCAGCCTACTCGCCTCCCTCTCTCTTCATTTAGCCACAAAGAACTAAATACTTGCTTTTGTGGTGAGAACAGCACATGGTTAAAGAAAGTGCCTGGTAGTTTGGGGCTTTGAGTTTGCCATTCCAGAGGGCATGTGAGGCAGGGGAAAGCTGGGGTCAAAGTGCCTGGGTTCAAAGCCCAGCTCCACCACTTGCTCCTCAGCCATGGATGCCAATGGAGTCCCATTGTCTTTAAACTCAGCTTGCTCCCCTGAAGACAGTACTAGAATGGCAGATTCCTCTGAGGGCTGGTGTGAAGATTGCACTCAATGAAAATGGTAAAACCCTCAGCAAACATTAAAGGGAGATAATGTGCTGGTTATTGTTATTCTCCACCCCTGCCCATGTAAAGTGGGGCTGGATATTCACTCTCTAGGCTTCAGTGTTCTTCTCAGCTAAATCTGAGGTCTCAGCTCTCCAGAATCATTAGCATTGACAGAGGAGTCAGAAATAGGGGTCATCATCGATGGCACTGCAGCAGAATGGGGATGACAAAATCAGCACTACCTGCTTCTGGGTGGCAGCCAAAGCATTAGTCTAGCTGCCTGCCTGGAAGAAGGAGTGTGGTATAGTGGACGGAGTGCTTTCTTCAGAGCCAGGAAGTCATAAGTTCGAGTCCCATTCTGTGTGTGACTGCTCAAGTCACTCACTTCTCGTAATTCCTGCAGAGCAGGTGCCAGCCTGCACTAGGAGAGGGAGATTCCTTCCTTGGGAATTCCCTTTATGCCTGATATCTCTCTGCTGTATCCCTGCTCACTGCCCAGTGGCCCTGAGAGGCCTGTGCTTAGCTAACCTTGGACTATCATGTTTTGCAGTGGTAATTTGTGTGCCTGACAAAGTCCCTCTGAAATGTGAAGAGGCTGACAACTCAGGGTGCTCTGCCCAGGTCAGACCAGGTGGGAAGCATTGCAATCTGTTTAGAGTATAGCCTTTTGGGCAATGACTTTCCCAAGTGGGAGCAGGTGGGTCCCCATGAGAATTGCCAGGCTGTTGAGATGACCACAGAGTGCACCTGGAGATGGACTTTAGAAGTTGGTTAGTCCAACCTCTTCATTTTATAGAGGGGTAAACTGAGGCCCCAAAGGTGAAGTGGCTAACCCAAGGCCACATAAACAGGAAGTAAAAGAGCTCAGATGCAAACCCAAGTCCTGGGAATCCAAGTTCAGTTTCCTTTCTTTTTTTTTTCTTTAAAATTTTTCTGGATAGTTTTCGTTTTTATATCACCTCTATTGCCAGAGATCATGCCTTCTCCCTACCCAGGGAGCCATTCCTTGTAACAAAAATGAAGTAGAAAAGGGAAGGAAAAGACACTTCAGTGAGCCAAGTCACACATCCACAGCGTGACAGTGCCTGCACTGCTCTGCTCTCATAGACCCTCACCTCCACAAAGAAGGGAGGGAGCTCCACCACCTTCTTCAGCACTGTACACAGAGTTTGGCTTCTCCTTTGTTCTTTCCATTGACATGTGGTAGCCACTGTCTCTAGTGTTTTCTGATTCTGTTCCTCAGCTGCTGAATGAGGTCCGCTGCCACTCTGGACCAATGGACAGTGCTTCTGCTGGGCTACAACGTTCTGCCAGAATGTCAGCTCCCTGAGGGCAGGCACTTGTCCCCTGTGTTTCTGTGTCCCCAGTGCCTGGCATGTGATAAAGTAAATCCTCAGTGCAAGACATAATAAGCACCCATTCTGTCCTTCTTCCTCTAGGGATACTGAGCTGAGTGAGGAAAAGGCTGGCCCAGAAGAAGGGGGAATTAAACTTATCCAGCTTGACCCTGAAGGACAGAATTAAGCAGGAGCATTGGATGCAAGTTGTAGAAAGTATATTTCTGTTCAGCACAATATAAAACAACAACACTGACTGCCTCAGTAGGGAATGAGACTTCTGGTACTGGAAGTGTTCAAGTAAATGGTTGTCAGGAAGGCAGTAAATATGGGGACTGAAGTTTTAGGGAAGGCTTGTCCTAGAGGACTCTTTCAGCCCTAAGAGTCCATGATTCAGTGGAAACACTGGGGTAGAATGTCTTGATTTCTCTGGTTCATTTTTAGTTAGGCATGAAGCAAAAACACATTTTGAATTCTATTCCAAGCTTGCTGGTCACGATGCCCTGCTTCCCATCAGTTAAATTACCACACACAGCACATGGGCAGGGACACACACACACACACACACACACACACACACGACTGAACTATTTTCTGTCTCAGGGTCTCAGGGACATTACACAGAGACTCATGCTCTAGCAGAGGCCACCAGGGGAGGAAACGAGACCCAAAGGTCCAATTCTGAACTGGGTGACTGGTCTAGCAGCCTTCCCCTTATGCTCATCATGGGTCCTTCACATCTCCCCAGAGTCTCAAGGTGAGGGTGGACAGCAGCAGTACCAGAAGGAGGCCTGGTAACCCTGCCTCATCACTGAGGGGCAAAGGAACTCTGATTCTATAGTTCTGGACCTAGATTCAAATACCTGCTGTCATGGAAGACCTGGATGATCTTGTGCAAGTCACTTAATCTCTCTCTCTCTCTCTCTCTCTCTCTCTCTCTCTGTCTATCTATCTGGGCCTCAGTTTTCTTATCTGTAAAATCAGGGGATGGACTAGATGGTTTCTGAGGTCCCTTCCAGCTCCAGGGCAATGACACTGTGACTTGGCCACAGTAATATTGCTATTTAATAGATTGGTCGGCACTGAAATGTGGGTCTCTGGCTCCCAGTATGGGCTGCTTTTCCTTTTTCCCCAGTGTTTGGCCTATAATTAGTACTTGGTAAGTACTTTTCATTCATTTGTTCATCCATTCAACCATCCTTCCATCCATCTATTCACTCATCCTTTCAACTGTCCATTCATTCATCCATCCACCCAAATATCTATTCATTCATCCATCTATCCATTCATCCCACTTGTCCTGCAGCCAGTCAGCCAGCCAGCTACCTTTCCATTTGTTTCATCCTTTCCTCCACACTGTCACTCAAGGCATAGTAGATGTTATAAATAAAAGTGAGCCCTGGGACAGTGGAAAGAAGGAGAAACCTGATCTTTGAGGACCTCAGTTCAGATCCCAACTTGACTACTTACTAGTTACATGAGCTTGGGCCTGAAATGAGGTAGCTGAGGTAGCCAGGGAGTTTAGTGGGTAATATTGGACCTGGAATCAGGAAGATTTGATCCCAAATCAAGCCTTGGATGCTTACTAGCTGTGGGACTCTGGGCAAGTCACCTAACTTGTATGACCCAGTTCCCTTCGCTGTAAAATGGAGATAATTATAGCGCCTATATCCCAGGGTTGTTGCAAGGATCAGATGAAAGAGGTCCTTAGGAAACCCTCAAGTGCGTGGTTAGCAAGATATTATATAAATCATTCAATCAATTAACAAGCATGTAAGAGCCTACTGTATTCCAGGCAGCGTGCTAAGGGATGGAGAGAGGGATAAAGCTTTCAGTCTGGATACAAATGTAGACGAAATACTTCTTATTTGGGCAGTGTCCTAATGCCGAAGCATAGGGATTCCAAAAGGCAATAATGAGAAGGGAGGGCGTTCCAGGCATGAGGAATAAGTCAGGCAAAAGCATGGAGATAAAAGAAGGGCTGTGTAAGAGGAGTGGCAAAAAATCGGCTTGGCTAAAGTCCGGGTGTGGGGCACCTGCAGCCTCAGTGACCCTTTGACTTCACAGAACAAATCCCCTTAATAGAAGAATTTGTTTTGTAAAACATGGATTCAGTCAAAAAGTTGTGACTGATCACCTAGAAGGCTACATGTGGCCTTGAGGTCATAGGTTCCCCACCCCTGGCATAGAGTACATGATGGGGAGTGAGGCGTGACAAGGAAGGTGAAAGGCAGCTTGGGTAAGTCCAATGCAAGCTCTAAGTTATAAGATTTTCAACCCTCAAGAGAAGGGATAATTTCATTTTTGTCTTTGTAACTCCAACAACTTCCACCTGTTTTGGGTCTAGATCTCTAACTTCATCACTGGGGATTTCCTTGTAAGGGATCTCTCCCCTGATGAGTTTCAGCAGACAGTGATGGGTCTTAGAGGGTTTCCTGGGGCATCGAGAAGAAGTTAAATGATCTGCCCAGGGCCACTGGGCCAGTGAGTATCAGAAGCAGAACTCTAACCTTCTTTCCTCCAAGGTCAATTCTGATTTGCTTTCTCTCGCCTTGTATGCAGCACCAATTAAGAGAAGCTTGGTGGAAGGGGATTGGAACCCTGGACTCAAAACTTTCTTCTGTGTGATCCATCCCCCCTCCCTGTCTGAAGGCCATTTCTTGTCAACCTCCTCCACTCCCACCCCCAACATACACCAAAACCAAGCCTGCATTGATTGCCTTCTTTTCTCCCATTGGCGCATTTACAGTTAACTTGTTTCATTTAGAACTGAATCAATATTTCTAATGATGCCAATTAGAACCTTCAACATAAAGTGATCGGATAGAGAGGTGAAGGGGGGACATTACAAGGTAATGGGCCCTGGACATGGCTGAGCACATACCTAAGATCAATAGCTGCTGCTCATATGAATAACAACAAAGAACACAGTATGTGTCCAAAGTAACCAATACCTCTCTGAGCCTCGGTTTCCTCATCTGTACAAGGAGGGTTGGGTTGGGCTTGGACAAAAGGCTGACTAAGACATTATTAAGGCACACACAGAGAGAGGGTTTTGAGTCCAGCAGAGCCAGGGTCTTTTGTTTGCTGGCACTAATGGAAGAGATCTCCTGGATAGCCCCACTTTTAACACCAGTCAATAAAGTATACAATTTTTACAAAAGCTCAATTAATTGAGGTCAACATGTGCTTTTCCAATGACCCACTAGCATTCTCTGATAAAAACTCTGCTATGTTCTAACAGTGAGTGGCCAGATCACAAACCAGTCCTTCCCAAGACCAAGTAATTTTCCTAATGTAGGAGGCCTGGCAACCCCGGAGAGAAGGTGGCAGAGACAGAGACAGCCTTGAGGAGTAGGCAGGGGTGGTCCTGGTCAACTCTGTGGGTGATGAGGCTAAAAGTCTACACCAAAGAGTTGGGAGGCCTAGAGGAGAAAAATCCCATTTTGGACATTGCTGGTATGGTCTTAGATGAGTCACAACCTCTCCGACTTCAATTTTTAAATTTTTAAATTTTTTCATTTTTAAAAGAAAAGGATTAGATTCAATGGTCTGCCTTCCAGCTTTCTTCATAAGGTACCTCAGAGGTCACCTGATCCAACTTTTTAAACGAAGAAGAATGCTCTCGATAAGCTCTCTGACAGGTGGTCCAGGAACGCATACTCCCTCACGAGTCAACCCACTTCTTTGCATGCATTTTAATAAGTTCTTTCTTATGCCAAGATAAAATGTGTTCCTATAATTCCTGTCCTCACTACTGATTCTCTTCTTCTTCCTCTATATTATCAGTAATCATACCTTCTTGTCTCCAGGGTAAAGGTCACAAGTTCAATCATGCCTCATAAACATCTAAGTCTCAGTCTTTCTCTCCATATGTGTTGTTCTCTCTTGGGCATCCTCTGACCTGTCACTCTGAAAATAGGATTTCCAGAAATGGACACAGCAGCCGAAGGTAAGTGAGGGTAAGGGTAATACTGGAAGCCTTCCAATGCCCTTCTGGCTCTCAAACTATGATCCAATGTGGCAAAACCAGGCCAGAGACCATGGGGCCCAGCTCTCCTCTCCTTCATAACACTGAGTCCGAGGTCCTGTGATTTCTTGCATGCCATATCTCACTACTGATCCATACTACATATGATTTATAGGATCAGAGACTATGAGGCATCATAGGAACAACCACTTTGGGCTCACATTTTCATGAAAGGTCAGGGTCCAGATTCCCCTGACTCCAGGTACAATGTTCTCTCTCAAGTGCATATTCTACCCTGATTCTTCTTTCATTACTAGTTAGCTCCTCCTGCTTTCCTGGATTCTTGGGGTGTCAGAGTTGGGAAGGACCTTAGCTATTATTTGATTCAACCACCCCATTTTATAGATGAAGAAAATCAGGCTTGGTATAGAGGAACATCTTTCCCGACTTCATATGTCATTGGAGCCTATATCTAGAACCAGCAAACACCATCTAGTCCAATTCTGTCATTAAACAGAGAAGAATATCAAGGTGGGGGGAAGACTTACCCTTAGTCATTCAGGGACTAGATGTTAGAGGTGGGATTTGAACCCAGATCTCTGGTACTACAGCCAGCACAAAACTTGAATCCAAGTCTTATTCCAAAACTTTTTCTTTCTTTTCCTGCCTTTCTTTCTTTCCTCCCTCCATTCTCTTTTTCTCTTCCTTTCCTTCATCCTTTCTTTTTCTCTCTTCTCTTCCTTCCTTCCTTCCATACTTTCTTTCCCCTATCCCCTTTCCTCATCTCCCTCCCTCCTCAGCATCCTCACATCTCCAAGATGTACAATGCTCCAGTCAGTATTTCCTCCCTGTGACTGAATAAGAGCCTGCTCTCTGTAGTTCAGGATTTAGCAACAATCCAGGCTCTGCCACACAAACAAGTCGAAGGCATCCTTTCTTGACTCAGCATCTTCCTCCTTTCTCCTTCACATCCTCTAGGACAAAACTTCTCTTCTCTCTTCCCTTCTCCTATGGCCCCCTGGGCTCAGGTTTTTAATCTATAAGGCTTATAATGTCAGCTGTGGGGGGAAAGGACTAGGAAATTATAGATCTCCAGGCTGGAGTAAAGAACTTTTGAGTTAAGCCTTGATTCCTTTGACCTTGGTGATAATCACAGAGAACAGAATGAAGAAAAACAGTCAATACAATTGTCCCTGCCAGAGGAGAGAGGGGCAAGAGTTGCCCAAAGAACTGGCAGACACTTCACTGGAACCAGCCTCAGACTGGGTGAGCACCATGTTCCGTTACAGACCTCATCTACTTAAAGACCTGGATCCCCTGTCCAGCTCTGCCCCAGGAACAGACAGGGAATTTGGGCACATACCTGCCTCCCTCCAGACCTCCATTTTTCCATCCATTAAATGAGTGAATGAGTCTAGCTCATCTTTTATCCACCTGTACAATAGAAGAATCCATAGAACATCAACTGTAAAAGAATCATAACTGGCTGGTAGTTCATTGCAGAACCGTTTCTGTCTGAGCCCTGTCCAAGAAATATGAAAAGAATGAGATAAGAATGGAAACTATTAATGGTGTTGTTGTCTCAGTTGTGTCTGACTCTTTGTGATCCCATTTGGGGTTTTCTTGACAGAGACATTGAGTGATTTGCCATTTCCTTCTCCAGCTCATTTTACAGAGGAGAAACTGAGGCAAATAGGGTTAAGGTTGTGACTTGCCCAGGGTCACATAGCTAAGAACAGTCTGAGATCAGATTTGAATCCATTAAGATGAGTCTTCCTAATTCCGGGCCCAGTGCCACCTAACTGCCTCCATGACATTTCTTGGAGACATCAAGGTTTGAAAAGTGGAGATTGTCTCCCCTGCTCTTGACAACAGTGCCAAGCTATGAGTATTACTATCCCCCTTTACAAATAAGGAAATTGAGCCTCATGGAGTTGAAATGACATGGCAGGGAAGTACCCCTTCCAGCTCTGGCAGCTGTTGACTCTGATTCTATGAACTCACCTTCAAGCCTGTCTCAAGTCTCTGCTTAATTTACTGAGAACTGATGAAAACAAGATTCTCAGTACCACCTCCTTTCCTTCCCTTTCTTTTTACTAGGAAAAGGAAATCATAAAAAAGAAGGCAAGTTAAATGTCTGGCTGATGAGAAGAACTTAGAGGGGCACAAAATAGCTCACAGAAAATTTAACTCACAAAAACAGTAATAATACTGACGGTCATTTATACAGCGCTTAGCGCATCAGGCACCGCGTGAAGGGCTTTCCGATGATCATCTCATTTCATCCTCACCACAACCCTGGGAGGGAGATGCTGTCATTATCCCCATTTTACAGATGAGGAAATTGAGGCAAACACAGGTGAAGTGACTTGCCCAGAGTCACATAGCTAGCAAGAGTCTGAGACTAGAATTGAATCCAGGATTTCCTGACTCCAGAACCAGCCCTCTAGCCATTGTGGCAACACCTAGCCGCTTTGACACCAAAAACTACTCTTTTTCCTATTTGGGCATGGGGTAGAGGAGTAGAGGGAGGAGAGGGTGCATGATTGTATCAAGATAGGGAGCTCATGGGATCACACAGCATTGGATTATAGATCATAGACCTGGAAAGGAACGTAGAGGTCATTGGACCCAAACCCCTCCAAAGGTTAGTTGATACAAGCTTAGTGTGTCTACACGGCAGCAAGTTTGAAAGGCGAGATTAGAACCTAGGGCTTTTGGCTCCAAACACAAGATCCTTTCCAGGGAAGGCTTTGTGTAAAAGTGATTCCATCACTGGACAATAACAAGCCTGGAGGTTCTGAGAGGGAAAAGAGGAGACCACTGAGGCACACAGAAATGGAAGCAGTGACTCTGCTATGGCTAAATATTCTGAGGCAACAAAGGACAGTGCAAATAACCATGCATTCAGAGTCAGGGGACTGGTTCAAATCTGGCTGATGCCACTTAGGGTGCTGTGTGACCTCAGGCAAGTCCCTCCCTCTCTGGATCTCAGTTTCCTCTTCAGTAAAATGAAAGGGTTGAATGAAATGATTTCTTAGGTCTCCTCAAGCTTTGTAATTCTAGGACAATGCAACCCATAGGCCTGTTTGATTGCCACAAGCCCACAGGAAGTTTCTAAAGGAACAAGGGCAGCATGCCCACAGTCCATGAGTATTCCCAGGAGTCTGTCCTGGACCGTCCTCCTCTTTCTAGGCTGTTTCAGAAATAACAGATATATATAATTCCATAGACACACACATATATGGCCTACTTCATGGTCTATGGTAGGGTTGGTCCTCTCTTACTAAGGACAGTTAGCTTCAGTTGAGGGGGAGGAGAAGGGTACCCTGACCATATCCTTTTAGCTTTGCCAATCAGGTGCCATTCCTGTGAAGCCCAGCTGATAGGATCACAAGGTCACTATTGAGACCCATGCCCAATGCTGCAACAGAGAGGTTGACAAAGCTCCTTCCTCAAAAAGACCCTGGGGGAGGGAGAAAAACAATCCCCTCCTCCTGACCCTGCTCTTTGTCTCTATGGAACTTTAAGCTTCCTGGGGATCTCTCTGGCTACAAAAAGGGAGACTGGCTACAAAGGTCTCTGTTTCATAGCAAAAGTTTGTCTTTGAGGGTCAGTAATGACAAGTGGCCAACCCAAAGGCTAACCAGAGTCTTCCTGATGACAAGAAAAACCAAGGCAGGTCCTCAAAAGCAGAGATACCTCAGCTGGGTAGGGGTGGAAGGGGCCCTATCTGAGCCATTCATATCCAGAAGACACCAGAACCATCAGGGCTTATTTAAGTGACTTTTAAGATGAAGTCTGAAAGGGCTAGGTTAAATCCCAGCCCCACTCCTGTCTGTGTGACCACTGTGCTTCTGTCTCCTCTTCCACAAAGTGAAAGAGCACTCTGTCCAGGTCTCATCTTCCCAAAGACCCTTGGATGATTTATAGGCACAGAAATATAGGCCTGATTCCTGATACATGGCCAGCCCACTGTGGAGTACCTTGGAAAGAGCCCTGCATTGGGGATCAGAGGGCCTGGGAGGGGCTGGCTCTGCCCCCAGAGCCCCTGCTACCTATGAAGAGGATTTGGAGAGGGTCTTCTATCCACTTCACCCCAGGTAGCCACAATTACACAGCAGCTGCTTTCTGTGCTTAACCATTGATTGGCGTATAAGCCCCTTGAGGGCAGAAGCTATTTCTGCCTCCCCAGTACTCAGAACAGGGCCTGATTCCAGACCCGGTAGCTACTCAGTAATTGTTTCCCTGAAAATCCTGGAGTTCATCTTATTGGTCATTTCTATAGACCCCCCTGAAGGAGGGAGGAAGAATGAGCAATCCCACTTCCCAGAGGAGGATTCTGAGTGGATGGATGACTCATCCAAGGCCCCATAACCAGCAGAAGTCAGAGTCCAAGACATGAGCCCAGCACCTGGAGATTCCAAGTCTGGGCCCCAACAGCTCACTAAACCAAACATCCAGACTGTATACAGAGGACTTGTGTTCAAATCATGATTCTCTACTTCTTAACCCCTGAGAAGGCTTGGGCCAATGTCTCCTCCATATTGAGTCCTTATTTGGATTATAGGATGGTTAAAGTCCACTCCAGGGGTGCAATGGAAAGAGACCTGCTTTTTCAGCCAACAGGCTCGAGATGACATCCTGCTTCTGACACACACTGGGTGACTTTGGACAAATGGCAACCTCCTTGGGTCTCTGCTTGCTCATCTGTAAAATGGCCACCAAGGTCCCCTTTTATTTCTGTGGCTATAGTCTCCTTATGGTCTCCCTCCTTTAGTGATTCCCCTACATGCCCCTTCAAAAACAGCACTTGAATCCTCACTGTGCACCCTTGAGTCAGTCAGCTAGCCAACAAATATGCCCACACAATAAGAAATTTGCATTAACCATGAGGCCCATCCAGAAGCAAAGGCAGCAGAGGCCCAGAAAGGCAGTTCAGTCAGCCTCTTACTCAGAGAAGGCTTCTGGGGTCATTCAGTCAGTCAATGAGTACTTAATAACAGCATACCATGTGCCAAGCACTGTGCTAAGCTCTGGGGACTCAAAGGAGCTCATAGTCTACCAGGGGAGACAAACACACACAACCACATGCAACCATACACAACCACATACAAATAGATCAAGACAGTGTCCATTGTACAGAAGCACCAGAGAAAAGACCCTGGCAGTAAGGGGAATAAAGACAGGCAGACAATGTAGAGGGTGTTACTTTAATTGGAACTGAGAGGAGGAAAGGAAGCCAAGAGGTAGAAACCATGAGGGAGAGGATACAGCCAAAGGGAACCCTCGGAGTCCAGAGATACAGGCAGTATGTGAGGTGGTCAATGTCACTGTTCACAGATTAGGTAGGAATGAGTAAATTGCAACAAGACTGAGAATGTGGGAGAGGGCTGGACTAAGAACTCTGAATGCAAACATTTGATGAGGGTGATAGGGAGCCATGGAGGCTTGTTGAACGGGGAATTGGTCAGACTTGTGCTTTGGGCATTTGCATTGGACAGTTTACAGTAGGGACTGTAGGACTAGACAGTGGGAAGGGATCTGAGGCAAGAAGACTAGCCAGGAGGCTGTTGCAGTGGTCTGGGGCTGAGGTGATGAGCGCCTGACCCAGGAGGTGAATGACTCTGAAAACTTAAATTATCCCCTTCTCCAGGAAGCTCCCATCTGTAGTGGGGAAGAGCCTCCCCTGCTTTGGGGTGGGGGCAGGGACATGCACTTTCAGAAATTGATGAGATTTTACTGCCCCCCCTTAGAGAATACCCATAGGGGGAATCTGGGACCTCAAAGGGCTGAAGCCTCAAAACGACCAATGTATTAACTATTGCTCTGGTCAATGAGTTGGAAATCTGCTCAACTTAGCTTTCAGAAACTTGGCTGGGAGTCCCAGTTCCACTGTGTACACGTCTGGGTAAGACCTGGGATCTCTTGAGTCTGTTTCTTGCTTGACCTAGACTCATTCTAAAATTCCTTCCTCCTCCAGATCTGGGGGTTCTATAGATCTTCTTCCTTCCCTCAGCAGCCTCAGTTTCTTCCTTCATCAGATGAGGAGTCTGACCCAGCTGATGTCCCTGTTCTCCCCCTGCACTGACAATCTCTGATGCTTGGGAATAGGAGTGTAATGAAAGGGGACTCTTTCCTTCCATCAAGTACATCTTTTCCTCATTATTCAACACTTAAGGGGGATGACAGCTCAGATGAAATACTAAGGCATTCCCAGCTCCCATTACAGCTCCAGTGTGATTGCTGCAAATTAAATCTAACAGTCAATGAAATAGTCAATATTTAATTTACTCATTGTAGGTGGTGAGTTAGCCTTGGCAACGGTTTTGTTTGATGGCTGAAACATGAGTATTCGGCCCTTTGGATAGCAATGCAGAGATGTGGGTCTCCTTGGGACAGGGGCATGGGGAGGAGGGAGGACACTATCCACTGCTGGAAGTCATCAAGTGTTTGGCTAAGGCCTTAACCTTAGCTCCTTCTCTGATCCAAGTCAGAGCTGCTCACTTCCACAGAGCCAAAGGATGTCCAACTCTGTCCTCCTTCACGCCACCTTCCTGGTGGAACCAAGAGCTGGGAATTGACAGCAGGCAGCACCCTCCTCATGTAGGTGGGCAATGAGGAGGACCTAATGTTGTGTTGGCACCGCTACCAATATTATAAGAGGATGTCTCCCAAGAACCTCTTCACCTTTGTTAAGTAGGGAGCAGTATAGGGAGGTGGGAGGGTGCTCCTTCACACAGTGGTGGTGAGGATCATTGGCCACCTTCTGCTCACATATGAGGTAACCAAGGGAAGAGAGACAAAGCTGATTTTCCACCTCCACTCCCCCCTCCCCTCCACCACACACAGTCACCCATCTATGAAGGGAGCAAGAATAATTCCTTCTAGGCTTGGCAATCGCCTTCTCCCAGGGCTTCTTCATAGCATCATGAAGCCCTCTCTGCACTTTTTAGTGGCAGATACTTCACAGATTCTGAAAAGAAACTGAGGCTGAGGGATGATGTTCTTGCCCGGGGAAATCATGTTGTGCCTGGTTTTTTTCCTGCTCGCCAGGCCTCCTCTAACCCCTCCCACTTTGGTAGGAGCTGCCAAAGATTGGGTTCCATCCACACATGCTCAAAGAATCTCAGGTAAAACCCTGCACTTTTATGAGGCATTGGAGGATCACCAGAGGGAGAATACCATTTGTGGCAAAGGACACAGGAGGGGGTGGAGCTCAAGTAGGGAATCCTGGGAATGGCAGCATTCAAATCAATGCTTAAGGGTTAGGGAAGGCATTCGAAGCACATGCATGCCAATATATCTGAGTATAAGGACAAAAAATAAAGATTTCAGATTTCAGCATTTCAAAGACTACATAATCTTACCCAACATTCCAAATCCATCCCATCCATGCCTCTCATTCTGGCCTATTCCTGTGCATAACCAACATGTGTGGGGGTGGAGAGAACTTCCCTCATGTCCCTTTACCTTTGGTGTGAATAGACCATCCCTCTCATGAACTGGCTACCCAGTCTCCTTTCTTTATTGAATGTTTACAGGATGACTTCCTTAAGCCATGTCTTGCATAGAAGTCAACACAGACAATATGCTGCTGCCTCCTGCCAACCACATGCCACTTCAATGCCCAGTAAGCCAGCCAAAGTACTGAATCTTTAAAGATCAAGATGCTCCATTATGGGCAGCCATATAACATGGAAAAATAATGGGGTTAAAAACGTGGTGTCAGACTTAAGAACACCAATGGCTTCAATAATCAACTATCATGATAGAGAGGTGAGACTTGGGCTGAACAATGAGACACACATGTTTAGACATGGACAATGAGAGAATTTGTTTTGTATGACTATGCCTATTTGGTATTGAAACTGAAAAGAATGTCACTAGGAGGCAGTTTGTGATTGTGTAAAGTCACATAATACAATCTCCCTTCCTCATTTCCTTCTGTTTCTTTATGAGACCACTACACTATTCATATTCTGGACCTGTCCTTGTCTAGACAACACACATCTTTCATCTACTTTTTCCCTGTGTGCCTTGTTATGCCAATCTCTTGAGGCATCCTGATCTTAGTGAGATGGCTGTGTAGCATTCTGGGACTTGATGCAATTATCCATAAAGAGGAGCATTTGGAGGCCCTCAGTATCTACAGAGAAGCCCTTTTCCACTTGGAGCTTCCCAGGACATATTCTGTGTCCATTGTGAGCACCTTTGGGGACACACCTTTGCCTTGTTTTGTCCCCTGGCTGATACTGATGACAAGAGGTTCATAGAACAAAGTGACCTCTTGGTTACTTCTCTCAAGGAATCTTACCTGATCAAACAAGATCACGTATATAAAGCATCTTGCCACTTTACCTAGATGTCCAAGTGTTAGCAATTGCTAGACTCAGGTGGTTATTACATGCAATATGTGGGCTAAGTCCCCTCACTTGCTCTGGGACTCAGTTTCCTCAGAGTTAGGCATAAGACTCTCCTTCTACTAAGACCTATCCAGCTCTAACAATCCTGCTAGCCAGTACCAAGAGTTTTCTAGTGCTAGCCATATGAATAGCTGATTACAAACTTTGTGGGGGAGCCCAGGACTTTTTGGATGCTTAGAAATAGAAGATGGCCCAGTAGCATATGTTGCCACAAGGAACTCAATCCTTGGAGAATCTCCAGGTCAGCCCAACTTTCTCTTGAGTGACTGTGTGAGTGCATCCTATTGGGTCAGGATCTGGTTTGATGTTTGGGGGGAGTGGGAAAGTGGGCCTCATCTTCTGTGCCCCCAAAGAGCATGAACATAGACCCCAGAGCACCCTCCTCCTCTGGTTATCTCTGGGTGACCAGAAGGAAGCAGGATGATTTCTTAAGTCAGTCAGGTAGTGGTGGTGATAGCCACCAGAGCAGGTAAGCAGTCTTGGATTGATCTGGGTACAAGTGAGACCTGAGAGCAGAGTCTGATACCCCATCAACATCTAATAGTGAGTGAAATGCCCCTCCAGGAGGGCAAGGCTCCTTCCCTGCACAGCCTAGTAGGCTACAAGACTTGGATTCTACACACTGACATGCATTAGTCCTGCTTTTATAATCTACTAATCACAGTTTGAACCAGAATGCATCAAAATCCTAGGGAACATATCTGTGCATATCCAGTCTCCACCAATAAGACAATGCTCACCAACTCTACGGGCAGAAGAGGGGATCCTCTGACCCACTTAGGTTCAGCAGTAACTGATCAGCAGTAACTGATTATACTCATTTCAGTTACAGTGATTAATAGCTACTTTTAAAGGAAAATATCTCCCAAGTTGAGACCTTTGGCATAAAGTTTTCCTACAGCAAATTTTTTCAGCTGACTGGACAATAAAACACTGAAGGCAGCAGCTGGAGGGATACAAATGGGGGTCTGGAGCTCTGGAAGTCAGAGCCAGCTCTAACATTTACCAAGTGTCCCTTTGCCCCCGCCTCCGTTTCCCTGTCTGTACAATGAGGATGTACTCAGTGACTATTTAGGGGCACTACCTTGAACACTGTGCCATCAGAGGCCCTCTCCCTCCAACATTCCATGTTCTCTATTCTGATATCCTGGGTTCTATTTCCAGTTTCCTTTCAGGTCTTCATGCTTTATGTCTCTGTGAGAAAGCCCTGAGAGCAGTCCTTCCAACCTCTCCCACAGTGTATGCTTAGGTATGCATCCTGCCACACTGAACAAAGAACTTAGGATCTGATGATATTTTGTCTTCTGTCCATCTGCCTTCAATGCCCCCACCCAGGAGAAAACAGGGTCCTCTTCACCCCCAGTCAGTCAGGGAGTGGAACAAGACGGGGAGCTCAGTAGGTGTGCCTCAGCAAGGGGCTCATTTCTTCTAGAGGTCTCAGTGGATAGAGTGCTTGGTCTGGAGTTGGGAAAACCTGAGTCCAAATCCAAACCTTGTAAGTTTGGTGCTACAGCTGAGGAATTGTTAGGGGACCTATCTAGGGACACATAGCCATTAGGTGTCTGAGGCTGAATATGAGCTCAGTTCTTCTTGACTCCAAGTCCAGAGACCTAACCACTGCACCATTCAGCTGCTAAATGAGTGTTTGACGAGGTAAGCTGGTGTCATTTCCCTTGTGGGGGCCTCACTGATGTCTTTGCCCCTAAAATGGGGGCATATGATCTCCAAGATTTATTCCAGCTCCGGCTACAATTCTACATTTAACTTCATAGGGATTCAGGGTGCTATGTGTCAGGCCCTAGCCCTGGTTCCCTGAGGAAGGCAGGGAGGAATTCTGGCCCACTGAGAAAGGGAGAGAAGGACTCTTGGCCCCCTGAGGAAAGGAGGGAGAAGCTCTCCTGATCTCAACTGAAGGGAGGGCTACCTGGTGGGCACACCCATACCCCACTTCCCTCCCAATTCCAATCTGCCAATCTGTCACAAAAACTTATTTTATGAACCGCATTATTCTAACTCAGAACTGCAGGGCCCATTAACTCCCCTCTTGTCATTTCCATAAGGCATTTCCTCATATAGAAGCTATCATTTGGGGTATGGGGTGGGGGGAGAGTGGGCACAGAGATCTTAGGGAAAGTACTTTGCATGTGACTAAAAATTTTGAATTGAGGCAGACCCAGATGAGGTGATAAAAGCCCAGTCCTTGGGGTCAGAAGGCCTGGGTTTAAGTTCTCATTGACTACATGACCTGGGGCAAGTCACTAAACTCCTCAGAGCCTCAGTTCCCTCTTCTATAAAAGAGATAATTCCTGACCAAAGAGATTTAATAGTGATAAATCCCACCTTGGATTCAAAGACTTAATGGAATAGAGGAGCTATGTGGGCACAACAGTTTGGAAAGGAAAAGATTTGGCAAGTTGCATGAGTCAACAATGTGATAAGGTGGCCCAAAATTTGGTGAGTGAGATCTTAACACATATAAACAATCAGGGGAAAATATTGTCCAGGACAATGAGGGGACAAGTCCCTCTGCCCTCTACCCTGACCAGACTGTGCCTCAAGGGTAGTGCCCTGTTGTGAAGAACATATTTTAGGAAGAATATTGACAAACCAGAGTTTATCCAGGAAAGAAGATGGGATTGGGAGAGGATTAGAAACCAGACCACAGAAAGGAAAACCAGGTAAAAGACGTAGGTCTGTGCGACCTGGAGAAGAAAAATCCCCAGAAGTGTGCAAGATGTCCCCTTCTGGATTGAAGGAAATGAAACTGGAGGGGCCCTACTTGGCCCCAGCAGGTAGAAGCTGCAGGGAGGCCCAGTAGAGCTTGGTGTCAGGAGAAACTCTTTCCTGCTCACCACAGCTGCCTATAGCAGGAAGGGAACTGGTGGCTGTTGGATGATCAAAATGGATCATCTCCTTCTGAATCTTCAACACCCCTGGCTACCTTCAAGATCTACCTCCCCTTTTCCTTCAGGGACAACAAGCATGAATGGAAAGGGGAAAAGGAGACCCCACAACCACTGATTCACACACACAAGGAAGAAGAAACCTGTTGTGTTGGCAAAGATAGTACTACCCAAAGGATTTGGTCTCAGAAATCCTGGGTCCTAGTGCTGCCTTCGGGAAAGCAAATCATTGGCTGGGGGGAGGGGAAGGGGGCAAGGCAATGATACAGCTTCTCAATAACTCATGAATGAGGAGCACTGGAGATCTGCAGTGCACTCTCCTCACAAAAGCTCTCTGAGGTCAGATCACAAACACACTAATCCCCATTGTGAAATAGAGGAAACTTTCTGTGTTCTTGTTATGTACATTGTCCTCCTGGTTCTGCTCAGTTTGGTCTTCACTGCTTCACAAAAGTCCTCAGAAGTGTTTATTTTGTCTTCCAATAGTGATGTTCAAGTACAAAGTGTTCTCTCGGGGCTGCTCACTCCTCTATGCATAGATGTTCATCTAAGTCTTTCCATGTCTCTAAAACCATCTTTGCTCATTTTATACAGGACAATAATTCTCCATCACATTTATACACCACAAATTATTCAATCACTCTTCAATTGATAGACCTGCCATTCCAGGTTTTTTTAATATCATAAAAAGAGCTGACACAAATAATTTTGTGCATAAAGGACTTTTTCCTATTTCTTTGATCTCTTTGGGATATTTTGCTTGACTTATGCATATTAGTTTCAAGGAATGTTTTTCTTTTCTCTTTTTTATTAAGGAAGGGGGTGGCAGTGAGAAAAAATAGATTTCTGTTCATTTTTTAACATTAAAAATGGAGAGATTAGGAGGATGCACTTTCAGATGAGGTCACTGTATTTTTTAATTAGCTACATTTTTTATTTTGTTACAAGAGTAGTGGTCATCTGGAATTGATTGTAACAGAAAAACAAAAACAGCAATAAAACTTTAAAATAAAATTTAGTTTTTTTAAATGGAGGAAATTCATACTTAGAGATGTGAAGTGGACTCACCCAATAGCACACAACTCCTGGGAGCCAGGTCTCCTCATTCCCCTGTCAACCATCCCTCCACCCTTCCATGTTGCCTCTCTGACATGGAAGTGATCTCTGAGATCATTCAATCCAATGTCTTACTTCAGAGAAGACAACTGAGGCACAGAGAAGGGAAATGACAAGTTCTTGGAGTCTGGGTTCAGTCCTCTTTACACTAATCTACTAGACTTCTGGTGCTTATCATGTTTACTTCAACTGTCAGGCAGGGGGCATCTGACAGAAACCGAATCCTTCTGCACCAAAGGCATGGTGGGGAGGGAATGGTCAAAAAACACGCCAGGACAGAGAAAACATGAAGATTCCAGTGTGCATGAGTGGAAAATAAGCAACTGGATCTTTCTGCTAAAAGGAGGTGTCTTTAAATGACCACTCACACCCAACCAGACAGTGATAACTTGGATCACTTGTGGATACCAACCAGTCCTGGTAGTTTTGTTTTGCTGTTTGTCACATGGAATGCTAGGATCCTGGATCCAGGGTTAGAAAGGACCCTGGCAGTCACATAGTCTAATCCCTTTACTTTGTGGAGGGGAAATTGAGGTCCAGAGAAGATAAAGAACTTACCCAAGGTCACATAGGTCTCTTCTTACCCAAGGCAAGTTATCTTTGAGAACTATCAGTGGACTCCCCAAGATGAATACTTCATAAAACCATGAGAACCAGGGTTTACTAACAGTATTGGGAGCCTCCCCTCATTGGCTATTTGTGTGACTACCACTCTAAGTTTGCCCATTGAAGTCTGGGTCCAAAGAGAACTGTCTTACATTTGTGCTCCAAGGGACACCTATCATCCAGGCCCTTATTGATACAGCAAACTATATTCAAACACCAAATGACATTAAAACACAGGAGAGGTGCTCCCCTATTCTTGATTTCCTCTAAATATTTCTACCTAATACCACTGCAATGAATTCTGGGGTTGACTTCTACTAGTGCTGTGGCAGTGACAAGTGGCAGAAGGGACAATAGAACCAGTATGATCACTCTGGCTGGCCCCACCCCAGGCTCCGTTGAATTGCATGTGCTCCTGGAACCTCAAACACAAGCTGAGGGAAAGACTGGCATGTGGTTATTCACATTGCTTGCCACTGATTTCTAGAGTCACAAAAGCATGAAAGGGAACTCACAGGCCATGGCGGAGGAAAAGAGTGACTAGCCTGAGGCTTTACAGGGAGTCAGCATTAGAAATGGGATCTGGATCCAGGTCCTCAGACTCCACAACCAGGGATCTTTATCCATTCTGCCAAATAATAGCTTTCAGATGAACTTCCAGATTCTCTCAAGTCCAGCATCAAGACACAGAAAGGTGGATCTCTCCAAAGGAATCTCACCAGGACCCAAAGCTTACCCTTTACACCTAAGAGTCCAGGCCCCCAGACAGAAACAATGTGCAAGCAAGTTCAGGCAGAGAAAGAGAAAAAGAGAGGAGAGAGAGAGAGAGAGAGAGAGAGAGAGAGAGAGAGAGAGAGAGAGAGAAGGGAGAGAGGGGAGAAGAAGTAGGGTCAAACTTCCCCAGAAGTTCTTTTATAGTGTCAACATACAAAATTAGCAATAGTGAGGAGAGCAGCTGCCATCCATAAACTCAGGAGGGTCCTTTGAGGTTTTTCCTGGAAAGTCTGTGCTTTGGGTGATTGAATCGACTAAAGCTGATATAAGGGACTGTGCATTTGTTTGCTGGGAATTCATGAAGACAGCAGCTCCGTATCCCAGGATGGTTCAGGACCACAGACAGCACCCAGCAGCTGGTAGGCAGTCCACCATGTTGGAAATGCAGGCCAAAGTGATTTCAGTCTGCCTCATGATAGAATTCATTCTCTGCTGACAGCGCTATGAAATGCAAGTCAGATAACCTGGATTCAGGATGGTTTCCATCCTGCTTTTGACACTAGCTGGATGGTCATGGGCATGTATTCCTTACCCTTGCTGAGCCTGTTCCCTCCGTAGTGAAATAGGGATAATATTGAATGCCCAAGTTATGTCTCAGGATTGTGGGGAGCAAAGTGTTTTATAGGTCTCATAGTGATGTACAGTGTGCATACAAGGCTGACATATTAAGCATGTCTGAGTAATGGTAAAAAAGCATTCACTGATGTGTATTGTCTATCTTGAATGAATAATACAAGCCATGAAGGTGAAGAAGCTCAGCCTGGCCCCCCCAGCTTTAGGCCCTATCATGGCTCAGGGCTGGATGGAGAAAGAGCCTAGCGTTAGCAAGTCCCATGCTCCACAGGATCTAACACAACTACCCAGTCACCCCTTCACAGAAGAAGGAAGTACTGGCTGGGGGTAGAGCACAGAGGACTGGTGTGAGGCTCAAATGAGCACTTTGCAAACCTTAAGAAACCATGTAAAATTAGCTGTTATTACTGGGAACAGTACGTTTCAGGGAAACTTTTTTCAGTGAATAACAGCTAGAATAGTCAGTGTATATTTGACAGAGTTAGAGGGGAAGATGCATAAAAGATGCCATTGCTGGCCCTAATTGTATCCTGGGAGCACAGGGAGTAAAATGAAATATGACCTTCATTTTAGAGATGACAAATCATGTTCAGAAAGGAAGGACTCCCTCCTAACTCTTAGCTTCTCATTTCTTACCCTCAGTTCTAAAGCTGTGGCATGCCCTGTTAGAAAGGCCCTCCCAGTTCTGACATCCCCTGTTCTAAGGCACCTCTCAGCTTTGATAGCCTTTGTTCTGAGGTCCCTCCCAGTTCTGACTTTCTGTGATTCTAGCTGATATGTTCTAGCATGCCCCACAGCTCTGGTAGCCAAGAAAATGGGGTAAGTAGGGCATGACCCCAAGTCAAGAAGAGAGGCAATGTGAAGGAGTCTTTTCTTTTTATATAAATGGGACTTGGTTCTGATTCATTATTTGTACATGTCTGGGTTAATTCCATACTTCTTAAAACAAAGAGTCTATCTGCATCACAAAGGATACCCAGAGAGCTTCTCTGAAGCAGGGCTGACCACCCCAAGTTAGTTTGATTCCCAGGTGCCTGCCTCTGAGATCTTGAGGAACTCTGCCCGAGCTCACTAGAGTGCTCTCCTTTTGAGGACACAGCCCTTCCAATCGAGCCTCTTTATGCAAAGCAGGGGTTATTAGTCCCATTTAACAGAGAAAGAAAGTAAGTCCTAGAAAGAAAGTGATTTGCTAGTGAAAAGTGTTTGTTGGACCTGAGTTCTCTCTATCTCTGTCAATGAAGTGTCAACTCACTTCACCTCTCTGAGGATCAGTTTTCAAAACTGTAAAATGAGGGGGTTGGAGTAAATGACCTCATAAATCCAGCCCAGTCTTCAATTTCTAATCATATGATCTCCAAAGACATACATACACACGTATAGTGGATGAATGAGGCTAGAATCTAACTCCCCAGCCTCTAGTTCCCTGGTATATGTTCTGTACCATCCTGCCTTCTCCTGGCTGATCCACCACTTCAGTTCTTGTAAAATTTCTGCATCCAGCCTTGGCAATATCAGCACATTCATTTAATCCACAAATATCTGCTAACTGTCTCCTATGTACAGAACTCTTTGCTAGGCACTGGGGGAGGAGAGGAGCAGAGATAAACAAGTAATGGTCTCACCTTCTGAGAGAAGAGACCAAAATTGAACCAAACATCATCCTCAGGCTCCAGGGAGATTTTTCTAGATTAAGAAGAAAAAACCTCTGTTCTAAAACCAACCCACTACCTTTTGACACCAATTTTGGGCTAAAGTAGAGCCCAACCCTACAACCTTTTGACCTCTGTTCTGGTCTCCCATGTGAAGCCCTGATGATGATGCTTTCCTTTCTAAATAACAGGAAGGAAAAGGGTGCTTTGGTTCCTCATTTAGCTGGCCCAGGGAATGAAGCACTGGGCCTGGAGTCAAGAAGACCTGAGTTTAAATCCGGTTTCAGACACTTTTTAGCTGAGTGACCCTGGACAAGTCACTGAACATCAGTTTGCCTCAGTTTCCTCTTCTCTTTGTCCTGGACTCACCAGACAAGCCCTCAAGGACACCTGGTTCACTCCCCACCCACACCCCCTCCTTGCCAAGTCCCTCCCAGATGGCTCTTTGGATCTACTTAGAAGTGTTTTTCTCCAATGTAATGGAAGGTCCTTGAGGATGGGGACAGTTTCACTTTAGTCTCTGTATAATGGGGGCTTAGCCTAGTGTCTGGCCTATAATAAATGTTCATAGGATCCGATGGATTCCCCTATTCATATCCATTCATTCAACAAACAACTTCAGTGTGTGCTGTGTACTCATTCCTATGCTAGGGACCAGAAAAAAACACAAAGTTCTAAGACACTAGGGTGTCATACAAGCTAGAGTGCAGACCCAGAGAAGGACCATGAGCCTCTGCCAAGGAGTACATACCTGAGGGATGCCAGGGGTGCAAAAAATCTTTAGATCACAGCAACTCATGAATTTCATGGAACTATAGAATAGGTACGGTGGGAATGAGATCAGTGACAATGAATGGTGTAAGGCGTCCCATATTCTTGGTTCTTGGAGAGAAGCTAGGTGCCACTGAGGTCTATTATGACTCAGATTCTGTGATGCTCTGTGGGAGAGGGGTGGTTTCAGTTCAGGCTCTTTTTCCTTTCTTTCCTCTTTCCCCTCCTTTACTACTACTACTGCTACTGCTGCTGCTGCTACTACTACTTCTACTACTACTACCACCACCACCACTACTACTACCACTACTACCACTACTGCTACTACTACTACTGCTACTACTACTACTACTACTACTATTACTACTACTACCATCACTACCACCAACACTGCCACCAGTTTATTTAATCAGGTAACAAGATGATGGCTGGAAGAGCTAAATAGGTCAAAAATGCCTCTATTGTTTTTTCCCTCCTCAGTAAAAACTCTCGAGGCCATGAATCTCAAACTTTCTGGTCATCACTAATAGGGGTCCTCCTATATACTGCCAAAGAAACAGGAAGTAAAAGTGTCTCATAATTGACCATCAAGGAAAATGACCAGACCAGGGCCAGCTATAATGCATAAGTCTTGACACAGAGTTTTACTGAGTTGAAACAAAACAATCCCAGCTTAGTTGTTTCTGTGACATCCTGTCTCTTAGTAGATTCCAAAAGTGAAGCAGAGCCCACCAAGAAGGATTTCCTTCCACCCTGTGCCCAAGTCTTCCCTTCAACCAGCAGCCTCTATAGATGGGCAGTGTCCATGCTCTCCCTTCATGAGCTGTGGTTATTAGAGGGATGACTATAGTACGAGATAAACCCTGATATTTAATTCAAATCTCCACTCCATCCAAGTCACATTCCCACAATCATCCAAGATCTGGTGACCTCTATATTTTTGCCCCTGTTTCCCCTACCTCTATATCCCAATGGAACTATAGAAACTCAACATTGAATGGTTCTCAGTTCATCTAATCTAACATCCTGAGCCAAGAATACCCTCTTCACCTCCCCTGACAAGTGTTGATCCAGTCTTGGCTTGAAGATCTATCATGATGGGCATGGTATATTATGAGACAGCTCATTTCCCTGTAAGGCAGCTATCTCTTCTCTCCAAGCACCATCCATTCCTCAAAGCACCACCTAAAACATCCTATTGTCTTCAAGGCACCTTCCTAAGAACTGCCCCAATGATTCTCCTGGCTCTGACTTCCTACAACATTTAGAGTCTATGCCTTGTATTCTAGTCCTTGACTAGAGGATTGCAGAGTTTGAAGGGGAATCAGAGGTCATGCAATACCCTTGGTAAGCAGCCACCCAGTCTTTTCTAGGAGTGATAGACATCTCCCTCCTAAGGAATGAAACCTTGTAATAAAAGACAATTGGATCTTCTGTTCTTATTCAATCACATATGGGTGTGTTGTCTCCCTACAAGAGGAGAAGTTTTTTCAGAACCAGTGCCAGGCTTTGCCCTTATCTTTTAACCACCACAACACTTATCATCATTCTAGACACAAAGGAAACACTTAATAAATGCTTATTGAATTAACCTGTTTGTCCATGGGGTGAGGTGGAATTAGATGCTATAACTCTAGCTTTCCCTCCACAGCATTAGTGCCAGGTGATATTCCTGTCAATAAACTCCATGCAGGCAAAAAAAGACAAGTCAGTAGCTTCTACTGTACAGTGGTGAACTTTAAGGGGACACATACATTCTCAATGCCTCAAAATAATCCTGCTTCCAACGGTTAAAGTGTAAAAACTTTTGGCCAAAAGACAACTCTTATTATCACTTTATTGGCACTTGTCAGTCAACAACCATTTATTAAACACTATGTTCCAAATAATTAATCCATCTCTGAGGATACTAAGATAAGGAAGGAGGGAGGGAAGGATGGAAGAGAAGGCAAAAGAAAAGAGGGGAAGAGAAAGGAAAGGACTCCAACTCTAAAATGGGGGAAACGTTTTAAACAACTAGTTTATATAAGATGCATACAGAATAAATGAGAGGTAATCTCAAGGGGAAGGCTGGTACCATCAACTCTCCAGTCTATTTCCTGTTTCATCATGTCATGTCAGGTTACTAACTAGATCTGGCCTTGGGGTTTGGCACTGTCCTCACTCTTATCCTCAACTCCAGTGGTACAGTCATGATACCATGACACTATGACATTACAATGAGTAGAGATCTCACAACCATAGGGCGCTTTATGCTTATACAGCTTTTTATATAAGCATCTAACACACTCAGTCAGCACAAGCCTGAAGGCACTACAACTATTATCTCCACTTCATATATGAGGAAATTGCCTAGAAAGGGCACTGAACTCACCCAGTGTCTCATAGACAGCTGGAAGAAACAGAGGAGAGTCTCAAAGAATTTATGTTTCTAAACCCAGTACTCTGTCCATTGTATCCTTCCTCTTCTCAGTCCCTATGCCCACGAAGTGTTTCCCCTGATTCTGCTCCATATACAGGAGGGGGTGTAGAAAACAGATTCCTGAGGGTCAGAAGCAGCCTCCTGGGGTTCTTCTTAATGACAGCCCAAATGTTCATAGCCTCCTCTGTGACATCTGGCCCAAGGCCCTTTTCTCTATGGCTGCCATCCTTACAAAGCTCTGTCAGCACACTTGGGGCAAGCTCTCTACTAGCTAATGACACAACACAATTCTGGAGGCCCCTCACCCAAGCCCCTTCTCCATCCAAAGTACTCTTAAGGAATGGAGGCTTCCTTTTGAAATTCTAATTTCATTGGTTTCCTCAGCTTCTTTCAGGAAGAACAGGATTTAAGAGAGTTTGTTCTAGATCTAATTACTTTGATGTTGTTAATGAAACTATGAAAGCTGATGAAGAAAAGCTCTCTCTGTTATAATGCATAAATTCATAATGAGTTATGGATTCCAACACTTTCGCCAACTGTGCATTTTCATCATTTCATGAAAACAAGCAGAGAGAGGAGGCTTAAGGCTATAAAAGCAGAGACAATGAGAGGGAATGAGAGACAGAGACCACCTGGATTAGTCACTTGCCCTTCCCACTGTACTTGTCCCTGGTCTTCACCACAAACAGTCACCATTTAATATGCATGCCTTAAGTATCTATGTGCTCTGCATTAGAGGGGAGGAATTGGGGAGGAGAGGTGGGAGGGAGTGGTACCAAGGTACAAGATTGTGCTAAGCCCCCAGAGAGCTTACAGAGCCCCTGTCCCTCTAATACTTCAAAGTTACCAAGGGCTTTCCTTCCAACAGCTCGGAGATGTACAAAGAGTCACGATGGCATGACAATCCCCATGTTACAGATGAGGAAACTGAGGCCCAGAAACATTATGCATTTTCCCCTGAGTCACAAAGTTATGAAGCTTAAAAGATTTTTGCTCAACTCTAGTGTCCCCTAAAGCTATCTTCTGAAACCTCTCCTCCCTCTTGGAGGCATACTTCTCGATGAAGCTGTTTACTTTCCCTCTCATCTAGTTTCCAGCTTCAGTATTCAATAGAAACTGCTCTTTCTAAGGTTACCAATGAACCCCTAACTGCCAAATCTGATGACTTTTTCTCAGTTCTCCTACTTGACAACTGCAGTCTCTGGCATTGCTGACCATCCTGTCCTAGACACTCTCCTGCCTCGATTTACATGATGCTTATCTGTCCTTGGCTCTCCTTTATGTGATAGCTCTTCCCAGCCTCTTTGGTTAAATCACCATCCATGTCCCAATATCTGTGGAAAGCCCTGGGTTTTGTGTTGGCCTCTTTTTTCTGTGCCTCTTTTGAGAAGGTGAGCTCCCATTAGTTCATCTCTATGCAAATGACTCAGATGGGTCTGTCTGTCTATCTATCTATCTATTTATCTGTCTTCCTACCAGCCCTAATATCTCTCTTGAGTCACAGCTGATATGAACTGCCTCATGGGTTTCTCCAGTTGAATCTTCCATAGGCAGCCCAAATTCAAGACCCAAAACAATCCATTACCCCCATCAAAAATCCGCCTAACTCCCAGACTTTTCTATTTCTTCTTGTCTTCCAGGCTCCCAACCTCAGTCATCCTTGAGTCTTTTCTCTCCTGCATCCCTTAGATTTCTTGCTCAAAGACTAAGCCTTAAGCTCAATTCACTCTGGAGCTCATAGACTGGACAACAGGTCTCTGCCTGCCCAGGACAGAGTGAATGTAATTACTAATAGTAACTGTTTCTCTTTTACCTAGGAACCCTGAGGACCTTCCCCTCTCAATTTGATTTTTTTGTTGTTAAAGGGGCCATCCCTTGAGTAACTACTTAAAGAAGGCTATTCACTGAATAAATGTTTCTCATTCAAAGTAAGAATCAGAAAATACCTTAACCTAAAATGGCCAGGGTTTTCCACTGCATCCTGGGCCATTTCCAGTCACCCTGATAAATATCTGGCCACTGGACCCAGGTGGCTCTAGAGGAGAAGTGAGGCTAATAACCTTGCACAGTCCTCCCTCACTCAAATCAAAGTCAACTGCAAGTTATGTCATCATCTTGTCATGGTCCTCTTCGAGAATAAAGGATAAACACAACCTGTGAGCCAAATCTTACCAGCATACAGCTATATTGTCTCTTCCACCTTCCCCTTCTCTCCACTTACAGTGCACAGCCAACCCAGTGCAGGCCCCTAATTACCTCTATCTTGGACTTTTGCATCACTCCACTCTTGTAATCTTCAATATGGCCTCAAAATAATATTCCCCAACCCTGAGTCTCCCCCGGGTCACTTCTTTGCCCAAGAACCTTCACTTTGCCCAAGAACCTACTATAATAGCACATTATTCCAAGACTCTCCAGCTTGGCTCCAGTCACCTGTACCAAACATCATGGCCCACCTGGCCTATTTAACCTTAACCCTTGATTCTATCTGCTGTTCTCCAAATGCAACAATCCATCTCCACCTAGGAATCTTTGACTATGTCTCCCTTGTCTAGAGGGAATTCCCTCTTCACTCTACCTCCAAAAGTCTTTGGCTTCCTGCATGACTCAGTTAAGAAGCTTCCTTCCACAGGAGTCCATCCCAAAAACCTCCAGTGGTTAGTGTTCCTTCCCTTCCTCCCAACTTCTTTGGATCAGTATGTCTATACTCTTTTATTCAGACATGCAGTATCCCCCAGGAGAATGTGAGCTCCTTGAGGAAAAATTGGGTCTTTGCTTTTTTCTTCATATCTCTATTGCCTAACACAGTGCTCTGCCCACTGCAAGCACATAATAAATACTGGCTACACAGGGCTGAATAAGAGACTAGGATTCAAAATCAGGTCTTCTGACTTTAAAACCAGTGCTTTTTCCACTGAATCACACTGCCTCTCACTATCACACTCTCTGACTGTCATAGAGGGGACTCACTTCCTACAAGGGTCAAGGATCAAGGAATGTTAGAGTTGGAAGGGCCATCAGATGCTTGGGAGTCCAACTCATTCATTTTACAGATGAGTAAATGAAAGACCCAAGAGGTGAGCACAAGCAGTAGGTTGTGTTCATTGGGCCATTGGAATGGCCCAAATTGGCTGAAGCGTGAAGCATTTGGAGGGATGTAGTGTGAGATTCAGCTATAGGTCAGAGTTCAGGAAATATCAGAACCCAGGGGAACCCTCTGATTTAATCCAACAGACCCAGAGAGATTAGATAATTTTTTCAAGATCACTCAGCAAATTAGTAAGAGAGACTAGACTAGGACCCAAGTCTTCTAGGTCCATGTGTTTTCCATTTTATCATGCAGGCTTCCTAACAAGGCAGAACCTTGAATGCCAGTCTGAGCTTGGATTTCATTCTTCAGGCAACAGGGTTCTCCTAAAGAGCTCTAATCAGGGAAATAAAAGTTGTAGGGACTGTATATTATGAGAATTAATTGGAGAGCATGTATAAAATGGAAGACAGGAGGGAAGAGAGATAAAGGCCCACCCAAAGGTGTTTGCAATGAGTGCAGAAGAGGGTCTGAGTGTCAAAAGCAGTGAGGCAAAAAGGACAGAATTTATTGACTAATGAAATATGGGGGATGACAATATGGAAGACTAGGAGGGATGGTCTTTAATTCCAAGACTGGAGAAATGGGAAGATGAATAGAAGTAGGAAGTTGGAAAAAGAGATAAGTCTGGGAGAAAAACCAATCTTGTAGGCAAGAGATGTGTCAACATCCAAGACTCAGCTAGAATCCTACCTCCCATGGGAGGCCTTCCTCACCCCCACCCGCAGCTCCCTTCTGAGCTGTTCTGTGCACTTCTTGTGTGTGTCTCAACATGTATGTGTTGTCTCCCCCATTAGAATGCCCAATCCTTGGAGCCAGGGACAGCTTTTGCCTTTCTTTGTATCCCAGGTGCTAAATAGATTGCTTAATAAGTGATTACTGATACTTGTTGACAAAAATGAGGGGAAGAAGAACCAATTAGTTCTCATCTCATAGTGGTCACTTGATTCAATTCAACACTGATCTATGAAGCACTTATGTGCCAGGCATCTTGCTCAGCTCTAAGGTCAGAGAGACAACATCAAAACAATTCTGCCTTCAAGGAGTTTGTATTCCCCTGGGGCCTTTGAGGAGTGCACAGAGTAAGGCACAAAGTAATTTTTAAAAAGTAATCTCAGAGGGAGAGAATTCTAACAATGAAAAAGATCAAGAAAGGCCTTGGAGGTGGTTGGCAGCTGAATTGTGCCACCTGTGAGACATGAAGCTAAAACAAAGAATGTTGGACCCCTGGGGGACTACTTTTGCAAAAGCCTGGAGGCAGGAAGTTGTCTGGGACTGTCATCAACTGGCCCACTCCAAGAATTGCTTAGATGCTTATTGGACCATCCAGGCCCCCCATGATGCTCCAATATCTACCTCTTCACCATCAGCAATGAGAATGACAATTACAATGTCACTTTTCATGGATTTTCTCTCTTTTTAAGATAAAAAAATAAACTCCATGTCTCAAGGGAACAACATTTGGAAAGCCACAGGAAAAGGAATTGGTTTTGCTTCACAAATAAGCAGCAGACACACCAAAGAGTCTAATCTGCCCCTCTGTAGTGTGGCATGTGGTATTTGCCATGCTTCTGCAACACCCAGGAGCTGTTCCCCCACCAAAGTGCTCCTGTAGCACTGGGAGCTGTCCCCGACAGTTGAGTTTCTGCAGCACCTGGGAGATGTCCCCAACCAAAGTGTTTCGGTAACACTGGGCTGTCCCACTTCTCCCCAAGTGCTTCTGTGGTCCTGGGAGCTGTCTCTCACTGAAAGGCTTCCTCAGTGCCCAGGAGCTTTCCCCCACAGAAAGGCTTCTGCAGTACCCAGGAGCTGTCCCTAGCTATCACCAGGAGGGAGAGGTAGAGCTCGCTAATGGGGAACATTTTAGAGTTTCCAACGAGTATCTGCCACAAAGACTAAGACAATGATGGTGATAGCAGCTACTCCTGTTCACACTACTGGTAAGTTCTCTGCTCACCATAACCCTGGAGGCAGGTGATGCTACCAGACTTGATTCCATGTCACAGAGCAGGAAACAAAAGCTTTCAGGTGGGAATTTTGGGATAAATTTTCTATAGCACTCTCAATTGTGCAAAATGTTTTACTCCTTTAGAGCTGCACAACCACCCTGTGAGGAAGATATTAGGAGTATCATTATTCCCATTTTAAAGACAAGGAAATTGAGGCTCAGACACTTGCTTTGAATACACAGCACTATATGAACAGGATTTGAGACTCATCTTTTTCTCTCTTCAGAGCCTTTTAGGTCTCAGAACTGGACAATTCTCCCAATCCAGAATCTCCACAAGCAGGGCTTTTGCAAGGAAAGGGCTTTACAAATGTTAAAGTACTCTGCAATTGGGGTGGAGCAATGTCTCTCTGTGGAGTCAAGGGTGGGGGGTTCTCTCCTGCTCACTTCATTCTACAGGAGCCATTCTCAAGCTGGAGTGCTTCTGAAGAAAACAGAAGGCAGACCTGGAGCTCCAGATATGGAAGTGAAGCATTTGTTTTAAGAGCTGACTTGTGACAAGATCACAATGAGGGGCACTGAGGCCATTAATTAACTACCAATCATTTATTCACCACCTACTGCATGCCAGGCCCTATGCTAGGCATTGGATATCCAAAGCAAAAGTCACACAGTCACTATCCTCCAGGAGTTTACCTTCTGAAGGAGGACAGAGGAAAGAGCACAAAATTAGAGCCAGATGAAGGACAGGCATCAAGTCCTAGCTGCAGGTTTCAAGTTCTTAGGAGCTGTAGGCTCCTCACCGGGCCTCAATTAAGGCATCTGTGAAATGGAACAGTAAAACTTGCACTCCCTTCTCCAAGGCCCTTGTGAGGAGAGCATTTTATGAACTTTAAGATGCTGCAGAAATGGTAATGTGCACTGATGTCTTCTGATTCTAGTTCTTGGAGATATTTAAGAGGAGGGTGAAAAGCCTCTTTTCAGAGATGTGCTAGAGATTCATCTGAATCAATGCCAAGGAAAGAGCACTGAATTTGCAGTCAGAAGGCCAAGGCCCCCATCCCAGCTTTTACTTGTTATCTGTCACCTGGGGAAAATCATGTACTCTCCCTGAGCCTCAGATGCCTCCTTAATCACATGAGAGAGGCTGGATTAGATGGTTCCCAAGATCTCTTCCAGCTCTCAAATCCTAAGGTCTTAGATGAATTTTGAGATGCAGAACAATAGCAATTCTAGGTTCATCTACTTCCTCTCTTCTGCTTCCTTGTCTTTGCCACTAAGGGCTTCAGATTTCATAAAACTTCTGCCCACATCTTCTTATGGTTCCTCCAAACTCTCACAGAATGAAGGCCACCCCGGTCTCCAAAAAGTTGCATCAACTGCACCCAGGGATGGAAGCAACTCCTGTGGAGAGCGTAGCAGCTTGGAGTGGCAGATTCAGTGATAGCATGGGAGTTATTGTACTTTAATAGGCTCCCTGATCATGTGGTTGTGACTCTTTATATCCTAAGAATGTAAATATGATTGGTTAACTAAGTATCTCCATTCATCATTTTCAGGACTCCCCAGGAGAGAGGTTTGTTGTTAGCTGGGGCTGTCACTGCCCCTTCTGCCCAGTTACAGAAGTCAAAGCAGCATTAAGATAAAACAAGCAACCAATAAGCATAGATTAAGTCCCTGCTGTGTGTTAGGTACCATCCTGGGCTGGGATACAAAGATAAAGGTGAAAATTCCTTGCTTTTTGAGAGTTTACATCCTATCAGGGAAGAGCCCTAAACCTAGTCTACATCTATGTACACATTGAGTGTACATTCAAACAAGGTGGTTTGGGTTGAGGGGCACTAGCAGTAGAAGCATCAAGGAAGGCTTCATGGAGAGGGTGGTCCTTGAGCTGAGTCTTTAAAAAAGGGAGGGATTCTGTTAGGAGGGAGTATATTCCGGGGCTGGGGGTGGCTGGTGCCAAGGAGCAGAAATTTGCAAGGTGAAAAACAGGGGGACAAGGATCAGATCTCTATAATCCAAGAAAAGATGACCTGGCATTTCATGGAGGATGGAGATTGGGAGCCTCTTGTCCAAGCTTCTTATTTTACACACAGAGAACCTGAGGACTAGAAAAGTAAAGTGATCAGACATGGTGTCATCTAGTAGGATCATGTAAGAGCCAAGCTCAGAATTTAGGTTCCCTGTCTTCCATTCCATTGCATTTGAAGTTAGGAAACTTGAGTTTGACCCTAGCTCTGCTCCTCACCACCTTGTATGACCCTGGACAGCAGTGGCCTTAGTCTCCATATCTAGAAGATGAAAAGGCTAGCCAGGATAGTTGCTAAGGTCCCTTCCAGCCCTAAACCCTGAACTTCTCAGGTCAGCACCTCTCACACCCAAGCCCGGCCCTCCCACTTGGAAACTCTGTGTACTCACTGATGTTTCTTTGAACCCATCTTCTTCCTCGCTTCCCATGGTCTACAACTTTGTTTCCCTATTTATACACTCATTAAGGGGCTCGCTCCTCCAATCATCCATCTCTCCCAGGAGAGATATTTGCAAGAGAAAGTGCCAAGTGAGAATAGATGATTCATTGTTGGTTCTGTGCCCTCATGTGTGGACATGATCAGTTGACTAAATATACAAATAGGAACTATCTTGTGAAGGTGAAAGAGAACTGGACTAATAGTCAAGGGACCTCAGTTCTAATCCTGGCTCTGGCATTAACTAGATGGGTGATACTGGGTATGTCACCTCTCAGGGCCTCAGTCTCCATACTGTTATAATAAAGAGAATGGCTATAAGATCTCTAAGGTCCCTGCCCACGCTGACAATCTATGCATCTCACAGTCCACATGGAGATGTTAAGTTGGCAAACCATTTCACTGATACTCATATTTTCTAGCTAACCAAAATTTTTTTCCTGGGTCATGTGAATTTTTGTCTATACATTCTGGATAGGAAAGAGGTTAGCTGGCTAATTTGTTTATTCAAGAAACACAAAACACCCACTGTGTGCAGTGTACCCACTGTGTGCAGGGCACTGTGCTAGGCACTGAGGGTACAAAGATGAAAAACAACCCAATTCTTTCCTCCCTCTTTAACTAAGCAGATACAACATGTACATAGAAAAGCAGAGCACAATGCAGAATGTCAGTGCTAAAGGGCCCTCAGATAAGGTGTCCAAAGAAGAGGCAAAGATCATGTTCTTCTGGGCATTAGCTAGAAGGGCTTCCAGAGGGAGCAGACCCCTGAGCTTGCCCAGTGAGGCAATCATCAGTGTCTCATGGCTTGAGCACAAAAACAAAAGGACCAGGGCCAGTCTTCCACAAAAACATGGGTATATCTCTGACACCCCGGGGGCCTCAACCTCCCCATTTGTAAAGTAAGAGTTCCCAACTACATCAGTGGTTCCCAACAGGTATGATCTGAGGAGCCCTGAGGAGCAATAAAACAATTGAAAGGAGTCCTCCTATCCATTTGTCCCCCAAGCACTTGCCATGTTGATCTTTAGTGATGCCAAAATGTGCTTTGTTCTTCTATGTAACAAATAAGCAAGTGCACCATCTGCAGCCTGAACAAATACACTCTTTCATATATAGATACATGACTAGTTTTCCAATGGTTAGAGATGCTGGTGTGGTTTTTTTTTAAATACAAATTCATTTAAAATTTTTCAGAATTCATCGCTTCTTTTGTCAAGATGGGTTGTCTCACTCAATGGATATTGAGAAAACAAACAAACAAATCTATGAAAGCTTGTTCTATTGAAAAGCAGTCCCTGTATTCCAAAACGCTGGACCATCTACAAGAACCCTTCCAGTTCTATATTCCAGGTACTAGAGACACAGCACAGCTCAACCCTCCCTTCGGGAAAAGCAATCTTTCTGAAAAGTATTGAAGTAGAAAGAAACTGACCTTGATGTGGGAAGACTTGGCTATGCTACTCACCAACCGTGTGACCTTGGGATGGAGGGGGTGCATTGATAGCAAGAGATGGAATTGGAACCAGACAACTGGGTTCAAAACTCAACTATATCATTTACCGCCTGGGAGACCTTAGGTGAATAACTTATATACTTTGAATCTCAGTACCCTCCCATGAAAATGAAGAGCCAGTCTCAATGACTTCTGAGGCCTCTTTCTGCTTTGAATTTGATACCACTTCTTATGTCACATCCTTTTTTCTGGGCCTTAGTTCTGCACCTGTTACATGAAGACTAAAGGGATTGAACTTAATGATGTAATGCTTGGAAGTGTCCACAAATACATGCCCACATTGTGACTATGCACCTGCCCCTCTGCTCGTGCCAAGCCCTTGGCACATACTGAAAGATGATCCCTACATAACCTGTGGCTTCCCTGGTCAAGGTTCTTGTAGAAGTGGAGCATTTGCTTGCATCTCGCTCTGTGCCTTCACATGCCTTGCCCTTGCCAGATGTGCACTGATGCTGTACAATTTATGTCAAATCAAATCAGAAAGTGAAGGGGAGAGGTTCCTCATCTGAACAACAGGCATTCTTCCTTTCATGCTGGATTAGCAGTCTAAATCAGATCTTCCAGACATGAAGACAGGGGCTGTATTTGATGGTGCAGAAGCCAAATAATTTGGTTGCGTTAATAACATTATGCTCCACTTATTGGCTTGGAAGTTATCCCATGCACAGGTAGCTGCAGAGATCACAAGGATGCCCAAACAAAATTTAACTTTTTTAAATGAAAGAAATTTGTGGAGGCAAACAATAAGCAATGACTTGGAAAGGGCCACAGAACACATCTAATACAATCCAGTATTTTACATAGGAGGAAATTGAGACTCAGAAAGGGGAAAGGCCTTATTCAAGATTATAGGGACAGTCACAAAGCTGAAAGTTGTATGCAGGAAGTTAATCCCAATCTCAAGACTCTTCCCACAGAGCTGAAAAAACCTAGGCATTTTCAGCCTCATTTGTAACAATTCAATCCAACACTTACTGAAGACCACTAGATGTTAGCAAACATTATTTTAAACTATTATTTAAAATGAGATGTCAGCATGGATTATTTTAAAACCACTAGTTGTCACAGGCCCCTCTTATCTTAATTTTTCACTTCTGGAAGGCCAGTAATGAGGGAAGGAGTTTCTCTGCCTGATGCCTACACCACTGGAATCCTAAGCCCCAAGAATCTCAGAGAGATGTATTCTCAGGTATCATGTAGTCAGATGTGGAGCTGAGCATGTATCCTTTACAACACCATATCCAAGTGCTCAAGTAGCTCCTGCTCAAAGACCAGAAAGGATATGGAACTCCTTTCTCCCTTTGTTGGATAGCTCCATTGATTAGTAATGTCTTCCTCACTTGGATTTAGCATCTACCTCCCTGGAGTTCCTCTTCACTCTTTTCTCTTAGGTTAAGAAAAACAAATCTAATCTCCCACAGGCAAACATTCTGCTACTTGAAGACAGGGGCAATGTTACCTTGAAGTCTACTCTTTTCCAATGTACACATTCCCAGTTCCCTTTGTAGATCTTCATATAGTCAAGTGTCCAAGCCTTTCACCATCCTGGCCAGCCTCCCCTGGTCATGCCCCAACTGCTCAACATTCCTAACATTTGTCCTGCTGGTGGCATTGAGAACTGAACCCCCTAGTGCTCCCACTGTACTCTGACCAGGCCAGTAGGAAGGAGGACCATTGCCTCCATTTGAAACACCAATACAGGATTCTCTGGGGCAGCAAGGTGGTGCATTAGATAGAGCATCAGTGCAGGAGGACCTGAATTAAAATCTCACCTCAGACACTTGACACTCACTAGCTGTGTGATCTTGGGCAAGTCACTTAACCTCAACTGCCACATCCTGGGTCATGTCCAGTCATCCTGATGAACATCTGGTCACTTGGATTCAGATGACTCTGGAGGAGAAGTGAGGCTGTTGATCTGCACAGCCCTCCCTCACTCAAAACAAAGTCAAATGCAAGTCATGTCATTATTTCTCTGATGGCATGGTTTTCTTGGGCAATGAAGGACAAACACACAAAATTCTTCACTGGCTCTTTTGCGGCCAGGACACTGTCTATTCCTATGGAGCTCCCAGTTGACTAAAACCTAAAGCTCTTGTTCAAATGGACTATTGTCTTGCATCTCCTGAAATGTCCTTGGACCTTTGATTGTTCAAGCCTGAGTGCAGGACTTTACATTTACCCCCAATTAAATTTCATCTTGTCATTAATCCCAGGCCACTGGAAGACATTAGCATCTGCCCCCATAGTTACGGCTACATTAACATTAATTGTGAGAAAAACAATTGCTTGCCTTCAAGCAAAGTTAAAGCTATCTATCATAATAAAGCAAAATATGGAAGGAAAATCCATAGACTAAAAACCAGGAGACCAAGGTTCTAGTCCAAGTGCTAAACTGAACTTCCTGCGTGCCCCAGGCCATGTTGTTTGTGTTGTTTACCCTTCGTCTTCAAAGAGAACAAATGAAATCATCAGGTAATGACTTGCATCTGAATTGAATTTAGGTGGGGCAGAGTTGCACAAAGTTATCAGCTTCACTCTCTCTTCTGAGTCATTTTAGTCCAGGAACAAGACAAAAGCCTAGATGACTGGCTATGGTCCAGGATGCAGTAGATGCCCATTTTCAACGTCCGACCAATCTCTAAGCACTCCACAGTGCCTGCTTCAATTGCCTTCATGGCTGTCGGAACAAATTGTTCTCATCTGCCAGTTCTGCCTGGTAAGTCTTCACATGCTTGGGAAAAACATCCTCCTAGTCCACTGACATGTTTGAGGCCCGTTGGTTCTCCTCCACCTGATGTAGCCTATTTGCCAATACATTTTACTTTGCAGTGGCCACTGTACATACTACAACTTCTTGAAACTACAGGTGAGAGTTAAATGCCAGGTGGACACCAAAGGTGGATCAGCAGTCCTGAAAATTGTTTTGCCAACCTTCACACCAGAGGTGCAATCCCCACATCCCAGGCCATGTTACTCTTTATCCCCATACTCACTTGTCTCATTTTAAAAAATGACTTGGACTAGATGCTCTTTCCGAACTCTTCCATTTCTCATAGTCTGGGTTCTAAGATCTCTCTCAGCTCTGACAGTCTCAATGCTAAGATACCTTCCCCTACTGACCTCTATTCTAAAGTCCCTCCCAGCTCTGACATTCCCTGTTCTAAAATTCCCTCCTACTTCTAGGGTCCTTTGCAGCTCTGACATTTTAGGTTCTAGGCTCTAATGTCTCTCCCAGCTCTGCCATGTTAGGTTCCAGGCTCTAAGGATCCTCTCAGCTCCTCAAATTTCTGTCTTTGCCACACAAAATGCCTGAGTTCAGCTCCCCTTCAGTGAGTTCCTCTTCCAGACAAGGAGAGCATCACTATATTTCCTAGGCTGCTGTGTTGATGCAGGCAAACATTGGTTCTAATTAGCTCTTGAAAAGTTTAATGGCAACTGCTCTATTTTTTCACTTTTTATATCGCAGATTTTTTTTTTTTTGCCATCACACACATCTGGAGTCGAATTTGATTGTGTTTGGTTTCCAGATTTGGTCATGCCATCCTGCCCACTTTGGAGATCTCCCCCTCCCCAGGTCACTCAACATCCCGAGCACCTCCTCCCACCAGCAGCCCCTGAGCCACTCCTGTGCACACACTTCAGCCTAATGAGCTACTTTTTTTCAGGAAGGAGGCATTGATTTCCTGATAAAAATCACAATTAATTTTAAATGCCTTTCACAAACCTTGTTATAAATAATTGCTAGAAACATGCAAAGTCTGAAATTAGTTAAAATCGAAGCCCTCATTTGATAGTCTGTTATTTTTTTCTTTGTTAGAAACAGGAGATGTTTATTAGGATCACAGACCTCTAGCACACTAGAGCTAGGGGGAGGCCTCAGTGGGCAGCTCACCCAGGCTTCTGCAGGCCCCTTGGGTCAAGTGCCTTAGCCACATGCTCCTAAAACACTGGCAAATGGCATTGAGAGCTTTTCATCATTAAGCTTGGGAAGAATTGTTCCAATAACAGGATCCACTCTTGATAGTGGCAACTGACAAGAACTTCCAGGAGCAAATGAAGGTTCTGTCTGCAAACACATGGTTGGTTTTTTAGTACCATTGTGGAAGTTTAGCGATGGGAGGACCTTAGAACAGGGAATGTCAGAACAGGGAGTATCAGAGCTGGGAGGGGCCTTAGAACAGGGAGTGGAAGAGCTGAGGGAGGGGCCTTAGAACAAGGAATAGCAGGGATGGCAGAGTTCTAGAACAGGGAATATTAGGACTAGAAAGGACATTGGAACACAGAATGGTAGAATTAGGAGAACCTTAGAAAAGCAATTGATGATCCTAGAAGGAACCCTAGAAGTTAGAAGGGGAAAGAACTTTAGAGATAATTTAATTCAATTCTCTTTTTATGGATGGAAAAACTGAGTCCCAGAGAAGGACAGCCACTTGCCCAGAGGCAGAGTATGAATTCAAACTCAAGGCTGAGAGAAACCTTTCCTTTCCATCCAGAAAGGAGCTATCAGTAACATAAAACATCAAAGATAGGATTACTACAACCATTACCACCCACCAGCCCATCTATCCCACCACAGACCACCACATATTTTATCTAAAGCTTTGGCCTCATTGAGAAATAAAGGGCAGACCTCATAAACTCTCCAGACAGCAGCTGCACAAAGTAGGAACAAAGGTGAGGAGTGCTAGTGTTTTCCCTCACCTGGCAGAAATATTTATTTGGAAGCATCATTGCAAGGCAGAAGAGTTTGATTTGATTAGCAAGTCTAAATGTATTAGCAGCAAGTCAGAAACTATCTTACAATTAGTGATAATTAGTTGCACTGATTGCTTCAGCCTGCAGTCCGGGGTGACAGCTGTTGTTCAGTGGGACCTCAGTGGAATAAGAGGATGCTTTCCCCTTGTAAAGGCACTTGGATTCCTCAGGGATCAAGACCCCAGCCTAGTCGTCAGTCACTTATTATGCCTCAGGAGCAGCTAATGAGTCACATCACAGAGTAATCTGTACAGGTGCCTTCTATGTGGCATGACTTTGTGCTTGGAAATGTGAATAAAAAAAGTCAAGAGATGGCACAGCTCAGACTAAACAGGACGCTGACTCCTGGAAGAGGTCTTGGAAACCATCTAGTTCCACACTCTCATTTTATAGATGGGCAAACTGAGGCCAGAGAGAGGAAGCAACATGCCAAAACTCACATGGGTGGTGAACAACAGAGCCTGAAGTTGAAAATAGATCTTCAGATTCCAAAGCCAGATTCTTTCTATTGTAAAAGACTGGCTGCCCTGTCCTTGAAGAGCATACAGACTAATGAAAGAAGGGAATGTGTGAAAATTTGAATGGCCCAAGACAGAGGAGAATGAGAGTAGCAGAGAGATGTGTGCACCATGCTATGAGAATCAGAGGAAGGGGCACATGTTTCCACCTAGAAAGTCAAAGAAAGCCACATAAAGCAAGAGATATTTGACATGGATGGATCTTGGAAGAACGGAGCCATGGAAAAGGAGAGAGAGGGGAAGCTCTTCTAGGTTCAGGGGATGAGACAAGAAAAAGCATGGAGGCTTAAGGAGTAGAGGACAAGTAGGGAATGGAGAGGAGAGAAGCACAGCTGGAACCTCAGGCACGTATTGTGAGGAAGAATTTGAGATGTGGAAAGGTTGGCCAAACCATAACCAGGAAGTGGAGGGCCTGGGACATCAAAGTCGTGGGGTTGTACTGTACTCACTCAGCAGCAGGGAGTCACTGAGGGTCATATGTCATAGGAGTGAGAACTAGACGGGGAGTATTTCCTTTTGTGTCAGGGTCCAGTGACAACAAACTTGAGTAGTCACAACCAAGGCAAGACTCTTGAACATTTCAGCTCCATGGGACCAAAGAGTGTTTCTTTCACTGTGTTTATACCATCAGCACCTAACTCAAAGCCTGGAGAGTGCTGGAGAGACTTAAATATCCAGAGAATAATGCAGGGGATCAGCACCATGGCCAGGGCTCCTCACAGTCCTTACATAAACTCTCTCCCATCTGGGATGGGCTTCCTGTATCTTCATTGTCATAAAAACCTTCCCTCTCCCTTTCCAAGCTGCTAGAGAGTAGTCTAGAACCAGACTCCAGAGAAACATCCACCATTAGTCTCCATCCCACACCCATGGTAGCCTGACCCCTAATGAGAGGCTCTCAGGAAATCTGAAGCGGAGTCTATGCTATCAGAAACCAAAAATCAACCCCTTTGTTTTAGAAGAAGGAAAGCTAGGTCTATAAAAGAGCTATAACTGACCCAATGTCACACCAATAGTCAATGATTGAGTCAGAACTCTTTCCACTGAACCCCCAAGGTGGGTGAGGTTGTTAAAAATGAACACCCATGATTATCACAACTCACACATTCATGACTCTTCACTACTGGCAAAAAAACTTCATATTCATTACCACTGGATTCTGGGGAAAATCCTGGGATAAAAACCACCATGGACAAGCAAAGGTAGAAGCATTTGATAACAGATGATATAGAATGGTGGAAGAGAGGACTGAGCTTGAAGTCAGGAAGGCATGACCCATGTGATCCTGGGTCACGACAACTCTAAAACATGAAGATGTACATGAGATGCTGATGGGCATCAAAGGAGGCAGTTTCCCAAAAGTCCACAAATCATAGATCTCAGTGAGAAAATTTCCAACTCAGCAGATTTACAGGACCTTTGCAATATGGCTTCCAACCTCATCACCATTTCCTGGTAAGAGATTTCCAGGGAACTTTTATTGGGTTTTGGGAGAATAGTGGGTGGCTAAAGGGTCTAAGAGGAATTGAGGCAACTTTAGGGTGTATGCAATGCCTTGGAGCATCCTAAGAGCATGTGATGGCCTAACCCATTCCCAAAGCATCCATGATAGAGCTGCACTCAAGGGTAGAAGATAATAAAACAGGAGGAGAAGGGGTGGGATGGGGTGGTCTGCTCAGGGAAGATTCTTAGGAGGGAAGAAGGGGAAAGCTCAAGCTGGTCTTGAATGATGGTAGGATTCAATAGAGAAGTAGGAAGACAACTTCAGAAAAACTTTCCTAGAGAAGGCCAGGGAGCAAGGACAACAATGACAATGGTGGTCATTGTTCCTTGATGTACAGTGTTTTTGCCCAACAGCCGCATTGGAGATGCCCACAATTATTCCTGAATTGTAGCATCTTAAAGGGAGAAGGGAAACTAACAGAGCTTCTACTCAAATTCCTAGGATATCAAAGGGGCCCAGTGTCTTTGGAGGCCTTGATCCTGCCTCTGTCACTTATTATCTGTGTGACCTCCTGTTAGTCAACTAATCCCACCAAGCCTTGGTTTCTTTATCTATACAATGAGAGGCTTGTATCAGAAGGCCTTTGTTGTCCCTTCTGGTCATCCTACCTGAACAGAAGTTCCTCAACAACGTTCCCAACAAGTGATCATCAATCAATTTGAAGACTTCCAAGGATGGGAATGTCACCCCATTACAGAAGCAGTCCCTGTCCCTTTGGGACACCCTTCACAGTAAAGTAGTTTTTCCTTCTATTCAAATCAAAATTCACTTGTTGGCATCTTCTGGCCATCAGTCTTGGCACTTTCCTTTAGGACCAAGCAGGGCAGAGCTGATCTCTCCTCCACATCACAGTCCTCCAGGGTCATGAATAGCTCTCATGCCTCACCTTCCCCACCCCCCAATAAATTCTATTCTCCAGGATAAAAATGAGCCATCTCCTTCAACAATCTTTGTTACAATTCTCTTCACTAATCTATCTTTATTTTAGAAACAGGGGAATGGATGCTTGGGGAGAAGTGACTTGGCTGAAGTCCCATAGCTGGTGGCAGCAGGACAAGACTTCAACTCTCCTGACTAGCCTGTGCTGCCACCGTTAATAAGGTGGACACCAGAGGAGGACAGGAATCAACACCATTCTGGGCAGAGCTCTGGGAGGAGCAGGATGATGGTGCAGGTATTCCACTGAATTCCTGAGGGAGGAGACCATGTTCCCAGCAATCATCACTCCCCTGTAATATCCATAATCAAGATTCTATTCCAGGCAAACCCAAAAGGCAGTAAATTAGGTTTTACCCAGGATCAAAAAGAGATGGCTTAATGCTACTTGCCAGAAGTCAGGGGGATCAGATTCAACTCAGTTCTGTTAACTTGCCACGGCGCTTTAGGATAAATCAATTCTCTGAGTCTCAGTTTCCTCATTTATGAGACGGGGGGAAGATAGAGGGAGGGATAGACTAGATAACCCCTAAGATCTCTCTGGGCTGTGCTATTACATTTCAAGGTCCTAGTTCTAAAATTTTCCATTCTATATTCTGAGGCCCTTCCCACCTCTCATGTTCCATGTTCTAAGTCCCCTCCAAGTCTAGCATTCTCTGTTCTAAAGGCCCTCTCAACCCTGACATGCCATGTTCTACACCATAAGGTCTTCTGAATCTCTTTTCTAATATCCTATATACCAAGTTCTACTGTAGTGCTAACATCCTAAGTTCAATGAATTGAATTCCCTCTGAACCTCCATTTCCTTATCTCTACCATACTCTTCCTCCCCTCTCTTTTCAACCCACCTCAACTTATGACCAATTCCTCTTCTGTTTCCTCTTGCCCTTTCAGAGCAGGCACCTGTACAAATTGCCCTCTCCTTATTCTTTCTGACAGCAGAAAGAGAGGATGCCTAGACATCCTCTCTATGATGCTCTTCTCCCCTCATCACTCTGTACATTTCTCTAGCCCAAGCCCCAGGTGCCTGAGAAACCATTTCAAATGAGCCATGAAAGCAGGTGAGCCTCAAGGAGCTGGCCTGGACTCATAGGAGGTGGAACCCAGAGTCAGGGGGAAGATACACATTCCTGCAGTGGAGAAATTAAAATCATGAATGGATAGAGCCATTATATGTCCAACTCTTGCTTGTGGCCTTCTCTCCTCTGACATCTCATTGACTCCCCTGTCTTTCCATTGAGGCTAATGAGCCTCTATTCCCTATTACCATTCTGGATCTCCCAGTTGTGTTCCATCCCTCACACTGTCCTCAGAGTCAGCCCACCTCCTTCTCCCTTCCTTCAGCACTCAGAGAACAAGTCCTCCAGGATGTCTGACTTGGCCTCTCAGAGGAAGAAAATATCCATTCACACTGTGCACAGTAGCAGAGTGGGGAACTTGTGACCTCAAGGCCACATGTGGCCCTCTAGGTCCTCAAGGACAGCCCTTTGACTGAATAAAAATTCCCTTAATAAAAGGATTTGTTTTGTAAAACTTGGATTCAGTCAAAACATAGCACTCGAGGACCTTGAGACAAGAGGTTCCCCACCCCTGGTAGGGTCTCCCTCCATCTTCTGCCTTCATTACACTCTTACTCACTTCATTACAAACACACTTACTTATCTACATTATCCCAGTCCCCAACCCCCTTCTCCCACCCCCACACACTGGGAAAGTCTTGAGATAGGATCTAGGTTAGCCCAACCTTGATATTCTCAGCACCAAACACAGGGCCATGCACCAAGGTGCATAATAGCTGCCTGTTTAATGCAGATGAATCTGCATTTAGGCCTCTCCTTGGCAGATTGAGGACCTGCACCCAGAGAAGGGCTCAGTTCCTTCTGCCTTTGCATCTCCCCTGGCATGAAGCACAGTCATGGGCAAAAGAATTCTTACTGATCTGAGTTAAACTTAAGTCATCCCTTTAACTTTACAAATAGGAAAACTGAAGTCAAAAGAAAAGGGGGGTTGCATACAGTTAATATAGCAAGTTGGTGGCAGAATTGAGATTCCAAGCTACATCTCCTGATTCCAAACCCAGGGTCCTTCTCCATCAACCATATGTCCCCTCTCAGCATGTGTTTATATGCATCTTGATCAAGAAGCCCATCATTAGACCATGAGGATTGATTAGGGACTTACTATGTTCCAGGTGCTGTATTAGGCAGCAGGGGTGCAAAGACAAAAGTCCAATACTACCTGCCCTCAGGGAACTTACATTCGTTCTCTCAAGGGAGACGTGTGTACATATATACAAACTTACAAAATATGCATAAATATAGGATATTTCAAGAGATAGGAAGGCACTAACCACTTAGGGGTGGAAATCAAAAAAGACCTTATGTAGAAAACTACACCTGCATCCCTCCCTCTCCTGCTCTGTAGGCTCAATGCAGGGATGAGAAGCCTGGCCCAGACACACCAGAACAAGGGTAGTAAGGGGAATCCCTGGGGAAAGACCTGGTTTGCAGGGTTTTGTTCAATTCTGTTTAGTTTTTATATCCATTTCAATCTTCCTCTCTGTCCATCTATCCATCCATCCATCCATCCATCCATCCATCAGTCCGTCCATTCATCTATCTATCTATCCATCTATCTATCTATCCATCTGTCCGTCCATCTGTCTGTTTGTCTGTCCATCCATTCATTCATCTATCTATCTGAGCATTTAACATGTCTGAAGCCCCAGTTCTTAAGGAAAAGTGAGCCCTTTCTTTCATGGAGCTTGGAACTCCTCTTATGGAAATGACACAGATCTTTCAAGCTCCCACTCCTTCACCACCCATATGGCTGGCTCTCCTGCCAACAGTGCAGATATCAGACCACTGACCCCTTCCCTTCCTGAACTCAGTTACCTAGATCTTCCTAGTGTTTGCCACAAGGGAAAGTTCACTCCTTAGGCTGAGCCGGGGGTACTTCCTCACCTCCCACTGAAAAGTTCTTTTAGTGATATCCCTCCTCCCAAGCAACAACAAAGGTTCATCCTTTCAACAGTCACATTCTACTAGTGAGAAGCAGTTGTACGAGGGAGCTGATGGGGAGCTGGGAAGACAGAGCCAGGAAGACCAGAGTCTAACTCTTGCCTCTGACACATACTAGCCAGGTGATCATGTGAAGGTCACACAATCTAAGAGATTTAACCTAAGAGGGCCCTAAGCTAATGTTGAGTTGAGAAGCAGCTGCCAAAATCATATCAGGGGAAAGAGTTTCAGCTAATAATGAAATCCCAGGTCTAATCTGAAAAAAACATTTGACAGGTGTTGTTATATGGCTGCAGGTCATAAAGGACAGCTGTACCCCAAGAACTAAAAAGAGGTCTGACTCCAAGTGCCACAGAGGAGCACCCAGTGGCCAAGAGCAGTACTGGGTTCAGATGATGAAGGAGAAGCCTGGGAAAGGATAACATTCAAGAAAGGTCTGAGGGAGAAGGGAGACAGGCCATCCCATAAGAACAATAAGGAAGAAACAAATGTGAAGTTAGTCTAGCTTGATCCATGGGTGCAGGAGAAGGGGGAAGGGGGAAGAGAAGAAGGGAATGAACATATCCAGTGCCTACTATGTGTCAGGCACGTAAACATCATCTCATCTGATCATCACAACAACCCTAAAAAGTAGGTCCTGTCAACTCAGATGCTCTGTGTCTAGGATCAGGACCTGAGTGCAGGGCATTGGCTCGAAGCCTTTTCTTCAGACAGAAGACTCCCAAAGATGCTCAACCAGGTCTTTTACAGGAGAAAGGAGACCAGTCTGGCTTTCCCAAGTAGGCCCTGAGAGCAGTGTGGCCCCTGATGAAATGGGAGACTTAAGAAACATCCAATTCAGCTCAACAAAAGTTGATGAGAGAATGTTAGAAATAGCAGTATGTTACTCAAGGTTTGCAGAGCAGGTCACTGTATTAACGGGCTGCTGGAAGTGTGACTTTGGAAAATTCATTTCACCAGTCCTAGCCTCAGTTTCCTCATATGTAAAATAAGGATCTCAAAGCCCCCAGGGCTGTGATAGGGAAACTGTGAGCACCACCATTACTGGCCTTATGGAAAGATCACAACCTGTCCTTAATCAAGCATATAATGGATTTTATTGAACAGCTAGTGAGTGAGTAACTGTACAGGATACAAAGGAAGTCTAAGGAACGTGCCTGTTGTTCCTCCCCAACTTACTGAGAAGATCTGCATGCCTGCACACACGAAGCACACACATGACTACATACATACACCCATGAATATATTCACACATGTGTGCATCACATGACACACATGAAACACACATGATCATGAACATATACACACATATACACACCTACATTTGTACACATACCCACGTGCACACACAAACACACACATACACACACACAGAGCAATCTTGGTAGATTTTCATATAAAGCAGGAAGGGTACCTGAGAGGAGATTGGTGGTTGTCTTCAGGGAGGAAGAGGGGAGTCAGTCTTGGTTTCACATCTAGACCCTGGCTCCACACCTAACCAAAGGCTTTGGCCTGTAGCTCCCTTCCTAGGTGCTGCAGCCCTGCTCACTGTCCCAGCTCCTCTTCTCATTCCCAGTCTCAGGGCCAAGAGGGGGAAGGGGGAGGTCCCTTACTCGTCACAGCGGCTTCCAAGGGGGCCCCAGTTCTGACAGTGATGGGTTGGTCCCAGGCATAGAGCATCAGAGCCGATGGGACCCTTGACTTTGTGTGCTCCTGATATATAACCCTCCTCAGACTCCCAAACTGTAAGTTATAGAGTATAAATAAGGAACTCATGAAAGCTGGACCGGGCACTGCACCTGGAGTCAGAAGACTTGAGTTCAAATCCAGCCTCAGACACTTGTTAGCTGTGTGAACCATCTCTGTCTTCCTCAGTTTTCTCTTCTGTAATAAGGAATAATCATTGCATCCACCTCCCAAGTGTTTTGACAATGAAATGAAATAGTTTGTAGAACACTTTACACCTGTCACTGTGTTAAGTGGCTGCTAAAAATGCTGGATTTCTTCCTTGCCTTCTTCCCCTAGGAGTTCAGCCCCTGGCTCACAGGCTGATCCCTACCTTCAGACTCATCGCATCTGCCCTCAGGTGCAGTCACATCCGGGACCTTGCCATCAGCCAGGACAGTGCAGCCTTCTGTGAGTCTGGTCTTAGCCTCAATCCTACCCCTCCCATCCCTCACCTCTGCTCTGGCCCCACTTTCCTCCCTCAACCTCTGAACTCCAGAGTTAACCAGTTCAAATGGATGGTGTCTCCTATGTCCGAATCTCCTGCCCCCTTGACCTATGACCATTCACCCTTGTCCAAACCCAGGCTTGGGTTAGCCCCTCCATCTGTCGCCATCATACTGCCTCACATGCTGCTAGAGAGTCACACGAACCATGCCCTGGGTGCACAGGAACTGTGTTCGGGGGAATGTTTTCTGAGCTCCACTGGCTTTTCTCTGTCACATTTATTACTGCTTTTAGAATCCCCTGGTGAGCTCTGTCAACTTTCTCTTCTCTCCTCAAGGCATTCCCACTACCCTCATCCCCTCTAGGAAATGCTTCATGATCTCCCTCTCCCCCATCCACCCATACTTGAAAACTACTTAACATCAACTCCTATTCTTAGCTCTTTTCTTCCAACCTCTAATGAAGATATGACTCTCTCTCTGTCTGGGGACAAGCCTCCCAGGAGAGGAGTGACCCCTTAGTTATTCTCTCTGTCTCCCTGTCTCTGTCTGTCTCTCTGTCTCTGTCTGTCTCTGTCTCTGTCTGTCCTCTCTCCCCACCCCATCTCTCTCTTCTCACCTTGCTGCCCACAAATATTCTTGATCGTTAAAATACAAAAATCAGACTATCCTCCTGACTAGCCTCTCTTCCCTCAAGCTATTGTCCTATATCTCCTCTTTCTTTCACAGTTCCAGAAATGGCCATCTACACTAGTATTTATTGTCTCTACTTCCTTGCCTCCCACCTACTTCTTAGCTCCTTACAATCTGGGTTCCAGCAATTCCCATGAAGTCCTTCTCTCCAGAGTCAGCAAGAAGCTCTTAAGTGCTGGGTCCTAGGAATCTTTGCCAAGCTGGTCACTTCTGGCCACCAATGCCACCCCCTGCCTAGCACTCTCTCTGCCCCAGGCTTCTCTGCCATTATTCTCTGCACCCCACCCATGTTATATGTCTATCCCCTGAGGCCCTGTCAAGGGCTTTCCCCAATGACCTCAAGAACTGCCCTGTGGCTCAGTTATCATCTCTGACCCTGCAGTTCTCTCACCCTGGAAGATCCCTTCAGCACTGCAGTTCCTCCAGGAGCCTCCACATCACTGCATTCCCTCCTCGTTCCTCTCCAGGACCTGCTCCAGACTCTCCAGTCTACTTTCTCCGCTCATATACCTCCCACCCCCAACCCTTTGCAGCTTCCTTGTACCACTGCTTATATCTGCATCCCCAGTGTTTATCACATTGTCAGGCACCCAGAAATCACTTTCCACTGCTTTTAACTTGACTTGGCTCTGACAATGACTCCCAGAGTTCCAAATCAAGTGTTCTTTAACTTCATCACTGGATCTCTACCTGCCTAGAGGACATCACCAAGCTATCCCACCATCATCTCAAAATCACCACATTCAAGATAGAAAAGGCTGACTTCCTCTCTAACCCAAATGTCCTTGCCAATGTAGAGGATGTCCCCATCTTTCCAGTTGGCCAATCTCACAGACTTGACTATTTGCAAGGCCCTTGGTGCCCAGAACCAATCAGCTGACAAGTCTCATCGATTCTTCCTCTACACTCCCTCCTGGCTCCCACCACTTGCAAGTTTAGATTTTCCTGATCCCGTCCTTCCTGGATCACAAGCACTAGGCTCCTACTTGGTCTCCCTTCTTCCAGTCTCTTACCCACCTTCCATTTAGTTTCCCAAAGAATCATCCTATGCAACAGCAAAACTCTAATCATCACCTGATCTGCTCAGTCATCCATTGGCTCCCTCTTGGACAAAACATGACCTCTTTGATTTGAGCTTTGAAAGCCATGCCTAACCTTGTACCAACTTCTCTTTTAGAGTCATTTCATGTAACTTCCCTCCAAGTCATCTTCCAATCAAACTAACCTGCTCTCTACTCCCCAAACATGACCTACCATCTCCCACATCCATGCCTTTGCCCAGACTGTGACCCTTGCATGGAATGCCCTCTCTTGTCCTCTTTAACCCTTAGAATCCTTGACTTCCTTCAAAGAAGTACCATCTCTTCCAGGAAACCTTTCCTGATCTCTGCACACTCCAAGTTCATGATTCTCTCTCACTCTTCAAATCACCACATTTACTCATCTTCAACATCTTACATCCCCTCAGTAGACTCTACTGGGAGCACAGAAATTTGTTTTCATCTTTTTCTTTTCCTCTCCAAAATCTAACTCACTGTCTTGCATAGATTAGGCACCTAATAAATGTTTGTTTAACTGAATTCAATTGAACTCCTGGCAAAATTCTACAAAGTTTTACTCAAAGAGGAGTCAGTAAGGGGCAATGGTTAGAAAGCTGGCCTCCACCGGGGGAATGACTGAACAAGCTGTGGTATATGAATATAATGGAATACTGTTGTGCTATAAGAAATGACGATCAGGTGGACTTCAGAAAATCCTTGAAAGACTTTTATATGAACTGATGCTGAGTGAAGTAAGCAGAACCAGGAGAACATTGTACACAGTAACAACCACAGTGTGTGACAGCTGACTGTGATAGACTTGGCTCTTCTCAGCAATGCAAGGATCTAAGTCAGCTCCAAAAGACTCATGATGGAAAATGCCATTGACATCCAGAGAAAGAACTATGGAGTCAGAAGGCAGAGTGAAGCAGACTGTTTTCTTTTGTTTTATTTTCTTTCTCATGGTTCCTCCCATTTACTATAATTCTTCTATACTACATGAATAATATGAAACTGTGTTTAAGAGAAATGCATGTGTAGAAATGCATATCAGATTGCATGCCATCTTGGGGAGGAAAAACGGAGGAAGAGGGAAAAGATGTAAAACTTATGGAAGTGATTGTTGAAAACTGAAAATATATAAGCTGATAAAAAAAGAAAAAGAAAGAAAGCTGCCCTCCAAATTAGGAAGAACAAGACACTTAACCTCCTGGTGCCCCAGTGTTGACCTGCATTAGTGGAGAAGATTTTGTCACAAGGGATTCCCTACACTAATGAAATCATAGGCCTGGTACAGAAAGAAATATTCAAGGGAGGGCTAATAAATGTCTGGAAAAGATAGCAGCAATCCCACCCTGCTTCACTCACAACAGATCGTCCAAGGCTAACCTAATGTCCTGGCTGACAGAGCTCCCAGATCACAAGGTCAGAGGACTGCTCTAGAAACTTTAGCAAAACATTTGTCCAAGTCTCTCTGGCTACTCTTGCAAACACTGTGGGAAGCCGTGGGGCAGACAGGGGCATACCTAGGTGAGTTTATAATGGGATGAAAGGGAAACTCAAGGAAAATCAGCCACAGTTTCAGGTTCCCAGAGCAGTGCATCTCAGGTGCCACATCCTGGCTGGCCATTAGGGCCTGGCGCTGGACTATCAGACATTTCTCTTAATGAGTTGGAGATAGGTGAGATGGCCTGCTGGTGGAGTTGTGAGCTGATCCAATCATTCTGGAGAGCATTTTGTAACTACGGCCAAAGGGCTGTAAAACTATGACCTTGTGACCCAGCAATACCACTAACCCTAATTGCACATTGCTAGGTCTGTATCCCAAAGAGAATAGGGAAAAGGAGTCACATGTACAAAAATATTTATAGCAACTCTTTTTGTAGTCACCAAGAATTGGACATTGAGGGGATGCCCATCCATTGGGGAATGGGTGAACAAGCTGTGGTATATGAATATACTAGAATGTTACTGTGTTGTAAGTAATGACAAACAAAATAGTTTCAGAAAAACCTGGAAAGACTTACATGAACTGACACAGAGTGAAGGAAGCAAAACTAAGAGAACATCGTACACGGTAACAGCAATTTTGTGTGATGACCGACTATGAATGACTTAGCTCTTCTAAATAATACAATGGTCTAAGACAATTCCAAATGTCTCACGATGAAAAATGCTACCCACCTCCATAGAAAGACCTAGAGTCTAAATGTAGATCAAAGCATACTATTTTTCACATCCTATCTTTTTTTATTTTATTTTTGAGTTTTCTTCTACAAAATGACTAATATGGAAACATTTAACATGATTACACATGTTGAACCTATATCAGATCACTTACCATCTCAAGGAGAGGGGGATGAAGGAGAAAGAGAGAGAATTTGGAATTCAACATAAAAAGAAGTTAAAGACTTTCAGATGGCAACCAACAAGGAGGTGTGGCTAATATGTTGGGAAATAGCCCATCTGCCATTGGTCTCCTTCTCCCTGAGCACACAGTGGCCACCATTCCCATTCCAGCCCTCATCACCTCTCAGCTGGACCACCACAAGATCTCCAAGGGACTCAGCTGCCAAGTCCCACTCCCCTCTAGTTTACCTTCCCCAGCTGCCAAGCTGATAAACTCCAAAGCCCAGACATGGCTATATCACTCTCCTGCTCAAAATCCTGTTTGGCAAGAAAAGCTTTTCCCAAACTGCTTCCAATTTGTATCAGTGCTGAGATGGAACTTAGAAGAAAAACTGTCAGACATGAGAAGGCCCATAGAACACAAAATGTCAGAGCTGGGAGGGGCCTCAGAACAGGAAATCAAAGAATGTTGAGGGCTACAAAGACCTTAGAATAAGAATCAGCATATCTGGAATTTCTCTGAATTTGGAGCCAGGGAATGGGGGCTCTAAGCAGGACCCTTGTCCCTTATAGCCTAGTGTCTAGTATGCAGTAAGTGCTTAATAAATATTTATTGATTGGCTGATCCTACCTCAGACACTTACAAGCTGTGTGACCTTGGGCAAGTCAATCACTTGAGCCTCATCCATAAAATGAGGATGATAACGGCACTGGCTTTAAAGGGTTGTTGTGTGGATTAAATAGTGTCACATATTAGAAAGGTTTTGTAAACGTTAAAGGATCACATGAGTTAACATTCTTAATTCTTAATTTCTACCAAATCTCTGCTGTTTCTGGGCCTTCTGACTTGTGTGCCTTGGAGCCTCACCGTTCACTGTAGAACAGCGACAGACCAGAATGGAGCCCAAACTACAGCCTGGGGAGTTGGTGTGACACAGGCCTGGTGTTTCATCATAGGTCATCTGGGTCCAGTAATACCTGCCCAGAAAGCGAGCCTCCCATCATGACCCAGCCCCACACCCACCAAGATCAGGGTTCTTCTCCCAAAACTTTAGGCCCATTTTTTCTCCAGTTAAAAAATAAAACTGATCAGTCTGAGAATCAAGCGTCTGCATAAAACCAACAGAGAGAGAACGGTAGGTTTGTCCAAAAATAGCCCGTGGCCTACAAGCAAGGTGGGAGAGGAGGTGGCCTTCCCTTTCAGCCACATCCATTGAGAGCTTTTGGTTTCTTGTTGGCAGGCAGGCCAAGGTTGGATGTCTCTCTCATCAGCATCACCGAGCAGCAGCAATCTGAATGGACCAGCTGGGAGGAAGGAAGCCTGTCTGCCCATCCCTGTGCAGAATCACCAAGAAGTGCAACCACAACCACAACAAAAAGTAGGGGGTGGGGGGTCCTTCAGAAAAAAAATGACTGTAGCAATGCCATCAGCCACACATAGCTGAGCCTCCTGAACCAGGATGTGACAACATGTGTTGCTAAGATACTGGTGAGAAGCAAGTTCATTAAAGGATACTTTGAAAAAGTTTTCCAGTCTCCACTCTCGATAGGGGCTCCTAGGGACCATCCTCTATGCTCAGAATTCCCTTCAACCTCCATCCAGAAGGCTCAGCAACACTGGACCCTCCTGGCACTTTACTGAGATGCTGCCTTTGTAGGGAGGAGGGCTATGGGGATGCAGTGGGGCTCCCATTGACAGAATTGCTCCAGGTGCCATTGGAGGCAACTGCCAAGAGACAAGATCAAATCCTGGCTCTGAAATGTACAAGATCATTCACTCTCAAGTTGGAGATCATCCAATTAAATGGGGGAAAAAAACACTTAAGCAATACCTACTATGTTCCAGGCATCAGGCTAGGCACTAGGCATGCAAAGACAAAGAGAAACCACCCCTATCCTCAAGAAACCTCCACTCCACTAGTCCAGGAGACAAGTCAATACAGAATGGATTCACGGAAAACCTGGAATCCAAAGAGCCTTGGAATGCAGACTGCGAAGGGATATGAACTGTCAGAACAAGAACCATAGAGGCCCTGTTACCCATCTCACTCATTTGACAAAGGAGCAAACTGAAAGCAAGGATGACAATGGGCCATGGTCAAGGTCACACAGCTCATCAGAGAGGCAAGAAGACAGTCCTGGGTCTCCCCACTGTCAGGAGAGTGCACCTCCCATGCAGCAGTGAATCTGAAACCTTTTTCAAAGTTTCATGAAAGCCATTATCAAGAATCTGCACCCAACAAGTTCTTCAGACATCTCCCAGAATCATAGAATATCCAGGGACCTTAAATTACTTCAAACCCAACCTGCCCCTGGCCAACCATTCCTTCTACAATATTAGCACTAAGTGGGTCCTCCAGGGAGCTCATTATCCCCTACACTGGCTGGTCCTCTTCTGGACAGCTCTCATTGTTAGCCCCATAGAGAATGGTTTGCCTGAAATAGTTGACCTGTTACACCTGGGCCTGGGGGCTCAGTGTGTAGAGCTCTGGGCCTCAAGTCAGGAAGATTCATCTGCCTGAATTCAAATCCTGCCTCAAAGACTGTATCTGTGTGACCCTGGGCAAGTCAATGCATTCTGCTTGCCTCAGTTTCCCCATCTGTAAAATGAATTGGAGAAGGAATATGAAAAGGAGAGGCACTTCCTGCACTTGTAGGCCCCTCAGGTCTCCTAAATTCCCTGATACAATGCCCTCCAATCTTATTCCTGTGCCTCAGACTCAGAAGTTTCCTCTGAGACTTTACTTGTATTGCACTTAATAGCCCTTCAGTTGCATTAATCATGAAACGAGTCAGAATCACTGATTACGGGAATGTTACTTGTCACTTTGTAGCCTGAGTCTCAAATTCAGTTCAGTGTCAGAGTCCCTAACATACATTTTCAGGTTCATTTCCATACACATATTGGCTTTCTGCCTGAATGATATCAAAGAGAAAGACCTTTCTTCCTCTTCTCTCTCTCTTCATTTCCTCTTTTTCCCTTATCTTTTTTCTCTCTGTCCTCTCTTTCCTTTACCCCTCAGTCTTCTATCCCTCTCTTCTTTGCTTCACTCCTCTCTCCCTTTACCTTCCTTCCCTTCTTTTCTTTTCTCATATAGTCTTCTCTCCTTTCTCTCCTGTCCTTTGCCTTGCTTCACTCCTCTCTCCCTTTACCTTCCTTCCCTTCTTTTCTTTTCTCATATAGTCTTCTCTCCTTTCTCTCCTGTCCTTTGCCTTGCTTCTCTCCCTCTCTCCCCTTCCCCTCTTTTCTTTTCTCATATAGCTTTCCTCCTCTCCTTTGCCCCTCCTCTCCCTCTACACATGAATCTGCCAAACTGTCCAGTCAGAATATTTGCATTTTCTTCATCTCTAAGAAAAGCTTTGCTTCATCTGCAAATCTTTAAGTAATAAATGAGGATTCCAAGAGCTTCATGAAATGGAAAGTTACAGGTTCACCTGTCCTGGGTGTCATCATGAACTCTACCCACAACCAAAGGATTCCAATCCTCAGGCATAAAGAGAAACAAGTCAGTGTCCAGGCCCAGCCCCCCTCAATCTCCCTAAGTCTCACTTTCTTCCTCTGGGAAATGGGGACAATGATCTCTGTCCTGCCTCCCCCACATCAGAAGAATCATATGAGCTAAGAATGTCTCTGGAATCTAAAAAGTGTTCTATGAATGTGAGTGGCAGTTATTACCAATACACACAATGCCGTATGTGGAAATGCTTTGTTTGTTTATCTGAAATCTTCCTTGGCACTGCACAGCCACAAGATGGCAGGGGCAAAGCTTCATGAGCCTTTTGGGAAAGGACTGGGGCAAATGGTCAGAGATGAAAAAGGATGTGCAAAGTGAAATGGAACTTCCCATGGAGTCATGGATTGGTCCAGTCATTCTGGAAAGCAATTTCCAAACATACAAAAAAATTACAAAAACATTCATGCCCCACTGACCATAGATCCCATGACTCAGTACATACCAAGTAGGTCAATGACAAAAAGAAAGTTTCCATAAATATCAATATATTCCAAGAACTAGAGATGAAGCTGATGGCCATCCACAAGAAAATGCTTTGAGAACAATGGGTTGGAATATTCTTACACAATTGGAAATAATGAACGTGATGGATACAAAGAAATATGGAAGGACTTAGACAAACTGATCCAGAGTGAAGGAAGTAGAACCAGGAAAAGAACTTACAGAAGAAGCATAATAATTTCTATAGAAAGCACAAAAATCTGAAAGTGAACATTGTAATGAAGAGGTTTGTTTCTAAATAGGTGATGCAGAGCCCTCCCTTCTTTGCAGGAGTGAGAGACCACAGAGACCACCATGAACTCTGTCACACTTAATTTGTGTCGACCAGGATGATTATATTGCTCCCATATCCCCTTCCTTTTTTTATTCTTTGTTCCTGAGTAAAAGGTTGGGGGTGGGAGAATGATGCATTCAGAAATGAAGAGTAGATAAAACAAAAGATATTAACCAAAATTAATGGTTACAAAAAGAAAATACAAAGGAGTGGGGTGGTGGAAGCTTAGTAGATTAGAAGATCAATCTGAGACAAGAGTGTAGAGAGGCTGCCAAAGAAATCCGATGCCAATCTAGGTGACATTAAGAAAGGGACAGCATTCACAGCGCTGGCAGTAATGTTTCACTATCTGCTGTGTTAGATCACATTTGGAGCAGTGTGTTCAATTCTGGGCATCACATTTTAGGTCAACCAACTAAAATGCATCCTGGGATGACCAATAATAGAAAAGACCCAGAGCCTCATGGCCTATAAAGATGTGGTAAAAGGCCAGAGGATGTCTGACCTGAAGAAGACTTGGGAGTTACAGGACAATTCTCTCTGAGTATGTGAAGCCATGCTCATGAGAGCTTATGTTTGACACTAGATGAAAGAATGAGTAGAAATTAGAGGAAAAGAGATTCCATACATGAAAATGAAAACAATAATAATTTTTGTTGTTCAGTAATTTTTCAACCATATTCAACTCTTCAAGATCCATTTGAGATTTATCTTATTATATACATAAAAGGGAAAGCCAGCTATCTATGAAACCCCCATTTTGATGTACAATCCTCTGTTTCTGGTCTGCTCTGCATAAGCATAAGCCCATTCTTCTCTTATTGTAGCTGAGTCATTTTAGTCATGCCCAACTCCTTGTGTGCTCATTTGGGGTCTTCTTGGCAAAGACAGTGGCATTGTTTGTCATTACCTCGTCCATCTTATTTTAAAGATGAGGAAACTGGGGCAAACAGGACTAAGTGACTTGCCCAGGGTCACATAGTAAGTAGCTGAGCCCAGATTTGAACTCAGGAAGATGAGTCTTCCTGACTCCAGATCTGATACTCTATCCACTTCACCACCTAGATACCCAATAATAATTAGAACTCTAAAAGTGAATGGGCTGCCTCAAAGGTAGTGAGCTCACTGTCCCTGGAATTTTCCAGCAAAGCTCGAGATAATCACTAGTCAGAGATACATTACTATACTGTAGAGGTGGACTCGATGTGTCAAAGGTCTCACTGGGCTCAGAGATTCTATGCCACAACACTGCCATACCCAGAAGGCTCATAAGAATGTCCCTCATGGTTCATAAAGAAGACACCACCATTGAATCCAGTGGTTTCCCAATCTATATAGGACACCGGAATTTCCCCAAAGAAGCTCAACACTGGTTTCATCTGCCTTCGACAAGACCTTTCTCCTTCTGAGCCTCAGTTTCCTCATCTGAGAACTGGGGAAATTGCAGTAGATGACTCAAAGCCACTTTTAGCTCTAAAATGCGAGCCAAGTAACCCAGCAGCAACCCCAAGTTCCACCAAATCCAAACTAGAGATTGGATCCAAGTTCTTGAATCTACTCCAATCTTCAAGTATTCAGACCTCTGCAGAAATATCCTTTCCTGCCCAAGGTCAACTGGGTGGCTTTAGCCACTTTAGGCAGCAAAATAAAATAAGCTGGGGATACTGGCCCACTTCTGTTGGGCTTCTTAGTCAGTGCTAGCTCTTACATACCAACTCAGGGACAGAGGTGAACATCTGCATATGTGCACACATATGCACACACCACACATACATATAAACAATGCACACAAATATGACTCCTGGAGTTATTGCATCTAAAGATCACAGAGTCCTAGCAGCAGACAATCCCAGTGTTAGAAGGGACTCAGAGAACTTCTCCCCTCCACAGCCTCTCTGCCAAATGGTGATCTAGTGTGTGGTAAAGGCAATCTAGACAGCATAGCAGAGTGGTCCTGGTCTTGGAGCCAAAGGTTGGGGTTAGGGTTGGGGAGCCACTTCTTGGGTGCTACTTCCACTTCCCATGCCTCAGTTTCTTCCTCAGTAAAATGAGACAGGTCCCCTGCTCAAAATTCTGGGGATCCTTTCAATGGTCCACGCCCTCAAGAGAAGCTCTGACTAATCAGGAAGTTTTGTCTGATTTTGAGCTAAAAGTCACCTTCTGGAAGAGGCCCTCTCTCCTCGGTTCTGCTCTAAATTCTGTCCTCCTTCCTCCAGCCTCCCCAGTCCCTTCACACTAACTCTTTCACCCCATCTGAGAGAGTGTTCCTCCTTAGGTTTCCAGAGAGGCTTCAGCTGGTAGTCAAAGGCTAGGCAAGGACAGTAAGCAAGCAACTGCCTTAGCAAGTTCCCAGGACCCTCTGGAAATTGCTGCTAAACTACAATAAGTTCCTGAATCAAAAGAAGGAAGGAGATGTCCAAAGAGAATGGATGTGACCACCTGAGGTCCTGAGAAGCCCAATCTCCACATGGACTGCTCCTGCAGCCCTCAAGGAGTCAGTTGTGGGGGGCCAGGGGCCCTAGGGTTGGGCCTGCCCAGGACTGTGTCCAGGAGATCAGGGCTCTGCTCATCTGATAGCCTATTCGATAACCATCGATTGATTACAACTCAGTCTGCCTCAGTCAGATCCCTTACTGTAAACAAAAATAATTTGGAATTTTGTTGAGTCTTCTTCTTTTTGACCTCTGGGCCCTGGAACTTCAATGGTGTAAGAAATGACAAGAGGAGACTCTCCCTGCCAAAGCTGGCACCTGCTTGAGCTGCTGAGGGACTGGCCCAGGGTTATATGATCAGGGGAGTTTGGAGCCTGGACCCAGACGGAGGTCTTTGTGATTCTCTATAATGCGGGCCTTCTATTCACTCTATTGCCTGCCCTTGAAAGCAATGAGCCTTCATCTGTCCTTCCTTGCTCCTGATCTCCCTTAATTTCAGACCCCAAACTGGCAGCAGCTCCAAAGTCTCACTCCGCCAGCCCCAGCCTTCCATGCAGCTCTCAGACAAGCATTAAAACAGTGACTCTGGTACAGGAAGGTTTGAAAAGCACTTCACGTGGCTTTTCTCCTCTGATCGCCACAGCTGCCCCAGGAGGGAGGCGCTGCGGTTCTCACTCAAGGAGGTGCCCAGGGCCTCACAGTTAGGGGATATTGAAGGCTGGGTTTGCATTCAGGTCTTCTGACTCCAGATGAAGTGTCCTATCTACTCTGTCTCTCAGGACTTCTATTCCTGATCTTAGCAAAGTAATCTCATCTTTGGCTACTTCCCTTCTTAGCTATAAAATACTGGGACGTCTCTTGTTGTTCCGTCACATCCAACTCTCTGTGACTCTGTTTGGGTTTTCTTGGCAAAGATGTTGGAGTGGTTTGCCATTTCTTTCTTCAGACGAAGAAATTGAGCCAACAGGGTTTAGTGACCTGCCCAAGGCCACATGGCTAGTGAGTATCTGAAGCTGGACTTTAACTCAGGTCTTCCTGACTCCCTGCTTAGCCATTCTCTGTCTCTCTTAAGAACTTCACAATCTTCAAAGTGCCACGAAACATCCAAGTTGTTTCTTTATTATTATAGTTTTGTTTTTTCCCTTTGAGGGACAGGGGCAGCTCAGTATCCTTAGAATGCCTGCATCCAGGCTCCACTCCTTCCTAGCTGGGAGACCTTGGACAAATCCACTCCATTTCTCTCTCTCCTGCTTTTTCCCTCATCCATAAAACAGGCATAATAACATCTGTGAGGGCCCTCCTCACAGGACTTCCAGAGGGTGGATGGAAAATGAAGCACTGAGTACTGATAACAACCACAGTAAGTATCTGGCTGTGGAGTGCTTTACATATATCATCCCATTTGAGCCTGATAAGGAGGCAGGTATCTTCAGTATCATCAGCCCCATTTTATAGTTGAGGAGAGTAAGGCTCAGATAAGTGGAGGGTCACCTGGTCAGGAAGTGTCAGAGGCAGGATCTCAACCCAGGCCTTCCTGGGGTCAGGTTCCACATTCTGTCTCTGAAGCTTCAATTAAAGACTATGGAACATCCCTGACTGTTAGGTTTCACAGAAAGGTAAAGTTTCCTCAGGCACCAGGAGGGAAAATAGGATCCCCCTTTTTTTGCTGATACCACAGACATAAGGCCAGCAGAGAAAGTGCAATGCTATTGGGCCATGGACTAGCCACATCCCTTCCATAGTCCCCTGAAAGGAGACATCTCCACCCAGAGCCTCGATCCCTTCTTGGAAAACCACACAGACTTCTACCATGGGACAAAGAGAAAATGAGACTATTCTGCATGGCTGCATGCTTTGAGAGTAAACCCCTACTCCACTCCAGGCATCAACTTGCCCATCTGTAAAAAGAGAGGATTGGTTTGAATGGCCTCTCAGGACCTTCCAGGCTTTCTCTGGGCAGCATCTAGTTAGCATCATGGAGAGAGGTTCAATACTGCATTTGAGCAAACCAGGTAAGCTCTCTGAGCCTAAGCTTTCTTCCTCATCTATAAAACAGATAACAATAGCACCTATCTCACAGGCTTGTCAAGGATCGAATGAGATAATATATGCCCAGCACTTTGCAAATTCTAAAGGGCTGTATGAACAGTATGCTCTGACCTTTCATAGTCCAAGGCTCCACCCAGCTCTGACACTATAGCACTGTAGTCCAAAGGACCCAGACCTTGGTAGTCCTTTCATCTTCAGCTCTCTGGGTCTCAGTTCTATCTCCTGTAAAATGGGGCCAACTCCCACCTACTTTGGGCCTCTCCTACCTAGAGTATGAACAGGTAGCTCCAGCAGGGTAACGTGGAGAAAGTATCTTGTATACCATAAGGTAGGACTGTAGTCACGAGGAACACCGGGCCCTTTTTCTGAAGCCAATGGCCTTGGGAGGGGGCACTTGCTTGGTCCACAACAGGTATCATGGACCACTCCCCTAACCAGGTATCAGGATCAAAGGCGGTGATCATCAGAGGTACCTCGCTGAAGAAGCTCAGTTAATTGAGATCAGCTGTGTTCTTCAGTCAGCTGGTCTTTTGAGTGGCTAAAATATCAAAGCAAACACTTTAGAATAGGTAGAAGAGGTATTTCTCTGAGGCCACTCAGCAGTGAGCCAAGCAACTGCCATGCAGAGAAGTCAGCAGAACAGAATGAAAGATGAAGATCCAAAGTGGGACTTGTCCTGTCTAGCAGCACCCCAAATGCAACCTAGCCCAGACCTGTGCTTCCCTAATCTAGACCATGCTAGGAGCAGGCAGAAAAGGGGAAGGGAACTTGAGGAGAGGGGAGATGGGAAAGGAAGAAGAAATGAGCAAGAGGGAAGGGAGGAGAAGGGAGAAGAGGGGAAAAGGGAAGCAGAAAAAGAAAAGGAAAGAGAAAACCAAAGAGGGATATGGAACATGGAGAGAGAACAAGTTAGATGGGTAGAAAAGGTCCTTCAGCCAAGGGTATGCAGAGCTGCATTCTCACCAGGTCCCTGTCTAAGGGGCTAGCAGCCAGGAATGATTACAGTGAGAGAGAGAGATAGACGCCTCCCCTCCCTCCTCCGCCAATCAAGCAGCGAAGAAATGTTAGCAAAGGAGGGGTAGAACCAAATTAGAAGGATCCAGACATGGGGTGCTGAGATGGGGCTCAAAGCAAGGCCCAGGAGGAGGCATAAGCAAGATGGGCAGTCACTCAGCAGACAAACACTGGTCAAGGAAGGGGAAATGAAGGGCAAGTTGTAAAGAGCTTTCTCTCTGTGGCCCCCAGATTCCCTGTTTCTGTCCAGAGCACCTCCCAGTCAGTAGAGTTTCTCAAGCTAGGTTTCATCATCTATGCTTCACTCTTGCTTGGCCACCATGTCCAGTCTGCCACCAAAGCTTTGTAAAAGCTCTTGAGTGTGCCTCTTTTGTCTCCTCAGATCCCCCCCACACCACAGAGCCACATCACCTTGTACCTAGACTCATGCCATAGCCTCCCCAACTGGCTCCCCAGCCTCAGTTGCCAAACTGATCTTCCTAAAGTATGGTCAGACCTTATCACCCCCACCTCAACTCAATCAACCCAACTTACTCCCTATTGCCTCTGAAAGCAAACATGAAATCTCTTTGGTCTTCAAAGCCCTTTGTAGCCAAGCCCCCTCCATCTTTCCAGTCTTCACACACCTTCCAGCACCACCTCCCCACCTACTCACACACACTTTTCCAATTTTCTTACCTTCCTGAATACTAGGGAGTCATGGGACAATGGCCTCCTAGCTATTAGTCACACAAGAAGCTCCATTCCCAACCAGAGGCATTTTCCTGGCTGTCTACCCCTCACACCTGGACCATTGTCTCCTCATCTCCCCCTCCTTCAATCTTGCCTTCTACAAAAGCCCACTCTGGGCCTCCCTAATTCTAGGGCCTTCCTTCTGCAAAATTCCCTCCAATTCACCCTGTGCATAGCTCACTATACAGAGTTGTCTGCATACTGTCTCCCCCACTAGACTGGGAGTTCCTTGGGGTCAGGGTTGAACTCTTGCCTGTTTTTGTGTGTCCAGTACTTAGCACTGTGCTTGGCACATAGTAGGTGCTTTAAAATCTTTATGGACTGACTAAATTCCATGAGGACTGATAGGAAGGGGGTTGTATCTAGCCTTTATATCCTCTGTATACTTTATGGCATTTTAAAGGTTTAAAGGTCCTTTAAACATGTTTGATTCCTCCAAAAGGTAAGTCAATTGATTACACTGATGTTCTTGTAGAGAGGAATCCACAAGAAATCAAATCTCCAGGCCAGGTCTTGAAGCAACTTTCAGGGTTCCTTTGGTATACAGGGAAAATGGGAAATGAGCTGAGCAGAGGACTTGAGTTAAAGCCTAGCTCTGCCACCCAGTACCCTGTGGTAGCCTCAGCTTCCTCAGCTGGGAAAATGAGGGGGCTGAACCAGGAGCTGCAGATCTGTGCTAGGGAGACAATAGGCTTGAGAAAGCATCTCCCAAAGTTCATGCTTACTACGGAAGTATCCCAATTATGCAGACAAATGGGAGCTTCATCTGGGAGATGCTAATACAGGCGAGGTCAGGTGGGTCATCTGCATCATTAGGAGTTTCTGGTCAGGATTAAAAGCTTGCCTGGGAGTGGCTGTGTCCCACCCATCTCTTAGGAAGACTCTGAAGTCTGAGTCTGACAATAAAACTCCCCACCAAAGGCCCCATTCATTTACAACCCCTTTTTGACCAGGTAATTGTCCTCACTGACAGCCATTCATGTGGGACCATTCTTGTCTGTTTTCATTTTTCTGTAGCTCACTTTTTCTGAGTTGACTGTAAACTTAGAGCTTCTAAAAAACTACTTAGTTCAGAACGATCCACACAGGAAGTCACTTCTTTAAAAATAAAAAGAAAAATCATTTTAAGAGGTCAGTACATAGGATGGTTCTGGCATTTACACAGAAATGCTCCAAAGCTTGATGAATTCAGTAAAAATGTTACTGTCTCTCTGGATATGATGTGGACTCCCAGTATCAAGGCAGTGGACCAACTAATGAAGTCCTCACACTTCCTAGCTTGTTAAAAAACAGGTGGAATCCTATTGTCAAAGGATCTAGCCAGAAGGAAGCCTCCTTTGACTTCTACCTTCTTTCTGAGGATACCTGTCACTGATGGTATCACTTTAAAGAGGGATAAAGAGAATAATGGAAGGTCACTGCCTACCCAATAGAAAAACATCTAAGGAACCACACCATCATGGAGGAGGCAAAATCACTGGATTGCCTTAAGTAAAGAGTTTCCCTAACAGACTACTGCCTCATTTAATGTGTGAGCTATTTAAAAATAAAATAAAACTTGAGAGAAGTTACTTATATTTATATGTACAACTTTAGGAGGAAGGACATTTAATGCTAATGGCACATTTCAAGGAATCCAATGGGAAACTGATGAATGGGGCATTGAAATACATCACTTGGTTTGACTGTATTTCTAACTGATATTGATAATGTTCTCATGCATTCAATTGACTGTCAGTTTCATCACTCACATGTGCCTCTTAATTGAACTTCAATCTTCATTGCATCTTGCTATACCAGGCATGGCCAATGCATAAATTCATTCTAGGGGACAAATGCATCACACCTGAACAAAAGGGACAGTGAATTGTCCTTACAATTCCTCAGCCACATGGCCAAGTTCATAGAGCACTGGGCTTCTAATCAGGAAGACATGAGTTCAAATATCATTGAAGACCACTTAACTGGCTGTCTAATCCTGGGTGAATCACTAGACCTCTGTTTGTCTCAGTTGTAAAATGGGGCTAATATTAACATCATCTGTCATGCAGGGTTGTTGTGAGGACAAATGAGATGATATCTGCAAAGCATTTAGTTCAGTGCCTGGCACAAATTATAATACTTATTTCCTGCCCTCCACAGAGACAGGCATTTGTAAAAAGTCAAGAGCAGTGAAACATCCCTCTCTTCAAACCCCACTAGGAGGTCACTGTCCAGCTGGTGGGGAGGGAATTCCTCGCTCCTGAACAGAATGAACTAATTGAGCCCTTTGGTAAAAACACTAGTCTTGACCACCCCTCAGGTCTTGCCTGAAAATCTCTCAGACAGTCCCTTTAATGACCCTTCCAAGTAGGAGCTCGCCAATCATTGACCAACTCTCTGAAGAAAAGGCCAAGCTCACATTAAGTCCACCAAACTCATTTCATTGGTGACCTCTGATGGATTTCAACTCCGGGCTTCCCAGAGAGAGACAGGCAGCTTTATTAGCCTGCTACACCACCTCCTCCTCCTCAGGTCCCCCTCCCTTTTTCTCCCCTCCCCCTTCCCCTTCCCTCCCTTCTTTACGAGCCCTTGTAATATAAAATGCCACAAAGGGAAACTGGGGAAAAACACATCCAGCCACAGATCTGAGTTCCAACCCATCAGGCCACATCTTTATCGTCATGCAGCGCTTCTCTCTAACTTGGAAGTGAGAGAAAAAAATAGGGGGATGAGGAGGAGTTTGTTTTTAAAAAGTGTTTTTCTTAAAAAAAAAACACAAAACAAAACAAGAGGGGAGCTGCCTGTTCCGGGGAGTTCAGATTGAAGGCAAAAAGGCTTGCTTGGATCCGAAACCATCGTGGGCCAAATCGAATCTCTAGGTACCAACCGCCTTCTTTAATGGACTTTCAGCCTCCGCCAGATTCCATCACGACACCTACTAAATAGTTGCTCCCCTCCTAACCACCATCATACACCCTGAAACAGTCTGGAAGTAGGTACTATGATCCGGGAGAAGGTGGATCAGAAACCCAGGGCCCTCCCATAATCCGCGAAGAGCTCCTCAAACTCTCCCCCCAACCCCCATGGAAGGAAGCCCTGCTACAGATGCGGGGGAGGGGGCGGAGGGAAGCCGCAAGAGAGACCTCGAGCCAGGAGGTGTCCTCCTTTTTAAATCGACTCAGAGGAGTCATCAACTTGGAGTTTTACGGGGGGTGGAAGGAACCCACAGTACTCGGAACCCTTAGCTAGCACTTCGCATCAGGTCTGCTTTTTTCTTTCTTTTCTTTTTTTGAGGAAGGGAAAGTCTCTGATTTGATTCCATCCACTGATTAAGCATCTTTGTGCTCGATTGAGTCGGGGATTCTAACCCCTCCCCCTCCAAAAAATGGCATCGTAGCAATCAAAATGGTAATGTTCGGCATGAATGGGGCCCCTCCCCCACCGCAAACTCTGCAGACTTTTCTCCATATAGAGGGGAACGAAGATCCCCCCCCCTCCACTTCGACACAAAATGGGAGCTCCCACTACCAAATGGGGAATGCTGACCAACTCGGGGACAATGAGCAGAGCTGGGGCTTGAAAAAAAAAAAGATCCATACACACAACACCAAATACAATTCATTCATTTTCCAAAGCCGTCCCTCTCCCTTCTGCTTCTCCTCCTCTTCCTCTTCCTCCCCCTCCTCCTCCATGACTCTCTTTCAGACCCACAGAACCAGCCATGTTTCTCCCCCAACCTTCCCTCACTTTCCAACTTTCCCTGCGACTCCTTAAATAAGATACTGAAATCCCAGGTTCCTCTCCGCACCCCCTCCCCCATCTTCACCCCAGGCCTTAGCCACCAACATCCTTATCCCCTTCTCCCACCCTCCCTCAACAGCAGCTTTCTCAACTACGGCCTCCTCCCTCCCTTCCCAACCAAGAAAAATTAACCTAGAGGTCTTCCTCTTTTCACTAGCCAGGGGGGGAAAGATTTGGCAAATAATTAAATTCGACTGAAGGTGGGGGCGGGGGAGAGGAGGGTCTAAGACTCAGCTCCAAGTTTGGTCCCAAAGAGCTATGCAGCATTCCGAAGGAAAAGCGATCGATTCAGGGAAGGGATCGGAGGGAGGGAAGGGAGAGAGTAAGAAAGAATGGGGGAGATCTAGAAAAAGAGAGACAGCGGAGGGAGAGATGTAGGGGAAAGGAGGAGGGGCAGGGGGGAGAGAGAAAAAAGGGAGAGGGGGAGGAGAGAAAAGAAAGCGAAGAGAGAGGGGGAGGGGATGAGAGAGAGAGAGAGAGAGAGAGAGAGAGAGAGAATGGGCCGGGGGCGGGGGAGGGGGGGAATCTCCACCAAAGGGGCTTTTGGAAAGCTGCGGGAGACGCAATTGGACGCGATGTAGAAAGTTCTTAGCTATGGGGGGAGGGGAGGGGTGGAGGCGGAGGGGAGGCTGGGAAGGAGAAAGGGGGTCGGCGGGGAGAAGCTTTGCAATCCGGCAGATCCTGGATGGGTTTTGCAGGCTACCAGGTTTTGCAGAAGTACAGAAAGGGGAGGGGGAGGGGAAGGGGAGGGGAGGAGGAGGAAAAGGGGGAAAGAAGGAAGGGGAGGGGGAGGAGCAGGGGAGAGGAGGGGAGAGGAGGGGAGAGGAGGGGAGAGGAAGGGAGCCGCGTTTGCAGAGCGTGGAAGACGTTTCCGCGGCATCTGTTCGTGGTGCTGAAACCTAACCACGCCGGCTCTTCGCCATCAGCTGATCTCAGCTGAACAAACTCACAATGGCCAACTTTTTCCTCAGCCTGGAGGGAGGGAGGGAGGGAGGGAGGGAAGAGGGAAGAGGGGGGAGGGAGGGACACAAGAAAGATGGGAAGGGGGGAGGAAAACCCGACATCTTCTCCGAGGCAAACTTTTTTTTTTTTAATGAACAAAAAAAAAGAAGACAGAAGCTTTAAGTTTGGGGGAATTGTCAGCTGAAGTCGGCTTTGCTGGTTACGGGGTTTTTTTGTCTTTCTTCTCTCCCTGCCCCCCTCCCCCTTCTGCCGGGGCAGGACCTTGGTGGCGAAGAATACCAGGGAACAAACAGAAGTTCAAGTGCCCGGGCCGGTGCGGGGGGGGGGGGGGGGGGCGGGGGAGAGTGGAAAGAGGGAACGGGAAAAGGGGAGGAGGAAAGGGAAGGGTCTGCAGCCTAGAAAAGAAATCGGTCAATTGTGGAGGGGGAGGTCTTCCAGTGATCGATGAGAACCAGCTCTGCCACAGAAACCAGAAACTGCTGACAAGTCTCTTCTGCCTCCCCAGACCCCCATATCCCCCCTCCCCGAATACGCAAAAGGCCAGTAATACCAAGGAGCTCGACAGCAGCAATGTCCCTATTCCTAAAATATGTCGACCAACTCAAAATGGAGGCCTCGGTGGGGGGCCGAGGGGGTGGGGGGAGTGGAGTCTTGAACGCAGCTTGGGCCGAGGGGAGGCAGAATAATTTACATCCCTACTCCTGGCCCTGGCACTGACCCAGAATGCCTCTGGGGTCGCTTCCGAGCCACAAGAGCCCACTTGGGCTCCCCGCAGAACTTTAGGATTCCGGCCTAAGGACATTTTTAGCTAACGCAACCACTTTTCACACACTGAGAAAGTGCATTGTCCAAACCCTGGTCACCTCGGGACCGACAGATGAGTGAAGAACGGCGGGAGCCAGGCTTACTTGTCTCTGGTTAAGGGCAGCTAGCCGGGGATGCCTCTCCGGGAGCTGTTTCTTAAGGTCGCCGTTCTGCAGAAAAAGCGATAAATAGAAAGAAATGACTGATACCGGGAAGAAAGCGGCGGATGCCCAATTCCCCAGCAAGGAAGGCTAGGGAGGGGGCCCAGGGGAGCGGAAACCCCACAGGCAATCTGGACCTGATAAAGTTTCTCCCTCTCGGCACCTGGCACTAGGGTTTTTAATGTCAACGGGTGAAACCCCAGCGGCAAGCAGGCAAGGTTTGCATTTACCTGTGGCTCTCCAAGCCTCATCTGAGCAACTAGTTTGGGCCGGTCTTTCTCTTAATCACCCCAAAGGAGGGATCCCGATGGCTTTCAAGTTTAGTGAGTGTTTTCTTTAAAAAACGAACCCCCAACAGTCACACATAGGAATGAGTGTGAGAGAGGAAGACTGTGCGTGTGAGTATGTGTGTGTGTGAGTGCGAGTGAACTGGAGAAGTGGGGGGGAAGGAACAAAGAGCCAAGTAAACACTGCTAGTCAGTTTCAAGCAAAGCTCATAAATATTCAAGTCTCGTCCTAATCTCTCCAACACACACGCACGCACATGCACACTCACTCTCCCTCTCTCTCACATTAGTATACACGCTCACACACACACACACACACACACACTCAAGCACACTCACCCAAGCACCAGCAGCGGCAAGATCACTCCGGATTCCGACGAGAACAACCCAGAACTCCCGGGAACATTTTGTAAAACTACTTTGACCAAGTGGGCGAATGGTGAAGGAGAGGAAGGGGGAAGCGGATTGCCCTTAGCAGGTCTGAAGGGGGGATTTTTATGCTAACCCCGAACTTCCCCTCCTCTCGCTTCCGAGTCCCCCCACTCCCAGACCCGCAGCACGATACAGATTCCTATCTGTATTTGCCCTGAGCAAAGGGGAGGAGGGGGGGGGGGGAGAGAGAGACAGAGAGAGAGAGAGAGAGGAAGAAACTAGTTTTTTTTTTTCGTCTTGAGCTTCTAACCCGACAGCCAAGCAGATCCCTCGGTTCACACCGAGCCCCAGTTCTCTCCGGGAGACACTCTCTCTCTCTCTCTCTCTCCCTCTCTCTCTCCCTCCCACCCTCTTTCTCACCCCCAAATCTCTCGGTCTCTCTCGGGGCTAACTCCCAAGACTAGAGCCAACCTCCACTTACCTGATGACCCTGGATCCCCACTTTTAACGCCTCCTGGAGGCTCTGGAGCTCCATTCCTGTTACTTGTCGGGCACTTTCCAGCCACTTGGAGCCTCGAGTCCTGGGAGGTTGTCAGGCCTCACAGGGGAGCGGAGATGAGGCTACGATCCCCCTCACGTCCTCCCGGGGAAAGAGGGAAGGGGGAAAGTTGACGGGGCGGGGGAGGGGGGAGGAATCAGCCCCCTCCCCCACCAAAAAAATCCACAGCAAATAACCTCTGTCCCCTAGCCGGACCACGGTAGCCACCCCCCTCCACCTGAGCTCCAGGGGAAAAGAAGAAAAAGCGGGCGAAGAGCGGCGCCAGTCAGGGTAGGCAGGAACAACTCCGGGAGCTGCAAAGCAAGTTGGGAGTGTGCGAGTGGGGAGAGCGCGACTTAGTGCCGAGTGGGAATGGGAGTGGGAGTGGGGCCCGGGCGCAGGACTCGGCCTCCCCGGGGGAGCCCCGACGGCCCAGCCCCCGGCTGCGGTCCAGAACCCGCCTTCCAGCCGGAGCGAGGCAGGCCGGCTGGCAGGCAAGGAGGGAGGCAGGGACTATATTTCCGTGCCCGAGTGCGCGCCTGGATTTCCCTCGGCCTCGAGAAAAAGTTGTGCCTCGGCCGTCAATGCTAATTCGGCAGTGCCCGGATGGAGCGGGCAGGGGAGGAGGGAGAGGAGGGGGGAGAAGGGACTGGAAGAATCCTCCGCCCCCCGCCCCCCCCCCCGTCGGTACATGCGCACTGGGGGCTCCGCGGCGAGCTGGAGAGAGAACAAGGGAAGGGGAGGGAGCAGGGGCAGAGGGAAGGGGGAGGGGGAAGGGAAGGAGCTCAGGGATCGGCCCAAACTTGCAAAGTGCCGGGGTCTGGTCCCCCACTCTGACCTCCCCGCTCCCCCACACACACCAGTGCCGCGAGGCTGCAGGGTTGTTGCTCGAGCCTCGGTCTCCCTCCCCCCAAGCCTGCCCGCAGCGTCCGGACCCGGCCCCCGACATGCGGGTGGTCGGGCGGACAGCCGCCCCGCCTGCCCAGGGGCATGGAGGGTGCGAGGTGGGGAAGGGGGCACCAGCCTGGCAGGAAGGGCCAGGGGGTGGGGGCGACGCGACGTCACTGACTGCTCTGCTTCCAGTCGTTCCCCTCCCTCTCACCCTGCCCCTCCCTGCGGGTCTCTCTAGGTCTCACTCTCGCTCTCACTTTCTCTCTCTGACTCCACCTTTGTCTCTGCCTTCCCTTCTCTCTCTCTCTCCCTCTCCCCTTCTTCTGTCTTCCTCCCCCTTGTTCCCCTCCCCTCTCTCGGTCTCCCACCCCTTTTCTCTCCCTCTCCCTCCCTTCCTTGTTCCCCTTCCTCTCTAGCTCCCTGACTTTCTCTCTCTGCCTACACTGTTCTCTGTTTTTCTCCTCTCGGGTCCCCTGCACTTCGACTTGAGAAATTTCAGTGTGAGATTTTTATATATGTAAACGAAGCCTTCCCCAAGAGAGATTCTCAGACTACGGGAGGCACCGGCATGGCTTTGGCTAGTCACCCCTACCTTCCCTTCCTTCTATCCTTCCCCCCAAAAAAGATGGCAAATGACTGGAATGGGGCACAGGATAGTCACTGCCTAGGGTCCCCGGAGCTCAAGTTGTCTGCTTCTGCATGAAGGTCCCCAAAAGGCCCCCCCTTCCCCTGGATTGGGGTTCCATGGAGCAGGGCCCTGGGGGTCAACTCTGTGCCCCCAGAGCAGAGAGGATGTAAAGCCTGTCCGGGTTGTGGAAGGGGAGACATATGTTCATAATTCCTGCACCACCATTCCCCCTCCCCAATAAAATAGTCTCTGTGAGTTCATTTGATCAGGACACAAAGGTCTCCCTGGGAAGGGGGTGTTAGGGATTGACTATTCCTTTTTATAAGCTACAGCACCCAAAGAGAGAGACCAAGATGGGGGCAGCATGTACTGTCTCTGCCCCCCACCATGACCCAGGCATATAATAATGGGGAGAGAGACACTGGACAGCCCAATGACAGGGAGAAATCTCATAAAATACAGAGGCTGCTCTCCCAAGTCTCAGCCAGGATTTTCTAGAAGCTTAGTATACCCAGAGATGTGTTGGAGAGTGGGTGGCAGATCCAGAGATTTGTTCAGCCTGTTTCTTGCCTTCCAAAAACTGATAGGTGACCTGTAGCAACAGCTGATGCTGACCTCACTTTGGACTGTTTTCAAAGCACACCCCTCCCAAGGGCCCTGTTTTATGGAACATAGGAATCACTAACTCTTTTAGGGCTGAGGAAACTGAGACCTAGAGAGGTGATGTGATGGCTTACCCACAGTCACAGGTCTAGGTGGGATTTGAAAAACATTTCTTCTAACTCCTCCCACAGTGCCTTGGAAGACCTTGGGGTGTGAGAACACAAGAGAGAAGGCAGGTGTCTCTGCCAGCTGAACAAGATTGAGGAATTCTGCTCTGTGCCCTCATCACTCTGAGCATAGAGTTAGACTTGGAGGAAGGATGTGCTCAGCTCAAACTGGTCCTTCCATGGTAAGTGGAGTCATATGTGGTGACTTAGCATCTTTCTTCAGCCCCCTGCCCAGACCTTGTGGGAGAGGCTTCCTCAAGATTACCTCTGTAAGGGGTGTTGTAGACTGCATCATCCTGAGATGCTGGGGGGCCCTGGCCAGTGTTGGAGCTGCCTTTGTTTGGCAGGGTTGATTTCTTACAGTTTCATTTTTTGTTTTTCTTCAGGGAGAGGGGATGGAGGGGAAGAAATAAATACTCACTAATTTAAAAAATAAAATTTAATTTCAAATTCTTCCATAGACATCAGTTATCATGTGTTGTAACCAACTGGGATTTCTTTACCCAAACATCAATCGCTGCCATGCTGCACCGTGGAAAGGAGAATTATCTGGCACCATAGACCTGCAAGTTCATTATTGTAGGGACTCCCAGCTGAGGAAATCCCTTCTTCCAGTGCAGATTGGCCTTGGTAAGAGAAGCTGGCAGAACACTTTCAGGCTGCAAAGAACTTCCTGTCTATCTTGTCTCACTGGATCCTCACACCCACCTCAGACAGAGGCTCTTTATTGGGTGAGATAACTGAGGTCCTGGGATGGTGAGGGCTGTCTGCTTGAGCTAGTGTTCGGGTAGGCTTAGAGGTCATGCTTCATTCCAAGCTGAGTACTCTAGCCACTAGGCTACACTTTCCTTTGAACCTGGATCCTCTGGTGCCAGTGGCATCCACCAGGTCTGCACATCTCTCCCAAGTGGAGCAGGGACGAAGGCTGTGGAAGGGGGTCACAAAAGGCATTTTTCATAGGTTTTTAGCATGGCAAACAGATCCCTATTATGCTACCGTTCACCAGTAATAACCACCATAGAGAACTCTGGCTCACTTGGGTTCAGTCTTCTAAGTCTTCCGATTCCTACGCTTCAAAAGCAAAGAGGGTAGGATCAAGTGCACTGGGATTGTTTACCTATTTTGTATCCTAGAGAATGGGTGAATAGGGTGGGGGGGAGGGGCAAAAAGCACTTATCAAGTACCTACTACGTGCCAAGAACTGTGCTAAGCACTTTATAAATATTTTATTTGAGCCTTACAATCATCAAATAACAACATTCAAATTTCATTGATCCTGTGTGCCCATTTTATAATTGAAGAAAATGAGGCAGACCAAGGTTAAGTGACTTGCCCAGGATGACATGGGAGTAAGTATCTAAGGCAGGATTAGGAATCTAGTCTTCCTTACTACTGGCCTAGTGCTCCACCCACTGAACCACCCAGCTGCCTCTAAGTAAAGTCTAGTAAAGCCTAGGGACTCCTCAAAATCATGCTTTTGAGTGCATAAAATAAACTCCATTGGATTACTGAGGGAAGCATTTATGCATTAAAAAAAGAACAGGACAAGTTCATGGATGGTCAGGTTCAGGTCTCTTCCAGCTCTACCTGCTAGCAACCTTTAATCCAAATAAGAGAAAGCTCACAGGGGGCTTAGGAAGAAATGATGGTTGCAGGTTTTCCTTGAAGCTAACCATTTCCTTCATTCATTTGTGAAAGAATTTCCAGAAGACTTCTTGGTGGGTGAGGTCGTTTTGTTGGGGGTTAAAAAGGTCTAGGAATTCACCAGGTGAGGAAATTGTAGAGGGAAGAATGGGGGGAGGAAGGGAGGGGAGGTATGGAGACAGAAAAGCACAAAGCATGTTGGGAGTGCACACAAGAGGCCAGTTTGGCTAAAATCCAGAGTCACCCAAGGGACCAGTTCACCAGAGCCTGGACAGCCAGGTAGCACCAGGTGAGAGGGGGCCCAGAATGCCAGGCTAAAGAGTTTACATTGTCTTCAGCAGGTCAAAGAAAGTCACTGAAGAGTCAATCCCCTAGAAATATCTCCCTCCTAGGAAGATCACTCCCCCACAAAGCTAAAAAGGTGAGAAGTATGCTCTTCGAAGCCTTTTTTCTAGGGGTAAAAGACTCTTACAATTATCTTTCAAAATTTTCATGGCTTTATGAGAGGCTTTTCAAAGACTGAGAAATATGTTACTCCAGTGTATTCTGAATTAAATCAAAACAATGAGCCCTGTAAAAACAAACAATTATGAACTCTGATAAATTCAGTGATGAGCCATGATGAAACACTTTATCTTTTTCCTTGGTAGAGACTGGATGGATTCAAGTGCAGGATGAGACACATTTTTGGACATGACCAATCTGGGGATGTGTATATTTGTTACAAGGGCTTTTCTTTTCCAGGGGGGTTAGGTGTGGAATGGAGAGAAAATAAATGCTTGCTAATTGAAAAGAAATTAAAT
>CM053770.1:247786905-247921168 GCA_028658325.1 Potorous gilbertii | reverse complement strand
ATTTAATTTCTTTTCAATTAGCAAGCATTTATTTTCTCTCCATTCCACACCTAACCCCCCTGGAAAAGAAAAGCCCTTGTAACAAATATACACATCCCCAGATTGGTCATGTCCAAAAATGTGTCTCATCCTGCACTTGAATCCATCCAGTCTCTACCAAGGAAAAAGATAAAGTGTTTCATCATGGCTCATCACTGAAATTATCAGAGTTCATAATTGTTTGTTTTTACAGGGTTGTTATCATATGAATAGCTCTCGGGCAAGGATGATTTTGAAACAAGACAGAGGCTGGAGTCCTTAGTAAGGAGCAGGAGCAGGGTAGAGCCAAAGAGGGACAGGGTTTCAGCTGCAGGCCTGAACATGGAATCTCAGGGTTGAAAAGCAATTCTGCAGACATCTGGTGGACATACCCAGCACAAAAGAGGAAGCTCTTCTACCAAATGCCCAAAAGGTAGCTGGCCATGCATTCACCAGAGACCTCCAGGGCTGGTCAATGCACAGACAGGCTGATTTTCAGAGCTAGAAGGAACCTCAGGGCAACCAGTATGCAGGCAGGAATAAGACCTTCAGAGGTGGGGACCCTCCCCATTAAATGCTCTTAATGCCCTTCCAAAGTCACTCCTTCCACTTTGGGACAGTTCTCACTATTAGGACATTCTCCTTGACATCAGACTTAAATCCACCTCCCTACAGCTCTCACATTACTCCTATGGAGCCTAAGCATAAACTGAGAGTGGTCTGGGACAGGTTGGTCACAAAGATGAAAAATGGCTGCTTACCATTGATGTGTTCTTCAATATCTCTCTCCCCAGGGAGTTTGGGTGTCAATTTTGCCTTAGTACGGAAAAGATGTTAAAGAAGGAAAATCATAAAGAGAATTTCAAAAGCAGCTTAGAGTCTCTAGTACTTCATAGTGTTAAAGTATGTGGCAAGGTGGACATTTTAAGAATCCAGGATATGACAAGACTGTGAGAGAGAGCAGTGTTGTCCACTAACAGAAGGCAGCCCATTGTGATGGAAGCAGCCTGGGACTGAGAATCATGAGACAAGTACTCTAGTCCAGATGTGTTAAGTACAATGTGGCCCATAACCCTCCCAAGTATAGCCCAATTAGGGTGAAAATGAAATTGGGAAATACTTAACCAAACAAATAAAAGTACATAAATAGGTATTCTATCTTAAAGCTAAGTCAAAATAGAACCCACAGGGATTCTAATGTACAGATTAATGACCCCCCATTTCCATGATTTTTTTTTCGTTTTTGTCTTCCCTAACACCACAGTTGTAGAAAGCCTGGCTATAGCAAACAGGGAGCTCACAATTTTAACCTAAGGGCAAAGGCTCAAATCTACATGGATCCAGTTCTCCGGACTTTTATAAAGCTTTCTTAAAAATACAGGCTATCAATAATATTATCATAGGTTGGATCCCCCAATTTAGAGTAAAACCCTGATCACTTGGACAGAGTTAAGCCCAAGACCTATTTAAAGCTTGTATATGGAGGCTAGCTGCTACCATCTCCCATTTGTACTCTCTATATGCAATTAAAGACTTAGAATACACCCAAAGCAGCAATGAAAATTTATCTCAAGATCACTGACTTTAAAATATTCTCTAAAACAACAAAGAAATAGTTTAAAAGAAAGAGAACACTCTATGTTTAAAACATCTACCCTTTCAGATGAAAAGAAAGAGGGAAAAAGAAAGAGGCACTGTGCCAGCCACTCTAGTTTCTTAGGTAGGAGAAAGTTCACCAATGATCAGCCATTCCACACTCTTATCACCACTCTCCCATCTTTCCTAGGCAAACAGAGGTTCTGGCTGCCCTGTTGGAGCCAGACAGGGCTTAACCCTATTCTCTTCTGTCTCTGCCATTGGCCCATCTGTGCATCTTTGTGTCTGCCTCACAGGCTACTGCTAGAGCAACCACAACCAGTTGCTCCTCTACAAAACCAAAAGCCAAAAACCTTCACATTCTTGCTGCTCATGTTATTCTATCTCAGGCAAGCCCTTCCCCAGGGAGCTCCAAGGCTCATTCTTGGGCTTTCAATCCAAGAAGGTTCAACCCACCTTTGAACTTCATCTCTCCTCATGCATTTCTGTGACTCAGAAACACTATAACAGCAAGAAACAAATGAGGGGAAAGTAAATTTTAAAAGAGTTTACCAAGATCGAACTAAGTAGAATCCTCCAGAGGGCATTGAAGCATGAAACTGAGGTGTGTTGAGGGAGGTGGAACATAGAAAAGATCTGTGAGGATGTTTCAGAGTGCCCTCTTTACACCATCAAGGACAGCAGAGTCACCACATTTGGGATCTACCACAACCTTCTCAAGATGTGCTGGCTTAGGTAGTAATAGGACTAAAAGGGGGAGAGTAATTGTCCTCAATCAACTATACTGAGAACAGGTCCAAATTGGGCATGACACAATGTGAGGAACATTGAGAGATTAATTTATATCGTGTCTGAAAGCGGATATTGAAGACTTGAGGGGAAAATTTGGACCTTGTTGTGTGTGTTTGTGTGTGTGTGTGTGTGTGTTCGTCCTTCATTGCCAAAGAAGACCATGACAGCAGAGAAATAATAACAGGACTTGCACTTGACTTTGTTTTGAGGGAGGGAGGGCTGTGCAGGTCTCCAGCCTCACTTTTGCTCCAGAGTCATCTGAATCCAGTGACTAGATATTTATCAGGACGACTGAAGATGACCCAGAATGAGGCAATTGGGGTTAAGTGACTTGCCCAAGATCACACAGCTAGTGAGTATCAAGTGTCTGAGGTAAGATTTGAACTCAGGTCCTCCTGACTCCTGCACTGGTGCTCTATCCTAGAGCACCACCTAGCTGCCCTTTGGACCTTGGTATTGTCACCAAAAAAGTATCATGTGCTAAATGAAGTGAGAAGAGCCAGGAGAACATTGTATACAGCAATAGAACACTGTTTGGAGACTGACTTTGATAGACTTAGCTCTTCTCAGCAATGCAAGGATCTAAGATAATTCCAAAAGACTCATGATGGAAAATGCCATTCACATCCAAAGAAAGAACTATGGAGTCTGAATGCAGATTGATGCATACTGTTTTCACTTTTTTTATTTTTTCCTTCTCAAGGTTTTTCCTTTATGTTTTGATTCTTCTTTCACAACATTAATAATGCGGAAATATGTTTATATATAACCAATGTCAGATTGCTTGCTATCTTGGGGAGTGGGGAAAGGAGGGAGGAGGAGGATTTGGAACTCAAAATCTTATAAAAGCTAATATTGAAAACTAAAAATTAAATAACTATGTTTTAAAAAGAATTGTGGCAACTATATCCATAACTATCCATACAACTATCCATTTGGATATCCAAATATCTAAAATTTCAATTTCTATGGACTGAGGTCCATCTATAACATTTTTTTCTGAGAATAATGTGTAGGTGTCTTGAGGTCATCCTTGGTGAAGATGTGAGAGGGAGATGATAAGGTTTCTGCAAGTGACATTCTCCAATAAAGCTCATCTTTACAGTGTAGTCACACATACTAGTCATTGAAATAAGAACACAGATACTACATGAGTCCCCGGCATTTATTGAATGACTTTTAAAAAAAACTTCATTCGGTAGCACAAAATATCTCTTTCAAAGCTCTCCTACAGCAAGTTGTCTCTCATCTAAGTCACATCAGATTCTTTGAAAAAGGTGTCCAAAAATTTTAGATTATTAATATTAAACAATGGATAAAACCGAGAGAAGCGTCTTTATCAAAGGCAATTGACACATGGAGCTGTCCAATGTACAGTTGAAATCACCTACAGATAGTGAGATCCCTTGAACACCCATGATTACAATCAATCCATCAATCAACAAGCATTTATTGATCATGTACCAGGCCCTGTGCTAGGTGCTAAGGACATGAAGAAAAAAGTGAGACTATCTTCTATCAAAGGAGACAAAAGATAAACACACATATGTGTACATGTGTGTATATATGTGTATGAACCCTTACACACACATGCAGGCTCAATTTAACTTTGTTAGGAAAATACAAGTTGCTGGAAAGGTGAGGACAGTCTCCCTGAAGAAGGTGTTTAAGTTCTAAAGAAAGCCAGGCGTTCCAAGAGGTAAGGAATAGCATTTCAGACAAGAGGGAAGGATCACCAATTTGAATCCTATAGTAATAAATAAACAAAAACACCTGCTGCACATTGAATAAGCAATGGCTCATACACACAGACTGGTAGGACTATTTTTGATGTATGTAGATGCTGCTTTGATGGATAAAAAAACTGAGTTGAAAATGTTAATGAATTCATAGTTGCTCTTTGTCGTTAAGTGTTTTCTCTGTCAATGGGTACCAACAGTAAAACACTATTGTAGGGATGTGTGTGCTTGCGCATGTGTGTGAGTGTGTGTGTGTGTGTGAATGTGAGTGTGTGTGTGTACACCCTTTTCCAAATACAAAATCCTCTTTAGCACTCAAAGTTCTTCATAACCTTCTCCCCAACAAATAGTGTCCAGCCCAAAGACAGTGGTCTCCTTGTGGTCCGACCAATGAGACTCTGCACATCTGGACTCTGGGCATTTTCTCTAACATCTCAGCTTCTTGGCTTCCTTTGCTTCCTTCAAGGTCCATCTTCCAAGGAAGCCTTTTTCAGTCTCTCTTAATTCCAGTGCCTTCCCTTTGTTAATTATTTCCTGTTTATCTTCCACGTATCTTGTAAATATTTATTTGATTGTTTCCTCCCTTGTGTAAGCTTCTTGGGGGCAGAAACTATCTTTTGGCACACAGTAGCACTCAAGAAACATTTGTGATTGAAAATGAATTGGGAATCATTGTTCTAGCCCACATTTATCTTGGCCATGGGGATAGCATTCAACATCTGTGGAAACCTTTATGGCCATCCATTGTAATAGACTGTTGGCCAGTTGCTGGGTGGAAAGGCAGTGCAATGGAAGCAATCAGCCCCCTGAGAAAGAGAAGAGGCAGAGGTCCAGGCCAGTCAGACCACCCAACTACCTTGATCACCATCTCCACTCCAATTTTGAATGAGATATCCCAAGAGCCTTGGGAATAGTAGTGTCTCCCAAACCAGCTCCCAAAGTCATTAATGAGGGAAAAAATCACTGTGCAGAAGGAGGTCACCTTTCTTAACAGCAGCAGCAAATGCTGGCCAATGGGGAGCTCTGGGAGTGGTAGTATCCCCCAGACCACCAATCCTACCTCTTAGGAAGCAGCCCCCATGGAGAAGCAGACTGACACCTGATCTGCCAGGCAAGTACAGGGGCCTCATCAAGGGGTTTACCTTCAGGAACTGATGCGACTATATTGACAGAAATAACACTGAAGATAATCATTGTCTAACTCCTCAGGACCACAGGTCCTTCCCGGTGCAGCTGAACTGTGCTTTATGTGATGACAGGCTGTCTTGCTTAGCTATTGGTATCCCCAGCGCTTAGCATGGTACTTGGTACATATGTGCTTGATCCTGCCTCTCCTGGGCACTGAGCACCTTCTACCTGATGTTTATCCCCATGCTACCTGCCCAGCAAGACCCAGAGCTCCACGAAGGCAGGGCCTTGCCTAGTGAGGGCATTTCATAATTATTTACTTAAAATTTCTTTCTGTTTGCCTCTCTCTGTCTCTCTGCCTCCCCCTGTCTCTCCCTCTCTTTTCTCTCTTTGTCTCTGTCTCTCGCTGCCTCTCTGTCTCTCTCTCCCTCTCTGTGTCTCTGTCTCTCTCTATGTCTCTGTCTCTTTCTCTCTCCTTCTGTCTCTGTCTCTCTCTGGCTCTCCCCACTGCCCCTCCTCCAGGGTTCCCTGCTTCTCTGATTGTCAGAAGGTGCCTGGAGCTCCTGCAATTTGTCTTCAGGTGCTGCAGATACTATCCAAAGCTACAGCTTCCAGTTCCTCACCCCCTGAGTCTAGGACCTCACAGAAGCTTCTAATATTAGTAGTAACTCTCCTAATTAGTACTTTTACACTCAAATCAAATCAAAAAGAAATTCTTCAGTTCTCTTTGGAGCGTGAGGCACTGTTCTGTTCATGTATGTGAGATAAAAAAATGCCTCTTGGGGCATCCATTCTCATAATCACTTAGAATTCATCATCTATTTACCTTTAGTAGATGAGGGCACAATGATCAGGGCTGGTTTTGTACTCAATGGATCTGGGTTCAAATCCAGTTCTGCCACTAACTCATCCTATGATTTTTCACCCCTCAGCATCCTGATTTACAAAACAGAAGTAAGATACTTTTCACAGTTAATTGTGGAGTCGGTCATGGAATTTCTAAAAGACCCCTCAGGTCATATGTTTAGAGCTTAAAGAACACCAGATAAAATACCTGAATTTTGTAGGTCAGAGGCAAAGAGATCTGGACTCTTGCCTCAGGTTGGTGCTGAGTTGATTACCCTGTGAGGTCCCACAGAACTCTGGGATTTGGCAAAAGAGCTTTGTTAACTGTAGTACATAAGAGAAACATGAGTGCTGTTACTACTGGAAAGCTGAGGCGATTGACACAGGAAAGGCTGATCTCGTGGCCTCTTGCCTGTGCTGGCATGTGTAGTTTGGAGTATTTAGGAAATCTTTGTTCCCACATTTGGTCCTGGGTCAGCACCCAGGCAGGTAACAAGGAGAGTGGGCACTCTTATCTGGCCTCCCCTGGTACCCTGGTGCTGCTCCTCTGCTCTGGACTAGAGCCCCTGCCTGCAAGTGTCTGGTAATGCTTCAGAGGTGGGTCCCATCTACAGAGACCTGCTCCTGACAAGTCCCAGTCTGAACACACTGATCTGCCACTCAGCCTCTGAACCTCCCCCTAAAAAATGCAGAAAATGGTCTTAGGACCAGAATAGGCATGTCCCCCAACAGGACTCCCTCCTTGGAGACTTCCTGGAATGGGGAACACCCTCCCTCCTGAGTCAGCCCATACCACCGTAGCATGGCTTCAGCAAAGTTTTCCTTCCTCTAACCTGAAATCACAGTCCCTTTAATATCCCCTTGCTCCAAGATCTTCCCTCTCAAGTCTTGTAGAGCAACAAGGACAACCACTAGGACTCATGGAATCTTTTCTTCTTTAAGCTAAACACTGCCAGCTCATTCCATCAACCAAGTCAAGTCAATCAGTCCACTCAGCACCTGCTTCACCAAACATTCGTGTCGGGCCTGGACATTCAAGGACAAAAGTGAAAATAGGTCCTGTCTTCAGGAAGCTTCTGTTCTTTGGAATGTTACAATGAGAACTGATGCACAAAGATACATAATAAACACAGAAGTAATACAAGGTAGCTGGGGGAAGGGAGAGCAAGAAAGGCTTCGGATACCAAGAGGGAAGAAGCATTAATTAGACACTACTTCATGCCGTGCTCTGCGCCAAGCACTGAGAATACAAAGAAAGATTAAGGACAGTCCCCATTCTCAAGAAGCTCAGAGATGAATAGGAAAGATGAATGTACATAAAGAATACATTACAGAGGGTCAGGATTTTAACTGGGACTTGAAGGAAGTTCTGGGGGAATGAGGAGAATGAGGCAAGGACACAGGAGTGAGAGGGGGAGGAGCAGTCACAGTGGCTATTTACAATTTTAAGCACAAAAGTTTATATTATTTATTTTTATATAACACTGTGCAGGTGTGGTGGAGATGTTTACAAGTCATGAGCCTGGGAAATAGAGATTTTTATGGCCATGGATCCTGGGAAACTAAACTCTAAAAAAAGAATAACAAGATCCACCTTACTGACAGAGGTCTATAAGAGGACACTGACTGTGGCCACTAGCTGGGAAGGTTACAGAAGGAATTCTTGTCCAGTTATGGGTTGGATGAAATGAGGGTCTCTCCCAATCTATCGACTTGGGGATCTGTGTTTCTGATATGGCTCATGGGCACATCATGGACCCTGATGACTTCTTAGATATATCTCTCCATCACTCATCTATTTTCAAATCCTAATGTCCCCAGATATTCCAAGGGTACCTCGGACTCCACATTGACCCAGCTGAGCTGCATGCACCGCCAAGCACAACATTTCCCACATTCATACCTTCATCTCTTTTGGGATCATCCTTGACTCTTCCTTGTTCCAGATCTCTCATCTTGGCAACTCCTACCCCCCCCGTCTTTTCCCATGCTATGACCCTATGAAAGCAATTATTACCATCCACCCGAACCATTGCAATAACTTGCTGACAGGACTTATCACTTGCACTAAGCTTTCCCCATTCATGCTTCTATGTGGTTACATCTTACATCTACGTCTACTCTGCTTAAAAATCTTCTGTAGCAACCTAAGTAAAAGGGAATGGAATTCCCCTGCCCAGAAGTCAGTGCCACACCTCCACCCCTCCACACCCCACCAGGATCTGATATTGTTCAGCTGGAGTCCAATGGTTGGGCAGCATTGCCTTGGTCTGGAAGTAGCATAGTCGTCTGGGACCAATCACAGACCCAAGACTCCCTCCTACTTCCCTCATGGGATGGGGAGGGGAAAGAGCATTGGGAGGGTGTCCTGGACCTGAGGTTTCATCTATTATGGAATTCCTTCCACTGATGCTGCTTATCCATGGATGCCATGATAGTCCCCTTCATACCTTCCAGCCTCCAGTCAAACTAGATGCTTCTCTAACCCCCAGCTACATCCTGCTCTCACAGGACTTCTGGAAGGAATAAGTCTGTAAAGCTCTGTAGACAGGGGGACTTCATAATAAAATGAAGTCAAATGAGATCGTATTCTTTGGCAAGCCTCAAAGTGCTTTACAGGTGCTGATTTGGGCTTGCCACCCTCAGGATGGACACCAAGTCACTCATGTTGAACTAGCCTCTGCAGAAGTTTTGTCCACATGAGGAAATTCCCAAATGGATGAAATCACAGGCCTGGGACTCCCTCCTACTTCCCCTCTCCCAAAAGACTCCTAGCCTATGAAGCAGATAAACTAACAATATTTGGTAATGATTACTATTACAGTATCAGGAAAGTTGTAGAGTGGACAGAACACTGGGCTTGGAATTAGGAAGCCTCATGTCCATAAGTTCAATCCTGACCTTACAGACCTATAGCTGTGTAACCTTGGGCAAGTGACTTAACCCCTATTTGCCTAGGAGGCAACTAGATGGCTCAGTGGATAGAGCATTGGACGTAGAGTCAAGAAGACCTGAGTTCCAATTCAACCTCAGAAAGTTATTAGCTGTGTGATCCTCAGCAAGTCACTTAACCTCTGTGTGTCTTGATGCACTAGAGAAGGAAATGGCAAAGCACTCCAGCAACTTTACCAAGAAAATCTCATGAACATATGGTCCACGAGGTTATCTAGAACCAGACACTATTGAACAAGGAGAAGCTGAGAACCAGGGCTACCACCTACCTTTCTTGGAGACTCTTGCTCTTTTGGGGAGTTGAGATCATACTCTCCTCCTGAGCAGAAAACATGCCACCAACCACCCTCTGTTCAGAAGAACAGCCCAGAATAGACAGGTACAACTTGTATCAGTGGAAAGATACCAGAATACAGGGTAGCTAGTATTTACCTGTTCACTTCCATTTGATGTATTTTGGTTCTGCTCCAGGTGGGAGCTGTGAGCCTACAGGTATGGTCATTTTAATGGATCCATTTTCCAAAACATCGTTTGTCTTGCCCTTGGTCTGAGTCCACTCCTCCCCAGTGAGGACTCAATGCAGTACGCAGCCAGTAGCCTATACCCTTTCCTGAAAAGCAGTGACTCACTTCCCTCAGGTTGTGTCAATCAACACCAATAAGGAGGAACAGGAAGTAGGATTCTTGTGACTCAATTTCTCCACTGACACCTAGCAGACTCTAAGCCTCACTGAATGCAAGTTTACAATCCACTCCTGCCTGGAACTGACATGAGGTTGGGGAGATATTGTTTCCTTGCAATGTCCCTACTCTCAATGGCAACTTCCTATAGTCAAAAGGTTTTTAAGTTTAATACCAGATCTATTAAATTATAGATTGTTGGTAGGGGAAGATCCAAGGTCAAGCCTAAAATTAAGCTAATTAGGCTTAGGAATTTAGACCAACAACAATAAGTTAGAGTCCTTCAATTCTTAGTAATAGTGTGGAGACAATTAGGTCAACGGCTTATGAAGTTTGTATACATAGTTATTATTTGTGTCTCAGTTGGTTAATGTCCAAAAAAAATCCATTTGTGGTCTATATTGTAAATGCTTTGAAAGAAATATCACCTAACCAAAAACTGAAATTGTGTTATATGACACAAACTGTGTTAAAAATGAAAAATTAAAAAAATGAAATAAGAGCCTGAGAGTCAAGAGTCCTGACTGCAGCTCCCTGGTTGTACATTCTTGGGTAAACCTCAGGATCCTCTTCTCTCTTCACAAATGACCAAAGGTCCTGTCCTTCTAAGAGGATAGCAGACACAATCTACCTATACTTCAAGACCTCCCCACCTAGGAGAGAGACCTTCTCTCCTTGCTAGGTGTGAGGGATACAAAAGAATGGCACAGTCCAGGACCTGGGGTCCCACAGCTAATAAGGTCCCGAGCCAGGATTAGAACTCAGGTTTTCTGACTTCCTGTCCTGCACTTTACTCACCAGTTGCCTCATCAGATCATAGTCTTAGAGTTCACAGGTACCTCATTGATCACCTAGCCTAGTTCTCTCATTTTCCAGAGAAGGAAACTGAGGCAGCAAGAAGGTAAGTGCCTCACCTTAGATCCTATAGCTGGGGAGTAGTCCACGTGGATCCTCTAACTGTAAATATCAAGCTTTTTCCTCCATTTCCAATACATTTATGCCACAAATTGTTTGGTCATGCTGCAATCAGAGCACCCACTTTTTTCTGGGACTTTTTTCCTACCATAAAAGGTTGTTCTTTTTGTAGTGGAAAGACCTGGAAACTCAGGAGATGCCCTTCAATTTTGCAGTGGCTGGACAACTTACAGGGTATGAATAGAATGGCAAACCATTTAGCCATTAGAATAGATGAAAGGGATAGGAAAGTGAAACCTGGGAAAACTTGTCTGAACTGCTGCTGAATGAAGAACCAGGAGAATAATATATACAATAGACACTGTAAAGACAAACAGTTTGGAAAGATTTCATACTAGCTAATTTCCCCTGAAGGTATCAGCAACCCCACTTATTATACCTCCAATTCAACAGGTCCTCCACTGAATTCATTGTCTTCACCCAAAACCCTCACCATCACTACCAAAAGGCTCCTTCCCCTGAAGTTCTCTATTTATGTTGACTCAATCTAACAAGAAATTTATTAAGCTCCCACTTTGTGTGAGACTCCAGTATGCTCTAGGGGCAGCTAAGTGGCACAGTGAGTTAGGAAGTTGGGAAGTTAGGAAGACTCATCTCGAGTTCAAATTTGGGCTTAGATACTTACTAGCTTTGTGACCCTGGATAATTCACTCCATCCCATTTGCCTCAGTTTCCTCATCTATAAAATGATCTGAAGAAGGAAATGACAAATCACTACAGTGCCTTTGTCAAGAAAACTCCACATAGAGTCAAGAATAATCGAACCCAACTGAAAAAAAATGAACAACATGTGCTAGGTACTGGGTATATAAAATAAAAATTAAACGCTTCCTGCCCTTGGGGAGTTCATGGTCTACTAGGCTTAGGGAAGGATATAATAGAGTAGAAAGAGAAATGAAACAATGGTCACTTCTAGATCAATGTCTCTTCCTCAGATACCCCTCTTAGAAACCAGTATTCGTTCAGCATTAACCTCAGGTTTTCAGTTCAGTCTAAGAAAACTTATCTCAGTTTCTCTTTTCACCCTTGTGGTCTCCTTTATAGGCATTATGTGCTCAGTAGCTTTTCTTTGTCTGGAGACAAAACCCCTTATCAAAGTACAAATAAGGGTAGCAATGCCAGTTGTCCTTGCCAAGATGAAGCAGGGAGCAGAGGGTGGAGAGCAGACAACTTCACCATGACCCCCAGTGTAGCAAGCAGTTAAATCCAGGCATTTGTGGTCAGTCAACCAGACTCAATTACTCACAATTATATTCATTTCTGGATAGAAGCACCTCCTTTGCCACCAGCTCTTCCTGGGTACCTCTCTTCTCTACACAGAGCTGAAGTTCTTGAGGCTTTCACATCTCATAACCTCTCCCTTCCTCCTTCTACTGGAAAAGTCCTACTTTCCATCATAAGGGCAAAATATGTTTATAGTGGCAGAGAGTTTATGGCAGAGGGTTGGCAAATGAAGGAACAGGCTCAGGCTCAGACAGGTACCATACATAAGATCACCTAACTAGACTGTGATGATACCACCACCATATATCACCAAGGGTATGATACTGGAATACTTTGACTTCTCCCACATCCAACTTGCTGCTAAACTAAAATCCTCTTGTTCCAAGGTCTAGATGAGGTGAGACTTTCTTCAATGCAGATTTTCCTACCTGCCCCTCCAGCTTGTAGTGATCCCTGTTCCCTCACAGACTTTCTCAGCCATCTACATATTCTCCTCCCTCCTATGCAGTCATTTTCTAGGTTGTATTAGAGATATTTTGGTAATTGTGTTATATATCTTTCCCCCTTCTCATTACACTATACATTGCTTAAGTTTAGGAACTACGTCAGTTTTCAACATTGTATCTCAAAGAGCCAAAGAATTTCAGGGCTGGAAGGGTCTTGGAAGTCCTCTGGTGCAATGTGTACCTGCAGGGGACTCCCAGGGCCAACTCCTTCAACCAGTGATCATCCAGCCTTGGTGGAAAGATGTCCATGGTCAGCCTCTCCCCTACTCAGGCTGGTCTCTGGAACAGTGTCATCATTAGGAAGTTTGTCCCAAGGTCAAATCAAAATCATTTTCTACCTTTTCCACTTTCCAGATGTTCCTGTTTGTCCATGTCCTTCCAAAAAGGTAGGAGCCAGATGTTGTCCTGAACACCAAGTAGGCTGGCAGGGCCATGGTCTCCCTGACCCTTGCTGAGGGGTCCCATCACCCTGACTCCAAAGCTGGCCAGAGACTGTGCATGATGAGGTCTGCCTGGGTTAGTGAATCACAAGATGCAGTAATTGCTTTCACTCTAGCTACAAAAAAGAGGACAGTCCATTGTATTGCAAGATACCAATGTAAAGTGCCCCATTCCATGAAGGGAGCCACAGCTTTGATGATAAATAAAACAAGGACCCTAGAAAGGGAAAGGAGGAGGGGGCATCGGGAGCTATTGGCATATTTGTGACTCTCCACAGCCAAGAAAAAGCATGGCTTTTATAAATAGAGTCTAATGATAAAAATATACCACAGAACATGAGGTAAATTGAGTAAACAATTTATTTTCCCTTGTCAGGAGTGACCATGGATGACTGAATTGAATGATGTCACTTAGCCTACTCAGATCATGACCAGTGCCACAAATCTAACCTAGAGAAATTCCTTAAGTGGAGGATCTAGACACATTCACAGACCCACCTCTGACAAACCCTGCATGGCTGTTTGGGTTTGAAATGGACTCTTCAGGGTCACTTGTAAAGCCAGCCAATTGTCTGGGATCCTGCTATCCATGAAAGGTAGTGAGGCTCCTAGTGCCAGAGGGATTCAAGCAGAAGCTAGAATGCTCCTTAGGGGACGGAATGGTTGTAAATACTTTCACTTGAGCACAAGAAGTCAGATTCTCAAGTATAAAAAGATGGGGACCCAGGGCTAGACAGCAGATGTCCTGATGGGATGTGGCAATCTCAAGGAACTTTCAGGACATATAAGTCAGTGATGTGATGAAGGAGCTGAAAAGGCCAATAGGATTCTGGGCTGCGGGAAGTCTGGGCAGAGCTTCTAAGACCACAGAGGTGATGAGAATACTCCTAGTCTCTTCCTCTATCTGGAGCTCCCTCCAAGATCCTAGGCCGTGTGCAGTCCTAAGCAGCACAGTTAAGGAAGGACCGTGATAAGAAGGACGGGTCTATAGGAAGGGAACCAGGGTGGTGAAGGGATTGGAGACCAGAGGAAGGGGAAAGGAATAAGCATTTGTATAGCACCTACTGTATGCTGGGCACTGTAATAAACCCTTTACAAATATTACCTCATGTGATCCACAAAGCACTAACCCTAACCCTGCGATACAAGTACTATTATTACCTCCTATTTTACAGATGAGGAAACTGAGGCAGAGAGGTTAAGAGACTTGGTCAGGGTCACATAGCTAGTAAATGACTGAGTGCTCTATCACCTGGGCCACCTAGCTGCCTCCACACCAAATGAGACTCTAATGAAGGAATTAAGGATCTTTATCTTGGGGAGGGAAGGGTAGGGGGTTGCATGAGAGCTGTTGTGTGGATAAGGGACTAGACTCTCTTTGGCCAAGAGGATAGAATCAAGAGGTGACAAGGAGAGCAGGGAAAGAAGTTACAAAGAGGCAAATTCAGGCTTAATATCAGGAAAAGCACTGTAACAAGAACTATTACAAAAAGTAATGAGCTGCTCTGAGAGCTGGGGGCTGCCCCTTCTTAGGAGGCCTCAAGCAGAAGCTGGATAGCTCCTTTTGTTGTATGGACTGGAGTAGGTACCAGTGAAGTGCCTTCCACCTTCCACATTCTGTCTCTGTGGAAACATAGAATGTCAGAGTTGAAGGGGCTTTGGAACAGATGTCAGAGCTGGGAGGAGCCTTAGAACAAGGGATGGCAGAGCTGAGAGGGACACTCAAGATGATCAGGTTCAATGCCTTCATCTTACATATGAAAACAGGCTCCAAGAGGGAGGGAGCCTAGGGCTGATCCAGTACTAGAAACCTCATACCTGTATGTGTAGAGTTCAAGGATCATGTGTCTTATCTTCTCAAGAGGGTCCCTGAAAGTTTCCTTTTCTCATGGGGAAGAAAAGCTATATGCAAAAATGCTGGTGTTCTTTTCTAAAGGGAAACATTATGAGTTGGGTTATTTTTTCCTATCCAAGCTGAACAAGAGTGAGTCTACAAGCTGTGCTATGTTTAGGACAGAGGGAGGCATTTTTGTTTATTAAAAGAAATGAGAGCAGCCTCCAGTATAACAGGGATGGTTCAGCATCTTTGAATTATTTAACCTCCTTTCTCCTTATTGAGAACCTGGGTGGCTTGGAGTTAAGATATCAGGGGGAATCATGGATGCAGGAGAGGGAAGCAGTTTGGGTGGAATGAATTCATCCAATCTTGTCCCTCTCTGCTGGGGGAGAAAGGGAGAGAGAGAGAGAGAGAGAGAGAGAGAGAGAGAGAGAGAGAGAGAGAGAGAGAGAATATCATAGACAGCAGTGAACTGGATTCACATTCAGTCTCTGATACTCACTCCTGACTGAATTTTACATCCATTATCAAAGACAAACATCTGAACATCCCAATAACCTCCTCCTTAGTAAATGAAGTCATTGCAGCTCTAGAAATATTTCTGTGATCCTATGGCTTCCATCAGAATTGTGTTGGAATCCCAGTGCTGGCAGCTACTGATCATACCACCTTAAGAAAGGCCCTTAATCTTTCTAAATCTCAGTTTTCTCATCTACAAAATGGGGCTATTAGAACTGGCTGTATCTACCTTCCAAGGGTTGCTGGGATGTCCATCTGTGATAGTAAATGTAAAGTTCATCCCAAATGAAATCTGTGGCCATCATGACAATGGTGATGATTCTCTGAAGATCTGCTCTCTCTCTCAGCATATGCCCTCGGGGAATGCTTGGTGCCAGGCTCATTGGCAAAATCATTCCCTCTAGCAGAAGATGACAAATACAGAAGACCCCACAGACACATTCCCCTGAGAATTGTGAGGAAGATGGGTGGGAAGAACAAGAGGGTCCCATGGAAAGGGTTTTGATAAGTATAGGTTGGAGCTTGGGGTAGGAGGGACTTGGAACAACTCTTGGCAATAGACCAAGGCTACTCTCTGAGCAAGGACCAATCCCCTGTCTCTGAAGGGCCATGTCACCTGCAGGTTGAGCACTTAGAAATAGTTTCTTTGGCCACAGGAGCCCATGAAATTAAGGAAACCCCTACCTCAAGGTATCCACAACATGCTTCTCCATCTTGAAGATACTCTCTCCAATCACCAAAGCTCCCAAATCTGCACCATTAAGAATTTCTGAAGCACCCACCATGGCTGCACCTTTCTTCCCCCTCCCCTGCCCCACAGGAAGTGTTAGTTTCTTCTGAGAGATCTTTCTATAGTGACAGTTTTTCATTCTGCATAAAGGAGATAGAGGTGTTTGGGAGAGAGAAGGGAACTCAGACAAGGTAACAGAGACTGACTGACAAGCCAGAATTTGACCTCCAGCTTCTTCACTATGTGTCAGCACATAATCATCTCTATAAAGTACATACCAAATACATCCTACATTTCCATATCACACTTTGAAAAATGTTTTCCCTCCAACAATCTCATGGTATTGTGTAATATCAGCACCCTCATTTTACAGATAAGGAGACTGAGGCTCAGACAGGTGAAAAGCCTTGACCAGGCCAAATAGTTGGAAAGTAAATCCAGAACAGGAACCCCAGGCCTCTCCCTCCAAATCTCAAGATCTTTGTATTCTATGGTTGAAACAAGCAGGGGATTCAGTATCTTAGCTCAACTTTGTATCTTCAGAAATCTTGGTTCAGTACTTTGTAAAGAGAGTCCTGTCCTGGGAGATAGGAGAATCTGGGTTCTGCTCCTCAATCAGAGTTATTTCAAGTGTTCCAAAGGTTACATCACAACAATGCCAGAAATTCTGAGTCATAAGTATCATTCTGCTACTACGCAAAATGAGGAACTGTCCAAGGTTCTACAGGCTGTCAGTCCCTATAGAGAGACAGAAGAGGAAAGAGGACAAAGTGGGAGGGGCTGAGAGCTAGGCACTGAGGTTGGGGGGGGGGGGTGGGCGACATCAGTCTATCCCTTGGCCTCTTTGCCGGAGGCAGCTGTGGTAGAGTCCAAGAAGCCAGGCCCAGCAGCTTCTGGCCAAGCAGCAGAAATTGGTCTAGAGCAGAGAGGTGAACTGAGAGGGCATAAAGAATGATGCACCCCAAAGGCCTAATGATGTGGACACAGAGCAAACTGTCAGACTTAGAATCAAAACAGTACCCAAATACAGATGAACACCAACCCCACTCTGGCACACCATGACCACCCACATCTTCTATCCAACCTCGGGGAATAAAAGGGGGAGACAAAAAGTGCCACAGCCCCAGAATGGCCATCATGGCCACCGTCACTTGATTTATGGACAGAAAGGTGTTGAAGCAAGTTTGCTACCCAGGTGCAGAGGTAGGAAAAGGGAGAAGAGACAAACTTTCCCCAGGCTTCCCACTCCTCTCTACCCACCCCACCCTTTCTTCTTCCTTTCTCCTCTCCTTCCCTCTCCCTTGGAATGAAGACAGAAAACTAAACCAAAAGGACAAAAGGTAGGGGGTGAGATAAGTGGCAGAGGGACAGTGACCTTGACTCAGTCCTTCTGTATCTTTTCTCTCACACAAAGACACCTTTAGTTGGATCTAATTGTTGATTTTTTTCATTAGACCTCACTTAAATCTTTCTCTCAGCAACTTCTGCCCTCCTCTTTCCCCCATTACTCTGTTGCCCAACCAAAAAAAAAAAACCAATTCCTCTTCCATATGTGAGGATTTTGATACTTAAAGCCTGATATCATGTACCATCCAAGTCTCCACATCCCAAGTCACTCCAAAAAATTTCTATATGGCATGATGCTATGCTCTCCTCACTCCTGGGGACTCTAGTGTAGCCCCCTCTTTGGGCCCATCCCCTGCTGGTCACTCATACCAGGTCATGCCCCCCATGGGGCATCTGAATATCACACTTCTTCATCTCCTAGGTGTAATCCTGAGGGATTCTGGTTTCTAGCACTAGAGTTCCCTAGTGTCTATTGGTATACTCCTTACTATCCATCAAAATCCAATGAACTCCAGTATATTTTTAAAAAGGGATTTCTTATAAAAGTATAGAGAGAATAGTTGTTAGAAACATATTCCCCCAAACTAGAGGCCACACCCAGGTCTCTGGGAAGAGCAGATTTAAGCAGTTACCAATAGAGTTTCATATAAAGGGAAGACCTCAAGATTCCTGGTCCTGGGAGTTCTTTTTTTACCTTTGTGGCCCTTCTGAAATTTCCCCTGGGCATAGCTTGTCTACTGGGCTCCAAATGCCAAATGGCTTTCTAGAATCCATAGACAGCCCTTCATACTCCCTGAAACTGCTTCCAGCCTTGGGTAACTTTTTTGGTTGCTGGCCACTACCACCCAGTGGTCACTGCTGCCACCTCCCATGGACTCTGTTACTGAAGCCAGTTGCCAGGAGGGTGTCTGACAATTCTGATGGAGCTCTCCCCAACAAGGTTATCACCTGTAACATTCCATCTCTGGATTCACATTCTCCTGAAATCAGGGATGAACAAGCAGGAGAGAGACAGAGGTGTTATATGCTCATGGACACATGGCAACCAAGTGCAGCACTGCCATTCCCTCCACATTCCTGGAAACTCACAGCAGTTTTTATTTACCATGATCATTTCCAGGAAGATGAATGAGAGGTTGGCAAGCCATCAGTTCGAACTCAGCAACCCAAGTCACTCATGACCACTCTAGAGACAATGAGAAGCCTATTCATGACCACAAAAGAGTCATCCCTCAATCCCATATGGCTTTCTACACTTCCTATGATGCACTGGAGCCAGGTTGGGGATATTAGCATGTGCTCTGTGTAACCCACCAGGGAGAACAAATCTTAGGGTGCTCCAAGAACCCCCATTGCCCAGAACCCCAGAAGTGCAGGGGTCTTCAGGAGGATCTGAGCAGGCATCCCCTCCATGTGGTACATGAGAGATGCTCATTCAGACTCTGCTTGAATAATCTTCCAGTTGTGGCAAAACAAGGGCAGCTCCCCCAGGCATCCCCTCTTACTGGAGGACAGTCCTATGACTGGAAGTCATTCATTCTACCCATTCAAGATCTGCTTCCCACTAACTCCCAGGGAGAACAAGGCATGTCCCTCTTCCTTCAAACATCTTTGCAGCAGCTGAACATAGACCCAAGGGGATCGCCACTGCCACTGACCCCAGCCCAATCTTCTTTTCCCAAATTCAATCCAACATGCACTTATTACACATCTGCCATGTGCCAGGTCCTGAGTGAATGGGTAAGCACGCAGACAGAAATGGAGTAGTGCCTATCCCCAAGGAGTTTACCATGTAACAGACAATACCACATGCATAAGATAAATAAGTAGATACAACCTAACTACAATGTAAAAGGATGTATTGTTCGATGAATAGCATCCACTCAACAAGAAAAACCTAAGAAGAGTCTAACCTCTATAAGAAATAGTGAGCCGGTGGATTTCAGAAAATCCTGGAAAGACTTACATGAATTGATGCTGAGTGAAGTGAGCAGAACCAGAAGAACATTATACACAGTAATAGTAACACTGTTCAATGATCAACTATGATTGACTTAGCTCTTCTCAGAAATACAATAATCCAAGACAATTCCAAAAGACTCAAGATGGAAAATGCTGTCCACAACCAAAGAAACAACTGTGGAGTCTGAATGCAGATCAAAGCACTGCTGGTGATGTTAGGATGTGGTCCCAGTGTTTTTGGACTATACCCCCAAAAGTCAACAAACTACTCATACATTCTACCCCATTTTACTACAACTAAACTTTATATCCCAGAGAGATCAAAGGAGAGAAAGACCCATATCTACAGAAATATTTATACCAGCTCCTTTCACTGGAGCAAAGACCTGGAGACAAAGCATGTGCCCATCAGCTGGGGAATAGGTGAGCAAATTACAGAATATGAAAGGAATGGAATATCACTCCACTCTAAGAAATAGCAAAAAAAGGTGAATTCATAGAAACTTGGGAAAACTTGTGTAAACTGATACAGAGTACAGCCAGTGGGCGCATGAAAATAATTTAGATGAAGATTACCATGCTACAAAGGCAAACAGCTTTAGAATTGTGCCCGATGGAATGAATGACCATGACTCCAGAAGGCTGGGGATGGGTCATTCCTTCTGACTCTAGACAGAAAGGTGGTGGGCTAGAGGCAAAGGTCAGAAAACTCCTGCGTGTTCTGTCATAACCAAAGTGGAGATCTGCCTTATATTTTTTGTTACTAGGAAGGCATTTTTTTTAAAACCTTCAAATTAACATTTTGTTTGTTTGAGGCAGTAAAGTCATGGAGTGAGGATAGAGTAATAGTAATAAAGAAAACCCACAAATGAAAGAAACATCTGTCAAATACACCAAACAGAGAGAAGGAAGTTCAGGAGCCAGCCAATCCAGCTGTATTTGGGAGGGTGATGTGAAATGTAGTATGTGCTTCTTAAAAAAACCACGTAACTGAAGTTCATAATTTCAAATGCAATTCTCTTGTCTTGTTCTTTGCAGACATAGAAATGTCTGTTTAGTTGATTGCTGTCAAGTTCTTGCTTAAACAGAATTAAAATGATAAAAGAAGAATCGGGCAGTAAGAGAGGCCTTGCAACACTGTGAGGAGTTTGACCTGTTAGAAATTATACACAACAAAGACAATTCTGACAGCAGTATGAGGATTTGGCAAGAGGGAACAGAGAGTCAAAGTGGGTTCACAGAATCTCAAGGATGGGAAAGACCTGCGGACATTCTTTCTGGTCCATCCTTCCACTGCAAGCTCCTCTACAAAACCTCTGAGTCCACACTTCTTGTTAAGACCTCCCTCTAGTGAGGGGAACACCACCCTCAGAGGATATGTTCCACTTGGGGATCCTTCTAGTTGCCAGGAAGTTCTTCCACTCATCAAGGCTGAAACTCTTCCTTCAGGCCCCAAGCAGAACAAGATCACCCCACAACATCCCCTTAAAGTTTCCAGGCATCCTCAACCTCCTGGTCTTCCTCTTCTCAATGCTCTGTAGTCCATCCATGTCATTCCTGAAATGTGACACTCAACTCAAATTGTTGAAAATAATGTTAAATTATACCCAACCAGAGACAGAGCCCTGGGACAATCCACTAGAGATCTATCTACAGATAAAGCAATTCCATTCTTTGAGTCCCTCAACCAGTTCTGAACCCACCTCAATACCCTCACATCATCCAGCTCATCTATAACGATATTTTAGCATGCAGGTTGGAGGTGACTATTGCCCTGTGGCCCCCAGGAAGGCGGCCACTCAATGGGGGCCCTGGTCTCTGCATGGTCATTGGGATTTGCCTACATTTGACTCCCAAAGAGTCTGACTTCCTTCTCCTTTCTCACCTTATTTGGACTCAGCATTCAGAGGAGAACTGCTCATTGTGGCCTTATTTATAGCTCAAAAACCTGAGGGACTTCCTCCAAAAGGGCAGGGAAGCAAAATGAACTCTTCAGGGTATAATACGAGGAAGATGTGGGCCTGTGATGCACGAAGCCATGTTGGCTCTAAGAAATCGCTGCTTAGCCCAGGTCATGTCCTCTCTGCTCCACGGCCCTATGCTTTCATTCTGGGAGATATGGGTAGAAGATGTAACATGGCCTGGGGGAGGGAGAAGAAATGGAATGTTCCTTGTTCTTCTCCATTCGACCTCCTCCATGGCAGCCACATAGCAAGGGGGTAGGGTTGAGTCTAGAGTTGGGGAGAACTGAGTTCAAATCCAAAATGGAGGGTCCCTCCCTGTGAGTGATTGAGGTGGAGGCTGAGGGCTTGGGAGGTCCCCTGTGTATGAAGAAATAGGAGGGGAAGGGATGAGCTGCCCAGAAAGATGGAGCCAGGCATTGAACTTGTGGAAGAAGGAGGCAAGTAGGTCACCTTGCCAATGACTGGGGGCAGGGGCAGATGGGCACCTTGAGGGACCCTCTGAGCCTCCTGCCTTGAAATGGGGGACCTGCCTTTTAGAGTAAGCCAGGCTGATGTGGGTATGGGGAAGGGAAATGCCAGAGCTGAACTGGCTGGAGATGAGAATGTGGAGAGGAGCATCAGGGGAAGGAGGTTCTTAGTCCCAGAGATGGTGCCAACTCCTCTGGTCTAGAGCACTGAGTGGTGTCCTTTCCATGGATGTCTTGGAGGGCCAGGGAGCCACAATTCACAGAGAGAGACAGAAAGACAGAGACAGACAGAGAGAGGGAGAGACAGAGACAGAGAGTTCATCAAAAAAGTGTCCTCATTGCAAGGCCAATGTCTTTGGTCATAGCCACTCAGGAAACTAGTTCAAAGTCACAGAGTGGCATCTGCCTTGTTAGGGGCATTCCCCACATCAGTGTAACCACAGAGCTGCCAGTCACTGGCAGACCAGGGATAATTAATATGCACTATTAAAACTTAGAGTTGGTCTCTCCCTAGAACTCGAGGGTTACCAGGCATTAGGCATTGTGTAGCAATTAATTATTTCATCTTCACCACCCCTTTGCTAGTCAAATGGTGTCCATTGTTATCAGAGGTAGAAGCTGAAGCTTAGAGAGGGAAGTGACTAATCCAAGTCACATACAGTCCCTTCTACATCCCCTAGTTATCTCCGAGATTCAGCTCCTCCCCCTATCACCTTCTTCTGGAAATCTTTCCTGGTTCTGCTAGCTGCTCTTGCCTCCCTTATGATAAAGGATACTTTTTATCTGCTATAAGTGTGGTTTTCATTTTTCTATACAGCTCCCTCCAAATCTGAGCTCCTAGAGGGCAGGTCCTGGTCCCCTTTTGTCTGGGGCAGTGCTTGGCATAGTTCCTGGCCACAGAGCCCCTTAATAAAAACTGACTGAGATGGAAGAGGGCACCGCTGGTGAATGAGAACCAGGGTCTCAGGCACCCAGTGCCTGCCTCTGCTGCTGAGGTCAAGCAATCTCACATTGAACCATTTCTGGTCTTGTGGTTAGGGGGGAGGTTTCATGTGAGGCATTAACTGGGCATCAGCACATCTCCTCTGATGGAGAGACCTCGAGTGGACAGTGCCCCAGGAGGAAGGATAGTTCCAGTCTGAGGAGATATATGTGAGCGAGCCCAGAGTCAGAGACCTCAGGAGAGGAGGAGATTGATCGCCCACTCTCAATTCTCCCTCCTCAGGAGACAAAGGAAGTCTTTGTAGACTTCAAAGTCTGGGAGAGTTTTGTTAACTACACTGTCACACAACCCTGTTGTTACACTTTCCACTGAGGCTTCCTTTTTTGAGGGGGAGGGGGATGACTGGGGGTTGGAGGGAGGCAAAGAGCACAGTGTTTGCAGAACATAATGAGCACTCTGACGTGAGTTAATGGAAGTCACATATTAATTAACAATGTATTATTGTTGGGTGATATTTATATGTTTCCTGAACTGCTAACTGGAGAGTCCCTGGGCCTCTCTAATGCTGCACAGGGACCAAAATGTTACTTCTTGAACTCTGTCCAGACCATGACTTTAGAAGGAGTAGAATGTCAAAGCTAGAAGAGACTTAGAACACAGAGCAGGGAATGTCTGTCAGGACTGGGAGGACCTAAGAACAGAGGGTATCAGGGCTAGAAAGGGCTTCAGAGAGCATCTTGTCCATCCACCTTTGTTTCCACATGGGCATTGAACAGAGATTACAAGTGACCTGAACATTCCTTGTGTAGGAGTGAGCCAAGATTCTCCCTTTCCCAAGTCTCTTCTGTCCATGGCCAGTGGTACTTTCTCCCATCTTAGCCATGCATCATCCAGCCAGCACAACAGGCTCACTTGCTAAGTGGTGGGCCCCCTCTGAGTAAAGCTCCATGGCCAGAGGCAGTGGAGGAGGAGGGAGAAGGAGGGGAAACTTAAACTTGAAGAGGTCACTGTAGTTGTGCACCATTACTTTCTATAGCATCTCCTGGCATACTTGGGTCAGACCCTCAGGAACAAGGAAACAAACACCATTGCTGTTCTTGCCTGAGGCATGCCCACCTCATCCCTCCATCTAGTTATGCCTCCCAGGGCATCATCTGCTGCCTCTGTACCATCCAGGTCTCCCTTCTTGTAGACTCACTACTGTCTGCAACCTCCTTTCTCAGGTGAGGGGCCCAGTTCTAATGGGTGGGGGGCTCAGAATGACTTCCCTGCTCTGTGATCTCTGCATTTCCAAGCTCCTCTCAGGTCTCAGGAGACAGTTCACCTCACAAAGGTTGGGGGCTGCAGGCCCAAGTCATGGTGCTGGAGTTTTCCCAGACCTCAGGGCACACTCTGAGTAAGCCCCCTTGGACTCCATTCGGCCCTTAAAGGCCACTCCAAAACAAGGCTGATTGAAGTCGAGCTGTGTGTGCTTCGCTACCAGACCCAACCTGCATTTCATGCTTGGAAATGGGCAGAATCACTTCAGCTCCACTCTTGATCTCTTTTTTTTCTGTTTTCTCCCCTGCCCCCCACTTCAAAACAGTGTGTGTGTGTGTGTGTGTGTGTGTGTGTGTGTGTGTGTAAAATCTCTTGAATTAAGACCAGCACCATGACTAGGTTTAAAAAGAAATGAAATTGGTTTTAAATAACACAGTTATGGGTGTTTAAAAGATTGCATGCTGAGCCTAGCGCATACATTAGCCATCTTTGCTTCAAGGAAAAGAGAACCCCAGGGGCTCTGCTGTGCCTGTTCCTGCACAGGAGAGACCCCCACATCCCTCCGCTTTGGCAGAGGGAAACGAATTTCCCTGTTGTATTTGATTTCAGGAGGAGAGAGGAGAAGAAGCAGCCAGGAAAAGGAACAAGGACCAGACTTCCAGGTCTAAAAGGAAAAGAACCCCCGCTTTGGGGGTCACCCTGCCCACATCCCCCAGGGGGATAGGCCCTGGCCAGATCCCAGCAGGCCTATACAGAGAGACGTGTCTTCATGATCTGGCACAATGAATATGTCTGGCTAGGGAAACTTGGGGAGGGGAGTCTGGGCTTGGACCTTAGATACTAAACAAAAAGCCAGAAAAGATAGCTCAACAGAACATGGGACATCTGATTGGCAGTCATGCTGGGAGATGGGAGAGGAGTTCAGAGTTCTGCTTCCCAATGGAGGAGGTAAAACTAAGCAAGCTCCTTCAATCAATTAATCAAACAGTAAACCTTTACCAGGTTCTACTATGTGCCAGGTACTGTGTTCAGTGCTGGGGATCCCAAGACAAAAGCTAAACAGCCTCTGGCCTCAGAGGGCCCCCACTCTAATGGGGAAGACACAGTATTCACTTACAATTATATAGAGAATAACTTCATGTCCTGGGGAAGGGATGACATTCATGACTGAGAGACCCAGGCAGGCTTCCTATAGGAGGTGGTGTTTGGGCTGAGTCTTGAAGGAAATCAAGGGCTTTAAGAGGAAGAGGAAAAGGAGGAAAGGAAGAGAGAGAGGATGCCAAGCACTGAGGATGACCACTGTAATAGCACAAAGCCCATCAGTCAGTCACCAAGCACCGATAAGATGCTCCCTATGTGCCAAGCACTATGCTGAGGGCTGAGAATGCAAAGAAATGTGAGCCTGTCTTGCAAGAGCTCATGTTCCATTGGGGGAGATGCCATGACACACACACACATGTTATGCACATGCACATGGAATAAAGGGAGACACAGGCAGGCAGGAAGGTCTTCCATAGGAGATCTGAGCTGAGACCTGAAAGAAGGCAGGAAACCTGGAGGGAAAAGTTAGGAGGGAGAATATTGGGGTGTGAAAGGGAAGGCTAGTAAAAGGGAGGAGTGTTGGGGAGAAGGTGGATGTGTGTGTTTACGTGTGTGTGTGTTCATATGTATGAGCAATCGTGTGTGTATAAAAGGAGAGAGGGGTCATTATGGCTCTACCATTGAGTATGAACAGGGGAATGATGAGTGAAAAGGCTGGAAAAACAGAAAGAAGGGTCCAGCTTCAGAAGAGACTCCAGAATCCCAAGGAATTTATATTTGATCCTGGAGGTAATGGGAACCAGCTAAGTTTATTGGGCATGATCCATGGGCTGACATGGTTAGGAGATCTGGGCTGTAGAGATATCATGTTCCTGGCTATGCAGTGGGTAGAGATGAGTCAAGGAGATGAATTTAGGCGTCTTCAGTACAGTCCAGAAAGAAAGTGAGGTGGTTCTAGACACAAGGGTGGTGACAGCAACAAAGCAGAGAAGGGTTAGGAAGCAGAGAGGAGATGCACTGTCACGATTAACCCCACAAGCTCTGGCGACCTTCTGGGGTTCTGGGTAAGGTAGCAGAGCCACAGGTGGGAGGCTGGGAGCCTGGGGCTGACTTTACACTCTGCTCATCATTCTGGCTGTCCCATCACATCACAGCACAATGCACCTTTTTGGTGCAGATTTTTTTGGTGTCAACTGGCATCTAGAGGCATTCATTCTGTAGGCATCATGACTTTTGTGAACTCATGTCAGATTTCACTTTATTTCTATTAAATTTCATCTTTGAAGATAAAGATATTAGGCCTGACTTCAAATACTCAAAAGGCAATCATGGGGAAAGGATTGTAAGGTTATTAAGGAATTAATACCCCACAATGATATTCAGTGGTGTTATATGGTAAAGTGCTCTGGAAATCCTAAAGTATTCTATAGTTTAGTTATTGTTATGGATGTCCTGGGCTCACTCTGAGCTCTGACATTCCATATTTTAAAACCCCTCTTCATCATATCCCCTGTTCTCCAGCCCCTCCCAAACTCTGACATCCCCTGTTCTCCAGCCCCTCCAAGCTCTGACATTCCTACCTCCAATATACTAAGATTCTACAATTGTAGGCTGAGAGTGGTTAAAGTTTGCCCTTGAAATGTTCAGGTCAGAGGAGCAAAAGTCATTGTAAAGGTTTTGGGTTTGGGAGGAATCAAGGACCCAGCCCTCCTAGCCCAAGGACCTAGCCAGCCCTCAGAAGGACAGATAACTAATACACAAATAACATCAAACAGAATGCATTTCCCCCAAACTTAGTGACTTCTGTCCCACAGATGTCACCCAAGGTCACCCAGTGAGCCAGTGTCAGGACCAAGATCTCAGCCCAGGTTCTCTGCTTCTGTCCTCAGGACATTGCTGGAGAGGTATGTTCATGATAAAAGCTATACATTATGAAGAAAATACCACAATAGCAACTCCCACTTCTGTACTGCTAAACAGATCACAAAATACTTTCTCCATAATGTTCTTAAAAAGTAGGTCATTCACTTATTATAATCCTAATTTTCCAGATCAGGAAACTGAAGCTCAGGGAAGGCAAGTGATAATATTTACAAATTGATTTTCTCAGCACAATGCATGAGATGTGTAGAAAAATGAACATTAACCCCATTTCACAGATGTGAGGGCCAGAGGGTTAAGTGCCTTGCCAAGGTATGGGAGCTGGAGTCAACACTGTTCTCACCATATTTGCCCCTTCTCCTCCTTGTTGCTCAGAGCAGGCTGCTGAGAGTGAGAGGACCAAGCATTCCAGGATGCAGAAAGTGATATAGTTCCATGCTTGGCTGTCTGCTGGGGCTATTTACTCCATTCCATGATGGACTTATGGTGGCCAGAAAAAGTTAGAGATCCCAACCAAGAACCAAGTCAAGGATAGCTCTTGCCAGAAGAACTTCACTCTTTTCGTACAACTACTTGAATCCCCAGTCCACTTTCTGTGCCTTGAGTCCTAGACCCAGAGCTCTTTCCTGGTTCCTGACTCTTTGCTTCAGGAACCAAATGCTGAGTGACAAGTAAACAAACTCAAAGTGTGTATTTCCTAGAACTCCTAGGGAACTACCTGGAACTACTGGAAAAACCTCAGCTCAAAGACTTTCAGTAGATGTTTGATTGACCTGGTTATCACACACTGTTTACTTATTCATTGAGTCTAGATAAAAAGTAACCTATATAGGCAGCACGTCTCTTGGGCGCTGGAATTCTGCTTGCTCAAAAAGCCTTTGGGCTTTTACCAGTAGGTGGGGGCTCAGAGCTAGCATCTATCTGAGTAGCTCTTCCCATCCACTCACCCCTTGATGATTAGTTAGAAATGCTCTTCCCAGAGAACTGGAGCTAAAGCACACTAGATCCTTGGCTCTGTGGAAACCCAAGAGAGCTTGGTAGTCATTCAGAGTTATAAATGTACATGGGTGAACATCAGGGTGTCTGGGGACCACTCCATTGCTTAAAATCTGATATTTAAAATCAAGTTCTCTCCTGTGCAAGGATATGCACTTGCCTGACATCAATACCACAGATGTCAAAGATGTCTGCCTATTCCTTTGTTTGAAATGTCCACTATTAGACTCTCTCCTCTGGGATAAAGCTGTGGTGGACAGTGTTTTTAAATGGCATGTCAAGATGGGGATGGGAGGATTCTGAGAAGTCTTGTCATTTGCAGGGAGCTTAGTCGCACTTCCTGCCATGACTGAGTTCTCCTGGGATTCTAGTAGCCATTAGCATTAGTCATTAACACCTTAGCATGACTAAATTTATCAGAAAGTCAATGAGATCCTGGCATATAGGGATAGAGACAAGGAAAGACTCCAGAATATGGCCTGGAAGATAGATTTGTGTCCTATAATTGGGAGTTCTGAGACTGCAGTAGTAGTAGTAGGTGAGTGGGAAGGTAAAATGGCACTGAAGACAGGGATCTTGCAGTCATAGAACCATTGTGGGGAGATAAGTGGTGCCAGGTCTGGAGTCAAGAAGTTCTAATCTGGCCTCAGACAATTCCTAGTTGTGTGACCCTGGACAAGTCATTTGATTCTGCTACTTCTGTTTTTTCATCTGTAAATAGAACTGGAGAAGGAAATGGCAAACCACTCCGGTATCTCTGCCAAGAGAACCCCAAATGGGGTTACAGAGGATTAGATGTGGCTGAAACGACTGAACAACCACCACAGACCCAGGGAATCACATACTACTAAAATCAGAATCTAGAACTGAAGGATTGGAAAAGACCTTAAATGTCATCACCTAGAATTCTAGATCAATTTCTCTTCCAATAAAAACATCCATCCCTCTCTGCCAGTGACCACCCAGACTCTTCTTGAGAGCTTCCCTAGACAGGGAGCCCTCTATAGTAACAATGTTGCCTACTTCCCAGGGTGGGTTCTAGTGACAGAAACTATTCTTCCTCCACATTGTGGATTGACCCTGCCCTTCTGCTTCTCAGACATCACCTGGCACGTTTCCTGACCCCAGACCTTCCTGACCCTCTTACAAGAGGCAAAGCTGCCAGGCTGGGGAGATGAGCTGAGTGAGTCGGCACACATGTGGGTTTAGGAACGATGCAAGATTTACACTCACACTGTGTCAACAACTAAGTTCTATTTCTGTCTGCTTGGTGTCTTCAGGGTTCTGATTCATCTATGCTGTTTAAAGATGTCTGTATCTTTAGAACTCAGAACGAAGCAGCTTCAGGGGATGCTGGAGAGTGTGCGAGGATGGCTAAAAGCCCTCAACCAAATGTGCCCAGTGGCCGTCCCAGAATCCTCAGATGGCTGCCTGGGAAGGGCGTCTAGTCCACCCTCATGGCTAGCTCAGGCTGCCCCTAGCTGTCTATTCAGGTCTCTTTTCTCTTTTCTTCAGTATACTGGAGGTGCTGGACAAGATACTTTCTGGCTCTAAATTCCACAATCCTGACCCCTGGTGGCGATGTGAGGTATGACAAAAAGAACCATGGGTATCAGAAAGCTTGAGTCTGAATGTTGGCCCTGCTGCTTCCAATGTCCTTGGTAGGGACATTTCGTTTCTCTGAGTCTTGATTTCCTCATCTGTAATGTGGGGATCAGAATCTCTGCCCTGGAGTCTTAAACTGTGATCATAGGAAACACACTGTAACCTGCAAAAAAAAGGAAAGGGACTGGACCTGGGAGAGGATTGGGACAGGGAACTCCCAGGTAAGCAAACTCCCTCTAACAACTCAAGTCAGCAGCTACTCTGACTCAATCTTACAGAGTTGCCCAGAGTCCTGAGAGGTCATGTGACACAGTCAGTTCATGTCAGAGGAGAAACATCATCCCAGGCCTTCCTGCCTCCAATACACTGTAGAGCATTAGATGGGGGTAGGTTATCCTACAAACTGTCCCACTGCCTTCCTGACACCCGTGTCTCAGGACCAAGGGACTCACTCTGTCCTCAGACTTCTGGTATTTCTTCTCACCACCTTTTCCCTTAAACAAGAGGATTGGGGTATTTTGTTCTTGCCTTTTTTCCTCAGGTACTCCTTTGAGGGCCCAACAGATTTATAACCTCATTGATACTGCTCCTTTCTCCATCAGGGTAGCTAGCTGCCCACTCATATAAGCTCTCATTTTTTTTATTTTTCACTTTTAACACTGTTCATATCATATAACACAATTCCAACTTTTGGTCAGGTGATATTTCTTTTAAAGCATTTACTATATAGAGCACAAATGGATTTTTTTTAAGACATTAACCAACTGAGACACAAATAATAGCTATGTATACTAACTTCATAAGCCCTTGACCTAATTGTCTCCACACTATTACTAAGAATTGAAGGACCCTAACTTATTGTTGTTGGTCTAAAGTCTTAAACCAAATAGCTTAATTTTAGGCTTGACCTTGGATGTTCCCCTGCCAACAATCTATAATTTAATAAATCTGGTATTAAGCTTACAAACCTTTTGACTATAGGAAATTGCCACTAGGAGTAGGAACATTGCAGGGAAGCAATATCTCTCCAATCTCATATCAATTCCAGGCAGGAGTAGATTGTAAACTTGCATTCAGTGAGGCTTAGAGTCTGCCCGCTATCAATGGAGAAACTGAGTCAGGAGAATCCTACCTTAGCCTAGGCTGAACAGCTGCTCTCCCACCCTTCCCATGAGATCACCTTTTTCAGTTCATACCAGCATCTCACAGGCTTACTAGCATCATGTATTGGAGGCTCAGACCACCTTAGTTGCTATCCATACCTGGAGTTAGACTCAGAAGAACAGTCACTAAGTCACTTCATAGCATCTTAAAACAGCAAGTTCCAATAACCAGGTTTCAGATATGACTATAATTTAACATTAACTAACGAACATCTTTTGAGGCAAGTCTTAAGTGATTTACAGGCCTTTCTATACCTGTTATAATTCCTGATTAAATAACAATCATAAAATCAAATTTACCATTAAAACCTTAACTTTTCCATCAATGCCAAATTTTACCCAGTTACCTGCCTCTAGGAGACTTTTAGACTAAAATTCATTTCCCCAAACTAAAGATGTCTCTGATTTAGTCTCAGTAATCAATTCAGTTAATTGTTTTAATACTAATTACTTTTACATCACTTTGTAACATGTCCAATTTTTCTCCCCATCTCTCCACTCCCTCCACCCCCTAATAACTTGCATTCTGATTACCCCTTCCCTCAATGAGCCCTCCTTTTCTATCACACCCCACCCTTCCCTTATCCTCATTTTCTCTCTTTTCTTGTAGGGCAAGATAAATTTCTATATCCCATTACCTGTGCTTCTTATATCCCAGTTATGTGCAATAATAATTATCAACATTTGTTGCTAATATTTTGAATTCTTCCTTCTTTCCCTCCCTCCCTACTCATCCCCACTGAGAATGTAAGCAATTCAATACAGGTTAAATATGTGTTGTTTTGTAAAAGATTTCCATAATAATCATGTTGTATAATACTAGCTATATATCCCTCTATCCTACTCTATCCCCCATTATTTTTTTATTCCCTCATTTGATCTTGTCCCTTCCCAAAAGTGTTTATTTCTAGTTACTCCCTCCTCCCATTTGTCCTCCCATCTATCATTCTCCTCACTCCACTTGTCATCTCCTCCCCTACTTTCCTGTAGTATAAGATAAATTTTCATACCAAATTTAGTAAGCATGTTATCCCCTCCCTTAAACCATATGTGGAGAGAGTAGCTTCACTTTTCCCCTCTTCCCTTCTCCCTTTTCTCCTCCATTAAACAAGATTTTCTTTATCTCCTTTATGAGTTATAACCTGCCCCATTCCATTTCTCCCTTTCTCCTCCCAGTATTTTCCTCCCTCATCCCTTAATTTATAAACATATATATATATATATATAGTGGATATCATCTCTTCTGATTCAACACAGCCTGTGCTCTCTATTTGTGTGTGTGTGTGTGTGTGTGTGTGTGTGTGTGTGTGTGTGTGTACAATCCCTCCACCTACCCAGATACTGGGAAGAGTCTCAAGAGTTACAAATATTTTCTTTCCATGTAGGAATGTAAACAGTTTAGCTTTAGAAAGTCTTTTATGATTTCTCTTTCCTGTTTACCTTTTCAAGCTTCACTTGATTCTTGTGTTGATTCTTGAAAGTCAGATTTTCTATATAGTTCTGATCTTTTCAACATGAATATTTGAAAGTCCTCTATATCATTGAATGACTACTTATTCCCTTGAAGTATTATACTCAGCTTTGTTGGGTAGGTGATTCTTGGTTTTAATCCCAGTTTCTCTGACTTCTGGAATATTATATTCCAAGCCCTTCGAACCCTTAATGTTGAAGCTGCCAGATCCTGTGTTATCCTGATTGTATTTCCACAATACCTGAATTGTTTCTTTCTAGGTGATTGTAGTATTTTCTCCTTGACCTTGGAACTCTAAAATTTGGCCACAATATTCCTAGGAATTTCTCTTTTCTGATCTCTTTCAGGAGGTGATCAGTGGATTCTTTCAATATTTATTTTTCCCTCTGGTTCTAGAATATCAGAATAGTTTTCCTTGATAATTTCATGGAAGATAATGTCTAGGCTCTTTTTTGATCATGGCTTTCAGGTAGTCCCGTAATTTTTACATTTTCTCTCCTGGATCTATTTTCTAAATCAGTTGATTTTCCAATAAGATGTTTCACATTATCTTCTATTTTTTCAAACTTTTGGTTTTGTTTTCTAACTGCTTGGTTTATCTCGTAGTCATTCATTTCCCTGAACTCAATTCTCCCTTTCAGGGAATTGTTTTGTTCAGTGAGTTCTTGAACCTTCTCCTCCATTTAGCTAATTCTGCTTTATAATGCCTCCTTCTCCTCATTGGCTTTTTGGGCCTCTTTTTCCAGTTGAGTTAGCCTCTTTTTAAAGGTGTTATTTTTTTTTATTCTCCTTTAGCTAGCTGCTAACTCGCTTTTCAATCTTTTCTATTGCCTGAACCCAATTTAAGTTCACTTTGGAGACCCTGGAGGCAGGGGTATTACCTTCCTGTGACAATAAACTTTGTTCTTCCTCATCCAAAAGGATGGGAGGAGACACCTGTTTACCAAGAAAGTTACCTTCTATTGTCTTAGTTTTTCCCCTTTTTTGGGCATTTTCCCAGCCAGTTATTTGACTTCTGAATCTTTTAGCAAGAGATTAGACTCAGCTGCTCAATTCCCCTGGGCTTTGGGTGGGGGCAGAGCCATCACTCAGAGCTGGAATTTAGATCAGCTGCTTCCTACTACCAGAGGCTTTAAGCTGAGCTGTCTGAATAATGAATCCAGGTTGCTTCATGGGCCTCTGTAGCTGCCTACAGTCTGCTGCTGTGGCCTCTACTGTTGCCTGGGACTGTTTCTAGAGAAACCCCTGTTGCCTCTCACCCATCTGGGAAAGCCCACCCTCACTGACCTTTGGAGCTTTCTTTGTCATTTGTGGGTTGAGGTATCTGGGACCTTCCCTGCTAGGAACTCTTCCCAGAGGTCTGTTCAGGTCCTGTTCCTCCCCGTGCCTCATGGCCAGGGCTGTGCTGTGCTCCACTCAGTGTCCCATGAGATAGACCTTTCTTGTTGGCTTTCTGGGTTACCTTTGACTGGAAACCTCTTTCACTCTGTTGTTCTGTGACTTCTGCTGCTCTAGACTTTGTTGAGAATCCTTTCTACAGGTATTTTGTGGGCTGTGGGGGAAGCATTAGAGTATATGTATCTTTCTACTCTGCTCAGCATACATACATCTTTAACAGAGAGGGAACATCTGGGTGTCTCAAGTGGGGAGAAGAGCTCCTTAGAGGATTCCCAGAGTCCTTTTCTGGCCAAATATTTCTAGTTAGTAAACCCCCATAAGCTCTCATTAAATGAGACTCTTGCCCAGGTCCTCCCAAAGATCAGCCCCTAATCCATATACTAGTGGCTTATCTCCAGATCACTTGACATCACATTGATCTATGTGCATTGGTCTATGAACACAACAACACTTCCCTGATCACTCCGGCTTATTCATGGAGCACAAATTCCTCACCACTATTTCAAAGAGGTTGCAAATCTCTGCAATGGTATCATTTATGCTGTCCTAGCTAAACAATTCTAAACTGACAATATGATGTAGCCTACTGTGCCCACTCTCTTTGGATAATCTGAAGCATTGTCTTTGGGGGAGTGACAGTACAAGATTCACTGACAAAAAGCGAAGCTTTTGCTTCAGAGAGAAGTGTGGGGTGTAGTTGGACAGTTGGCTTTCTAAATGGAAAGCAGTCCACCCTCCTCTTCTTCAGTTCTGGGCCCATGGCACTGCCCATCTACAGTATCTGTCTGAAATGTTTGTGCTGATAGATGAGCTCCAGGGGCTACCCACCTAGCTGTATAGTTTAGTCTAGCCATCTGGGATTCTTCATCCACTTGGTTTTTCTTGTGTGGATAGTTAGGCAAAACTCTGATTACACTATGATTGATTACTATGTGGATACACATTTCAGGAACTGCTTCAATGTTCTAGGGCTTGATGCAATGAGCACAATGTCATTTGTAAATAGGGACATCTGGAGAATCTCACTGTCTATGGAGAAAACTCTGAACTGAACACCCTACATGGATGGATAAAGACTGAAGTAAGCAGATTCAAGTAATTGACTTGATATCACTGTGACTTCAACCACATAAATGGAAAGACCAGTCACCACAAAATAGATGAAAAGGAAGGCTCCAAAATCACACAGAGTGAAGTTGTCCCCAAAAAATTAGAGTTATGAGAAGAAGCCTGCTACTTGGAGAGGGAATGGGGCACACAGATGTAGAAAACTGTGTATATTGTCAGAGCTATGACCAAGGTCCCTACTTCTCTGTGGTGTTCTCTAGTGTGTTAGTGCTCCCTCCAGTATTTTTACACCTTACCCCATGTACTCTGTGGTCCATTTACCTGATCGCCTGGCTCTTCTTAGCACAAGATACTCTAGATTCTGACCATTTTCCCTGACTGTCTCCTATGCCTGGATTTTCAAAAGCAAAAAAAAAAAAAATTCAAAAGCAAATAGGAGGAAAATTGGGAAAAGAAATGAGTGATGCAAGTAAATCATGAAAAAAAGAGCCAAGAGCTTGGTAAAGGAGAAACAAAAAATACTGAAGAAAATAACACCTTAAAAAACAGAATACACCAAACTGTAACAGAGGCACAAAAATCCATCGAAGAAAAGAACCACTTAAAAAGCAGAATGAGCCAAATGGAAAAGGAAGTACAAAAGGTCCCTGAAGAAAATATTTTTTTTAATTAAAATTGAGTAAACGTATGCTAATGACTCCATAAGATAGTAAGAAACAATAAAACAAAAACAAAGAAAAGGGAAAAAAGAAAATGTGAAATATCTCATTGGAAAAACAATTAATCTGTAAAATAAACTGAGGAAAGATCATTTAAGAATTATTATACTACCTGTAAGCCTTGATCAAAAAAGAACCTAGACATTACACTTAAATAAATTATCCAAGAAAACTGCACTGATATCTTAGAACCAGAGAGTAAAATAGAAATTGGAAGAATCCACCAATCACCTACTGAAAGAGATCCCCAAATGAAAACTTCCAGGAATATTATAGCCAAATTCCAGGGCTGGCAGGCTAAGGAGAAAATATAGCAAGCAGTCAGAAAGAAACAACAAAATATCACAGAGTCACAGTCAAGATCACACAAGATTTAGTAGCTTCTAAATTATAAGATAATTATAAGAGTTTGGAATTGTACTTCTAGAGAGGACATCCAAAAATCCTAGAAAATCTAAGTATAATACTTGGGGCAGATTTTAATGAAATAGAGGCATTTCAAGCATTTCTGATGAAAAAACAGACCTGAATATAAAATTTGACTTTCAAATACAAGATTCAAGAGAAGCATAGAAAGGTAAACAGGAAAAGGAGATCATAAGGGATTCAACAAGGTTAAACTATTTACATTCATATACGGGAAGATGATACTTGTAAATCCTAAGAACTTATAATTATTAGGAGAAGGAAAGAAGAGGAAACAAAAGTTGAAGAGAGCTGAGAAGGAGGAGAGGAAAAGGAGAGGAGAGGAGAGGAGAGATGACAAGAGGTGAGGAGAGGTGAGGCAAAGAGAGGAGAGGAGAGGAGAGGAGAAGCTATGGGAAAAGAGGAGAAGGAAAGGAATCTGGCTTTTTGACTTGGGGAAAAGAGAAGCAATACAGAGAGCCAAAAACCATTTGCTTCCTGCCCTGCAAAAGAGAAAGGCCAAAAGCAAGAAGCCTGAAGCCCCAGGCTGGAAGGCCCAGCCCAGTCCCTCCTCTAAGATCAAGTATTACATCTTTCTACATTACAAACTCTGGCAATTCTTGATAACTGAGGGAAGTGTCACGCTTTCTCCCAGGAAAGAGATCCTTTGGAATTGAGGGAGCCTCCTCCACTCATAAACAGAGAACCCTCTGGACCTACTGGGACCACAACTTCCAATCAAGGGAGTCCTCTCTTTCCTAACAAACAGAAATGTGTCCCCTCGATATATTCCTTATTGGGGAATGACTACCTTTCTCTGAGATAAACTGCTTGGACTGGAGTGACTGAGGGAAAGGTCTACTCCTTTTCTTAACACCTATAAAATACCTTGCTCTCAATGACTAAGTACCATTTTCACCAGTATGGATGGATGGAAAGGTTCGTAACAGAACGTAATGATAAAGGAAGGGAAGGAAATAGCAGGTGGGAGGAGCAGGAAGGGACTCCCATTATGGTGAAGAAGTCCCAACCTAAGTCAAGGAACAACCAAGATGTATTTTGCCATCAGCATCAGAAAGAATAAAGATCCTCTGCCCTAGAGAAGGATGGAGCAACCATTCAGCTCTGGGGTGGTCTCCAAATAGTGCCAGGCAAAGTTCCTGCTTGGATTACTGCCTACCCTGCACACTCAACTCCAGAATCTGAGGATCCCAGGGTGAGAACCTCAGGGAATATCAGAGATCATCTTGTCCAACTCTATCATTTTACAAATGCAAAAACTGAATCCCAGGGGTATGAAATGACTTCCCAGAAATCACAAGGGTGGTAAATAGTATAGCTAGGATCTGAATGCACCTGCCCCACCTGCAAGCCCTGACTGACTTTGAAGGTGACATGATGGTGGTCTGATTCTGTGTATCCTTGGAATAAACCTCCCCTAAAACTACCACTGTGTGACCCAAGTGGCCAGGTGGAAACATCCACCCTCCTGAATGAATGGTCAATAGGTCTCCAACTGAAGAGATACAATGACTGGGAAGCTTCCTCTCTCCGTTCTTCCCAGGCAGTTCAGGTCCCTTTGGACAGCTCTGACTGTGAGGTTCTCCTTTTCAACATGGAGTCTAAATCTGCCTCTCCAAAACTTCCAACCATTTATCTCCAGATCCATCCTTGAGGGCCAAACATCCATATTTAATTTGCCTTTCCTAGTGACAGATATTTGGAGAGACTATCAGGGCCCCAGGAAGACACCTCTTCAGCATCTGAAGGGTCTTTAAAAGCTATAATGCTAAATGGTGACCAAGACCCATCCCAGGAACCCTGGGGCAACCAGCTGTCCACTAGATTAGAGGATCCATACCAAAGGCATCTTCTGACTACCTCCCTTTGTCACAAGGAGAGTGCAGCTCTATTACCACCCCCCCGTGATAAATGTGTTTTTTTTTCTAGGAAAGTTTGGGGGGGTGACATTTTCCATTTCTATTTTCACTCATGAATGTTAGTCACTGCCAATAGCTCCTGGGTGAGTCTCCCTTCTACTGCTGCCTGCTGGGTATCCCCTACGGAATGGTGCCCTTGCTACCCTCCCAACAAAGATCTCCCTAGGAAGTCTGCATCATGGGCCAAAATGACCCTGGTCATTTACAGAAAACCAAGCTATGTCCCTCAGCAAGCCAGTTCCCACCTGTGAATCTCATTTTCTTTCTCTTTATGATGAGAACACTCATATTTGCACTGCCAGACTCACCAAAGTACCTTAAGACCCTTCCAGTGTGACATGTAATGCCAGAGTCTGTCATTCCACTGGGCCACAGGGGACCCTGGCCCCTCCCACCCTCACTAATACAAAGCCCATTGCCTCTAGGAAGCTAAACATTCATCCCAGTTTTTCATTCCAGGTGGTGAGCTCATCATCTTCCTCCCTACACCCACTCCTCCTCCAAACCAGTGCACCAGGTGAGGGTACCACCAGCTCCCAGCCTGAGCCTCATCTCCAACCCCCCATATCCAATCAGTTATCAAGTGTGGCCTGGCCTGCTTCCACAGCATTGGCATCTGCCCCCATCTTTCCCACTCCCTTGGTCACCCCCTTGTTCAGGCCCACGTCACCTCTTGCCTGTTCTAGTCTATCAGCCTGCTTTACAGTCTGTCCCTTCTACAAACTCTCCTCCACATCATTGCCAAAACATATTCCTAAAGCACAGGTCTAACTATACCACTCCTTCTCTAAAATATTCAGTGGCTTCCCAGCACCTAAAGGCTAAACTACAACCTCCTGAGCTTCGCTTAAAACTCCTTACACTCTGACTCCTGTTGATCTGTCCAGACCTATTCCCTCACTCTTTGACCACTCTCATCTCTGTGGAGCAGTAAAATTTCAATGGCCCAGTGGGAAGAGAGATTCAGAAATGCTCAAGCACAGCCCTCTCTCTCTTGCCCACCCCATCCCATTCCACCCTGCCCTGCCCAACCTGTGGTCATCAGTTCCTCCTTGGCTTAGATCCACCTTGATTCCCCATCATACCTTTGCTAGAGCCACACAGAAGGCTAAAAAAAGGGATACAAAGGGAGGGGAAAGGAATGAGGGAGGCAGGGCACTGACCAGAGGGGACAAAGAGTGAAGGGAACCCCTCCTCAGGGCCTGCACGAGGGCTAATATAAAACATTATTAATGTCCATCTCCCTGAGGATGAACTGAGTGTCAAAGATGGGGCCTCATTTGTTCACAAACACAGCAAAGCAAAAGAAAAGCACAGGCTCTGAGATGCTGAGCTGAGCAAACCTACAAGGCCACGGAGTCCAAAACCCTCATTCTACAGATAAGGAAACTGAGGCCTAGAGAGGGGAAGTGATCTAATTCATAGGGGTAGTAAAGGGCAGGAGGCAGATTTGAACCTGGGTCCTCTTGGTTCCAAGTCCAGTCCAGCTGCCTTTCTAGCAGACATTACTATTCTATTTGATGGCCAAGATTCCTAGCAGTTCTATGTTTTATGATCAAAGGTCTCAGTCCATTCTTAACCTTACGTTCCAACATCATACAATTCTTCTTTTTCTGGTTCTGAAGTTTCATTGATGTGTGTTGTTTTTACATTTTTACATACAAACATGTATGGATAGCTGCTACTTCATGAAAGATCCCTTCTAACAAAATCAGTTAAGTAAAATAATTTAGTGACCTCATCTGAAGGCCCACAATGTGTCACAAATGTAGCTCCCACACACTGCTCTATTTTTAAAAATTAACAGAAAATTATTTTCTCCCCGACCTGATTGAAAAAGAAACAACTGCCTTGTAACAAACGTCCAAAATGAATCAAAACAAATTCCCTAAATGGCGATGCACAGAAACTACCGACCCAAAGTTCTTAGTACAGGTTTAAAACTGCATGTCATTCTGCTCCACAAATCCAGGACCTCTCCCTGATTGAGAATATCTCATCACTGGTCCTCTGTAATCCCAAATGGTCATTGCATGACCTCAGAGCTCTTACCCTGGGGCAAAGGTGTTTGGCAGCTTTGTCACTGGCCACATCATTCTCCCTTCCCTCTGTGTCAGTTGAGACAAATCTTCCCATGTCTCTGAAATCATCTCACACCTAATGCTTTGCATTCAACATCATCCAGAAATCACAGCTTATTTAATAGCTCCTCAACCAACAGGCACGCCCTTCAGTTCCAGGAGAAAGGGAGAGAGACAGACAGACAGACAGAGACAGAGAGAGACAGAGAGAGACAGACAGAAAGAAAGAAAGACACAATTTAATGTAATTTCCCTATAGCTCCACTCAGATGTATTAGACTGGGGAGGCCTCAAAGAGTTGGGAAAGGAGAACATTTGGCTCAAAATCTAGGATCCTGGAGTTAGAACAAGGCTGTTGGTTACTCTGCTTTTTCTGTCCTGGCCATATGCTCCTACTCTACATCAGAATGATGGGATGAAGAGGGATCTGAGAGCCTGAAACACAGAATAGCAGGGCTAGTAAAGATCCCAGATCACTGAACATCAGAGGTGGAAGAGACTTTAGCATATGTAATGTCAAAACTGGAGCAGCCATGGAACAGAGACTGCTGGGGGACAGAGCCAGGATGGTGGAATAGGACAGACCTGTTGAAGCTCCTCTCCATAGCCAATAAAATACCTATAAAAATGACTGTAAACAAATTCAAGAGCAGTAGATGCCACAAAATGACAGAGTGAAAGACATTTCTAGCCCAAGAAAGCCTGGAAGACTGACAGGAAAGGTTTACCACACCAGGCACAGAGCAGAACGCAGCCTAGGCCTGGCCCCAGCACAACAGGGACAGGACCAGAATAGGCTTCAGGGAGTAGAATCTGCAGCAATAGCTGCGGTTCTTAGATTGCTCAACCCATAAACACCAAAGACAGCTTCAAAGGTCAGTGAAAAAGCTCTCTCGCCTGCATGAAAAAGGAAGAGGGTCTGGCCCTGCCAGCAGCAGCCATGCAGCAGCAGTGTCCATTTTTCGAGCTCTTGGCCTAAAGTCTTTGGGGGAATTAAGAGGCAGATCTGAATCTCAATCCTGAGTGGCAGTCCTGGGTTGAGGAAGAGTGCTGGCATGGTGGAGCTGGAGGAGGGGTGGAGAGGGAATTGTACTTACACATCCTGGGCAGAACAGAGTGCTTGTGATTGCCCATAGACAAGAGCACAGGCCAGGAGAGGAGTAAACTACTCACCCTTGATTGTGCCACCTTGGAGGAACTGAGAACTCACAGGGCCAAAGTATACCCTCCTCTTGAGAAAGGACTCAAAAGTCAAGTACTTAGCAGAGAAAATGCCTCCAAAAGGGAAAAAAGCAAGACTTTAGAAAGCACTTTCTTGATGAACAGGTATTTTCTTCCATCCTTTCAGGTGAGGAAGAACAATGCATACTATCTGAAGAAGACCTAAAAGTCAAAGCTTCTGCATGAAAAACCTCCAAAGCAAATATGCAATGGTCTCAGGCCATGGAAGAGCTCAAAAAGGATTTAGAAAATTAAGTAACAGGGGAAGAGCCAAGATGGTAGAGTAGAAAGATACACATATTCTAGCTCTTCCCCCACAGCCCATAAAATGCCTGTAAAAATGACTCTTCAACAAATTCTAGAGCAGCAGAAGCCACAGAACAGAGTGAAACAGATTTCTAGTCAAAAGTAACCTGAAAGGCCAACAGGAAAGGTCTATCCCATGGGATGCTGAGCAGAGCAAAGCCCAGTTCAGGTTGTGTGACACTGGGAGGAATAGGACCAGAACAGATCTCCAGGGCACAATCCCCAGGAGGGAGTGTCTCAGATCCCTCAACCCACAAGCGGCAAAGAAAGCTTCAAAGGTCAGTGAGAGGGCTTTCCCAACTGGGCGAGAGGGAGCATGGTCCCCCCCCCACCAGCACTGGCCCAAGCAGCAGCAGCAGTAGTAGCACAGCTGCAGCATCCATCTGTGAAGCATACCATCTAAAGCCCCTGGGGGAATTGAGCAGCTGATATAAACCTCAACCTTGAGCATGGTCCTGGGGTGAGGAGGAGCACAAGAACCCTTGTCTTGACAAAGGATTCAGAAGTCAAGTAACTGGCTGGGAAAATGCCCAAAAAAGAAAAAAAATAAGACCAAAGAAGTTTACTTTCTTGGTGAACAGATATTTCCTTCCATCCTTTTGGATGAGAAAGAACAATACATACTATCAGAGGAAGTCAAGATTTCTGCATCCAGTACCTCCAAAATGAATATGCAATGAGTTTAGGCCATGGATGAGCTTGAAAAATGAGTCAACAGCTTGATAAAGAACACCCCAAAAATGCTGAAGAAAATAACACCTTAAAAAATAGATAAACTCAAATGTTCATCAAGTGACTCAAAAAACCAATGAGGAAAAGAATGCTTTAAAAAGCAGAGTCAATCAAATGGAAATGGAGGTTCAAAAGCTCACTGAAGAAAACAGTTCTTTAAAAATAAGAATGGAGCAGATGGAAGCTAATGACTTTATGAGAAACCAAGAAATTACAAAACAAAACCAAAAGAATGAAAAAAATAGAAGATAATGTGAAATATCTCATTGGAAAAACAACTGCCCTGGAAAATAGATCCAGGAGACACAATTTAAAATTATGAGACTACCTGAAAATGATGATCAAAAAAACAGCTTAGATATCATCTTTCATGAAAATATTAAGGAAAACTGCCCTGATATTCTAGAACCAAAGGACAAAATAAATATTGAAAGAATCCACTGATCACCTCCTGAAAGAGACTAGAAGAGAGACACTCCTAGGAATATTGTGGCCAAATTTAAGAGTTCCCAGGTCAAGGAGAAAATACTGCAAGCAGCTAAAAAGAAACAATTCAAAACACAAGATCTGGCAGCTTCTACATCAGGGGATTGAAGGGCTTGGAACAGGATATTCCAGAAGACAAAGGAACTAGGGTTAAAATCCAGAATCACCTATCCAGCAAACCTCCAGGGGGGGAAATGGTCATTCAATGAAACAGAGGACTTTCAAGCATTCTTGATGAAAAAGACCAGAACTGAATAGAAAATTTGACTTTCAAACACAAGAATGAAGAGGAGCATGAAAAGGTAACAGGAAAGAGAAATCATAAGGGACTTACTAAAGTTGAACTGTTTACATTCCTATGTGGAAAGATAATATTCATAACTCTTGATACTTTTCTCAGTATTTGGGTAGTTGGAGGGATTACACACACACATATAAATAAATATATGCACACACATATAGATGGAGAGAGCACAGGGTGACTTGAATAGGAAGGGATGATATCTAAAAAAAATAAAATCAATTGGGAGGAGAAAGGAAGAAATGGAATGGGACAGGTTGTCTCTCAAGAAAGAGGTAAGAAGAAAGCTTTTTCAGTGGAGGGGGAAAGGGGGGAGTTGAGAGGGTAAAAGTGAAGTTTACTCTCATCACATTTGGCTTAAGGAGGGAAAAAAATGCACATTCAATTTGGAATGAAAATCTTATCTTACATTACAGGAAAGTAGGAAAGAAGGGGATAAGTGGGGTGGAGGGGATGATAGAAGGGAGGACAAATGAGAGGAGGGAGTAATTAGAAGGAAACACTTTTGGGGAGGGACAAGGTCAAAAGAGAGAATAGAATAAACGGGGAGCAGGATAGGATGGAGGGAAATATAGTTAGTCTTAACACAACATGACTATTATAGGAGTCTTTCATAAAACTACACATATATAGCCTACATTGAATTGTTTGCCTTCTCAGTGGGGATGGGTGGGGAGGGAGCAAAGGGGAGAAGTTGGAATTCAAAGTTTTAGGAATGAAGGTTGAGAATTGTTTTTGCATGCAACCTGGAAATAAGAAATACAGGCAGTGGGGTATAGAAATCCATCTTGCCCTACAAGAAAAAAAAAGAAGATAGGGATAAGGGAAGGGAGGGATGTGATGGAAGGCAGGGCAGATTGGGGAAAAAGGTTAATCAGAATGCATGGCATTTTGGCGTGGGGAGAGGGGAGAGATGTTGAGCAAATTTGGAACTCATAAGCTTGTGGAAATGAATGTTGAAAACTAAAAATAAATAAACAAATAAACATAAAAATAGAACAGAGACTGCCAGAGCAGGGAAGGAGATCAGAACATAGGATGTCAAGGCCAGGAAGGGCCAGACAACACAGAATATCAGAGATAGGAGGGCACTTGGAAACCACCAAGTCAAAGCTCGTCACTTTTCACACGGGGCCTAGGAGGTCCTCATTTGGCCTCCTAGCTGACTCTGTTTCTTTGCACATGGCCAGCCCCTATGGTCTCCCAGGATGCTTTTCCTCTGGCCTGAAGTTGTGTGGTGACTCAGAGCCTCAGAATCCTTGGAATTCACTCAGGCACCCTGGGCTAGGCCTCGCTATGACCTTCAGAGGGAACCTCTGGGGGAAAGCCACTTATCATGTGGACCTGAGGACCATCTTGGCCCAAGGAGGAAGAGATGGGGCACCAGGCTCAGAATTTGTTCACAGAATGCCTTACTGTGTGCTTTCATCATGTTATTAATGAGTCAAGCTCAACAGTCCCCTTTGGATTGCTTTCTGATCCTTTAGAGCTGATTTCCTGTGACTTAAACACTGATTCCTGTTACATGAAAGTGTCCTGAGGAAGCAGGTCCCAGTGGAAGAATGACTCAGTCACTAATACTTTAGTGTGAATAAAAGATTGGGGCTTTGTGTCTTTTTTTTAAACTAAAGCAGTTAAGCTGAGCTACGGATGGAGCGCTGGATGTCGGGTCAAGAAGTACTGAGTTCAAATCTTGGCTCAGACTGCTATCTGACCCTGGGAAAACCATTAATCTCTGTGCACTTCAATTTCCTCATCTGTAAAATGGTCATATAACAATAGTACCTGCTTTCCAGGGTTATTGTGAGGATGTTCTTTGCAAACCTTAAAGTTCTATGTCAATTTTAGTTATTGTCATTACCTGTATGTTGATTTACATCCTAGAAGACCTAGACATTTGATGATCTCACAGATGCTCTTAATAACTCAGCAATCCCATGTGGCAATCTCGGCCACTTCTTATAGGATAGAGAACAAAAACCCAAAAGGAGAGGCAGCTCACCCCAGTGCACACAGCCAGTGGCAGACCTAGGGAGGAAGCAAAGACATCTCACACGAAGGTCAATGCTCTTTCTGAAGGCTCTTAACAGAGGCTTGAGATGGGTCTGGAGGAGAAGTAAGGCTGGTGACCTGCACAGTCCTTCCTCCCTCAAAACAAAGTCAAGTGCAAGTCATGTCATCATTTCTCTGATGGCATGGTCTTACTTTTTTCAAATGTTTATTTATTTAATTTTGGTTTTCAACATTCATTTCCACAAAATTTTGAGTTCCAAATTTTCTCCCCATCTCTCCTCTCACCCACCCCATAATACCTTGCATTCTGATTAGCCCTCATTCTCAATATGCCCTCACGTCTATCACACCCCTCCTTTCCCTTATCCCCATCTTCTCTCTTTTCTTGTAGGACAAAATAGATTTCTATACCCCATTACCCATATTTTTTATTTCCCATTTGTATGCAAGAATGTTTCTCAACATTCATTCCTAATACTTTGAATTCCAACTTCTCTCCTTTCCTCCCTCCCCACCCAACCCCATTGAGAAGGTAAGCAATTCAATATAGGCTATATATGTGTAGTTTTTCAAAAGACTCCCATAACAGTCATGTGGTGTAAGACTATATTTCCCTCCATCCTATCCTGCCCCCCATTTATTCTATTCTCTCTTTTGACCTTGTCCCTTCCCATAAGTGTTTATTTCTAATTACTCCCTTCTCCCATTTGCCCTCTCTTCTATCATCTCCCTCACCCTACTTGTTCCCTTCTCCTCTACTTTCCTGTATTGTAACATAGATTTTAATACCAAATTTAGTGAGTGTTGTATTCCCTCTTTTAGTCAAATGTGAAAAGATTAAGCTTCACTTTTCCCCTCACCTCTTCCCTTTTCTTCTTCATTGAATAAGCTTATTCTTGCCTCTTTTATGAGTGAAAATTTGCCCCATTCTACTTCTTCCTTTCTCCTCCCAAAACACTCCTCTCACCCCCTAATTTTATTTTTTTAGAGATCATCCTTTTTTACAAATGTTTTTACAAATGTTATCTTTCCATGGAGGGATGTAAACAGTTCAAGTTTAGAAAATCCTTTATGATTTCTCTCTCCTGTTTACCTTTTCATGCTTCTCTTCATTCTTGTGTTTGAAAATCAAATTTTCTATTCAGCTCTGGTCTTTTCATCAAGAATGCTTGAAAGTCCTCTATTTCATTAAATGACCATCTTTTCCCCTGAAGTATTATACTCAGTTTTGTTGGGTAGGTGATTCTTGGTTTTAATCCTAGTTCCTTTGACTTCTGGAATATCCTATTCCAAGTCCTTCAATCCCTTAATGTAGAAGCTGCCAGATCCTTTGTTATCCTGATTGTATTTCCACAATACTTGAATTGTTTCTTTCTAGCTGCTTGCAATAGTTTTTCCTTGACCTGGGAACTCTGGAATTTGGCTACAATGTTCCTAGGAGTTTCTCTTTTTGAATCTCTTTTAGGAGGTGATCAGTGGATTCTTTCAGTATTTATTTTACTCTCTCGTTCTACAATATCAGGGCAGTTTTCTTTGATAATCTCATGAAATATGATGTGTAGGCTCCTTTTTGATCATGGCTTTCAGGTAGTCCCATAATTTTAAATTATCTTTCCTGGATCTATTTTCCAGGTGAGTTGCTTTTCCAATGAGATATTTCATATTATCTTCTATTTTTTCATTCTTTTGGTTTTGTTTTGTAATTTCTTGGTTTCTGATAAAGTTATTAGCTTCCATCTGTTCCATTCTAATTTTGAGAGAACTATTTTCTTCAGTGAGCTTTTGAACCTCCATTTCCATTTGGCTAATTCTACTTTTTAAAGCATTCTTCTCATTGGCTTTTTGGGCCTCTTTTGCCATTTGAGTTAGTCTATTTTTTAAGGTGTTAATTTCTTCAGCATTTTTGGGGGGAGGGTCTCCTTTAGCAAGCTGTTGACTTACTTTTCATGGTTTTCTTACATTGCTCTCATTTCTCTTCCCAATTTTTCCTCCACTTCTCTTACTTGATTTTCAAAATCCTTTTTGAGCTCTTCCATGACCTGAGACCACTGTGTATTTATTTTGGAGGTTTTGCATGCAGAAGCTTTGACTTTTATGCGTTCCTCTGAAGACCTACATTGTTCCACCTCATCCAAAAGAATGGAAGAAAATATCTGCTCACCAAGAAAGTAACCTTCTATTGTCTTATTCTTTTTTCCCTTTTGGGGACATTTTCCCAGTCAGTTACTTGACTTTTGACTTCTTCCTCAAGGCTGAAATTCTGATAAGCTGCTGCATTACCCCAGAGGCTCTACAAGGAGGGTTCCAAAAATGGAAACTGCAGCTGCAGTGACTGCTGCCGGGTCCAGACTGGGCTCCCTTCTCCTGGGTGACTGAGCCCTCTCACTGACCCAAGCTGTTTGTGGCATTTGTGGGTTCTGCAATCTGGGAACTGCTGCTGCTGGTGCCTCCCTGAAGTCTGTTCAAGGTCCTATTCCTGCCAGGTCGGGCTATGCTCCACACTTCCTGGGCCACGGTAGGCTGCATCGGCATGATCTTCTTCTGCAACAAAGGACAAATAAGATCCTGTGAGTAGATGCATGTGACTGAATGTAGGTAACTCAACTCCTCTCTTATCTGCCTCCCTCTTCCCTTCCTGCTCCTCTCCAAAGGAAGGTAAATATGAATGGCCAAAACATGCCCAGTTGACTTGGGTTTTACTGGCCCCTTCCCTTCCCTTCCCTTCCCTTCCTTTCCTTTCCTTCTCCTGCCCTGTCCCTTCATTTCCTTTCTCCTGTCCTTTCCCAAAACCTTAAACCTACTTCTCTCTGAAGCTGGGACACCAATGGGCCCCTACCTAAAGGCTCTTCTAGACCCTCCTGGCTTTAGAGTGATTATCAATAGTAACTGTTGCTGTTTCCCTCCCAGCCTGATGTCTTTCTTTTTCTTGGCCTCATTAAAGGGGCCATGCCATGGCTACTCCTTAAACAGGCCTATTCAATGAATGCTCATTACCTCACCCTAAGTGAGTACCTGTAAAGACCTTGACCCACAGGGCCCAAGATCTCCCAGTATATCCTGGGTCATCTCCAGTCATCCTGATGAATATCTGGCCACTGGATTCAGATGGCTGAGGAGGAGTGAGGCTGGTGACCTGTACAGCCCTCCCTCTCTCAAAACAAAGTCAAGTGCAAGTCATGTCATCATTTCTCTGATGGCATGGTCTTCTTGAGCAAAAAAGGACAAATACACACATAGCAGAGGCTCATGCTCTGGCACATGTTGCAGGCTTAACATGTTTGTTAATTGCCTGCTTGTCCCATCTCTCTGAGGAATTAGAATTTAAAGCAGCACCTGCATGTGTATGGGGGGGAAAGGAGGGACAGGACAGGTGGTGCATCTTATTTTAATTAAATTCACAGACTGAGAAGACAATAAAACACATAATAAATGTGATTTTCCAAAAACATTCCCTTGGGATTGATCCCCATTATAAGAAAATCAGGCCTCTCAGACAATTCTTATTATTAAACTATGAACAGTTGAAACTAGAAGAGACAAAATTTTCTCTGATATCTCAGAGACTCTGGGATAATGGCTGGGCAAGATAACAGGCACCAGTCACCCTGAGCACAGAATCAGGACATTAAACATGGAAGGGCACTCCCAGATGGTCTGGGCCAATCCCCTTTTAATTGAGGCCCAAAGAGAAGCAAGGCTGAGTCCAAGGTCTCCAAACAAGTGACAAGTCTATGCCTTGAACCCAACCTTCCACCTCCTGGTTCAGTGGGGTCTGCTGGTTTCTTCTAATTCACAAACCTTTCTATGTGCCAGAATAAAAGACTATGAACATATCATAGGACTGAAGTTGGAGGGAGCACCCTCATATACACATTATGGACAAAGTCAAGAACAAATATGAGCACAGATAGTCATCCAAGGGAGGTGTGGCACCGCTCACAACAAAAGAAATGCTACTGGGGGCTCAAGGAAGGAATGTGAGTTATCAGGAGCTGTGTTTATCCCTAGGCATACCTATTCTATAGTATAACCCATTCCCCCATGGACCCATAAGTATCAGTGGAATGCTGTGCCTAGATTTGGGGTAGGGGAGGGAGGTTGGGCCTTCTTTCTGTGTGACCTGAGTAAATGTCCTTGTCTCCAAAAGCTAAGTGAAACCCAGCTGACTGATGTTACGGGAAACCCACAGTGAGGTCATGTATATAACAAAACCCCTATCCAGCCTCTCAGGGTTACCCCCTGGGACCTTGAGGACAGTAACAGTCAGTGGACCCTCTGAGGCTCCTGAGTGAAAAATGTGAGCACAGCTTAGAAAAGTGGCCCCAGAGGGGGCCTGGTCATTCCTCTCTGGCCACCTCAGCATCCTCCCTAGCTGCACTCCTTGGTAGTTATGGATCCACTGTTCCTGGCTGAGATTTGCCCCCCTTCTCTCCTATGGTCACAATCACTTGTTCCCGTCACTTTTCAGACCAAAGTGCCCTCCCTACCTGGTCTTCCCTCTGGCTAGTGTCCTCCCACCCCAAACATAAACTCCTCAAGCCTAGGCACCACCTTGATGTCTGCATCTGTATCCCCAGCCTTCGGGCCCACTAAGTGCTAAAACACAACTCTTCTTTCATTCCTCTACCCTTTAGACAAGTTCCCCTTTACTTGCTCATGAGAATTTTTTTCTGCTTGTGCCATATTTGGATGGTGTTTTAAGTTTGACAAAATGCTTTCTTCAAAACAATGCTGTGAGGCAGACAGATACTGAAGATAGTATTATGCCCATTTTACAGAAGAGAGACTTGAGGCTCAGAGAAATTATGTTGGGATGCTTCGTGTTTGTCATGCCCAGTGCCTCCCGCCATTCTCTTTCATTTCTCAATTCAGAACCATATTCTCCTCTCTGTTTTTCCTCCTTCCTTGTATACAATTGAAGAGTAAAGTCAGCAGAATCAAGGGACCGTAGGGGACTAAGTTGGGGCATCTGTGCCTTCATCCTCTATGACATGTTGGTAAGTAAGGGGCCATCTTCGTGTTGGTCTGTTCTTTGTGCTCATCATGACCTCAGGTGACCTATGGCCATGCTTCTCCCTGGCCACAGGGATGAAACTGCAGAGACAAGACCCCAAGCACTTAAGAGACTCGTCCTTTGCTGAAGCACAGACTGAGTGGGGAGGGGGCATTGTTCCACGATGGGTCTGTCCCATCACATCCAACACAACCACTTTCTCTTTCTCTGATGCTGCTGACGATGGTAAGAGTTGTGACCCACCCCACCCCCCATCCAGCAGTGGTAAGACCTTGTAGGAATCACCAACAAGTGGTCCCATGGAGGCTCGGGAAGAATCAGGAACACATCCCTGGATTGGGAAGCCTAGAGACACCCAGAGAGACGCTGCAACCTCCTTCCCCGAAGCTAGAGGGTCCAAGTGCAAGTCTTCTCTCCCCCCACCTCCACCCCACCCCTCCTGTGTGATCTTAGCCAAGTCAGTGATCTTCCCTGGGCCTCAGTTCCCTCACCTATGAATCGGGAGAAGGGATCAGATGACCTCCGACATCTGATCTAAAGAAAGATACAAGATACTTGGAGCCGTTACTGGAAACTCCCATAATGATCCAGCCTGCCTTGCAGGTGCTGTCCACCCACGCTGGACTGGGGCGCTTCCTGACAACTGGAAGCTTGCCTTGGGAGTGACCGTCTGGCCCTCAGCCTCCAAGGTCCTCGCGGGGGCCCTCCTTGTCCAGGCTCCCTTTTTCCTCTTCTTCCACCTCAAGGACAATGAAAAGCCCAAGAGTCGGGAGGGTGCCAAGAAGAGATTCAGCAGCTGGTATCCCACCTGTCTGCAAGTGCCAGCCAAGGGCTAGCTCGGCCATCCAGGGATGAGTTCAGGCAGTCAGCCTCCAGGAGGAGGCCACAGCTCTCCTTCCCTTGTCTCTTCCTTTGTCCTCTCCTCTCCCCTTTTCTCTCCTTCCTCCACATCGCCCACTAGATTCATGGCACCTCTCTTGGGTCAAGCCCTCCACTCTGCTCCTCTCTCATTTCCTGCCTTCTGGTTCTTGCCTCATTTCTCTCTCCTCACGCACTCCTACCTCTCAATCAGTCACCAAGCAGTTATTAAACACCTACTCTGTGCTGGAGATATAGAAAAAGCCCCAGATGATCCAGGCTAAATTACAGGCCAATGGCAGACACCCTAGACAATTAGGTATCAAATCAGGGACAGGCTCAAGTGACAGGGGGCCTGGGAAGGCACCTGCAGAAGGTGCTATCAGAGATGATGATGAAAGAGGGAAGGGAAGCTAAGTGGAGAGGGTTCAGCATCGGAGGCATGGGGATGGCCATAGCAAATGCAGAAACAAGCCACCAAAGATCCTCTGGGAAGAAAAGCAAATGAGTTAGTAGCATTGGGTCAGAGTGCAGTAAGAGGAGGAAAGCATCCAGGACATTGGAAAGACAGAAAAAAAGGGGTTACCAAGAGTACCGAATGCCACACAGAGGAGTTTGTGGCTGAGCCTAGAATACTGGGAGGGGAATAGTGGAAGACAAAAGGAATTGGAGAAAGATGAGCTTTGCTCTGGACATGGAGATGTCTTAGCTATGTAGGGACAGTTTCTTTAAAGCAAACCTTAAAGAGCTATACTGATGCCAGTTGTTAAGATTCTTTTTATGTTATTGTGATAGTTTTTGATTGGATGAGAGGAATATTATGCAGCCCTGCACTCACACAAGCTGCTGCCGCATAGGAAATTATTAATTTATTTTAAAAAAGGTATCCATCACCAGGATCCTGCTAGGTCATGCCAGGAGCAGGTGTCACGCTAAACCAGAAAGCTCCTGAGGGGCAGGAGCAGGATCAGCCCAGAAGGGGACAACTCTGGACCTCGGGTGCCAGGAATGGAAGTTCTCTCATCACCACCACCATCACACCCCTCCTAGCAAAGTACCAACCCTATGCCAGAGCCATTCTGAAGGAGAGCAACCTCCATGGAGGGGGCTCCTGGCCCACATCTTCAGAGACAGCAGCTACAACTACTGGATACCAGACAAAAAAGTCCTGGGCACTGTCAGATGCCACAACATCATAGACAGGCACAACTTAATCAATGGAAATGGCATAAGGAAGAGGTGATGAAGCCTGTCTTGCCTCAAGACCATGGGACCTCCCTCCTCAAAGCAGGAGCTCCTAGAAAGCGGAAATTGAGCCTGTATCTGTATTCCCAGGGCTTGCACATGGCTTTTTCACCTATTCCTACATTCTGCCACATGGATCTCCCATGAGAGGGTGCAGAAACCTGCTAATGACCTCATGGGACCCAGAAGGACTAGGGAGCAGCCCCCACAGTGAGTCACAGAAATGACCTGCCCTACAGGTTACAGACCTGCCCCAGCCCTGGAGAGAAAGTAAGCAATAGCCCTCTCTCCTTTGCTGGAAGAGGAGGAAACTATGGGTGTGGAGCATTGTACTCTTCCAAATCTTCCAGGTGAGGTCCCCCAGGACATGGGGAGGATGGCCCCTCCCAGGGCAGGGCTGTTAGCCACAGGCAGTTTCTATGGATGCCTGCACCACCACCTTCATGGACAGCTCCTCATAGAAGGATTGCATGGAGAAGAGGGACCACAGAGTTAGAGCTCATGGGGGCCTCCCCCTCTAAATATGGGCAAAGCTGAGAGGGTAAGCCCTGGTTCTCAGGCAGTAATGAACAGAACAGAGTTCCAATCCATATCTCCCCTAAATGTAGATCCCAGGCCAGGTACAGGAGAAGGCCTAGATGTCAGGTGAGCAAAGATCAAACAGACAAATGGGAATCGGCAGGAAAACAGACTGGCTTAGAATGAACCCCAAGTCAGGAGGGGAAGTTCACTCTGTGTCCCCAGATCAGCTGATTTCCCTCTCTGGGCCTCCTACTTCTTGGGTGTAAAAGGAAAGGATCCAAGCAGGCAATGACTGAGTCTCTTCCAACTCAAAAGTTCTCAGGCTTCTGCACAAACAACAGGCCAACCCAGACAGACATTTGGTGAGTTCAAAAGTATCCCCCACCCCCAGGGAGTCTTCCAAAGCAGCCAGGCCAGGCCTGGCCTGACCCTCATAGAGAGGGTGCACCTCAGGGGTCTTGACTATGCCCTCTTTTCAGAGGAATTCAGGGATTTTTGAGGTGCCTTTACATGATAGAACAGCAGGTATCATATTGTCTCAGAGTAGGGAAGAGCTGCATGATCCCTGGTGTGTCATCTCCCTTCTCTGTGCCTCATTTTTCTTATCAGTAAAAATGAGGGGGTTAGACTCCATAGCCCCTGAGGTCTTTTCCGTCTCTAGAGCCATGATTGTCTGACCTCTCACCCCTGGGAGCCTTTCCCCAGATAACACTGCCTTAAGTTGGCCACCTCAGAGAAGTGCACCATGGAGGGGGCCATCATCCTTCTGGTACATGCTGGGAAGGCAGGGAGCCATGGGGAATGACCCAGGAAATGGCAAATATCTCCCCCAGAAATAAGCTGGGCCTGGATGACAACTGGAAACAGCTGAGAAGGGGGCCAGCAGGCAGCAGGAGGAGGAGCAAGCAGCTTCCCATCAGAGGCAGTTCCTGCCCCTCTGCCCTTACACACACACCTGTCCCCATGAGGATAACATGCTTCTTCATCAACCTTAAAATACATCTGAGCACAACACAGTTTGCAGGTTGGAAGGAACCTAGAACATCACAGTTAGAAAGGATCTTGGGATCACCTGATTCAGCCCCTGCACATCCCAGAGGAGGAAATTGAGGTCGAGATAGAAGTGACTTGGCCAAGGTCACATAGTTCAAACGGAGATGTAAAGGCAGAGCTTCCAGTTCCCACTCCAGTGTCCTCCCAGCATGATCTCTCTGTCTCTGTTTCTGTCTCTGTCTCTGTCTCTCTGTCTCTCTCTCTCTTTCTCTGTGTATCTCTCCTCACTCTTCCTTCCCCTCCTCCCTACATACACACACACAAACACATGCTCACACACACGCTCTCTGTCTCTCTCTCTCTCTCTCTCTCTCTCTCTCTCTCTCTCTCTCTCTGTCACACACACACACACACACACACACACACACACACACACACTCATGCACATACACCCAGACAGTGCTCAGACCTAGGAATCAGCCATTAGGATAGAACTTGAACTTTATAGAGGGATCCCCTGAGATTCTTGCCCGCAGTACCATGACAGGCATGAGGCAGAGAGAATAAGGAAGCTGGCAAAGAACTGGCAGAGGTCCAGACTCTCTGTGATGGCGGGAAATAGTTCCCCTCCAATGGCACCTTTCCTTCCTGGAATGCCCATTGGGTAGCAGAGGGCCCAGAGAGCTGGCTGAATAGGTGCCCATCAGAGTTGCCGCCTGCCCCCAGCCCAACCCACACAATCCCAGGATCTGAAATAACAGTTCCTCTTTGGACTCTGGAGTCCCACTCATACTTTGCAGGCTCACCTGGCTTACTCATACCTGTTGGCTGATCCAGGAAAGGGGAAGGCAGGATTGGAGCTGGGTCCCTGCTCCTCATTTACCTGACCTGACTAAGCCCAGCTCTAGAGGAGGGCTCTGGACATACAAGCAAGTCATCGTGGGTGGGGCGGGGCATAGCCATGCTGGTATGGGGGGAGCTGGGGGCTGGAATCTCAACCTCTCTGACTCACTGAGCCAGTGGAAAAAGCCCTTGACCAAGAGCCTGGAGACCTTGTGCAGAGGAGTGATCCCCGTGACAGAGAATGACCTAGCAAAGGATAGCCCAGCACCCTTGAGAGACTGCAGGAAGAATGTCTATTCTGGTGTGGCTGGGACACAAGGCCCCATGGACCACTCATTCCTGTAACTCTTTGTAGCCCAGGTTCACATGCCGGTCAAACGAGTGAAGAGAATGTCACTAATTAATTACTAGCACAGTATGACTTGGGAAACAAAGTAGAATTGTAAAAGAAAGTTCCAAACATGCTCATCCCTGGGCCTCAGTTTCCTTCTCTGAAATGGGAGAGTGGGACTAGCTGAGTTCTGAGGCCCCTTCCAGCCTGGCTTCTGGAAGACACAAGTCTATGACCCAGTTCTTTCACTATCAGCTCTACCCTCCCAAGGAAATATGTGGGGAAACAGTCACAGAAGCATAATTTGTGATGGCAAAACAGTTGGGAAAAAATATGTTCCCAACAATTGAGTAATGACAGAATAAACGGGGGCAAATGGATATGAAGGAATATTATTATGATGGAAGGAATAATGAATATGAAAAATTTCAAGGACTATGGAAAGGTCTTGATGTAAAGTGGACAAAGTAGAACCAGAAGCAATCTATCGAATTATCACCCCGATTACGAGAAGCATTAAGGGACTCGGGGGTGGTCCAGGTTATTCAGCAACTTCTCTTTGGCCCTCACCCTACTCCTGACTCATTGCCCAGATGGGTATAAATGCTGCTTTTCCACTCTGAGAAGTACCATCAAAAGATCTGTAATTCTCAGTCCCCAACCCCAACCAAAGACTTCTGGCAAAACCCCTCAGTGTGAGATTTGTCACAATCCCTTTTCTGAGGACATTTCCTCCTCCGCTGACTTGCCTTCTTCCAACTACAACCCTCATATGTACAAACAGTAAATAAAACAAAGGTAAATAAACTTTTGCTATGGTCAGAAGGAAAAGAAAATAGTGCCAGGGTCCCATGACAGCTCAGAAGGAGAAAGAATATTTAAGTTTACTATCTTGGGATCTCTAATAGGGGAAGAGGTGCCAGGGTTCATCAACACAATTCATGTATAATCTAGTACCTAGGTGTAACAATAGAGCCCAGGGTCTAGTTTCAGGAAGACCCAAGTTCAAATCCAGCTTCAAACATATTACATATTATATAGCAGCAATCATCAAAACTATTTGGCATGGGTTAAAAAATAGAAATAAATGGAACAGATTACATAAGAATGAATCAGGAGAAACTGAACCTAACAATTGAATATTCGATAAACCCAATAACATAAATTACTTAGAGAAGACTGCTATTTAAAAGGCTGGGAAAAGTGGGGAACAGTTTGGCAGAAATCAGAGTTAGATCAACATCTTACACCATATCACAATAAACTAAAAGTGCATACACACATTTACTGTTGAGGATCACAGCATAAAAAATATGAAAAGAATCAAGTTCCTTTCATAGCAATGGCTAGGGGTGAATTCTAAACCAAAAAAAAGGAATACAGGCAATTACAAAAAAGTAAACACAAAATTTCAATTAAAACTTTTACACTAATAAAATCAATGCAATAAGGATAAGAAGTAAAAAAATCATCTGCGAAATTTTTTGCATTATCTGATAAAGATCTGGTATTCAAGATATATAGGTAACTATACCAATATATGCAACCAAAAGCCATTCTGCAGTGAATAACTGGTCAAAGGATTTGAACAAATGGTTCTCAAAAGAACTTCAAGCTATTAACTACCATAAGAAATGCTCCAAATCACTCCTCATAAGAGAAGTGCAAATTAACAGTGAGTTGGCAAAGATGGCAAAAGATGGAAGAGTTTCCAGAAAATAATGGAGCTGTGGATTTGCCCTACTCTATGAAAAATTCTCTGGAATTATGCTAAGAAAGTAATTAAATTAAATTTATTATCAAATTATATATGTAATATATATACACACACACAGACAGATACACACCCATCCATATATATATACATACATACATATATATATATATATATATATATATATAATTAAAATGCTTCAACTCAGAAGTATTCCAAGCATATATCATAATGGGATCAAAGTTAAAAAGTTCAAGATCATTCCTACATACTTACCTCCCAGCCCTACTCTCCTTAACTAGCTCCACTCCCACATCACCACTTGCCTAGTAGACAGCTATTTCAATGGCCCCTCTTGTTCTCCTTGCCTCAGTCTTACCCCTCTACAATCTGTCCTCCACACAGCTGATAAAGAGATCTTGTAGGACCGTATTTCTTCCCTAAGAGGCCTCAGTGACTACATATACCTTAAGAATCAAATACAAATTCCTTTGGCATTTAAAGTACTTCACAGGCAGGCTACAAACTATATTCCAGGCTACATTTCCAGCATACGTTACACTCTTCAAACACCTTACAATTCATCCATATTGACCATCTTTCTGTTCTTCACATCCATATCAGCTAGGTGGTGCAGTGGATAAAACACCAGTGCAGGAGTAAGAAGGACCTGAGTTCAAATCTTACCTCAGACACTTGACATTCACTAGCTGTGTGACCTTGGGCAAGTCACTTAACCCCAATTACCTCATTCTGGGTCATCTCCAGTCATCCTGATGAACATCTGGTCACTGGTTTCAGATGGCTCTGGAGGAGAAGTCAGCCTGGTGACTTGCACAGCCCTCCCTCACTCAAAACAAAGTCAAATGCAAGTCATGTCATTATTTCTCTGATGGCATGGTCTTCTTCAGCAACGGACAAATACACATGTGCACACGCACACACATACTATTTCCTTCAAAGTTCAGCCCAAACACCACCTCCTACATGAGACCTTTCCTCCCCCTAAGAAATTCTTACATCCATTTTGTATCTGTGTAACCCTCTTTTGGGGTCTTCTATTCTACATGTAGTTTATGTGGATGATAATTTCTCTGTCACTTTGTTACTGGCTTATTTTCTTTATTCATTATTATCTCATCTCACACAATCAAGGAGAGTTTTTTTTTATATTTCCTCATAAATTATTTAAATTGCGACATCTGTCTCATTTAATGAGTCTCCAACCCAATGGAGAACTGGAGAATTTCTTAAACTGGAGAAACTTCTTTTCCCATAAGCTCTCTTTCTCTCTCTCACCCTCCCTCCTCCTCTTGTCTCCCTCTCTCTCCCTTTCTCTCTCTTCTCTCTTAAATAAACACCAAGGTTAGATGTTATACAATTTATTACCATTGTAACAAACTATAAAGCAAAGACATAAATATTTACAGTGTGTCAGCTGAGATGGATCACAGATCTCACAAAATAATCTTTGACCATCATTATGTATGTTGACATCTTTTCAACTTTGAAAATCACCATTCAGATCTCTTGGCCAGCCAAGTAACATCCCCTTTTCCTCAAGAGTTTTCTTCATATTTCTTCACAAGGTAAAGAGTTAAGTTCCATTCTCTTAATAAATAGTCAGTCTTAGTCTTTTCTTCATCTTCCTCCCAGTCTCGCTCTTCAACCATTACAGTTAATTAACTCCCCAGAAAGTCAGTTAAATTCTAGGTCTGATCACAGATTTCTCCAAGAATGAAGATTAGCCATAATGTTCCAAGAGTCTGTTGCCTCTTAAAGATACAGTAACAATTACACAGAGTTTGTCAGAGAGATTGTTGAAGCTGGCATTACCTGTTTTCTATGAGAAAGAGCATGAAATGCTTTGAACTGGTCTTGGTGTCAAATAGAAGTAGGCTCAAGTATTCTCCCTGACACATACTGAGTGATCCTGGGCATGTTAATTTTTCAGCATCCCAGGAAACTCTCTGAAACACTAAGTTGCCAGGAAAGTACCAGGAAAAGTACTGAGCAACAGCCAAGAGAAAACAGGTGAGCAGCGATGGAGAAAAATGGAGATGTCACAGAGAGGGAACATTTTGTGGTGTCAATCGTTGGATCCCTGCAGCCTCTTGGAACAAGAATTTAGACTAAAACTTCAGGTGTCACCTCCTCTTTAAGGATGCAGGGAAGCTCCAACAGGCAGGCTGTTCTCCCACAACTTCCCCTCTTCATTTCTGACCAGTATCAAACTTCTTCCCATTCATTACCTAAGCTATTTTCTGTCTCCTAATTTTACTTCAAATATAGAGAAACCTGGGGTTGGTTATGAACGGTTAGAGTGTGTACTCTCTAGTACAATATGGACTTGAAAAGGTAAACTGAGGAGGTCAGAAGTTAGTTGGAAATTCACAGAACTTAAATTTGGGCAGAAAACAAAAGTTCTGTCCAAAAATCAGGACTTTTCCTGAGGGGGGCTCTGAGATACTTGACTTTTCTTAATCAAGTTTCATCTAATATAAATTCCATAAATGACAAAGGAAGGCATTAATCTGACTTGGTGACCATCAGGTTGATAAGGTCCCTTTGTCTGATATTTCATGGAGTTTATATTAGATGAAAATTGATTACCAAACTGTCCCCATAAGATAAAGTAAGCTTAATTGTTTTAACAGAATGTGACTGTAATCTCTGGATTTCAACATGAGAGCAGGAGGAAGAAAGGAAAAGAGACAGGTGACTGAAGAGAAGGATGTCTATCCTAAACCCCAGAGAGGAAATAGGAGAGGCTTGGGAGGACTCAGCTGCACACCTTTCCAGAAGGGAGACAGGAGCAGAAAGAAGGTAGCACCATCCTGCCAACTGTGCCTTCCATAGGGCTAACATTTAGCATTGCAACTAAGATTACACTCACATGAATACATGGATATATAGATAGAAATATTACATGGAGCGATGTAAGAATTGGGGGATAAAATTTATTTACTGTAAAAGAAAGTTTTTATTTGAGAATTAAATGTTATATACTGAGTAACACAAAACAGAGCCTAAAATATATATCCTAAATTACAAGCAAAAAAAAGATTTGATCGAGATGCAGGGTGGCGGGGGGGGGAACACCCACAAAAGAAGGGAAAAGGAAAGGTGATGGCAACCACAAAGACAAAAGTCCTCTTACATGTAATGAAAGAGGGATTTAATCTCAGAGAAGCATAAGTTTTTAAAAGTCTTAAGAAAAAACTTTATAGTTTTCTTTATAGTTTTCCTTTATAGATTTAATAATTGGTAGACTTATTGAATAGTTACACAAACTTCACTCCATCTAGTCAACACAAAGAAGATGATGATGGAAAACAAATCGAATTTATTGCTCCCAAAAATCAGTGTGCATCCCCTTGAATCACCACTAGTCTATCCTCCAGAGACAGCAAAGTAAGAGGGAAAGATCCACAGGCACTGAAAGAGCAGTTACTTTGTAATGGCAAAGAACTACTGAAAACTAAAAGGGCACCTGTCAGCTGGGGAATAGAGGAGTCAGTTACACTGTGTGGATGTTATAGAGAATGACTGTGATGAAAGAAGTGATGAAACTTAGAAAGATTCCTAAGAAGAGATGCAGAGGGAAGTCAGCAGAACCAGCAGGACAATTTACACAATAACATTGTAAGAAAAACAATATTGAAAAATGCTGCCCACTTCCTGGCACAGAGGTGGTGGACTGAGGGTGCAGAATGAGACATACATTCTCAGATACAGCCAATGTGGGAATTGTGTTTATTTTGTTACAAGAGCATTATTTTCTTTTCTCCAATGTGAAAGGAAAGTTAGGAAAGGAGAAAAGGAGAGAGGGAAGAAGAGAGACAGAGACAGAGAGAGACTGAGAGAGAGAGAGAGACAGAGAATTCTTTGAGATCTTTTATGCTTGGGTAATCAGGAAGCCAAGTCTGTAACTGGAGCCAGTCATCTTGAGCCAAGTGCCAAGGAGAGTATCAGTGCCTCTGAAGAAAATGAAGTCTCAGATGTGAGACACAAGATAGGCCAGCCCCCAGAGAAGGGTTCCTTGACACCTACTCAGTAAAGCTCAGGGGCTCCCTCTAGAATCAACTAGAAAAGTCTCTGTTTCACCTTTCAATCCCTTCCCAACTTGACCCTGACCCATCTTTCCAGCCTTGTTATCTATTGGCCCCTTTCATGCACTCCACAATCCAGTAAAAGCGAAATTATTGTACTTCATATATACTGCTCCATTTCCCATCTCCAAGCCTTTGCATTAGCTGTTTCCCCTTGTCTAACTGCACTTCCTCCTCATCTCTGCCTCTTCCTCAAAACTCAGCTCAGGGTCCACCCCCTACAAGGAGCCTTCCCAACCCCAACAGATTCTGGCATCCTCCTCTTCCAAAACATTCCCTTGGATTTACTTTGCACACATCTTTACCTATTTCCATTAATATGTATTAGCTCCCATCAGGGAGGCTAATCCCATGGATGATGACACAAGGGGCTCCATCTTAGCTACTATGGAAGTTACATCTTGTTAGAAGAGTGGGGTGATCTGCTCCCCAGTATCCCAATGTGGCCCCCCAAAAGCACCCCATGACGAATAATCAGAGGCACAGGGTTCTCCAGGGCTTAGAACAATGCTCCGCACACAATAGGCACTTAAATGCTTGTTGACTTCGAATTCCAAGGCAATGTCACTCGTCTCAAAGAATCCACCGATAGCATAAATTCTCTAGGAGGATAATATGCCCCTGCAAGCCAACTTTCCTTTGTCTCCTTCTAAAAAAAATTCTAAAAACCTCCCTCTCTCCTAAAACAACACCCTAGAACTGAGCCAAAAGAACAGTTCCCTGATCATCGAGGGAGGGACCAGAACTTCTCTCCAGCACCATCTAGTGGCTCCACACGGAACAGCCTTGGAACACATCTTTATTTCCCGTCCTGTGACTGCTATATCCTAAGGATAGATCTCTTTCATTGGAAACTGGAATAGGAGAGCATCTCTCAGGACACAAATCCGAAATACTGTTAAGGACAGTATGTATATGGGAAGCCAAGAACACAGGGCTTGGCTGTGAAGAAAACAGCTCAGTTCAGGAAAAAGCCATCAGGGGAGAGAAGCCCTGAACAAGGTAGGGACCAGGACATGTCCCTCATTCTCTGGTTGACTCTGGGAAAGTCATTTCCCCTCTAACACTGTTTCTTTACCTCTCAGATGAAGCCCTAACATTTTATGCTATCAACAAAAGCCCCATTTTCTGGAGCAGGTACCCTTTAGAGGGGGAGACACTGAGCAATTGTACAAACTGTGCACCTGATACAATGGAGATTACCTCAAAGGGAAGGCACTGGGAATTAGGAAGATGGGGAGGACTCCTTGCAGAGTCAGCTTTAGCCAAGGCTTGAAGGAAGCCAGAGAAGCCAGTAGCTAGAGGCATGGGGGCTAGCCAGAGCAAATGCTATGTGCAAGGAACAGCCCCGCGACCAGTGACCCTGCATCCCAGAACACAGGAGGAAAGTGAACAAAGGCTGCAAAGGTTCGAGGGAGCCAGGTGAGGAAAGGCTTTAAGAGGAGTTTATATTTGATACTGAAGAAGTTTATCAACTCAAGTCTGTACTTGGTCAGAGCCACACTTGGGAAAGTCCCTTTGACTATGGAGTCAAACAGAATAGGGCTAATCCCCCAATCCATGCATCCCAGCCCTGCAAACTGAAGCCAGTTCTCAGGCCAAGTAGACCCTGTGCCTCCAACCAGTCTTCATGCTACCATCCTAGCTACCTCCCCTCCACAGTCTATTGCCATCCCTTCTACCAAGGAATGTCCAGAACTCAACCCAACATTCCCCAGATGTGCCTAGAATACACACCACATTTGGCAGGAAGACTTCTCTCAGAAATATCCAGAGATAATTCTCAAGCACCATATTCAAGCCATGGTTCCACCTTCTACAGGCTGTATCCTCTGGGCCTCAGTTTCTTGACCTGTAAAAGGAGGTAGGTTGAGTTAGAGGCTCTAGCTCAATTGTCTTAAGACTCCCAATGTTTGGTCTAAAGAAAACCCTTGAGACTGGGGGAGGGGAAAGGTAGCAACTCAAGGATAAAAAGGGCCAGCACATGGAGGAGGCATTCAATTTCTTCTACTTGGTGAGGAGACCAAAGGAGACCCATGAAGAAAAGTTTCCAAGTGCAAGGAAAGCTTCCTAACAGTGGCCACTGTCCCCTAGTGGGATGGATCACTCAGAGATCACCCCCACTAGCAGCTGTCAAGAACGTGGCAGAAGCTACTCCTGCCCACATACTGGCTGGACCTACTAGCCTCTGGACCTCTAGGACTCCATCCTGGAGATTCCATGGCCCCACTCAGATTTAGTATTAGGGAGGCAGTCAGATGGGGTATTCCTGAACACAGGGCATTTAATAAAACTTTTTGGTGGCTGCTCTGCACCACACCAGGAAGGGAGCACAGACTGTCTCTGAGGAAACCACCCCCAAGACTTGGCTGATGTTGCCAGGGGTCTGACAGCAGCGATTGTGAGGCACTGCCTGGGTCACAGTAGCGCCCCTTGATAGTATGTTTGAAGGTCTCTTCTTCATGGCCCAACCTTGAACACTGAAGAAGAGCTTCCCTGAAACAGTGACAGGACAGTGACAGGACCAAGCTGCCTTGCCTATTCAAGTCCTCAAAAGTAGGAGCCAGTCAATTCCATGAAAGTACCCAGCCTGCTATGAATGCCACCAACAACTGCAGAAATGAAATTTAAACTGAATCTAAAATACAGCGAGTAAGTAGCTGTCTTTCTCTACCTACCCAACCCCAGTCCAGGGTGAGCAGGTCTAGGGGTTCCTGGTCCCTCCCAGGGTCCTCCTGTCACCTTCTCACAGTCACTGCTGCTCAAGTCTTCCTTGAGCAGAAACTAAAATTCATGTCCCCCTGAAGCTTGGGGGTTTCTAAGGCCCACAGACACATAGATAGATGTAAACAGATTGTGTTCTAGAGTGGGGATAAAGGGAGAATACTATCCGAGTAGGCCCACTGCAAGAGAACCAGAAGTTCATAGTGCCATCCTTGGATTCTCACTCTGGGGGCCAGCTGTCACCCCAGGGGATTCGGTCTGAGGCCTGGCTTTCCCTTCATGTCTCTCCCCACATTAGGGACAGGGCATGCACAGTCACAGGCTGAGAGCTTGATTCTGCTTCATCTGTGCATGTTAAGCTGATCCAAGCATGTACTTACACAGCGCAGGGACATGGCCCTCTGTGACTCACTTAGCTCTATTAGGTAAATACTGTGCATCTCTTGAATGGCCAAATCTAACCTCCCAGGCTAGACCAGGAGAGCCCACAGGCTCAGAGGGACAAACATCCTCAGGTTCATCAGGAAGTTTCCAAAAACTATGGGCCCAACTAGGAAACAGACAGCTCATGGAAGACTCCCTCCATCAGACTTCAGCTCCTCTTTCAGGCTGGGTTTCATGCCATTTTCTGGAGCCCTCTGATCTCCCACCACACAGGACTTTGTAGCTATCACTTCTCACTCTTTGCTCTTGTGCAAGCTGTGCTCCAACTGCCAGGAATCCTGGCCATGCGGAATCATTCTCTTTCTGAAGGAAAGCACCTCCAGTGACACACCTGCACGAACCTACCCTGACCCCTCTTCCTCCTCAAACTTTCCTAGACTGTTCGGTCATGATCTCTCCTCCTCCCCCATCACAGAACCTTGTATTGAAGGCACCAGTACGATATCACCCTCAGATGGGGAGCTCCATGACAATTTTATCTCCATCTGCCCAGAACCTCACACTATGCCTTGAACATTTAGAAAGGTCATGAAATGCCTGGATTTTTGTTAAACTGAATTTTCTTTCCTTCAAATCAAGGAGACAAAATCATAGCCTACATTTCTGTGATCACAGAGTGATTCCTTTGAAACAATCCAGAATGAAGGGGAGAGCAAACAAGTCGCTCTCCCTTTGATCAATGGACAAACAGGCCAGGGGACAGAGTTTGTCCCCTGACCCCCACAGGATCATCGCTGCTCTTTCATTAAGCCTCCTGCCCTTTCACCTCAGCTCTATCTCAATAGCCCTAGAGGGCTGGACACCAGAGAAGGCAGGTGGTGGAGAACAAGCGCTTTACCAGTGAGACGTGCCAGTCTCACAAGTGAGATACTGGGTCTGGGGAGAACACCAGCTTCCAGAGTGACTGACTGCCCAGAGCCACTGGGGGCAGAGTATGGTTTCTTGCATCCCCTAGAAGGAGACCTTGGTTTGCAGAGTGTCCTCTACTCACCCAAGGATCTGGAGTCTCACAAGGAGGGATCACTAGGGGCAAAGGGAGAGTGCCAGAAAGTTTCCTCGGTAGGGGCTGGAGCCAAGATGTTCCCTTTATTTCAAAGGGAAAGAGGTTCCCAGAGAGAAAAAGGCCTTTCCAGAGACAACTTGGTATCTGGGTGGTCACAATGGGTGCTGAATTGGAGACCAGACTCAAGGCCTGAGAGTCTGAGGCTGCAGTTAACCATTCCATGGGGTTAAAGATCTTGAAGCATAACTGACTCCTTGGGGCACAATCCTGCAGAGTCTCTGAGGCTGTCCCAGGATTCCCTTGGAAAATAATCAGAATCATGCAACCTCAAAGAATGACCAAAGGGCTTCATAGTCCAATCTCCCCCTTTCCTGCCCAGTGAAAGAACTTGCCTCCTCTTGGGCACTGGGACAGGAATGGGTGGGCAGAGTCCCAGTGCTTTCTGCCTCCCTGTGACGTGCACACCAAACTCCTAGGCCTGGCAGCCCATCCTCAGAGACTCAAGACTGCAAGTCCTTGGGTCAGTCCCCTCACCATGCTGGTCCCAGCCTTCTCACATCTCTCTCCTTCCACATGTGCTACAATCCACTCACACCAGCCTCCTGGCTGTTCCATGGACACGACACAGTTCCTGGAGTGCAGAAGTCTCCCCCTCATCACCTCTACACAGGACTTGGCTCATATCTCACCTCCTACAATGACCTTTCTCAGGCTCCCTGCCAGATGTGCCACCCCTCTGAGACAATATTCCATGCAGGCAGTCAATACATATTTATTTACCTGCCATCTGCTCTGTTAGAATATAAGCTCATGGAGGGCCAGGGACTGTTCTTGATTTTCTTTATATCATCATTGATTCGTGCCTAGCACATTCTAAGTGTTTATCAATGCTTGTTGACTGACTGAGTGATCTATGAGATCCTGCAAATTAGAGCTGAGGGTCATTCAGCAGGGGGGGAAGATGAACAGGCATTTAACCTTCACTGCAACCCAGGGATACATTTGTCACTGTATAAAACTCTCATTTTGTCATTGAAGAAACAGGCAGAGCACATTCAAGTGACTTGCCCAGGATCCCACAGCTAGGCAGTGTCTCAGGTTGGATTTGAACTTCCTAACTCTAGGCCCATCTCTCTATCCACTGAGCCACCAGCTACAACAGGCCTTCTAAACCAGCCCGAAAACAGATGCCTGAGAATGAGGAGAGACACCATGATGCCCTGGGGCTCAGCCAATGCCCAACTCTGTGACTTCAGGGAGTAATGGAATTTGTTTCTCCCTTTCCAGGCTCTAGATTCCTCACCAATATTTATGAGAGGGGACTGAGTTCAATTATCATAAAGCTCCTTCTCCTGCAGCACCACCATCCCCTGTTCTCAGGCCCCTCCCAGCTCTGCCATCTCCTGTTCCCAGGCCCCTCCCATCCCTGATATTCCCTGTTCTCAAGCCCCTCCCAGCTCTCACATCCCTCTGTTGACTCACATTAAGCTTGTGGTCCACTAAAATCCCCAGATCTATTTTTCAGGTGAAGTACTGTCTGACTACCTCTGTTTGCACTTGTAAAGTGGCCTTTTTTTAATTGAGACATCATTTTTGTCCCTTCCAAACTTTATCTCATTAGGTTCTGCCCAATATTCTAGCCTACAGAGATCTTTCTGAACACACATCTGGTCATCTCATAGTTTAGCTCTCCCTTCAACTTCTCATCATGTGCAGATGTGATCAGCCTGCCACCTGTGCCTGTTTCCAAATGTCAAACCTCCTAGATCGGTAGGGCACTCTACTAGAGACCTCATCACTGCTCTGACTCTTTTTCCACCAAACCAGGATTACTGCCCATTGCACCGTTCCCATGGGGTCCTGCCACAGTCCACCCTCCTCTCTGACTGCATCACAATGACAGGGCAGCAGAAAGCAGTCTGGACAGTGGTCAGAGGGACCCCAGCCCCCAAATCCTGGCTTCCTCATTTCTTTGAGATGTGTACCTTTTCTGAGGCTCAGTCCTCACCTTGAAAGTGAGGCTCCCACCAGCCTCTTCTCAGGCAGCTCTGAAAAGTCTTGCAACCCTTAGCAGATTACAGCTGTGAATGCTATTGCTGCTCTCTTCCCTGCTGGAAGGCCGGGGGAGGATTTCAGCCACCTTTCCAAGGCACATGATGCAGGTTTCTCCAAGCCAGCTCTCTTCTGCCCTGGCAAGGGGTCAGATTAGAAGGTCAGGGAAGCTGCTTCCTGGTCCTTCAGCACACACATCTTCTCCTTCCTCTGTAGCTGCAGCCCAATGCCCAGCACAAAGGAAGCACCAGAGAAATGCATGCTATTCCTAGGACTATTTAGAAAGCAGAATATCACCATCTTAACAGAGACAAATCAGGCTCAGGAATGAACTGCCCCATGGACTGACTCCAGCCTTCAGCACACCTGAGACCAGTGTGGTGGCAGATGTGACTAGTGGCTAATGATAGACACCTCCCCCCACCTAACCAAGCGCTGTGAATTCTGGGTAGAAGAGATCACCATGCCTTGGGAAGGTGTGGGAAGGTTTGGGGAAGCAAGTGAGGGAACTCCATCCTCACCCCACTCTCTGTGTGGAGTGGAGTGGCTCTTGGTCTCTGACCAAGTCATCAGTCAGAGAAAGCAGATGTTTCTCTCCTTTTGACTGAGCAGCCATATTTACTAGGCTCAGTCACCATCACACTGAAGATGCAGCTGTGTCTTGTCAGCAGTTCATGTGAAAAAAAAAAAAGATCTGGGAGTTTGAGTGAACCACAAACCCAATTTCTGCCCTGGTTAAGGCCATATCTATCTGATGCTGCCTAAGTGTGTTCCATGAGGCGATGTCACTTATTATCTTGAGGTACAAGAAGGAAACAATTCCTTCAGACCCATCTCCAAGGATCTGCAAACTCTCTGGGTCTGCGTAGTCACATTCTTCTGACAATTTAGTTGGAGAAAATGTCAGTGTGCATGTTGTTTCATTCTTTCAGCAACGTTGCTTGGCCACTGGCCAAAGACTGTATATTTAGAATGGCAACAGTAAAATTAATGTTTGGAGGTGACTTAGAAGCATGTGGTTCTCAGCTCAGAGTCTGCCCCCTCCCCGCTGCTCCAAGGGGCCACCTGGGCTCCAGGCAGGCAGGTATTTTTACCCATCTCAGGAGCTGTTGCCAGAAAGCTCCTCCTCTCGTGGCCTGCCTTCTGGGGATCAGTCTCCATGCTCAAGTCCTTACAGCAAGGGACTCAATCCCCTTCTAGCTTGGTGGAAGGACAGGTAGAGCTTGGAGAGTGGCAGCCAACACTGAGAAAAGCCAGAGGAGCCTGGCTGCCCTCATCAGGCACCCAGAAGAGGGATGGTGGACCCGCATGAGGATGCAGTCAGCTGGCTCTGTTTTAGCTGACGTTAGGCAGAAGCAAAGCACGTCTCCATAGCCACAGACTGGTTTCAAGTTCTTCAAAAATATGTTTTCTGCAGGCTTTTTTGGTCTTCCCATCCTGCTTCCCACCCACCTCCAAAAAGTTGAACTCTTCTTTGTGACAATGAAAAATGATTCATCAGAAAGCACTGGCTGCACAAAACTCCTCTGACATATGCGCCAGCCCCTCCTAGGGAATCCCCCTCCTTTCTCTCTGCTGCCAGGGGAGTACACACGGTCAGCCCTTCTCTGGGACTGTCCCTGGCTCCCTTGGCTCTGCCCTGCTCAGACTTCAGCCTCCTTTAATGGACCTTCTTTTGGAGTCACGGCTGTCATAGGGTGGATTATTGTTCTGGTCGCCTTCATTCTTCGTCTTTGCCCTTTCCCCAGAATTCCTCTCAGCTGCCCCTTCTCAGTAAGACCCATTACATTCCTTTGTGTATGCACCAGGGCTTTGGCACCTGGGTGTACCCTTGGTAAAGAACGTCCCTCTGAGCCCATGACAGGCTGTGAGGTGGCACTAGATCACACCATGGGGAGATAGGGGAGAGGGCAGGGAACAATCAGCTTGTACCCATTAGGATAACAAGGAAGTTCTTCCCCCTGGCATGTCCACCCCACCTTCTGGGGCAGGTCTGTGTAGCTTGAGTGCCTATACAAGAGGGTGAATGCATGACACAGCATTACTAGCAGCTTCCTTTGGGCAGGCACAGTGCTGGGCACTGGGGATACATGCACAAGCAAATAGGACAATCCCTAACCTCAGAGATGTGGCATTCCAAGGCACACAAAGACCTTGGCCTGGAGTCAGGGAGACTTGAATTCAAATCCAGCCTCAGACAGTTACTAGCCATGCAGCCCTAGGTAATCACTTAACCTCTGTTTCACTCAGTTTTCCCTTCTGTAAAATGGGGGTCATAACAGTACCTCTCTTCCGGGCTGTTGTAAAAAGGAGCCAATATTTGTAAAATGCTTGCAAACCTCAGCACTGTGGAAATGCCAGCTAAAGTTTTCATCAGTAGCAGGCATAAATCAAGGACACAGATACTTCCACACAAGGCAGAATGTGAAGTTGCCATAATAAAAGTATTCAGGTAGCTCAGTGTGTCAGAGGATCACAATGATTTAGAGTCTTCAAGACCATTTTACAGATGATGAAACTGAGGCTTGGAGAAAAGCACTGACAACTGTAACTGAGAGGCTGAGAACCTGGAATAGAAGAGGGTCCATGTCATGTTAGATATGAGAAGATAATGAGATACATTCTGGGAAAGTATCTCAGAAGAGGTGGTTTAGCCCAGAATCCTCCTCCCAGGAGTCTACCACTTCCAGAATTCATCCCCAAACCTCTGATGAGCCACACAAGGATCCCCAGCAGAACAGCCCCTCAAACTCTCCCTCTCCCACCCATAGCTATCTTCTCTCTCACCTTCCTCTCTGTCCACACTCAAAGATGGAATGATCAGGGAGGACCCTTAGTTACCTTCCTCTGCATTCGCTGCCTCTCTTATCTGAAAAGCACATTCAAGACCTTGGCTACACACTAAGGCCTAAGACTGCCTTCATTGCAGCGTGCGCCCCTGTTCCATTCTATGTTCCTCAATTCAGCCTATTACCCTAACCTACCAAGACCCCAATTATTTAAGTCAGCTCTCCCTCCCAGGCACATCTGCAGGAAGCCCAATTCTGCCACTTGTGTCCTCCTCATTGGTTAACAAAGCAAATGCTGAGCAGGACCTGGGATAATCTCTGGGCACTCCTCTAGAGACCTCCCTCCATATTGCTATTGGCCCATCACTAAAAGATCTCTGAGTGTGGTCGTTCCATAAAGCAAACCTTCATAGCCTCCTCCTCATCCCATGTGCCCAGAACCACTGGGCTCCCATCCCTTGATACAAGTGAAAATAGCCCATCAAGCAGAACTGGACCAAAGCAGGAATGAGGTACCCCCAAAAGCAAAGGGGGAACTCTACATCCATCCCTTGGAAGTCTCTGAGAGGAGGTTGTTGTCAGGTTCATGAGGGCATTCCTTTGGGGGTCCAGTGTGGACTAGACACTGCTGAGGCCCCTTCCTTCCATGCTCTGAGATCCTAGGCTGTCCTCCCTGCTGACTTCAACATGCCTGGTCTGTGTCAGAGCTATCCCCCACTTATGGGATGGAATGAGCTCTGTTCAGCTCAGCCCCAGAACCAGAGTTCTGAAGGCATCTTGCTCATCAAAATCCAAGAAAACAAATCCCACTGCTCTAACAGGGAGAGAGACCAGTATGTCCTGTAGAGCGTAAGTACACTGAGGGCAGGGCCTCTATCTGGTATGTTAGAGTTACTTTAATGAACACCTGCTGACCAACTGATTGATTGATCCTATCAGTCCTTAGGAGAGTAGTCAGATTGGTAGAGAGTCAATGAATGATCCGATCCCTTTTTGGGCCCTGAAGGGGCATCGTGGCTCAAGTGCTGCTTGTTAAATAAATGTTCAATGGGAGCATTTACAATCTTAGAAATCAGAAAATAGTGAATGTCACAAATTGGGCTTGATTTACTGTTTTGTTCATTCTATAAACTCAAGAACAAGAGGGAGAAAACTATGATGCAGATTAAACTGAAAAGGGTGGGGAGGTACTTGTTTGGGGGCAGAACCAGCACCCCGCTGACTGAGGAAGCCTTCCTGCAAGGGCTTGGTGGAATCTTTTGTTTGTTGGTGCAGGGATCATGTTGATGATAAGGAAGATTTCAGAAATGGTGACTTTCATCTGAGAGGGAGGGATCCTTCGTCCCTAGGAATGAAGGCCTAGGGAAGCCAATGGCAGGAGTGAGCACACACACAAGTTCTCAGTCTGCCCAAAGGCAGAAGGGTAGACAAGTGTTAACCAGAACAGCCTGTGTGTAGGGGAAGCTGGAACATGTAGAGAGTGGGGGAAATGGTAAGGTAAGTGCTCTGGCAGAGGGGGGCCTCTGTGGGGCTAGTTTAGAAGGGAGTTGGAGGTGGGGAGGGATAGATCGATTTGAAAGGATTCACAGGGGTCTGTACTAGTGTGAGGTAAGGCCCAGGGGAGCTCCATGACAGAGACACAGCAAATACCAACCAGCATGGGGAAGTTGAGGGGACTTGCAAGGTCTTCTAGACCCTGCCTTGAGCACCATGGTTTTCTGCTCTAGCTGAGCTCTTCCTGACCTGACCAAGAATCCTCTTGTTTGAAGGAGTATACCCATCAATGAAGGCTCAGGGCCCGCTGGCAATCACCTCAGTCTTGGAGCAGGATCTCCACCTATCTGGGACTAGATCTAGACTTATTCTCAGACCCAATTCCTGTGAGTGCCCAGTCATCCAGAGGCATTGGCCCCTGCTTCCCACTGCCCACTGCTCAGTTACATACATACTCATTAGAACATGGCCTGGAGAGGGGCTCCAGAGCCCCCTGTGGAATCACGTCCCCTTTCCCCCCATATAAAGTCACCCAGGACTGTGGACAGAGGCACCTGACCAAGTGGAATATTTTCAAAGGTGCAGAGACTGTCTAGTCCTCTGTGCTTACTGTAGCTAGAGCAGGATGCTGCTGTGTTTCTTAGCATCTGGGCTGGAGGCCAGATTTACACTCCGTCTTTCTCCTTTGAAGAGGTTTCCAGATGACCTAGACCTCGTTGTTTCTAGGATCACAGCCCAGTTTCCTCTGTTTGCTGTCTCCTCCCGGTCTCATCACAGGTGCTCCGATGACCACCTAACCACATCTCACACCTCTGGTAGAAATAAGAAAGTCCCAGGGAAGGGTTGCAAATGCTAGCATTTACTGACATTTCCTAGCCATGGATTGGGGCATGTTCTCTTGTTGGACTCTGAATCAATCAGTCAGTGCTAAGCATAGGTCAAGGAAAGTAGTGGTTGTTCATACTTTCAAGGAAAGGATAAAAGAGCAACCTTCAGTGGGAGGGAAGAGAGTATGGGATTTGCCATTTCTTTGAAAAGTCACATGGCCCCCAACCTCGTTGTGAGAGCCAGGGGTTGTGCTGAACTTTGCAGGCTCTAAGTCAGTAGTAGAAGGTGGGCATTTCTGAAACATCATGCTGAACACAGAATACAAGCTCAAAAAAAAGAATCAATCTGGGCAATTTTTGAGATACGCCTTTGGAGAGGGGAAGTGGCTGATCTACATCTATAGAAAGACAAAATCCATTCCAACTACAGTGCAGTGCAGTACAGTGCAGGGAAGGAGAGTCAGCCCTTGGGGAGGAGGGAAATTAGGGAAAGTGTTCCTGTAGAGAAGTTGAGCCTTGAACTGCACTTTGAAGAGAGAAACGGGTCAGGAGGAAATGCAGTCCAGGCCCAGGTCTGACCAGCACAAAGATTCAGGGATGGGAAGAGCACCAGATGCAAGCAACAGAGAAAGGCAAGTCGGTTGGGTCAGAGCCCTAGAGTATGAGGCTGGAGAGCTAGTCTGAGGTCAGGCTGGGAAAGGCCTGAGAAGTCAAGCAGATGCTCCAGAGAACTACTAGTGCTTTCAGAGTAAAGGAGAGGCTGGTCCAACCTGTACGTGAGCAGAGTGGAGCAAGGAGAAACATGAGGCAAGGAGGCTGGTGGGAATCTTCCCAGAGGAATTGAGAGAGAAGTTGGCCATGGGGTGAAAGCAGGAGCAGCACAGGCTGGACCTGGGACAAGGACAAATTCAAGGTCAGAAGCCTCAGGGACCCAGTAAGAATGGGGCCTATGTCCGCCACAGGGACATTTGGAAGAGGGCGGCTGGAAAGGAAAAGAAGAGGAGATTGATTGAGACAGTCTCTGCAGCTACAGGATACACAACAGCTGTCCATTGGGTCCTTGGCATACAGCAGGTGCTCCATAAACGCTTGCTGACTGATCTGCATGGATGATGGGATTATCAGAGGCCTGTATTCCAAGTCTGTCCTGGTAAACTCCAAATTCAGGAACCCAAGCCCAGGAAACTTTCTGGTGAGGGCCGTTACTTCATTGTCTTGGCAACCCCCAGTGACAGGCTGAGGAATGGGCAGTTTGCTATCTCAGGGCTAAGGGTGTGAGGGTCCACGAGGGCCCAAGGCTGACCCTGCTGCAAGCTCTGTGCTCCTCCAGGGCCTGAGCTGGGGGCAATGCCCTCTGCGGCTCCATGATGGTCACCCACGCCTCATGGTCCCAAACCTTCCCTCTCTCAAGCCTCCCTCCTCCTCAGAGAGCCCCACCCTCCCCTGGGATGCTCCTTCCTCAGCAATGAGATGTTTAGAGATGGCAAATGACTTTTAAAGGGAGGAAAGGGAACTCAGTCCCAGGCTCGCCTCTCCTTGTTCCTTCTGCTCCTACTGAGGCCAGGCCAGGACTCCTTAGATCACCCTTCATTGAGGAAAGGCAAGAGTCAAAGCTCTAAGTTAGTCAGTCAACTTGGTCCAATCCTCTCATTTTTAAAATGAGGAAAGTGAGGCCTGCAGAGAAGCACCTGAGCAGTGAAGATCTGCTGTGTTCAGGAGACATCGTCCAGTAAGCTCATGGCCCCAGGTCACCAAGGGAGGACCAGGCAGAGCCAAGGCAGGACTATGGCTTATGATTCAGTATCCTCTACCTGACCTGCCACATTGCGGGCCTAGGAAACTAACAATTACTGGTTGGACAGCAGACACCGCACTCCCAGCCCGTTCCCTAATCACATCATGAATGTGACAGCAGACAGATGTCTGGAAGACTCCTCAGATGGAGGCAACCTCAGTAAAGCCAAACAGATATTCCAGGGAACTACTAGTGCTTCCAGAGCAAAGGAGAGGCTGGTCCAACCTGCATCTCCCCAAAGTAGTACCCTTAGACTCCGGAAATAATGATGCTCTCTTAAGACCTTTCCTAACAGCTTGGAAAAGCCCTGGGGAGAGGTAAGCAGGATAATTCAGGACCAAAGGAGAAAGGGCTTCTCATCAGTGACCAGATCAAAGGGAGAAGTAGGATGGAAAAAAGCAGAAATGGAACCAAGCGGACCTCTGATCTGCGGAAGAACAATTTGTCTCAGATCCTGCATCAATCTGCAGCTTCTGCCCTGAGTGGAATAGACCCAGTCTGCCCAGCAGAAAGCCCCTTCAAAATCTGCCTGATGTTCATTTTGGATGCTATAGAAGGAAGAATTTTATTAATTCCTGAAGAGAGGCTAGTGAGTCTGGGAGAAGGCCTGAGTTCAAATTCCGCCCTCAGAGGCTTCCTAGCTGCATGACCTTGGACAAGTCTATTGGTCTCAATTTCTTCATCTGCGAAAATAACCATGCCTATTTCAGACAGTTGTGGTGAGGACCAGAGAAGATATCTGTAAGACTCTCAGCCCAGTGCCTGGCACCTAGTAAGCGCCACGTTAGCTGTCGTCATTATAGTGCAGGATTCCGGCGGTAAATGTTCCCTGCATCTTCTTGGGGCTCAAAGGACTAGGAGGGTGGTTCCCCCATCTCCCTCTCCAAGCTGGGGAGGGCTTGACGGTAAAGGAGATCAAGAGCTCGGAGCACAGCCTTACTACCCACAATCGCTTTCGAACCTGTGGATCCCATCAGAGGCGGTAAAGCTCTGCTCCCACCTGGGAGGCCGGGCGGCAGGCACTGAAATGACTAGAGCACGTGGCTCTCTGAGCCAATGGGCGTGGAAAGCCGAGTGCCTGGGGCCGCTCTGCGCGCCCACCCCGGGCTGCTCCTTTCTGGGGGGCTCGGTCCCGTGTGCCCCGATTCCGGGCCACTGGGGAAAGGAGGGCAGCTGACTCCGCTACCTCTGCCAAGAAAATGGCAGGTGAGATCCCGGAAGGCTCGGCCACGCCTTAAACTCAACCACAACAAGGTCGTTACCCGAAGCAACGGGGTGAGCTGCCTCAATTTCTCCACCTGGAAAAGGGGGACTGGGCCCCGGAACCCCTGCTGTTCCTCAGTTTACCGCCAGTGAAATGGGGATGCCCTGGGGAAAACCCCGTCCCTCCTTCGCCTCTTGGCGAGGGCGGGGCCTGTCTCGGGCCATCCGCTCTAGCTTCCTCCTCGACATCCGGTCCCGCCCCAAAGTTCCGGGCAGCGGGGTCACGTGAGCTCGCACGGACGCACGCACGCACGCACGGCGCGCACGCCTCGTCCTTCCGCCCAACGGCCCCTTCGGCGCCGGCTTGAGGGGAGGAGGGCGGCCTCGTGGCGCGGGCGGCCGTTGGCGACCGTTGGCGCGCCTGCGCAGCGTCGCGCGGCGGGAAGCGGCGCCTGCGCGATGAGCCCGGGAGGCGGCGCCTGCGCACCCGGGAAGCCGACGCCGCGGCTGTGGGACGCGCATCTTTCCGGGTTCGCTCCGGTCGCTCGCACTCCCCTTGCCCCGCTCCCGGTGACCCCTCCGGGGACGCGCACGCCATGCGGACACGCGCGGCGGCCTCCTCGGGCTGAGGCGGAGGCGCCCGGGGCGATGGTGCGCGGCCGGACACGGGGAGCTACGAGGAGGCGCCCGGCAGGTGAGGGCGAGGCCCGGCCCCAGGGGAAGGGACTCGGAGTCGGGCTCCCCCCTGACCCCGCGCTTCTCTCTGACTCAGGTACAAGATGGCCAAGAGAAACGCGGAGAAGGAATTGACGGACCGGAACTGGGACCAGGAGGACGACGTGGAGGAGGTGGGGGCGGGGCTCCACGGGCCCCTGGGGGCGGTCTGCACCTTCGGGTCGGGGTCCGAGCGGGGAGGGGGTGTCTACACCTGGGGTCACCCTTGGAGCGGGGTCCGAGCGGGGAGGGGGTGTCTACACCTGGGGTCACCCTCGGGGTTGGGGGTCTGAACCCGGGGTCCTAATCCCCGTCCGCCCCCCCTCCTCCCCGCAGGTGGGCACGTTCTCGGTGGCGAGCGAGGAGGTCCTGAAAAACCGAGCCATCAAGAAGGCCAAGCGGCGCAGCGTGAGCTCGGAGGTGAGGGCCCTCGCAGATGAGCAGCCTCCCCGGCTTTAGACACGACCCCCACTTCGGGCCGCCCCTGGCCAGCCTTCCCTGCCGTCCCAGCTGTGAGGCCCAGGCTCATTAGGGACATCGGAAAGCTGCCAGGCTTGGGGACTTACTTGGGCTGGGTTTTTTGCCAAGACAGCCAAGGGTGATGAGCTAGTGTGCCTTGACAAGTGACCTCGCCTGTCCCCCAGGCAGCCTGATGCTAAACTCTCTTAAGAGCTGGTCGGTGGTTGGCCACTGGCATTCCAGGCCCGCACCATATGCAGTGCTTTTGTCTTGTTTGTGCCCCATGAGATGGGGACCCTGCCGGGAGCAGGAGGTTCACAGAGGTATCTTGGAAGGATTTGGACTTGGACCTTCCTGCCCCCCAGTCTTTTGCTCCATGCATTATGGCGGTCCTGCCTCAGTTTCTTGGCAGTGGAAGAGGCCATGTGCAGGGAAGGGATCCTGGTTTTGTGTTCACAAGACCCCGCTGCACCTGACCAAACCTTGAGGGAAGAGGAAGGTGTAGGAGGGCATGGGAGAGGAGGCATCTGCTCACCTGAGGCAGCCTGGTGCCTTGGTTTGGTCAGTGCCAGGTGAGCCAGGCCTTTTCAGCTGCTTCCCGCTGTCACAGGGACACATACACCTGTATGTATGTGCCATGATCTTAACCTGTGCTCCCCTGCTTTGCCTTTCAGTCTGAAAGTGGAGGGGCTTTTAAAGGGTTCAAAGGTTTGGTTGTACCTCCCGGAGGAGGAGGGCTCTTCGGCAATGGCACCAGCATCAAACCTCTGGAAGGCCTGTCCAACGGCGGTAGTGCATCTTCTGCTTCCCCCCTGGCTCCTGCAAAGGCTGCGTCAGAGAAGAAGGTGACCTTTGGTGAGTTTCCCCAACGTGTGTGTCCAGAGCTCTGCCCAAGCTTGTTATCCTTTGCTGAGGGTGGACGTTGTGGGTAGAGGAGTGGGGAGCTTCCATGTCCTCACAGTCCTTCTCTGTTCAATACTCAGTGGGTCTGGGGGAGGAGGAATTGGGAACTCTTCAGTGACCCTTGATGGAGCCAGAACCTCAAAGTTTCCCTGCCCAGTCACTTCCAGGTCCTGGACTCTCCCTAAAGGGTGATGTGGTCAGAGGAGGGATAGCCAGGTACAAGATGTACCATTGGGCCCTGCCTAGGAGGTGATTTTGAGCAAGGGGCAGGTGCCAGGTGAAGAGGCATCCTTGGCAGAGATGGCAGCAGAACCTGAGGGGCAGGGGGGAGTTCCTCAGTTTCCTTTGTATTTGGATCCTTCAATGCTGAGGAAGCCAGTCAGTGTTTGTTTTACTTCAAATAAAACTTTGAGTGAGGTACCTTGGTGACTGCTTGGTCTTAGGCCCCTTCTGTCCCAGATGGTTGTGAATAGGGTGCGGCCACACCCACCCTTCATCCCTTGGAGAATCCTGATTGTGGGGCCCATTTGTAAACTGAAGGGCAGACAGGGCAGGGCGTGGGAGGTCTTGTTCCAAAGACCCTTCCTTTCTGAACAGCCCGGGTCACAGCCAACGGCCCAATGTTTCCCACGGGAGCAGACAAGAAGGCCACCTACACCAAGACCAATGGGGATAGCCAGCAGCCTTCCTCCTCCTGCCGCGGGGCACAGGGGAAGACCTGTGGCACCAGTGCCTACCACAGACAGCTTGCTGCCTTAAACTGCTCTGTGCGTGACTGGATTGTCAAGCATGTGGACACCAACCCACTCTGCGACCTGACACCTATCTTTAAAGACTACGAGAGATACCTCACAAGCATTGAACAGCTACCCGGCAGCGGCAATGACAGCAGCCTGGAGAGGGAGGCCGGCCGGCAGCTCCAGGGCTCTTCAACTGTGCCTGCCGCTCTGACACCCTCTCAGCAACCCCAAGACGCCCCCTTTGTGTTTGATCCGGACAAAGGTGAGGGGGCCACAGACAAGCAGGCAAAAGCGCCGTCAGAGAAGACGACCACCTCAGCCGTGGGAATGTCTTCCGCAGCCTCCTTCCACTTTGGCCGGAAAGTCGACAGCTCGGTCCTGGGCCCCTTGGGCACCAGCTCCGTGGCAAACTTCTCCTTCTCTCCGGGAAACCAGGGCATGTTTGGCAAAGACACAGCCCAGCCAAGTCCTGTCTCTTCCTTCACCAAAATGCCAGAGAGCCACACGGATGCGTCTGCTGCTGAAAGCAAAGGTAAGAACTCGGTGACAAGTCTCACCCCAGATTGGTGAGGTGGGCCAGGGTCTTGGGTCACAAGAGATGCACTGAGATGGGGCTGTGGATGGCTGGTGGAGGGAGCTGTTTAAACCAATGCAAATGAGATGCTCGGCGTGAGGGTAAGGGGGCAGTGCCCTGCCACCCTGGGCCTCAGCTGTGACTGCGGGTCTGTTTTAAGGTGCTGAAGAGGAAGAGAGCGAAGACCCACCCAAAGCCATCATCACAGAGGTCAAAGAAGAGGATGCCTTTTACTCCAAGAAGTAAGTATGGCCTCTGCGAAGTACCCGAGGCCACGATACCTGAAAGAGTGGATGGGTTTCTTCTGCTGGAAAATGAGACCATACTTATGTTCAATTCAGCAAATGGTGACTCCCTCCGGTGCCCCCCACCCAGGGGACCCCCAGCAGTATGGGAGGAGGGGGTCAGATGATGGGCCTCAGTAAGCCACCCTTTGCTCCAGGCACTCCCATGTAGGCTGGGCAGGGCAGGGTGGCCTGGATCCCAGGAACAGGGTGGGACCCCCAAGGATGTTAGGAAAGAGGGGCCAGCAGCCGGGTCAGGGATTTGGTTTGTCTCCCAGACTGAACTGAACTGAGATCTGGTGGCACCACAATTGGAATTCTTCTCCCAGTTGCCCTTAGTCCAAGGACTGCAATGGTTCGAGTGCGTCTTTGAGTAGTGCCGGATCTGGAGCCAGACTTGAGTGCCAATGCTCCTTCCTCATTGCCCCCCACCGCCCGCCTCCCCTTGTAGAATCCTTGAGTCAGAGCTTTCAACCTCCAGAAATTCACTCCCTTGTTTCAGGCCCTGGCATGTTAAGTGGTCTCTGAACCCAGGTGGGAAGTGGACCAAAGGAAGCTAGAACACTCACAGACCAAGAACTGGGGTCCCGTTCCAAGGCATCATGTACACAAGGGCTAAGCAAAGGAAAGGCAGAATCAGCAAGAACCCACCAGTGCCTGGGTTGTCCTTTCAGCTGCCCAGCAGCAGCATCGCCTTCCCTGAGGCTTCCTGAGCATGCCTCTAGTCCCACCCTCACCAGGGCTGGTCTTTGGTGGGGGAGGGGCATCTGCAGAGGGACCCCTCTCAGATCCCGCTCCTGTTAGCTTAGCATGTGTCGTGTCCCACACAGAGCCTCCAAGATCTCCCTGCCCTTCCAGGCCCAGGATACCCCCACACCCAGTCTGTGCCAGAGTTTGCCATCTGCCCTTCCACAGCGCCGTTCACATTCTGTCCCTTCCACCCCCTTCCATCACTGCAGTGCCCTTCATCGGGCCGCCTTATCTCTTGCCTGACACAGTTGCCTTGGCCTCTCCACCCGTGCCAGTGTGTCCTTCAAGCTGCCATGCACGGGACGTGAGACCAAGGGAAGCCCCGGTCACTCCTGTGCATTATCCTTTGGGCAGACTTGGGGTGTTTTTCCAGAAAACCTCGTTCCTCTCTTTCTGTCCAGGTGGTCTCTAGTCTCCTCTCCTGTCTCTTGTCTCCACTGACCTTCTCTCAAACGTGCTGTCCTGTGAATTTCTCCTTGGTCTTTGTCCTGTCCGGCCATGGCCCTCATCCCACCAAAGAGGTCAGTTTCCCAGTTTAGGGCACCTGATCTGCAGCCGAGGGCCAAGAACTGCAGGCTTCATCCCTGGCCTCTGCTGAATTTTCTCTCCCGTGATGTCTCAGGCGTCTCTGCTGCTGTTGTCTCTGATCATGGCTCCTCTCTGAGGCAGTTTTCTCCCTCCCCTGGTTTGGTCTAAGCCCCTTGGAGGCCTGGTCTGTGCCTTTCTGTGCCCTCAATTGACTGGGGACCAGGCGTCTGTAAATGCGCCATCTTATCTTGTTGGGCTCCTTGCCCAGTCTGCCCTGCTCTCGAGACACATACCTTTGCTGCTGCCCCTCTCCTGGGTGCCCAGTTCTCTGCCCAAGACCCGACCATCCTTGGCGTCGCTTCTATTGGTATTGGTACCTACACACATTTCCAGAATCACACGGATGTGAAGATAGCCCTTGAGGTGAAGGGCCCATCTGAGAAGGCAGAAGCAGGGCCCAGGCCAAGGGGAGTCCTGGGCTGCGAGAAAAACTATGGTGACTCTTCCAGCCTCTGGTGACGCAGAGGTGGCCATGGCCTCGCACCCATGGACCTTTGGTATCCTGGAACCTTGATGCCAGTGATGACTCTGGCACTAGAACCAGACCAGCCTGGGTGCAGAACTGGTGACAGAATTGGTGGGAGGCCTCTTCGATGTAGGAGATAGGCAAAAAGGCCAAGGGTCAGGGCGTCCAAAGTTGGCTGCAGCCACCCCAACGTGGACCTTTGGGGTCAGCGTGATTCAGCACTGAAGGAACCCTGGAGTGGTCAGGAAAGAGAACCCTGGGAGTGAGGCCCAGGGCAAGGCTGGGGCCAGGACCATGGCCTGCTGAGCAGACCCAGGAGGAAGATGGTCACCATGCTGACCTCTGTCATGCTCCAGTCTTTCATCCTTGGGAGGTCCCCTTTTTTTCTGCCTTTCAGCTCCCAGGACCTGCCCTCCACTTAGGCCTGGAGGGCCCTTCAGGAGGCTAACAACACACTTTTTATTGACTCCTTAGGTGCAAACTCTTTTACAAAAAAGATAATGAGTTTAAAGAGAAGGGTGTGGGCACGCTGCACTTGAAGCCCGCTGCCAATCAGAAGACCCAGCTTCTGGTTCGGGCTGACACCAATTTAGGTGAGTGATGTGAGCCCCCAGCTGCATGTCAGTTGGGTGGAATGGGAAAGTCTTTTGTTAAATAAACCCAGGCTTTAAGATGGGGGGCCGAAGGGACAGACACAGGCCTTAAAGCCGCCATCATCCTTCTTGACCTGTGGTCAAAGACAGCCAGTTAGGACACTGACTGCTGGACTGTTAGCCCTGACCAGGAGATGTGTCCTCCAACCCCACCAAGATAACTCCCTTGTCCCCCGCCCCCATCTCACCCCAGAGGCCCCTTTCCTTGCCTTTTGCTTCTGGGTCAGCATCTGATCATTAGGCTAGTTTTCCTTCAGCCCTCTGCACTCACTGACTGCACTGGGTGGGGGGGGGGGGTCTCCTAGGGAAAGGGACCCCGGGGCCACATCTTACTTGTTGAATTAATTCCTGATCCAGCTGAGGAACAGACTGAGATTTCAAAGAACCAATTTATGCCCCTTAAAACAATTTTGTCATATGGTTCTTGGGCTTCAGGCCAGCCTAGCAAAACAAAGATTTCTGAACTGGAGATCCAGGGTTCTTCTGTCCAAGGAGTGGCCTCTTCTCTAGGACTTGTGGTAAGAGGCAGGCGTTAGGACTGACCACTTTGTGTAAAGACTGCCTTGGGGAGAGGGGTGTGCCTGCCACACTCTGGGCCTCCACTTCAAGACAGAAAGGCAAGAACATGGAGACTCTCTTTGGAAGCTGGGGGGGCGGGGCCCGGGGAGTGAGGAGCAGAGTGTGGCACCCCCCTCCAGGTCCAAAAGAGGGCAGGAGGCTCTTGGTGAGGAGTGCCTGGCCAAGGTGTTGTCTGCTTGGGTTCCTTTGCGCAAGTGAGCCGTCTACCAAGAGGGCGCCTCATGGGGCATTTCTACTTACTTCTCTGTCCCCATGTAGGTAACATCCTGCTGAATGTTCTGGTTCCTCCCAACATGCCATGCTCCCGAACCGGCAGGAACAACGTTCTCATTGTCTGCGTACCCAATCCACCCATCAGCGAGAAGAGCACCACTGCACCCGTCACAATGCTCATCCGGGTCAAGACTGCCGAGGACGCCGACGAGCTGCACAAGATCTTATTGGAGAAAAAGGAGGCATGAGGGCAGCTGAGGCTTCTGATGCTTTTGCCAAGTTGCTGCTTTTTTTTCCCTTAAACTTAATCCCTTTATTCTGAACTTTCTACTTTGGCATTCTGAGAATTTACAGGTAATTCTGAAAGGTTTTGTGGGGGAAATTACTATGGCCAATAAAAAGCTTTAACTGAATGCGGGACAGCATCAGGAGAATGTGTCGCCTTCCTTCCTTCTCTGGAAGAGCAGCCTCGTGCACTAACTGCAGGGTTCTGAGTGAGGGGAAAGACCCCAATCTGCTGGCAGCTGCTGGACCCACCCTGCCCGGAGCCTACGGCCACAGGCCCAGGAATCACCACCTCGTCTTGTGTGCATTTTAGGACTGAGTCCTCCAGGGTCCCTCAGCCCTTTGGTCAGGGTGCGGGGAGCTCTTGTCCTGGCAAGAACGCCAAGCCCTGACTACTGCCCTGTAGATGGGGACAATTCAGCCATAAGGTCCCTGTTGTAGTACCATTTGTGACTGAGGCTGACGAAGAGGAAGTGGACTCATGGCATTCTGCAGGGAGAGCCCCTGGGGGCCAGTTGGCTTTGCTCTTACAAGGCCATCCTGAGGCCTGTGGCGTCCTTTGTTTCTGGCCCCCTGCACCACCATATGACCCTGGGAAGCTCAGAGTTAGTACCCAGGACTCCGGTGGTCCCAGTGCTTTGTGAGGGGGGTACAGATATTTGTTTAGGGGCTCTCCCAGAAGTGACACCGGCTGGGACCTCTACTGAATGGCCCATTTTCTTCCCCAAAGTGAGGGTCTGGCTCAGGTATGGATGATCTCAGTGTGTTTTTGGTCTAGCATTGTTCACCATGTTATGGGGAGGGGCGCCACCACACCCCTTAGTATCTGGGCCCTGGAAAGTGCCCTGTGAATGGGCATGGGAAATACATCCATACTTCTTCCATGGTCTGGGGTCTCAGAGGGGTGTTGAATGAGAGTGTAGGAGGCATCTTTTTTTTTTTTTAAGCTAGTGGGTGTGGTGGTTTAGCCATGACTGTTTCTGTGAGAAAACAATAGGGAATTAAACTTGGGACAGGGCCCATGGTTACCCCTTGGTGCCACTGGCCAAGTCAGCCTAGAGTTGGTGTGAGTTACCTCAGTTCCATCCACCCGAGGGCTGTATTGAACCTGTGTTGCCTAGAGTGAACTAGAATCCTTTCAAACCCATTGATAAGCACTAAGTTTTCTGTAGATTTTGAGTTTGAAAGTCTGAAAATGTCTGCCAGGGAGCATGGCCTTGTCTGGGAGAGGTCAACGCCTCCCCCAAGTCACAGGCCCTGGCACAGAAGGTATTTCGGTTTCCAGATGTTTGTCATTTTTTGCATCGAGGCAACGTACAAGCCATGTGCGCTCGTCCTCACTCTAATTTATAAGCATTTTACTTGGTGTTACTCAGGGCCCTCCTCGGGTGTCTTACCTTTTGTTGTCCAGGCTGCATGCCAAAAATGTTACCCCTTTGGGGGGTGGGCATGGAGGAGTGCCCAGAAGCCCTGAAGGTGATGGGGCAGGACCCTTAGGAGAATGATGGGGGTGGGGGGTAGGGGGTTGAGCACAGAGGAGATAGGTCTGGATGCCTACAAGCCTCCCTGCGTGGCAGGGCTGCCAGGGGTGAGTGGCATGGCACCTGAGGACTCTAGCTGGGAGCATACCCTTCCTCCTGCAGTGCGCAATCACCAGGAAGCCCAGATGATAAGCGTCACACATGGGACGCTGGAGTGCGCCCCCACTCATTCTTGGCTTCTGGTTTCCTGGGGAATTTAAACGTAACAAAATGGGAAATCCTTTTCTAAGACCAAACCCTTAGACTGTCCACTGTCATTTCTTGGTTTTATTGCTTTCAAATGGTCCCACTGGAGACATGTAACAAATCCACAAAATGTGAATAAATGGACATGAACAAAATGAAGCCATTTGGTGCCTTTGTTCTCCCTCGCTGCCCTCAGCATAGTTACATATTGGCACCCATGACCACTGATTGAGAGAAGCAGCACCAGAGAAACCTAGCCCCGAGGAACCAGAGAGCTGCCCAGCATCCGGGGAATTGAGGCCAGTGGCGCCTTTGGCTCTCTGTACATGCCAGGGTCGGCTCCTCCACCTCCTGACTGACTAGGGGAGACGGAAGCATAAAGCCCTTGGACTACAAATGTTTAAATGACCCTTGTAGCTGTCCTTGGGATCAGCTACAAAACATTGTGTTGAGTCAATGGGGATCCTAACATGGGGTATTTTATCCCACCTTCCTCAGCCCGGAGAGGGTGTGAGTGCAGTGGGTGAGAAAAGGCTCTTTTATTACCCCCACCATGAGCTAGAGTCTCCCAGGAGCCCAGACCTTAGCAGGGCAGATGTGATTCCTGACTGCTTATGTAGGCCAATAGTCTTGTACTGGCCCCTGGACACCTCCACTACCACTCCCAGTAACAGCAAAGGACTGGCTGTGGCTCTCCACAGGGGAGACTCTGTGGCCATTGACCCACAACCGGGAGCCACTTGTCCCGTACCCCTGACAACTGCTGCTGCAGGTACTCCATGACCCTCAAGCCTGGACCAGGCTCCCCTAGGGCAGTTGCCTCAAACCCCAAGGCCCTGGCCTTCATGTTCTCTGAAGAGATGGGGAGCCCAGCCCTAGAGACCAGTGGTAGTCAAGGCCAGGGCCCCTTCCCCCACCCCAGCCTGAAAGTCCTTCTCTGAGTGACCACCTGCAGTTTCCTGGTTGGAAAGGCAGTGGTCCCACAGTCCCCTAATACCACTTGATGCCTTAAGACTTGTTCAGCCTCCTCAGGCAGCAGACAGCAACTCCCTTCAGGGGTTGCCCATACTGATGCTGTATATCCTCGGGCAGATTCCGGCTCTGACCCTAATTCTGACTTCAGAACCCCCAAACCCAAGGGATTCAGCAGCTTCAGCCTTCCTTGGGAACAAGAAGGAATTCTAGGCATCTACTACACATCCTCAAGGCAGGATCAGGATCCCATGAACTGATTTACTGCTTTTAAGTATGCTGGATTTTCCCTTGTAATCCCAAGCTTTATATGAATTTTAAAAAGCTGGTAATGACATCCAGGAACACAAAGACCCCAATTTACCCATTCCTTAGGCCTCAGGCCTGGATGATCAAACGTCATTTAATGACAAAACAACTCGATAGGTACAAGATCAAAGTCAGAAGCCACCTGGTGCCCTGACCCCAGACAAGCTGAGGCCCAGCCCAACCACCAGAGCTGGCTCCCGAGCCCATCCCTCCTCCATCTGTACTTGGAGACACTGGAAGGGACCAGACTGTTTGCTTCCTTCTTGCTCAGGTGTCCAGAGGCTGGCTCTCAGCCTCCTTGGCCGAGGATGGAGCTTTGGTCTCCCCTTCAGACCGTCTTTTCCCTGAGACAGCCATGGAAGGAGGAGATGAGGCAGGGGCCCTCTGGAGGATGGCCAGCCCCGAACTGAGGAGGTTTAAAAAACAAAAAGCAAACATACCAGCACTCCCATGTCACCTTGATGTCAATGCCAAAACACTTTTTTCCAAAGAGCAGGGGAGCCTTAAAATAGTGGGAGGGAACTTCTTTTACAGGTGTGACAGGTTGGACAAGAAGCAGGAAACAGATAGATGGGCTATTTACACCTTCCCATCCCCTGCCCCCTCCTACCAGCAGGGAGGGCAGCAAAAGCCTTGCCCTGGGGGATGGGCCCTTTAGGGTCTGGGGGGTCTGGGGACAGGGACTGTTAGGAGATAAAAATCCCACCCCCCCGTGCCTCAAGGGCATAGAAAACTGTAAACACAAACTCTTGGACAGTTGTCCCACCATCCTCTCACCCACCCCCTCCTGCCTGGCAGCCCCTCTTTTTTGCAGGGAGCTCTAGGATGCTTCCACATGCCCTGGGAGACCTCATGTGGAAGGCCCCACTCTCCTGCATTCATGTCCAGTCTTGAGCTGGACTCCTCTCTTGTTAGCAGAACAGCCCAGAGAAAGGGTCCAGTCTGCAGGGAATAAAGGCAAAGCCAGAAGGATGACCCCCTCGTGGAAGAAGAGCCCTCCATTCTAGGTTCTAGGTCATTTGGCAAATACATGAGAAAACCTCAGAGCACAGCAAATGTGAAAGGAGATACTCATTCCCAGAACATGCTCTGGACAAACCACTTTCCTTGTGGAAGCTGGTGTGACAGTAATGGCACACAGTAAGTGCTTAATAAGTGTTTGTTGTCTCGTACATGCCACCTCCTTTCTCACTGCACCAGACTGTTCCCCCCTCTGCGTGTCTTCAGTATCTGCCAGCTGGCCCCCCATGTTCTCAAAGCCCCTCAATGTGTCATCCATCATTCTACTGGGGGGGAATGCTGGTTGCAGATTTTGGGTCCCTCCTTCTCTCTGTCCTTAGCTGTCCTCACTCCCTAGCATCTGTCCTCAAGGCGAGGCTAACCCAGCTTTAGCATTGTAACCTTGGGGAAAGGCAGGGGTGGGGGATAAGGGTCACTGGGGCCCACTTAAACACAGGGGAGAGAAAAGAAGCAGAGCGACACAAGGTGCCAGCCATTCCCCTTTGGGCCTCAGTTTTCTCAGCTGTAAAATGATGGTCTTGAAGGTCCCCTTCCATTCTGAACCTGGCAGAAAGTCCAGGCCATCGCTGCTGCCCTACAAATGTCTCCAGGCTGGCGCTCCTCCCCAGTCTCACCTTGGGTTCCTCTAGACAAGGGCCTCTTTGTGGCAGTCAGCCAAGCCTGTGGCCCAGGCTTGTCAGAAGGAAGTGTTATACCTCGGTTAGAGGTGAGTGATGATAAAAGGTGGCATTTTTTTTCCTAAGTTCACAGACTCTCCCTGCAAAAATAAGGGGTCCATGGACCCCAGCTAGGAACTCCTGATCTAAAGGGAAAACTGTGTGTGGGCTTCAGGCCTGGGCTCAGATCTCGCTAACAAGCACCAAGCAACCAACCACAATCTCCAGGGGAATCTGTGGGCTCAGGGTCCCCAGGTGCCCAGGTGAGCCTTAGTCCACACTCAGTGTCTTCTCTCCAGCTTAAGGCTAGTTGTCTGTCACAGAGGCCCCTGGGGGTTACTGAGGAGAGGGTGACCCCTGCTAGCTGCCAGAGCTGGGCCGTCTAGGTTCATCATCTCATTTTAAAGACTAGGAAATGAGTGGCAGAGCTGAGATTCGAACCAAGGTCCTAATCCAATTTTCTCCCTGTTAATGTTAATGCTGCTCTAAAATGCTGGTGTGTGTGTGTGTGTGTGTGTGTGTGTGTGTGTTTCTGTCTGTCTGTCTATCTGTCTGTGTGCACCATCCATGGGGGATCAGGCAGGTGCACTTCCTCCTAGGTAGATCATTTGTACAGGGACCCAAGCCCTTCTCCAGGGTTGGCTGCTCCCCCTCCTTGGGGTATGAGCCCTACCCATGGCAGCTCCAGTGGAGATGGAAGATTCTCCATTCCAGTGGTGGAGGGGGCACATGGCAGCATCTGGGACACACCCAGACTTGCTTCTTTGGAGAAGCAGTGGGAGCTCCTGGATCTCAGGGAAATTTCTCTTCCCTGTGACGTGGGAATCCCCCAAAGGGAAAAGAAACACACTAACTTTTGGCACTTGGTTCGAGATGGTGGCTCCACGGATGTCCCTGTGACTCCCTCCCCCAACCTGGATATGAATACTGTCCCTGTGAGTGACCTGTCAGTCATCCCTTTCACTCTCCAGACCCCTGTGAGGTAGGTGATTAGCCCCATTTTACAGATGGGTAAACTGAGGCACCAAGAAATGAAATCACTTGTCTGTGGTGTTCCCACCCCTGCACTAAGGCCAAGCTTGGGAAACATTTCCTTCTGGAACCACTGATCACATGTCACCAGGAGCCCTCCTGCCCTCCAGGCTGGCTCCCAAACCAGTCACAAGGGACGAGGTCCTTAACAGCACAACACAACAGGCCCTCCTGTTGATGAGATGATGGGAATCCACCTCATGCTTGATCATGGATGAAAGCCAAGCCTGGCTCTGGGTAGCTACTTGCCCACCAAGGGAGAGGAGAGAAAGAAAATAAAAAAATCACGCTTCTGTTCAAAGGTTCCTTCCTCCATTGGATGGATGCCCTCCCCCCACCCCGGCCAACTTCACCAACTCCCGTCATGCCTCAGTGCATCAGACCAAAGCACAGTCAGAGGAAAGAGAAGCCCTGTCCCAAACCCAGCCCCAAGGTTGCAGATGACATCGCCATGCCAGTCTAGCCACTGGCAGGGGCAGCTTAAGTAAGCTCTCAGAGCAGGCTCAAGCTCTGCTCATGAGGGGCTGGAGATTCCCACCAGGCATCCAGCCTCATATTCCACCTCTCCAGGCTCTCCTGCAGCCTCGACCTGGAGCGGGCGTTCTCCAAATGGGTGGTGGATATTCTTTGGCTGGAAACAGAAGGGGGCTGGCAGTCCAGGAAACCCCTTAAAGGGACTGCCCTCAATCTGGCCAGACCCCAGCCTGAGTAAGACCAGGGGCTTCAGAAGAGTCTGGGGTCCACTACTCCCTCAGCCCCTGCCCCTACCCACAGAGAGTCATTAGTCACCAGAAGGGCCATCCCAGGCTCAGGAGGTCATGGGACATCACTGTGAGACTTTCCCCTTGGTGGGTTCAGACTCCCCAGAAAAGTTGTAGATGCTTGGTTTGTTCTCGAAAGCTGACTCTTTATCAACTTCCTGAAAGAATGAGGATGGTGCAACTTGGTTCGCTTTCCTGGCCTCCTCTGGACCCACGTCCTCATCAGGGCATCTGCGGCACGTGCACATGGGGGCCAGCTGGCATGGAAGGAGAGAGAGGCACTTCAGTTGGGGTGGCTGGTGTTCTCAGAGAGGCTTCCCTTGGGCAAGCCTGGCCAGGCAGGGGCAAATGCTGGACTCTGGACTCCAGGTGGTGGCGGCGGCAGCGGCAGCGGCGGCGGTTGTCACAGAGAACCACAGCAGACAGGCACTTGCACTTGGCAGCAGCACCCAGGGCAATGCTGGCTCTCCAGGTCTTGCTGCTACGTCATCAGGATGGGTTTTTGCCGCACTTCCAAGATGTCTATGGGAGTGTAGCAGAGAGGAGGGAGAAGGAAGGAAGGAGAGGAAGAGAGGAGAAGAGGGAGAGATAAGGGGCAGAGGAAGAAAGAAGATGGGGAGGACGAAAAAGGAAGGAGAGAAGGTATAAAAGAAAGGAAGTGAATAGGGAAAGATGAAATAAAGTAAAGGAATAAGAAGTAATGAAAATAGAAAGGGAGAAATGAGGTGGAATGAAGGAGAGGAAAGAGAGGAAAAGAGAAGAGAATGGAAAAAATAGGAAGAAACGGAAGGTGAGAATAGGAGTTGAAATGACAGAAAGGCAAGACAATGGAAAGACAGGAAAGAAGGAGGAAACAAAAGATGAGCAGGAAGGGGAGAAGAGGGGAGTGATTACAAAGAAAAGATGAAGGAAAAAGAAATAGAAGAGATTCAAAAGGGAGAAGAGGAAGGAGGGGAGGAACAAGAGATGTGAGCATGAGAAGAAGAAAAAGAAGGAATGAGGAAAGGGGAAGAAGGAGAGAAGAGACCCAAAGGGGAACAAAATAATGAATAAATAAAAGGGGAAGCAAGATAAAAGAGGAGGCCATGGGGGAAGAGGAGAGAAGAGGGAGAGCAATAGAGTACATGGAATGGCCCCACCTAAAATCCCATGCCCTCAAGGGAAGAACCCAAGAGCTTAGCTCAACTCCAAGTATGTGCCAACATTCCTGGCACTACCAGCCACCCCAGAACTGACCAATTGTCCTTTCTCTTGGAGCTCGACTCTTCAGGGAATGACCATCTCTGCACCAGTGGACAGGAGCTCCTGGCCCCTGAAGTCTTACATCCCCCTTGTCCTTGCACTTAGCACCTCTCCTGTACCAGGCAGAATGGCATAGCCCCTCTCTTCCTCTATCCATCCCTCCCCAATCTACCCTCCTTCTGGCTGGCAAATGCACCATCCAGAATCACTGTTCAGTTCCTTGGAATCCAATCCCTTCCTCCAAAACCTATAGTGGGTTCCCACTGTGTGAAACACGGGATAATTCAAGGTAGTTGGGCCAGTCCAGGGTCCCATCTGCAGGGATGTTGGTTGGGGTCCCAAGCACAATCCCTCCACACCCAAGGAGAGGTCCAGTGGCCCCCTTGCCTCTTCTCCCTATGCTAAGATGTCTGCTTCCAAGGACAACTTGGGCAAGTTCTGGTTGAGTCAAGGCAAGCTGCTGCCCCCTCTGTGGCCTCATTCAGTCCAGCCCCTTCATTGCTTCTTCCCTGGCCACAGCTTGACTCTTGGGCTTGTCTCCCCATGGAATAGCAGAAGCTTCATGAGAACAGGCACAGTACTTGGCACACAGTAAGTGCATAATAAATGCTCCTCCACCCACTGCAAACTCTACCATGCTCTTCCCACTTTGGGTCAGCAGAATCCTTGGGCCTTGCCCATAGGCATGTCAAGTGCCTAAATGCAGATTTTGTTCTGCTTATGATTCAGGGTCAGGGGGCTAAGCATTTGACCCCAGGTCCTCCCCTAGACAAAGAGATTTTTCCCCATTCTACAGAGGAGAAAACAGGCTGAACAGAGGATGGTGCCAGTGAGCCAGGGGCACAGGGAGACCCAGAACTCAGAACCTTCCCTCTACTCTCAGTCGATGTGACTCAGCAAGTTACAAATGATTTATTAAGCACCAAACTATGTGCAGAGCAACTGCTAAGGGAGAAGCAAGGTGTAGACAGAGCATGGTCCTGGTCTAGACCTTCAGCTCATGGCTTAAGAATGGACAAGACTCCCACACCCCATATTTCAACCAGACTGTCCCCTCTCAGGTCTGATGCTGAGCCCCTAAGAGCCCTGGAACCCTCCCCTATGAGAAACCAGCACAGAGAGAGGGACAGCGGAGGAGGAAAAGCCAGGAGGCTACCTGTTAAAATCCGATGCAGGGGCAATGTGACATAGGTTAAATGTGCATAGAGGAGAAAATTTCCATCAGCCCGGTTTAGTTTGAGCCATGATCCAACGAGCGACCGCCCTGTCCCAGACAGAGACCTTGACCGTAAATTGGTTGTGTTGTGAAGGTCTGCTAAAGGAGGAGAGAACATGGGATGTCAGGGCTGGGAGGGGTCTTAGAACAGGGGATGTCAGAGCTGGGAAGGTAATTTAATTCCTTCATTTCCCCACAAGCAAACAAGATCAAGGAGGCCACTAAGGCACTGGTCCAAGAACCCACATGTAGCAAGCATGATGAGCAGAACTCCTCCCCAGAGCCAGCATTCATTCCATCTTCCTCCTTACATCTTCCTTTCACAGATGAGGAAGCCAGAATCTCCAAACTGGGCTGCCTGACTATCAGCCTACAATGGATACAGCCAGGTGTGTGGGCCACCCCTGCCCCCTCCACCCACATCCTTCATGGCCAAGAGGCTCCTGGGCCTCACCCTCACTGTCATCTTCCCGGAAGAACTCCTCGCTGTCGTTGGCAGAGTGGGACTTCTTCATCTCAGCAATCCGATTGCGGGGCACTTTCCGCTTGAGGGAAGGGGAGAAGAAGGATGGCCGGTTGTTGCGCTCTGGGGTTGGTGGAGTGCTGAAGGAGGTCACCTAGGGGACAATAGTGAACATCACACCTCTCATCCTCAGGGGACTCCCTAGAGGCATCCATGGTCACATCACCCCAACTCTGCCTCTCAGGAGGGCGCTGGAAGACCCTGAGAAACCCATCCCTCACCCCACTCCCAACCTTCCCTAAGTCTCAATTTTCTCATCTATAAAATGGAGCAGCCAGACTAGAGGTCTCAAAAATTCTAGAGCGTGTATTCTGCAATTCTATGGGCAAATCTGACCCTGAGAGTGTCTGGCCTTTGCTTTGAGTGCCAGATAGAAACCCCCATGCACACCATGTGGATGTGACTGGTGAGAAGACACGTGACACCCTGGTGCACATACAGACATTCTCCCCATGTGCGCACACGTGTACACACTGACACTGAGAACGGAGAGGCAGTGTGGTGCCGTGGTCAATGCTTTGGCCTTGGTGTCCCATCTCTGACACATCCTAGCTATTGGACAAGTCAGTGACCCCCTCGGTATTCTGGGACCCAAAAAGAAGCTGGGCTGCCCAGGTGGAGGGATGGTTCTCACCAGGAGTCCCCTAGGTCATCATCACGGACCACATCTGGGTGCCCATGAATGACAGTTCAGAGCTGCCCTAGAGCCTCGCCCCAGGCCTTCACCCCAACTCTCATCCATCATCCCAGATTGTCCCCCAACGGGGCCTGGTCACAGCCTCCAGGAGGCACTCCCTGCCCTGTGCCCCCGCACCCTTACTCTCTCGTGCATGGGTGAGGCTGGGTTGGAGTCTTCCTCCGTTCCATATGGGGATGTGTCACCGGTCGACACGCGGCTGACTGCCATCTCTGCATGCCCCTTCCCCTGAGGCCCCTTCATCCGCACAAACTCCATGTTGTTGTATTTGTAGAAGCCAAAGGACATCCGCTGGGCCATCTTAGCCGCCACACTCACCTGCCAGGTACAACATGGCAGCATCAATGGCAGAGCCCTCCAGACATAGACCAGACCTGCAGCCACCGCTTCAGAGGAGACATCTGATTCCACTCAGAATTATATAAGTAAGAATCCTATTTGCAAAAGGTCAGAGCTAGGAAGGGCCTCAGAGCAGGGGATGGCACAGCTGGGATGGGCCTGAGAACAGGGGATATCAGGGATGGGAGGGGCCTTAGAACAGGAGATGGCAGGGCTAGGAGAAGCTTCTCTGGCCATTTGTCCCTAGCCTCAGTCCCTGTTTCCTGCGCCCATCCCTGCCCCATTATCAAGGGGCCTCAAAGGCCTCACCCGGTTGTCATAGACTTTTTTGAGGGCCTCATAGCGGATGGAGCCTTGAAAGATGACTCCCTGGAAGGTGTTGGTCTTGTCACTGGCCACTAGCTCCACACACACCATCTCACCTTCGCCCACAGCCATGTCACAGAAGACCTGGAGGGTGTGACGAATGGGTGGTCAGAGTCCTGCTTCCGCCTCCCTGCTGCAATCTGCACCCTTGGGGTTTAGGGTGGGGAAGTTGATGGTTAAAGGGGGAGTGACCTTGGGGTGGGACCTCAGGGTAAGGGGCAGCCCCATAGCTCTCAAGGTTTCAAGTTCTGTGCCTTTGCCTTAAAGAGAGGACAATCTTCCCTCATGACGGTGACAGAAGGAGTGACAGGCCTCTGGAAGCTGTGATACACCCATCCCCACACACATCTCCCCTTGACCCCAGCCACCACTAGCATAGGGTCCATGCACACCCCACTTAAGGATGGGCAAGCTGAGAGCCCAGGGTCTGACAGGCCTAGGGCTGTGACAAAGGGAATGAGTCTGACCAAGGGGATGGTGGTCTCACAGCTGGCAAGGAGCCCCTGCTTGTACAGAAGGGGAAACGGAGGCCCACAGAGGAAGACAGAGAGCCAGCATTTTTCCACCAGTGCTGGCTGTGTTCCCCATGTGACTCCCAAGCCATGGAGCATAGGCCATGCATTTACGAAGCACCAGCGATATGGGGAGCACAGAGGAAGCCCCCAGGGGGCAGCAGGCCACTCACCTCCTCGAAGTTGTCAATCATAAAGAAGATATTGGGGTAGCTGATCTTGGACTCCTCGCCCTTGCTGTCCATCGGGTGCTTGCTGGGAGATGCAAAGACTTGCTGGAAGAGGTTTGGGACCCCGTGAATGAGCAAGGAGGGTCCTGGAGTTCACTCTCAGATCCTCCTCCCTAGCCCACCCCCTGAACCCATCCCCCGAGTCTGACTGGTGGGGGCCCCCAAGGCCAGGGAGACCAGAGGCTGAACAACAGGTAAATGGTGGAGATCAGGGAGGTAGGGCAGGGAGAATTTGTGGAGGCGTTGGGAGAGAAGCAGGAATGGAAGAGGAGGGAGAGGGGAGGACCCCAGTCAGGCCAGGCTCCAGGTCACCAATTGTCACTATTCTCCTGCATAGGAGAGCCTGCTTCCCAGAGAGGAAGAACATCCATGGAGTGGCTTTGGGATCCTCCCCAGAAGCCGAGGGGGTGCCCACAGTCAGACTCCGAGCTGGCCCCTGGTGGTCAGTCCTGAGCAGCCCAGGGGCTTCTGAGCGTGACCTCACCTGGGATTTCTTCTTGTGGATGTGAATGTCACCTCCGTCTGAGCGTGTGCAGACTGCGCACGTCACGGTGTAGTCCAGCTAGAAGAGTCCAGGAGTGGTGGGGGCAGGCAGCAGCATTATTGCCCACATCAGGGCCCCCGTGGGCTTCCCTGGCTGTGGCATCTCTGGCCTCAAAGCCTGCCTTGGCTGCTCCAGGTCAGGGGACCCTCCCCCACCCCTCCTCCAGGGAGTCCACCCTTTTGTCCTGTGCCCCCCAAGCCTGGTCACACTCATAGCAGCTGACTTCTGTATGGAGTAGCCTCCCAGGAGGGCCAGGAGGACCACAGATCCCCATGAGGGTTGCTCACTACCCCACGGACATGAGGACACACACATGTACACACAAATACATGGACATACATGCACATGCATGCAAATATGGACAAACACATGCATATATGCATGCACATATGCATACACATACACACATGGACATACATGCACACATACAAACACATGCACGCAACACATGCTCTAACCTTCTGTAGGATAAGGTTCAGGCAGACACTCTCCTCCCAGTCAATGTCGGGGTCCCCGAGGCCAGGTAGCTTTTTGGAGTCCCGCCGGTAAACCTCCACATCTACCTGCTGGTTGGGAGCCAGAGGCCCCTGAGTCCCCTGAGCTCATCCCTCTCCTGCCCCGAGGACCCTGTCTACACTTCCCAGCCAATTCCCCCATCAGCCTCCATCCCAGCAAGGGCTCAAGAGGCAGAACCAACATGAGCTCAACGTGAGAAAACCTCCCCCAAAAGACTTTGCTGGAGGGGGATCTCCCAGTCCCTATGGAGGGCCCTGGGGCTTGGCTATATACTCATGACCCACCCTGCTAACATGGCCTCCTATCTCCATCTCATCCTGCATACCCAGGCAGCCCTTCGCACAGTGCCAGGCACACAGGAAGCATTGATAGATGCTTTTTGACTCACTAATGAGCCCTTTAGGGAGCCTGGCCTGAGTCAGGTCCCAGACCTTCCAACAGTGGGGACACAGTCTGAGCTGCAAAGAAAGAAGCAGGAGAGGCAGAGACAACAGCCAGGGACTCCTGCTGGGAAAATGTCCTAAATGCCCATAAAACTGAGGGTGCCCCCCGCTCCTCCTAAGAAGGGCTGGCCTCGGCTGCCCAGCCCTGCTCCAGGACCCATGGGCATCAGGCTGGCATGCCAATCTCCAGAGGGACCAGTCAGACAACCCTATTAAAAGGGAGTGGTCATGCAGCTAATTATAATGTCCAAACCTGGCCCCAAAAGAAGGGCCCCTGTCCTCTCTCCTTAGCAGGGTAGGGGAGCACAGGGACAGAACGCTGCACACAGCAGCTGGTTGTTTGTTTTGTCTGAACTGTTCTTTTCCCTCCATTTTATTTTTTATTCTTCATTATAAGGCAAAATGAAGGCAATGTTTCAAATGAAATATTCTGTCCAATTTAAAAAAAATTGAAATCATTGATCTTGTCCTCAGTCCAGAACACCCCATCTCCCCAACCTCGGCCCACATAGAGGAACTCCAGTGATCTTCCTAGTCACCAGCATGGGTCAGCATCATCCACCCTGGTCCCTCATCTGCGGCCTCTGTACCCTCAGCCCCCAGGCCAGGACCTGGAACACCCGGGAGGGAGGGAGGGAGGAAGGAGGGGCTCTGGAGGCATCTCCTGGACCCTGGGATGCTAGGGGCAGGGGAAGTTAAAATGGAACCCCTGACAGGGTGGAATCTCCAAATGGGGAGGGCCGCCGACTTGGAACCAGAGTCCTATTATCCAGGAAGTACTTTGAGGGCAGGGACTGAGTTTGTCCTTTTTTTGGATCCCCAGCACTTAGCCCATAATAGGGCTTCATAAATGACTCTTATTGTTTATAGACAGGGGAGCTGAAAGGAACCTCAGAGAGCGAGTCCAACCTCGTTTTGCAAGAAGGGAAACTGAGGCCTCAGGAAGAGGTTCCCCTAGGTGAGAAGAGGCAAAGCCAGGATTGAAGACAGTTTTTCTCAGAGTTGGACCAGATGGCCCCTGATGGCTCTTAACATTCTATAACCCCATTTCATAGATGAAGAAATTGAGGTTCAGAGTGACCACAAGCAGACCTCAGAGAGGGCTACATGGGTTTTCATTTCAGATCCAGCTTTAATTTGGGAGATCAGAAGTCTTGGGTTCAAATCCTGTATCTGACTCATTTAATTCACATCACCAAGGATGCCCTTAGGGGATGCTATGTGCCCCTGTCCTCAGGGGGCCCTTCTGCTTAGGCTAGGGTCATTTCATGAGGGCAACCATCCCCCTGGGGAGTCACCAGACAGATGAGAACTGAGGGATGGGGCCATGGGCAGATCCTGGCTTTGGGACAGTACCATGGGCATCTGGGGGCCCAAAGCCCAGGGAGGGGCAAGGCTGAAGGCAAGCAGTCCCCTTGGGGAGGCCCCTTGGGGATGTGGGAAAGAGATGGCGGGTACAGAGACATGGGGGAGGAAGGGCCAGAAAGGTCTGAGCCTGCCCTGGGCCTGTTTGAGGATAAAGGCCAAATTCTATTTCAGATGCGGATTTGAGACATCGATGGGAGAAGAAGCAACGGAGTTGGGCAGAGAGAAAAGGTCTGCCTTGGCCACCATTTGGAAACATCCTAGTTGGCAGAGTGACTTTGGGCAAGTCCCTTCCCCTCTCTGAGCCTCAGTTTCCCCCTCTGTCTGAGGCTACTTCCAGCCCTCACACTGGCGGATTTCTGCTCGATGAGGCTGGGACACAGTGACGGTGTGGACTGGGCCATACCCACTAGAGTGGAGGCCAGACCGCCAGGGAGCAACCCCAACACCCCCAGGAGCCTCCCACCGCATTCACTTACTTTCTTGCCATCATCACTGGGGCTGTCGCTGCTCCCCACATAGGACAGCCTCCTACGCACATAGAACAGCATGTCATCTTGCCTCGGGGCCCACTTCTCCATGAAGTAGGTGGAGAACATCCAAGTCCAGAAGACAATCCTGTCATCCTTGAAGCACCCTGGGGAGGAAGCCAGAGAAGCTGATGAGGAGGAGATCCCCAGCAGCATGTGCTCCCTGGGCTGTGGGCAGTGCTCCAGGCAAAGGCAAGGAAGAAACTGGGGCAGGAATTCTGGGGGACTGGCCGGTGGGGGGTCCCTTCCCCAGTCTGGGCAGGGGCACCTCCTCAGGAAAGGGTGGGGGACAGAGAAATCAAGACATCCGCAAGCAATGTCCAAGGTCTCTAGGAAGAGTCTCTAACAGGCACAGGAAGGCCTGGGTTCCAGTCATACTGTGTGTCCTAGCCCTGTGGCTTTGGGCAAGTCAAATAAATCCTTGGCACCCCAGGAGGCTCTCTAAGACTACCAGTTACAAACCAACTATCTGCACCTATCAAGGGTTTCTACTTGGGGAGTATGGTGTAGGGGAACATGGGGGGTGGTGTGAAATAAACAGTGACAAAGAAAACCCTAGTGAATCCAGTCAAACTGGGACAGCCAAAGGACCATCTATTTTTCTGAATCTGCTCAGCCAATGACTTGGACACAAACATATTTGACGTCTCTCCTCTCCATGAGCCCTCCAAACTGCAGATGCCAGCAGACCCTCCCTCATACAGCAGATTTCCATTTCCCCCCAGATTCTCCTTCTGGGTCTGTCCTCTGCAGTGCTGCCAGCCACATGGTATCACCAGGATACAGTGATGGTGAAACACTAGAGGTCAGGGAGGAGGTAGCTTGGGATGTCTGGAAGCCCAGCTCCCTTTCCCAGACCAATCTGGCCTCTACTCTGCCTCCTCCCAGTTCTGATAGGGCTGGCACAATGCACTGTGCTGTTCCTCCTGATGGGCGCCTGAGTTTCTGGAATCTGGTTTTTCCTGGCAGAGTAGCCTCATGTTTCTTCTGTCTCTCCCAATTGAAGAGAAGTCCAGGAGAGGGAGGCCTGCTTTACTAGGGGCCCAGCAGTCTCTAGCCCCTGAACACCGTCTGCACTTGCCAACTGTGGTATGACCAGGAGAGTTTCTGTTCGGAGGCTCCTGAGAGCTCTGACAACCCATAAGACCCTTCCCCAGCACAGAGGAGTGAGGGATGCCCCTGACAAGCAGGGCTGGGCTCAGGGACTGCAGCATAGCTCAACATCACCACAACCCTCTGGGAATCTATCAAACTGTGCCAGATCCCTAGAGAGGAGACTCGGTCAGCAAGGCTCTGGGCTGAGCTCAGATATACTTGTCACAATTGAGAACAGGGTGGGCTCCTGGGCTCCTGCATAGAGTCATGGGAACTCCCTTCGGGGGGCTGCTGTGTTCAAGTGCCTTATTTATGGCTGACAGCACAAATTATACCCCTTGAGTCCCCTGAATAAATCAGTAGTTGGACATACGAGAAGTTGTCAGTCTCATCCCCCAGGAACAGCCATGTGAAGAGGCTCAGGGATATCTCCCTGACTTTCCTCCAGTCTGGCCACACCTAAGTATGTACCCTCAATTCTGCCTCTTTTCATATTCTCTACCAAATGACATCCTCGGTCATCCCTTCTGCCTTCAAAACCACCCAGATTTCCCCCCATTAGTAAATAACCTCCCCCGGACCCAATCCAAGCCTTTGCCTTAGATCTCCCCTCCCTTCCTCAGCCCAGGGAGTCTCCAAGCACTCGGACCCCTCCTCCACCCCACTGCTGCCAAAGAGAGACCAGATCACTCAGTAAAGTCAACAGAACTCCTCTGATGAGCTGTAGAAGCCGCCAACAACCCAGTTTCAAACTCTCTTCCCAGAAATAATGGATACTACTCCATTCTGCGGAGTGGACACTGCACAATCTGGCTACATTGGTCTGCATATCTCCCACCCCCAATACCTTTGCATGGGCTTTACCCATTTCCTTTCTTGCCCCAGTCTCAGAGCCCATCATACTTTAAATGCAGCCCAAGTGCCCCATTCTCCATGAAGCCATTGCAGTTGCCATTGACCTCAGAGGACCTGGTTCAGATCCCAGCTCAGCTCCTCACTACGGTGGTCCCTCTGGGCAAGTCATTTGGCTTCCATTTCCTTCTCTGTGAAATGAGGGGTAGATGGAACAGCCTCTGAAGCCCCCTCTAGCTCAAGGCCCCTGAACTCAGCACCCCAATCTTCTGCCCCTGCAAATTTGCACAAATGAATTCCCTGTGTCTAGAGATACCTCCTCTCCAGGGCCTCACATCCTTCCCTTCCTCCAAGGCTGAGCTCAGGTTCTCCTCCCCCACCCCTAGCACCATGCTAGGCAAATGGAGGACATATTGGAAAAAAGAGAACTGTGAGGACTTCTTGGCAGGGGGACTGAAGGGCCCTCCAGCCCCTCTTGCACCCCCTTCTGGGCTTCCAAACCCCCATTTAGCCAGAAGTCCCACCCTTGCCACTGGGGATGGAGGTAAGACCACCTGTCAAGGACATGAAACTGACTTGGGTGGGCCCTGAGCTGCCCTGGGCCCTCTCAGACCTGAAGAACTCAAGGACAGGGGAAAAAAAGCTCTCTGGTAGTTCCCACATGTGCTGGGCCACTGGGACCCTGGAGCTAAATGACCCTCTGTCTGCCCTGAATGGTGCCTTTGATGACTGGTCTGGCAGGAGCTCAGGAGAACAAAGAGGTCCTATCCCAGGACACATGGGCACTCTCTCTGCCCATCTCCCTGGACCACCCTGACTGGGGCCTGGACTAACCTTCAAATCAAGGGGAGGGAAAGGTAGATCCAGTTGGAGATCCTCCTAGGTCAGGCATTGTTTCCCCGGTTCTTGAAGGTAAGAGTTTCCTGATGGAAAGTGCAGAATGGAGGAAGCCTGGTAGCCCCGACTCAGAATCTTATTATTACCATGCTTGTTTTGATCTTATGGGCGTTGGGCCCCCAGGCAGGACTTATCAGGCCCTGGAAACCCTTCCTTGAATGTTCCCACTTTCCCAAGTCTCTGGCTAGGAAGGTTCATTGCCTTAGGCAGATGCCAGGGACTTGGGCAAGTGGGAACATTCAAGGAGAGTTCAAGGTGGGGTTTCCAGGGCCTGTCCCCATCACAACCCCTGTGGGCTGTGAAGCCACCTAGCTGACCTCCAAAGGGGCTGGTTGAGGCAAGTTTGACAACCATCACACCAAAGTTGCCTGATCCCTTTGGTGGTTCTAAGAGCCCAGCAGCCCCTAGCAACCTCCAGCAGATGAGCATCACCACAGTGGAAGTCAGGACAATCCTATCTGGATTACATCACTTCGGGGCCAGCAGACCCCAGGCAAGGGGCTTTTCATCTCTGGGCCTCAATTTCCTCCTCTGTAAAATGAAGGAAGCTGGGCTAGAGGACATCTGAAGTCTCGTCCAGTTATAAGAACCTGTAGCAGCTGAGGTACCTTGTTTAGAAATAGATAGTTCTTGCTCACCTTAGGAAGGTGGCTTGGCCTCCAGGGTCACCCCCATCCCTTCCTCCTCCAGGAAGCTCCCTAGGGTGGGCCCTGTGGGGAGGAGGAGGGACACAATGAAAGAACCTTGAATTTCAGAGTCCAGTCCTAACCCCCACCTCTTACTGAGTAACCTTGTACAAGCCCCTTTGTGCTCTGTCTCCACAAAGTGAGGGGGTGGGAAAGGATGGTCTCCAGTGTCCAAGCAAGAGCCCAGCGGGACCCTAGGGTACAATCCTCTCATTTTACAGAGATTGAAACTGAGGCTCAGGGGCCAAATGCCCCCTTTTCTGACCATGTCTCCCCACAATGGCCACAAGCCCCCAACGTGGTATGGAATGTCTCTCTCTCTCTTTCTCTCTCTCTCTCTCTCATGCACACACACGCACGCGCGCGCGCGCATACACACACACACACACACACACACACACACACACACACACACACACGGCAGGAAGACATCCACCCAGTGCTGGGCCTGGCCACTTAGGATAAAAAGAGGAAGAATGACCAGAGGCCCTCGCCTCAGAGAGGTCCAGGACAAAGCAAGAGATGAAGGAAGATCAGGGAGTAGTAACTAGGAAGAGTAGCGCACCAAGGGGGCCCTGGGGCCCTGTGACCTTCATGATCTTGACCGTACAGGAGGGGGCATTCATGATCTTGACCGGTACAGGAGGGGGTATCTGCTCCAGGTCCAATGCAGAGCCTGGATCTGCCTCTTAGACCAGACAAGGCTAGATAAGAATAGAAGGAAAGGCCACTGACTATAGGCAGACTGCGGAGACGTGGGTTTGGTTCCTGACCACTGCAAGATACCACAAGAAAGCGAGTCACACATTTTGGCTTCCCAGTGCAAATCAAAGCTGTGTTTATACTACACTAGCCTATCGAGTGGCCAATAGTATTATGTCTAAAAACAAGGTACAAGCCTTAATTAAAAAACACTTTATTGCTTAAAAAAAAAGTGCTAACCCCACCCTGCCTGAGCCCTCAGCGGGTGGTCATCTTTTTGCTGGTAGAAGATCTTGTCTCCATGTGGATGACTGCTGACTGACCAGGCTGGGGTAGCTGAGGCAATTTCTTCCAATGGGTCAATAGAGCAGCTGGCCCCATCCATGGACTCTTCCTTTGACTTGAACACTTCAAAGCCATCCATAGCACAGGGTCATTAATTGGCCTAATTTCAGTGCTGTTATATTTCAGGGAATAGGGACACTGGCAAAGGAGAGAATGGGCCAGCCACAGTGGAGCCGTTCAAACACATACACATACCATTGATCCTCTGTGGGCAGGATCTGTGGAGCCCCAAAGCAATTACAAGAAGTTACATCAGCGTGATCACAGATCACCACCACAGATGAGATGTTAATAATGGCAAAGTCTAAGATACCGTGAGAAATACCAAGATGTGACAGACACGACGTTGGAAAAATGGCACCAGGAGACTCACTGTCACAGGGTCGGTAAAAGTGAGGTACCATTAACCAAAGTGGACCTTCAAATCTCTGAGGGGTCTTGAATGACTTTGTCAGGAGTTTGACATTGACTCTGGAGAGGAGAGGGGCCCCTAAAGGGTTTGGACTGGGAGAGCAGCCAGGAAGCTGGTGTCTTGGGAGGTGACTCATAATCCCCATAAGATTTAGTGCATTAGTGTTTTAAGGTGGGGGGGGCGGGGCTGGGAAGTCTGTCCTCAGTCCTGCTGAGATCACCTGTGGTGTCAGCTCAGTTCCTGGAGCCTCATTTTAGGAGGGGCACAGATAGCCTGCCAGCATCCAGAGGAAAAGGGTCTGACATCCCCTGGGGACAGAGAACAAGCTTTACCAGGAGAGGGAAAGGCATCTTCCAATAGTGTTGGGCAGTCATAGATCGGAGGGATTAACTTTGTGGTATTTGGCCTCAGCTGCCAGAACTAGCAGGGAGGGGCAAGTCTGCAGAGACTGATGGAGACTTAGGCCTCTTGGGATAAAAAGAGGATGAATGACCAAAGGCCCCAGCCTCAGAGAGCTCCAGAACAAAGCAAGGGATGAAGGAAGATCAGGGAGCAGTAGCTGGACCTCTGTACCAAGGTGCAATGCACCAAGGGGGCCCTGGGGCCTTCCTAGAGGAGGTGGCATTCATGGTCTTGACTGGGCAATGGAGAGGCATCTTCCTGGACTGGCTCTGGAGCTGCCCCTACCCCTAGCTGGGCCCCCTATCAGGGAGGCTCCAGAGTGGCCTCTAGTCCTGGAGCAGCAGGCCTAGAGGGTGAAGAAACTATGCAAGGACACTGTCACAGTGTTCCCTTCCCTCCCCACAGGATCTCCTGGAGACAACTGGGAATAAAAGCTGATCACTTTGTAACCCCCAGACACCTGCACGCGCGGGCATGCACACGCATGCGCGTGCCCACACACACACACACACACACACACACACACACACACACTGGGACTACTCTGGCTCAGCTATTCCCCTCTGCAATCCCAGGTTTGTGGCTGTTCCCTAAAGGGTCATGGCCCCTGCCAGGAGAGACAGCATGCACCAGCCTAGGTCGGGGCAGCCAGCGAGGCCATGACATTCTGGGTTAGAACGGACTGTAAGAATCTAAGGGACAGACCCTGGACTGAAGCAGGAGGTAAGAGGCAGAGGGCAAGTCAGTAGAGGAGATCTGCTCAGGCACAGGGGTGCTAGACAGCCTCTGAGGATCTGGGAATAGTGAGAATAAATGGTCAGCTACCCTCCTCAGGAGGTGGTGAGCTCCCTGTCACTGCAAAGGCTTATTAGCCATCCCCCTGGGATGCTGGAGGACAGAATGCCTGTTTCAGGCCAGAGCTGCCCAAGGGTGGAAACTGAGGGCCAGAGAGAACCCAGAGTCACCAAACCCAGCCCCCTACTGGGCCAGTGTCACACTCACTGCCTTCCTTGCCTGCCCCTGGATATCAACACTTTTGGTCAAGCCCTCCAGGGAGGCTGCACTCAGGACAGGCATGCAAGGATCCATCCTCAGGGACCAGAGAGACTATGGGACCTAAGAGGGCCCTGGACATCACTGGGTGGGAGGAAGGGGTAAGGGAACAGCTTTTCCAAGATCATCCAATCGGTGAGGAGCAAAGTTGGGCCTTAAAGCTCAGTCTCCAGGCTTCCAGGCAAGGGCCTTCCTGCCTCCCTTCTGAAAATAGTAAACTGGTGTCAGGGTGATCCTTCTCAGTACCTCCCAACCAGGGTCATCCTCCTGTTCATCTGATCTAGTGTAGAGATGGAAGGGAAGGGGGCTTTTCCCAGGAGAGGTGGACTCCCATCTTTTCTGGATAGAGTGAGGAGGGGCTCCAGAGGCTAGTGGAGAAAGTGGCAGAATTTGGCCTGCCTCACCCTTCCAAAGACTGCTTAGGAGCTCATGTGACTGAGAAAGTCCTCCTGAGGGCAACAGTATTCAGTCAGAGAGCTGAGGAACAGAAGGAGCTGGGGCAGGACACCAGCAAAGGGAACTATCATCCCACGTAGGCCAGTGCTGCCCTGCCCAAAATCACTTAGAACAGAGATCAGGGTAGATGAAACAAGAATCACCCGGGGTGGGAGGATGCCAGACCTTGGATGCCCAGAAACACTTGAATCCACAGTGCTAAGCCTCATTCAAGAAACAGAAAGAGAAAATAATTGACTGGAGAAGTAAACGAAAATGCGAAGAAGAGGAGAAAACATCATAGTGTTAAAAGAAAAGATTATTTCTACACAAGCAAAACATGTTTATTTCAGACTCAGGATGCAGAGACTTAAAGAGTATAGGTTTCCCAAGAGGATCCTGAATTCCAGAATTCAAAAAATCCTCCAAGAAAACTACCCAGAACTTCTAAGCACAGAAAACAAAGCACCAAACTAAAGAATTCATATATTGCCCTCAGATAAGTGTACAGAAACCAGGAAAAAAGAATTGCACAGTGGCCACAATGTAAATAACATGGAAAGACTTCAGAATTCTGATTAAAGATAGGCTTCTCCTCAGAGAGGTGGTGGAATATGGGTGCAGAGAGAGGCTTGTGTGTCAGACATATACAAAGTATAGATTTTCTCTACTTGACTCTATTTCCTGTCTGCACAGAAGGGGAGGGAGAATTGTCGGCAAGACAAAAGAGTTTCCCTGCAGCTTCCAAAGACAGAGACAAGAGGGTCCAAGGAAGTTCAGGAAGCAATATAGGCAGGCAATTCTGCTAGTACTCACAGGCTAAATTTAATACACAATTAAGAATTAAACTGCCCCTGACATGAGTTCACAGCACCATTTACAATGTTCTATTTTCATTTTGAAATGTTCAGATTTGTTGGAATTTGTTAAGGTCATAAAAGGACATTTTTCAAAGAAATCTGCCTCCCTGTGCTAGCCACCTCTACTGCCTGACTCTGTCCTCTGGGATGAAGCAGAATGAGGTCGATCCATCAGCCCCAGGCTAGCCCTGTCAGTCCCAGGCTAGCCCTGTGAATGCAGGCAATGGCCAGCTAGAAATCTGTGCCTGGAGCCTGGTCCTGCAGTTCAGGATTCTCAGCAAACATCAACACCTTCCGTCTCTAGGTCTTAGGTTCTCCATGAACTGACTGAAGGTGCCAAGCCTTGAGGAAGAGACTGGTCAAGGAAGCTCCTCCAATGAGAAGCAGCAGTGGAGATGTCGGTTCAAATCCTGCCTCAGCTGCTCATTGGCTATGTGATCCTAGGTAAGTCATTGCCTTTCACATCTGTAAAATGAAGATCCCAGAACCTGTTGAATGTCCCTCCCAGAGCTGTTCTGAGGCTCCAGTGAGGTCACATGTGGAAAATGCCTGAGGCTTGATGGGTAGGAAAGGGGCCTGGTAGCATCAGCATAATCATCAAAGCACTTTGGTTCTGGGTAAGAAGCAGAGGCACTGATTGATGGAACCGATTAGGGGTATATAATACACAGGGGCAAACAAGTGTTGGATCACCCCGAAGACCTCAGCGGATGGGCCAAGAACTCACCATCAGACAAAATCTCTGGGTAGACTGTACAGAAACCTGGCCAAAACTAGGCACATACACCACGACCGAGTCAGAAATGGCACCATTACAAACAGAATCATGGAATAGGGAAGAAACTACCTCCTGATCCATGAATAAAGGATATTTGTGACCAAGCAGAGATAAGAATTTCACAGGAGGTAAAACGGGTCATTTTGATTATATAAAATTAAAACATTTTTGCACCAACAAAACCAACATGGCTAAAATTAGAAGGAAAACAGGAAACTGGAAGGAAAAAATCATTGCAACAAGTTTCTCTGATAAAGGTACTGGTTTAGCCTCACTTATTTTGTATACTATGGATTAACCAACATTTCACTGATAGACTAGAAGAATGACAAGGTGGTGCAGTGGATAGAGCACCAGTGCAGGAGTCAGGGGAGCCTGAGTTTAAATCTCACTTCAGACACTTGACACTCACTAGCTGTGTGACCTTGGGCAAGCCATTTAACCCCAGTTGCCTCATCCTGGGTCATCTCCAGTCATCCTGATGAATATCTGGTCACTGGATTCAGATGATTCTGGAGGAGAAGGGAGGCTGGTGACCTGCACAGCCATCACTCACTCAAAACAAAGTCAAGTGCAAGTCATGTCACTATTTCTCTGATGCATGGTCTTCTTGGGCAATGAAGGACAAACACACAAAAGAGGCAATAGAATCAAACTTTTAAGGAATTTAATGTAAACTTATTATAAGAGCTATTCTCCAATTAACAAGTGGTCAAAACTGAACAGCACATTTGAAAGGAATAAATCCAAGCTATCAAAGGCCAAATAAAAAAAAGAGGCTCTAAGTCATTAACAATTAGAAAAATACAAATTAAACCAGTTCTGAGGTTCAACCTCATACCCATAAGATTGGCTAGGTTGACAAAAATGGAAAATGACACATGGGGGAGGGACTGGGGGAAAACAGGTGCATTTACACATCCTCAGCAGAGCTGTTAACTGGGCCAGTCATTCTGGAAAGATGTTTGGAGCTGTGCCCCAAAAACTATTAAACCACAGATGCCCTTTGGTCCAGTGATACTACTATTGGTCTATGTCTTCAAGAGGATCAAGAAAAGGGGAAATATCTACAAAGATATTAATAGCAGCTCATTTTGTGGTAGCAAAAAGACAGGACATCCATCAATTGGGCAATGGCTTGACAGGTAGGTTACAGTGCATGAAGGTGATGGGATACTATGGTGCTGTAAGAAACGTTGTGGAAGGCAGTGTCAGAGAATCCTGGGAAGACTTATGTGAACTGATGCAGAGTGAGCAGAACCAGAACAAGTTGTCCATATACCATGAAGAAAAACACTTAGGAATTTTGATAAACAGAATGACCAATGACAATACCAGAGCACTCATGATGAACCCTGCTGTGGGCCCCCAGAGGGAAGTGAAAGACTCAGAGGGCATATCCTTTTGGATGAGGCCCTGATGGGAATTTGTTTTGCTAACTATTTGGACCACAGGTTTTGTTTTTCTAGCTTTCTCAATGACTGGGGAGGTGAGGGGGAGAGAATGCAGACTTAAAAAAATAAAATTAATTTTTGAAAAAAAACCTTTTAAAGAAGGGCTACAGAAACATCAGCTGTCATGAAGGAGGGAATCACAAATCTGAGCAGTGACTGATAAATTCAGCCCAAAGCAAGCTTCATTCCAAAGCCTGGAACCTTGGCTCCTCCTTCTGGCCCGGGAGGGAGGAGGGCAATAAACAGGTCCGAGGAAGTGAAAGCTCTGAGTCATGCCCACTCATCCCACTTCCTGCACCTCCACACAGAGGAAGTCAGGGGGCTTTCCATGCTTTAAAGATGAGCCAAGACAAGCCCCTCTGAAGAGGGTTCACACTCATGTGGTTGGGTCCTCCTCCATCAGAGCTAGAGTAGGAAGGAGTCTCAGGGCACATCCCTGTCCAACCTCATTTACAGAGGAGGAAACTGGGGCACAGAGGTACACAGGTGAAACCACTTGCCCCAGGTCACCTGGCCAGCAGGTAATGGAGGAAGAATTCAAACCCAAGTCAGACTACATCACATCCAGGGCTCTTCAAAAGCCACCATAGCTGAAAAGTTCATTCCTGGGGTCAACACTGAGTCCCTCCCCACCATGCCCAGCTGGTCCTCCAGCCACAGACAATTTGGTCCTTCCCATTCCCAAAGCAAGACAGACTGATCACAACCTTCCTCGACCACCTAGAGCTTGGGCCCCATTAGCAGAGTCTTCTAGAACCAGCGTCTCCTTACTCTACTCCGTGAAGCAGGATAAGAACATGTGAAGGAAAGGAGAGTCATGCCTTTATGAGTTTACAAGTTTAGGGAATTCCCAGAGAGAGGAAGCTCCCTTGGATGCTGCAGCTGCAACTGGTACAGCAAAGCACTTTTCTGTGCTAGCTCTCAGATCCCTCAAGCAAATCTGGGAAGATGACAAGGTGCTTTTTCCCATTTTACAGATGGGATCCAAGGGGCCCAGACAAGGCCACAGGTTGCCACCTAATCATCTGAACTCTCCTGGCTTCAGTCTCTCAGCAGGGTAGCGTGGCCACACTGGAGAGGGAGGAAGGGAGCAGAAGGGGTCTGGCTGCAAAGGAAGAAAAGAAAGAGATGAGGCTACCCCTGTGCCCTGGAGCCGAACAGGTTTTGGAGCCTAATGGAAAGGGCCTAGTCAGCAGTGAGTGCTGCCACCTCTGTGACATCTGGCTGGGTCAGGGTCCTAGTGAATGACAGAAATGCCTAGACTAGGCCTCCCAACTAGGGGTTAGCAAATTCTTCTTCTTGTCTTTAATATTCTGTTAAATATATTTCAACAGAATTGGTTTCTTGTGCAATTTTATTTCAAGCACACAAAAACAAGATTCTGCGAAGTCCAGGGTCCCAGGCATCACCAGTTGGAGTGCCCCAGGGGTCACCCAAACCAGGTTACCAGCCCAGCTCAGCCCACACCAGGTTACCAGCCCAGCCCAGCCCACACAATGGGCCCATGCAATGGTTTGTAAAGCAGGTCCAGCTCTGCTGGCTGCTTCCAGCCACCATTTGCCATTCTATGGGGAATACAGATTTCTGTAGCAGAGAAAATCAGAGCCCTGTAGGCTTTCCATGACCAAGCCCAAGGGGATTGAGCTGCTACCTTCCCAGGCAGTCTAGGCCAGCACTTCCAGTCCTTCAAGTAGTTCCAGAGCCCAGGACCCTCTGTACCCAGCACTCCAAGGAGCTTGTTCATTAGACGCTGGATTTCTCAGGTGCTATGGTGGAGAGGCAGGCATGGGGGACAGGGATCTGTTAGGGTGGGAGGGCCTCCAACCTTTGCATTTACAGGGGAAGCGGGTCTCAGGTAAATGACTTGCCTAAGGTCACACCACAAGTTAATGAAACCAAGACTTGAATTCAGGTCTTCAGCCTATCTAACTGAAGCTGCCAGAGGCTTTGACAGGAGCTGGCATGAGCCACCACCTCCCAGGTTCTTGTACATGAAGACAGCCCAGGACCATGGGCTCTCAGACCCCCTCCTCTGAGACTGCCAGGTCTGCTTCAAGCCCAAGACCCATAACTGTCATCTGTGGAGAAGGTGCCACCACTCTCGCCTGCCCAACTTCCTGCACAGGTGCCACGGCCCGATCCCACATGGTTCCCAAAGCCCCTGCAAAGGAAGTGATCGCCACAGAATCACAGGGACTCAGAGGTGCTGCCCTGTGGGCAAATGGGGTGCAGTATCCTGCCCTAGCAGCCTCTTGGCATTGCTGTCTTCCCATTAGAATGGGAGTTCCAGGCAGCTCAGGCCAGACTGGCTGAGTTTACTGCCCATAGCTCAGTTTAGCATTCTACTTGGCATACAGTTGGCATTTAAACAGTGCTTGTTCATTCACGACTTCTGACTCCATAGAGCCACCCATCTGTCCCCTTAGGTAAGGCAAGAAATACAAGGGAAGGGGGAGGCACAGGAGGGGAGGATGGAAAGAAATCCCAAGTCCTGCAAATCAGTGGAGCCTGGGGAAGTGAGAGACCAAGCCCCAGGGGAGGGGAGGTCTCCAACTCTGCTCAGAGCCAAAGGGACCCACAAGACAGTTGACGTATCAATGCAGAAAGGAGTCATGCTCCTGCAAGGCGGGCCACTAGGAGTGGGGGACTGGAAGGGACCCTAGGGAACAAATCCAGTTCAGACAAAAACAAGATGGGAGCCCTGGAAGGCTCGGTGACCTGAGGGCCAGGCCCAACTGCAGCCCTGACTCTCTACACAAATCCAGACAAATTAGTCTGGGACTTAGTTTCTCCATCCATCTAAGAGGGAGCATCACCATTGGTGTTGAATCATTAGCTTAGAGGACAGAAAGAATAGGGGAAGAGACTGCTTTGGTCTGGACCTGATATCTCATGCCAGGCCAGCTATGGTGTTCCTTCTGCCCTGGCTCCCTGGCCTTTCAGCTTCCTGGGGGTTGGCCCTTTCCCTCTTTCTGCCCCAGCTCCTAGAAAAAGCCAGCCCATAAGGGCTTAACCAAGGCCTTATCTAACTAACCATCTTTCACAGGTGCAGGCAACTCAGGATGTCAGAAACCCCTTTAACAACACAGACTGGCACCTCCCTGAGCTCCCTGGGGCAGCACCAGTTAAGTGCCTTGTCTGGGTCCCACCACCAGGAAGCACCATGGCAGAGGTGACTTAAACCTAGGTCTTCCTGTTCCAAGGCAGACCTTCTGTCCCTGGTTCCACTGCCCTCTCCTGCTCCAAAGCAGGGGCTCTCCTCTATGGACCAGCATGGCCCAGGAGCTCCAGGGAAGGCTCCCTGACTGGGCCCAGCTGCATCCTCCCCTTTCTATGGCTAGACCACTGACAGAGACCTTGGCAATCCAAGCTGCCTCAGCCTCTCCTCTCTCTCTTGGCCCTTTACAATCTGACATCCATCCACCCAAACTGCTCTCTCCAAAGTCACCAGGGTCTGCTTCTCAACCTTCATTGTCCTCAGTCTCAGCAGCTGAACACAGTCATCCTCCCTGTGTTCCCATCATGCTCAGCTGACTCTCCTCCTCATTCTCTGACCACTCCTTCTCTGTCTCAGGACTGGCACCTCTAGGTCATGTACTCTCACTACAGCTGGGCCCTTGGCCCTTCTCCCTTCACTAGAGATCTCAGCAGCTCCCAATGACCATGCTCAGCTCTACCCGTCTTCCAGACATTGCTGACCTCGGCTCTCTCTTCTCCAACCTTACAGACATCTCTGACTGGACCTCCAGTAGGCATCTGAACCTCACTGGATCCAAAAGAGAGCTCATTCCTATAAGTGTGGAGCTCCCCTCCACCCTCTAGGTTCTCCCTTCCAGGAGTCATCCTGGACTCCTCCCTTGCCCTCCCTGTGCCCCACCTGATGCCAACACTCCTCATGAATGCCAATATTTCCTGAATATGCCCGCTTGTCTCCTGCCCCTGCCCCCACCCTGGGGCAGGCCCTCATGCCCTCACTTTACTGCAGAGGCTACTGGGGGGTCTGCCTGCCTCAGTTTCTCTGTCCTTTACTCAGCTGTGCCCTCCTAAAGTCCAGGTCTGCCACATCATGCCACCCAATGTCTAGGAGCTCCCTCCCTAACCTTCCCCTTCCACCTCTCCAGTCTTTTTACACCTGTCTCGTCCCACATCTCTTTGGTCCCGTGCCCCTGGCACCCAACTGCTCCACCAACTAGCGATTCCATCTCTGGGCTCCCGGCATTTTCTCAGCCGTGCCCCAGGCCTGGAATGCTGCCCTCCTCATTTCTACCTCCTGCTTTGTCTGGTTTCCTTAGTCCCCACCCTGACATAGGAGGCCCCCTCCCCTCCCAGCCCTCTTCATTCTAGTACGAGGCCTGCTCTTTATAATTCCATAGATGAGTGCCCCATCAGACTGAGAGTCCCTTGTGGGCAGGGATTGTCTTTGGCCTTTCTTGGCAGCCCTGGCACTTTGCATGCCTGGCACTCAGCAGGCCCTTCATAAATGCCTGACTGGCTGAGGGAGAAGAGAGAGGAACAACCAAGCCAGCAGCAGGAGAGATGACTGATGACCAGACAAAGGTGGGGCGGGGGGAGAGACTGGAAAAGAGCCAGCTCCAACTCCAGGGATATGGAGAGGGTACAGGGGGAGGGTGCTGGGTGGAAGAGAAAGAGGTGGGCTTAGGCAGCAAGGGGCATCTGGGAGGCCTACTAGAGTGGAGGTCAAGAGTCCTGCTGGCCCAGCAGGGAGACTTGTGAGAGAGTGACGGAGTGACGGAGACTTAACTCGGCAGGAACACAGAGTGTGGCCCTGCTGTGTCCAACTTATCACCTCATTTGCTCAATGCCTCTCACTGGCTAACTACTGCTTTCCTGACCCCTGACCCTAGCTCTGAAGTCTCCTTTTCCACCAGCTCTTAGCAAAACAAAAGACTCTCACCTGACCATATTCCTCACTGCCCCACCTTTGCCCACCACATCCTGAGCCATGTCATCTGCTAAAATCCTCCATAGTCTAGATCTAATCCTCCCTACCCCATCCTCAGACCTCCCTCCCCAAGTGCCTTCTGGTGGACTGACTGACCCACAAACATTTAGGAAGTGCCTGCAAGGTGCTGGGCACTGGAGATTCGAGGACAAAGACCCAGACAGCCCAGGCAGACCCCTGAGGAGCTCACAGTCTCTTAGGGCCAGGGAAGAGGGATACTAGCACCTAGGACAGGGCAGCCCTGAAGGCAAGCTCTCCTAGGATTTTGAAGCCCCTAGACAGCAGGGGCAGGGGCCAGCTCTGTGCCCTCTGCTGTGGAGCAGCACCCTGCCCTCTGCTCTAGGATGGCGATCCACCCCCTCAATAATCCTGGAGCTCTCAGGTTCTGGGAGGTTCTCCTGACACCCAAACTACTTGGTTGAGGTACTGCCAGAAAGATAAAATGGCCCTTTCCCCAAAGAAACTGAGGCTCAGAGAGGAGGGAGGCTTCCCCAGAGATGAGGATTGTTGAGCAAAGGGCTCAAATAATGTCAAATGACTGTATCCTGCCCCTCTGGACAGGATCACAATGTTGAGGGGATGGGATCTAAGGGATTTCCTGGCTTTTCTGAGCTCTAGGAGGGAGCTCAGAACTCCTCCTGACTGGTCCAGGTAACCGGCCATTCACAATTCCAGACTGATGTCAATGGTCCCAGTAAGAGCTCCCACTTCCAGGCTGCTGATGCCAGCTTAGATCTCCCATGAGTCCTTTCCATTCCCCCCTGTCCAATGCCAACTGGGGGACAGTCTAAACCTGGGATAGAGGCTGAGCCTCCTCTAAGATGAAGTCATTCACCTGGGTGGGAGGGGGTGTCTGACTCACCTAAGTGTCTGAAGAGGTGAGAGGCCTCAGTGGGGGTGGGGGGGAGATTGCCCTCTTCTGCACCCTCTCCGCCCCTCACTTCACCCCCACCTCTAATTCCAAGGGCATCTGGAACAATGGGGGAGGGAGGGCCACTCCTGCTCACCTGCCTGCTCCATCCCCCGCAGACACACCAGAAAGGTCGTCCCTGAGCCCGGAGTCCATACTCTGGTGGGGGCCAGAAGGGCCTCAGAGAGGGGTGACCAGCAGAGTCTCCCAGACATCATCCCTCCTGCCCCAGCGTCCCAGCCTCCGCAGCCTGGCCCACCCTAGCCCTCGAGACAAAGGCAGAGAGCTCGCAGGAAGCCCCGGGAGCTGCCGCTGGGGATCTCCAAGTACCCGGACCTGGGGGCGCTCTCCCTGCACACCCCACAGCCTGACAGCTGGCACTAGGCACCAGGACTGGGTGGGGGACGCAGACGAAGGGAGGGGGAAGCCTCTCCCCCTCCCCCTCCTCCTGCAGGGCGCCGGTGCTCCCCACCCCCGGGTCCTTCTGCCCGTGCCCCTTGCCCCCGGGTCCCCATCCACCGGTGCCCCCCGCCCTCACCGAGGCCGCTGATCTCCTGGCGGAGGCCAAGGCGCCTCCTCTCCTCGGCGATGGCCCGCAGCATCTGCTGCAGGGAGCGGTCGCCGCTTCCGTCCCGAGACCCGCCGGCCCCCGGGCCCTCCGCCGGCCCCTCTTCCTCCTCCTGGCTGGGCTCTGCGGACTGGATCGGGCAGGGCGTCCGCGACGAGGCCATGGGCTCATCGCAGGCGCGGGGGCCCGAGTGGAGGGGACTCCCGGGAGCGCCGACGGGGCAGGAGGGAGGACAGGCCTCCGCGTTCCGAGGCACCTCCTTGGGAGTTCTCGGCGTCCGGCGTCCGGGCCGGCCTGAACCTGGCGACAGAGGTGGCTGGACCGGCAGCGCCCCACTGAGGGGGAGGGGGAGGAGACAGGAGGGAGGGGAGGGGGAGGGGGAGTGTCCACCGCTCCGCCCCTCAGGCTCCGCCCCGTCCCAGCCCGCTCTGCGCCTGCGCCGAGGGAGGAGGGCGGGAACAGGACGATGGCCACCTCCCCAGTCCAGCCTTGGTGGACTGCCCCGCCCCCGTGCCTGTGCCCACGCGGTGCCCGCACCGTGGCCAAGCGTCTCAGTTTCCCCCACCGAGAAGCACCGCCCGAAGCTTTGATGAACGATCCCAGAGCCCCAAGGAGCCAAAAGCTGCGAAGCGAGCTCTCTGTTTGCAAAGTTACCCAGATGGTTACTAGGATACAAAGTTACCGCTGCCTCTTAGGACCTGTGATTGTCCTCCTAGAAACACTTCGCCCATTCCTGGGCCTCAGTTTCCTACTCTGTTGAACATTTGGAAACGACTTGAAAGAGGGTAGATACTAAAGGGGAGCCCACCCAGCTCAGGGTGACCCCAGATTGCTTGCCCTTTTGCCCTCCAAACTTGCCCTTCCATCTTTAGACAAGTGATCATGGAGCCATTTCCTGAAGGCCCAGCAGAGCCTTGCCGGCAGACCCCCCAAATCAGCCCCTCTATGGGGGTGGAACCCAGAAAACATAATTTTGTATCTGGAGAATCCCAAAGTCAGAGGATGGGCTCCTCCCTTTTTCGGACTCCTAAGGGCTGGCAGTGTAGGCTTTGGCACTGCCTGACTGACACTGGGTGGCTCTTCTCTGGTCAGCCTTTGCTGATCCAGTGGGTCTACCTCGGAAGTTCACCGGGCTTCTCTGAACTCCCCACAACTGTCCAGCCTCGAGGTTTGTACCAAACTCCCCCGCTTTTTCTGCCATCCCGATCATTGGACACATCCTGTTGACAGTTACCTGTGAATGTTATTATTTTGTCACCCAGCAGGTTTTTGGGGTGCCTGGGAGAGGCTCACAGTGGTGATCTCTGGGTCAGAGGGGATGAACACTTGTAAAAGGAGATGAACACAAATATTTTTAAAAAGCCAGTCCTTTTCTCATCAGCATTCTGCATGGAGACAGCCTAATGTAGCAGAAAGCACCCTAGCACCCCCAGGACAGCCTACTAGCTGCTTCTTTGATCTGCTTTATAAAGGAAAGATAGCTTCAAGGGGGTTAACAGTTCTTTAATTAAGCATGTATGTCATTCACTAGTTCAGGGGAAAGGTCAACACTCTACCGTGGAGAAAATATAAGCAGAGAAATTGGCACAAAGATCCACAGACAGGGTATTTACTGTCTGAACAAAGTAATGCAACCACCAGATGAAGCAACCACGCGCTGACATCTGACTAGTCTGGGGGCTCTTACTGAATAGTTACTCAGAGTCCCATCCAGGGAATCAAAAGGTCCTTCTCATAAACAAAATGCAAACCTCCCAGTATATATAACAAAGACTTAGCTCCCAATTGACTGAGATCCAGTAGGTACAAAACCTACTCGACTCAGAACAGCTGTGAACTATGAGGGTTCAAAGGAGATCAATCCTCCAGATGTTTTCAATGAGCCTGGGAAACTGAACTTCAGCTCTAGGGAGAAGGGAATCATTGAGAGGGGCTTTCAAAGCTACATTGAGTGACCATTTCCCATCACTGTGGGCAGTGAAACCAACAGTGATGAGTGTGAAACTAGACCTAGGGTGGAGGCTCGGCCCCTTATTCGTGGAGAACCACAAAACCCCCAGTCTTCCCTGAGAGTAAGTGACTCAGGATAGTCTAGGAGGAACCAACTCACCTTCCCCGAGGAGTCAGGAGCTGGCAGGACTGACACATGGATTTCCTCCCTCTCCCTCAGGCACAATGATCAACCACAGGAGGTGTTCCTGAAATTCAGACTCCCTCCCTCCCTTCCACTTCAGAATTCCAGACCCCAGCTCTTTCTGCAAGTCTCTCCCAATGCCCCTACTTGGTGGTTCTCTTTCTCCTGAGTAGATGGGCTAGAGTTAGAATAAGACTTATAAATGGGTGGGGGGAGGGATGGGAAGTGATGAGTGAATAGATCTGGGGGAGTGGGGGATGGATGTTGTTCCTACTTCTTGAAGAGGATCATGATGATACCATGACATGCAAGTGAATTGGATTTAAGTGAAGCAGGGCTGTGTAAAGTCACCAGCCTCACTTTCTTCTCCAAAGCCATCTGGGTCCAGTGGCCAGACATAGGACAGGATGACTAAATATGTTCAGGAATAAGGGATGGAGGGGATGGATGAACAGGTAGGTGGTGGGATGGGGTCTGGGGGTGGATATTTTACTATTTTTATTCAAGATGTTGTGATCAATAAAGTACAAGTTCATTAAAAGCACTAGAGAATTCACAGAAGTTTTTTGTCATCATGTATTTTCTTCATCAGCACAGACCCTACCCTAGTACAATTTTGACTTCAGGGAGGTCTCTTGAATGTTTGAGGTTGACAAGGGGTCTTATTACTCTCAAAAGCTAGGAACCACTGGCCTAAAAAGGGTAGATAGAGGCAGCATGAGGAGGCAGAAAGAGCCCCAGACTTCCTCAAGTCAGAGGGCCTGAGCTTGAGCTACTTAGTAGCCTGCCTGAGCCTCAGTTGCCACTTCCATAAGAGGCTAATAACTTGTACCACCCGCTAACAACTCATCTGTCCTCATACAGCTCACTTTGTTTACCACAATGCCAGAAAGTAGAGACAGCAAGACCCCAGGCTTGGACCAGCCGGGCCTTGGCCATCTCTTGGTCCATCTCCAGCCAGTACAGGGACCTCTCCCAACACAGAAACACACTGGAAGGAGGAGGAGGGGCCCATCTCAGTCCTGGAGAGAGCCTTGGGTCAGGTTTGACCAATGATTAGTAAGCTCTCAAAGGACCTCCCCTCCTCCCCCCTTCTCTCTTCCTCTCTTCTTGGTGAAGCTTTGCTATCCTCGGCACTAGAAAGGGCCTGGCAGTCCTCTGCCCTCTGGCTCTACTCAGAATCACCATGATTCGGAAGCATAGGAGGCCGGGGCAAAGCTTCCTTTCCTGGTCTGCCCACAGCTCTTCCTTTATTAGGATTACTAGGCATTTGGCAGTGCTGGGAATACAATTACAAGCAAATAGAAGGATGGGATGTCTTTTAAGTCTTCCAGAGGCTTAAATCCTGAGGGAGAAAGATGGAACATCTGAAATGGGGGTGCTCCTAAGGGGTGTCTTTTTGGCTTGTTATGTTTGTAACAAAATTGTTTCAGGAGTCTATAGCTTGACCTCTGGATTACATATGGTTACTATAGGAATCAGTACATAATAGTTCTGCTGCACGAGATAGTCCTGTTCATACAAGGGAAATTCTCCAGAGGTCAGCTTGTTCTTGTAACAGGGAGAGATAGCTTGCCTCACTGGGGCCCCCTCATGAATTATTGCTAGGCATAGTGTCCTTGAGCTGGGGAGAAAACTGCTAGGGATAGTGTTTGAAGGCTAGGGAGAAACGTGATGTTGGAAGTGAGGTCTGAGCACAGGTACTCAAGCTTCCCATCAGATTCTCTAAATCTGTGCATCTCATGTTTCCTTTGAGCTGTTTCAATTCTGCTTTGCCCATAGAGCACAGCACCCTTTCTGATGCAGGCACATCATGCTGAGTGGTCCTGTGCCAGTGTCCCCCATATTGCACGATCAAATCCATAGTTCCTGAGAGCGACTTTGAGAGTGTCCTTGTATCACTTCTTCTGATTCTGTGATCACCTGCCCCATGCGAGTTCTCCATAAAATAGTCTTCTTGGCAAGTGTACATTTTGCATTCAAACAAGGTGGCTAACCCATAGGAGTTGTGCTCTCTGAATCACAGTTTGAATGCTTGGCAGTTCAGTTTGAGCAAGGACTTCAGTGTCTGGTACCTTATCCTGCCATGTGATACTCAGAATCTTCCTAAGACAGTTCAAATGGAAACAATTCAGTTTCCTGGCATGGCACCAGTAGATTGTCCATGTTTCACAGGCATACAACAATGAGATCAGTATAATGGCTCTGTAGATCTTCAGTTTGGTAGTCAGTCTAATACCTCTTTTCTCCCATACTTTTCTTCAGAGCCTCCCAAACACTGAACCAGCTCTGGCAATGTGTGCATAAAGCTCATTGTCAATGTGTACATCCCTGGAAAGTACACTACCAAGGTAAGTGAACTTATCCATAGCATTCAAAACTTCTTCATTTGTTGTAACCGATGGTTCCACATAATGGATGGTGTGGTGGTGGCTTGTGTTTTCTTGGTGTTAATTATTAGGCCAAAATTAGCACAGCCAACAAAGAATTCATCCATACTTTGTTGTACCTCAGCTTCATAGGCTGCATTGAGTGGACAATCATCTGTAAACAGAAAATCATGTACCAATACTACCTCCAATTTGGTCTTGGCTTGTAGCCTTTTCAAATTGAAGAATTTACCATAAGTACGGTAGTGCTGTGTTCATCCTTACTGACAGCATTAGACAACATGGCTGAAAATATCATGCTAAAAAGCATGGGAGCAAGCACACAGTCCTGTTTCACTCCATTAGTGACTGGGAAGGCACAAGAGCATTGTTCATTATCCAGAGCCCGGGCAAACATGCCATCATGAAATTAAAGGGACAAAGGTAGGGGGGTGGGGAGGCTCTCCACTGAAACTGTCTGCTGAGGGCTAGAACAACAGGGAAATGTTCAAATATTGTTCCTCATCACCAAATGCTGAGTAAAAGCTTGCTGTGGGCAGGGCGCTCCCTCTGCTGGGCGGTTGGAGACAAACAGCTGAAAAATACCACAGTCTCCACACTCTTGAGAACTTTCCTGGGGCTTGGGATGGGGAGACTGAACTCTGCTTAAGTGAGATACAAGGTAGGGGGGGGGGGGATTAGGACAAAGGAGCAATCCTGACCAGGTTCTCTGAGAGATGTAAAAAGGGAGAGGACGCTTTCAATTGGGAGAAATCAGGGAAAGCTTCCTGAAGGAGGTGGTCCCTAAACTGGGGTATGAAAAGAGCTAAAGAGTCTGAAAAATGGAATGAGGAGGGAGTGGCATGTCAGGGGTGGATCGCCTGTGCAAATGCACAGAAGTGGGAACTACCAGGTAGAGTTCCAGAAACAGTTAGGCCAGTTTGGCTACAACACAAGAGAAGAGAAATGGGGGGGGGGGCGGAGTCTGGAAAAGGAGGTGGGAACTGTTAAAAGGGTTCAGATGTTTGTATTTTATCCCCAAGACAATGAGGAGCCTCTGGAGGTATCTGATGAGTGACAAGTCACGCCTGGAATTTAGGGAGATTCTTTTGGCAGCTGGGAGGGGGGAGGTGAGAAAGACATGGGAAGCCCGAGACTCATTAGGAGAGTGACTATTGAGAGATACGGGAAAAGGGGCTGGGGCACATGAAGGGGGCCTGGCAGGTGCAGGGGGCATGTAGGGGGAGAAGAGGGGGAGTGGAGGAATGAGGACAATAAAGAGTGGGGGAGGAGGAGTAGAGCTCACTCCCACTGCGCTGGGAGTGAGCTCAGCCTTGGAGCCCCACGCTGACTGTATTTTCCAGACCACAGCAGGCAGGACAATCCTGTGACCCCTCTGCTCCTCCTGACTCCCCTGGTCCTTAGAAATGGTCAAGATGGGCCGGCCCTGGGTTGGGCATCAGGGATGTTGGCTGCTCCCGATGTGTGTGGCTACCCAGTGACATCAGCTGTGGGAAGAGAGAGATGAGCTCATGTTCCTGTTTAAAGAGACATAACCCTTTTGTTGCCTCCTCTCTGCCTCTCTCTGCAGTGTCTGCAGACTTCTGGGAACACAGTCAAACTGCCCTTCAGCCGGGACCAAGCCTTACCTCAGGAGTACAATTGAGGCAGGGTCTCTGCTACCAGGGCTAGAAGGGACCTGGACCATGCCATGTGACTTTAAGTAAATCCCTGACTAGCACTCACTGGTCCCTCAGGTTGCTTCCAGAGACAGTAAAGAAAGGCTAGAGAAGCTGGAAGGGGCCTGTGACCCTAGGTGACCAACTCAGGGCCACAGAGCAGGGACCCCAATATCCTGGGTTTCGTTTGACTCAGATGAACGTAGCCCCTTCGCCCAACAAATCAAAGGAGAGAACATTTGTAAAGCACTTGGCATAAAGCCTGGCTTCTCCCCAGCCCTAAACCCACCTTGGTCGAGAAGGTTCAAGACTTGCTTTTCTTTTTTTAAAATATACCAGCCCCTCTAATCCATAACATGATCATTGAAGGTTGAAAACACTGAACTCACAAATAAACAAAGGCTGTAGATGGCCAGTACCCTGTGTGGTGGTGAGGAGACAAGGACATCCCTGCAGACTGGCAGGCAGGTGAAGCCCAAGGGGATTCCTAATGCCAGTCCTCTGAGAGCCAAAGCCCCTAGTAGGGCTGTGAAGCAGAGGTGGAATTGAGCTCACCCAGGCTCCCAGACTCCATCCCAGTCCCAATCACCTTGCCAAACCCTCTCCTACCTCCTACTGGGAGTACAAGGGGCAGTAATTCAGTCAATACCACTATGAGGCTGTTGTTCCTAGAAAGGAGCTATCAGTCCAACTCCCTATTGGCAGATTCCCAGACTGTCCTGCCCTGGCCACCCTGCTTCCCCAATTTGTGCGGTCTCCCCTACAGAATGGAAGTGGTGAAAGGGGCATCACCTCAACAATTCTCTGAGCTCCACCTGGGTTACTAGACTGGCAAAATATCATCCTCCAATCACAAGCTGACTGCATTTTCCTTCATAGTTGGTTACTTAAAACACAAATGCTCCCGAAGCTTTGGTGGTTGGGCCATCCCTATGGAAGCAGGGCTTGGGTCACAGCTATGGCTCTGGGGGGTTGGGATGGGACAACGGAGGTAGATGGGGGTGCTGACCCCGCAGGGGCTCTTCCCATCCCATGGGAGCAGGTTGTGGGGCTGCTGGTAAGAGAGATGGGTGTCTCCACCATGATCACTCCTCTGGATGAGAGATGCAGCCCCACGCTTAGGTCTGGCTGGGGGTGGGGGCAGTGTTATTCTAGAGGCTCTTGGGTTCAGATTGCTGGGCTGGCTCCTTCATGCTCCACAGGACGATGGTAGTGGTCAGTCAGGATAGTGGTTTGACCTTCCTGGTGCATGCTGTCCCCAGGCTCTCCCAAAGAGGGGCTTGCTGCTTAGGCAACTCTCTAGACACCTCCTTCCTTTCACCACCTACTGCCCTCCCCTTTCCTGGGTTTGGGGCTGCATTAGAGAGGATCTTTCCCAGTTTTCCACCAGAGGGCAACCCAAGTCCAGCACTGAGCTGATGGAGAGCGCTCAGCCTCTTCTATCCTAAGGGATGATCTGCCTCCCATGCCATTGTACATGGGGGAAACTGAGGCCTATTGAGGGGATAGAGACCAGACCGTGGTCACTCAGAGGTTAGCCAACATTTGAATGCAGATGGATCCTGGATCCTCATAGGGAAGGGCAGCTGGAAGGAGGAAGGAAAACAAGTCTTTGGAAGAACCAGGAGGAGAAGGAAGGTTTGGATGCTCAGAGGACCAGCCCCTCTAACCCGCCAACAACTGGCCATGCAGCTTCTGCTAGCAGACCTCCAGGGACAGGGAGCTCACCACCTCCAGAAGTAGGGCAGCTAAACTGGGAGGGAACCAATCAGTCAGTGAGCCAGCAAGCAATCATAAGTGCCTGGGAAATCTCTCCTTAAATCAAGCTGAGATTTGTCTCCCTGTAACTTCCCACTGCTCCTAGTTCTCTCCTCTCGAATCCCTTAAGGTGCAGGATCATAGAACCTGAGGCCTGGAAGGGGCTTTAGACTGCAGCTAATCCAGCGTACCAGAGAAGCTGAAATGTCCTGCATAGCACATTGCCTGATATGCGGATCTGTCAGTGTGTGCTGGCATGCCTCTAAGGATGGGGAGCTCAGTAACTCCCAAGGCTGGTGAAGGGCATGTTCGGTGGAGATCATTGCAGCAGCCACCCACCTGGTCTCCTTCCCCCCAGATCTCTCTCCAGTTTCAGCCTTACCTTCATATTGTTGGCAGAACTGAGCAGGTCCCCCTCCCCCACTCAATAAATTACAGTGGCTGCCTATTGTTGTTCAGTCTTATCTGACTCTTTGTGACCCCTGGGATCACAGAAGAGGAGAGGGATCAGCCTTGGTGAACATTCATGTCTAGTTGGTGTCACCTGGATGAAGGTCTGGCAAAGGAAACTGAGACAGAAGAGTCAGAAGGTCAGGAGGGGAACCAAAAGACAGCAAAGCTGTGAACAGTGAGAGGGCAAGGGAGAGACGGGTGGAGAGACAGAGATAGAGGGGGTGAGACACAGATAAAGGAGGAGAGACATAGGGGGAGAGACAGAGGGAGAGAGACAGACAGAGACAGAGGGGAAGAGTCAGAGAGAGAAGGGGACAGATGCAGGAGAGACACAGACAAAGGAGAAGGGACAGCGGAGAAAAGACAGACATAAGAGAGGAGGAGAGACAGGGATAGAGACAGAGATAGAGGGGGAAAGACAGACAGAGACAGAAAGGGAGAAACACAGACAAAGGAGGAGAGACAGAGACAGAGTCAGGAGTCAGTGCAGCTGAGTTGCAGGGGCAGAGAGACAACCGCTGCCAACGTCACTGGCCCAAATAGGGCACCAGCCCCTAGCTCACCCTGAGGCTGCCTGAAGGCCACAGATCCCTGCTGAGGTGGGCAGGCCAAGGAGTTATGCCATTACACCCAGGTGGCGAGGAAGGAGGAAAACAAGAGAAGGAGGTTTCTTCACGGCAGAGCAGGGCACCTCTAGGTACCTTGGGTCCCTGTGTGGTCATCCAGGGAGGTCTTGTGTGCTGGGCTGGGTTAGAAGCTTCCTGAGGTTCTCTGGGCTCCCCTAAAAGACACAGCTCAGAAGGGGCTGAGGAGGAGGCTATTCCTATGCCAGGGCCTGTGCCAGAGGGTTCCGGACCCAAGGATTTGAGGCCAGGGATGGAGGTCAGAGTTTCCAAAACAAATTTGGCCACTATAAGCTCTATAAGCCATCAGTGTTGGCCCAGGGAGTCTGGGGGATTAATATTGCACAGATAAAAAGTCGGGGCTGGCCATACTTTGGAGCAAGGTACAAGGCTGCTTAGGGGAAACATTTCAAATGCCCCGTTCAGTACAGTACAGAGTTTCTGACAATGATCCAAAAGAACTTCTCTGTAATAGTGAGATCCTGGGTATCCAGAGGCCCTGCTGCTTTCTGTCCCTCAGGTTTTTCTATGGACATGTCTGCCTCCTCATCCAACCTAAGCCGGAGACTCCTGGGGTTGTTAAAAAGTAACCAAGAAACACTCCTGGCATGTAAGGTCAAGAGGGTGTATGAGGTAAAGTCATCATGCTAAAGGGCAGAGCAGTGGGCAGGGGGAGAGGCAGAACAGGGACCCTGAATCATTAACATGACTCTATGAGCAGGGAGGGTCCTCTAAGGCATCTGGTCCAACCTGTCTGGGCCTCCCTGGACACAGAATCATGCCATCACCACATTACCCAGATTGAACTGGAGAATAGATGAGCAGTCTCTGGGACAGCAGGTGATTTTTTGCCAGGAAGAGATTTTTGGTCGGTTTTTCAGTTCCTGGGACACTTAACCTAACGGGAGTGGATCTCGGCCTCTTGGTGGGTTACAAGTTTTAATTTCCCTCTTCCTGATGATCTAGCACCTTGTTTGGATGGATAGCGCATTTGGCTTAAAAAATTGAGGTGTCTAGAAACAAGCTTTTGAGCTGATACTTCAAGGGGGGCCCAACCAGACCTTCAAGACCATTGATGGGAGGCAGACGGACAAAGCCCCTCCCTTGACAGAGGAAGGAAGGGAGGGAGGAAGGAAGATGGAAGGAGACACCCTTCTTCTCTCCCATCCTCTGAGTTTACAAACTGTTACAGCAGTAAACTCTGATTTTCTCCATTTTATAGAGCAAACTGAGGCTCAGGGAGGAAGGAAAGACAGACCTTGACTTTTCACCATGGCTCACGCTGTCTGCCTCAGAGGAACATGTGTCTGTTGTCTCCATGCAGACTGTGAGCTCTTGGAAGGCAGGGACTGCTTCCTTTTGTCTTCCACCCCTGGAACCTGGGTCATAGCAACACCTATCCAGCCAGGGGAAGAGAGGTGCCTTGAGGGCAGCCTCTGACTGTTTCTGCTTATGCTTCAGTCCATCAATCAATCCAACTCAAGGTATATGAGTGATGGTACCAACCAATCAACCAATCAGCAAGCATGTATTTAGGGCTTACTGTGTGTCAGGCATAGTGCCAAGCTACGGGGCTGCAAAGAAAGAAAAAATGTCCCTGCCCATAAGGTGTTTCTATTCTAATGGGAGAACCCACACACGACACATACCCAGAGTAAAGGGCTGGCCCCAGAGAGCAGGTGATGTGGGTTAAACCTTGTCACACACATTTCTTACCCCTGAGCCTCCCTTCTGGTCCCTTCTGGTATGGTCTAAGCATAAACTCACTTTTCCCATGGATACTGGATCTATTTGTGGGAAGGAGTGAACCAGGTTCTTGGGAGAACATTTTTGTATTAACTGACTTTCCCACGTTGTTTGAGCAAACATCTTTGGTAAAAATGACTGCATTGGGCACTCAGGACCCACAGTAGGAGAAGCCCAGTCTCTGAGAGGTATCTCTGGAGTGGGAGTAGCTGTCCTGTCTATTTGAGCAGAAACTGGGGAATGCTGCTATTTCTCCTCCTTCCCCTCCTCCCCCTTCCCCCTCATCCTCCTCCTACCCCTGCCTTCTTCCTCTTCCCCTTCCTCCTCCTCTTCTTCCTTACCTCACAAGTCATAATGTAATCCCTTTCTTCACTTAGGGTACCATATCCTTACATATGAGTTCTCTGTCCATATCAATGCAATTTTTGGTCACATATTTTGCAAAATATTGGGTTGGGGAGTTAGTTTTTTTATATGAAGTTAATATTTTATTTATTTGTATAAAGCTGGGACAATTTGCTTTTTGCCCTGTGGGAAACAAGGCAGATTTGTTTTCACAGAGTCATATGAAAGGTCAGAAACTTGCACCAAGGCCTGATGAGCTGTTTGAGGGAAAGCCTATCAGAGGGGAGATCATGAAGTCACATGGCCAAGGGACAATGACTCGGGAGATTCAAAGTTTGGAATACTGTAATAAGCTTGCCTTAACCTCACTGTATGTAATCTTTCCAGTGGCTATGCTGGAAACAAATACCTGTTCCTTCAAGGGAAGGAATGTAGAAAGCCTTACCTCCTCTAGACTCCATTTTAATAAATTTTCCTTGATACCTTTTTGTGTGTCAAGTGATTCTCTAACAATGTAGTGCTCAACGTGGATGAAGTGAGATAAAATTTATGGGATGAACACTCCTGTAAAAAAAAAATACAATCCTTGCAAGTTAGATCTACTCCAGTTCAAGCATGTGACATTGGACCATGGGTAGGGAGTTCAGAGGAACTGGAGAGCAACATTTGATGGCAGATTAGGTGACTCAGCATACTTCTACTCTGGGTCAGATTTTTAGTGATGGATTAAAGTTCGGCATGGCAAACTCTTTGTTGGTCTTTATTCCTCTCTGGAAGTCTCCTGATTGGCCTAAAGCTAAGGAGAGAACTTGTACAGGATCCCGAGAATTCGAACCAAGGTGGTAAAGAGAGCCCCTGGGGATTTTGGGAGGATGTGATGAATTCCCAGGTCAGAAAGACTATGGCAGTTGCTGGTGCCCAGAGGCACTAGTCCCATCATTGACTAGCATTTTCCTAAATCATCTGGTGTCTGGATAGATAAATGACCCCCTAGGTTCTTCTTTGTCCCTGAGGCTGGAGTGAGCTTATTAGGGAAGAATTTAATCCATAGAATTGGCTAGGACCAGGTCTGAATTCAAATTCAAATTGATGTGCACAGTGTTTTGTTAAATGTCTTGTCTGTGTGTTTGTGAAGTATTTCATGTTTGTGGTGTAAGATTGTAAATGCAGCCCAGCAGCAAGTCTTCCCCATTATCTTCTCCTTCTCCCACCTCCACCTGGAGTAGTTTCAGAGCAGTGAGTGGGGTGGGAAAGAGAGACAGAAGAGATAAAAATCTTTCTTTCTTCATTCAAAAACTATGACCAAGTTTTTGAAACTTTTCCTCTCAGATAGGGGTGAGGCAGGTCATTCCCTACCTCATCTTAGAGAGGCTCTTCTGTATTAGTAAGTAAAAAAAGGAGCCTCAGGCAGTCTGCAGTGAAAGGTTGGATTTTGACTTGATGAGATCTCAAAGCTAAAATCTGAACTTTAGGTGTGAATTGGGTCATTGTATCTGATATTGGACAGTGTGTTTAAAATTGAAAGTTCACTTTGTAATTTTAGAGATTTATTTGGAGACATTGATTCTCTCCAGCTTCTGAAGGACGAAGTGTGAGTATTCAGGCAGTCAATTACTTAATCTTTTGAAACTATGAAGGTTTTTACCTGGGGAGACTGGCAATACCCTGTCAGTGTCCTTAAGTCTCTGCCTGGATCAAAAGCCTCATCTTAGAATATTGGCATTTTAAGTTAACCTGAGGAGAACAGGTGTAATTTTAAATTATTTGTAGAACTTGATTTGCTTTTCCTGGTTTATAGCTAGGATACGAATGGGATAGCAGAGCATCCATGTGCTCAGACTGTGTGCACAGGAGGAAGATTACCTCCCTCCACCCCCATCTTATTTAAAAGCTGGAATTCGATAGGAAGAGTTTATCTGGTGGGTCATGGAGCGGGGAGGAGAGCCAGAAGATATTTAGTCTCTTTAAGGAAAAAGAGTAAAAAAATAAGAGAAAAGGCTATTCAGAACTGAGAATGGCCAACCACATATTCCTTCAAGGGGTGCTTTTCTTTTAAGTAGCAAAGTATTTGAATAAAGAAAAAAAAGGCTAAAATGTTTACCTTTAGTGATTATAAATCCATATTTGGTATTATTCAAGTTAAAATCTGTCCTGAAGGAATACATAGCCGCGTCTTGGAGTGCTCTTCTTATCAGGATTAAGCAGAAAAAGATATTGTTATTTGGCATTTATGATGTAAAGTACTTGACACAAGGATAGGTATATGTGAAACACAACAATAATCTAATGTAATTGTTACAATTTTAAAATTTGGATTTTGTTATATATAGATTGGGATTTTAAAAGGATGTGTTAGAAATTTGATAATTTGACATTGATATTTAGTTCCAAATAAACAATGAAAATGCTGGTGTTTGCTATATAATGGTAAATTTTCCATCTGAAATCTTGGATAAAAGACTTAATTTCCGAAGTATCTCATTCTTCCAGAGTGAGTATATTTAGGGCATAATGAATAAGCTTGTGAAACATCAGCCTGTAAAGTTAACCATTAACCTGTTTGCTTTGTTTAAGCTGGAATAGAATTCCAGTACAGAGAGTTAAAAAGTAATAACTTATGAACTACTTTGTTTTATGGTTAACTTGATTTAGTAGTTAATAGCTCAATCAAATTTGAGATGACTATCTGAAAGGATACCAAGTCAATATTATTTGCTTTTAAGACTATGGGACTACTATTTACCATTGATTTAAACTCTGATTACAGGAATATGTTCTCTAGGTTATTACAAAGCCAATTGAGACAGACTGCAGGCTGAGATATTTAGGAGAGTTCTGAAGACTCTTAAGCCCTGCTTTCAGCACCTAGTGACCACACGACTGGTTGTCAGATACTGACTAATTCCTGGAATCAAGCAGAGCTAAGGAAGTCTTCTGTTAGGATATATGACATTGTCCCTCTTCTTCTTTTATAGCAAAATCTCTATAATCAAATAGTTATATTAAATGAGTATCAGGTGATAGAGTGTGCCCACATGGTAAGGAGATGAATTACTGTGCAAGGTGATGTGGAGATGCATTCACCTCAATGGATAATGGCTTATTTTAAGTTTTCAGTAAACTTAAATAGTTCAAATTTTTAAGTAATCCATCTTAACGTTGTTATATTGGGAACTGCATTGTTAAATTAATGATGAATTGGTTACATATGTTTTTATATATGGGTGTGATTTTCAAGCCTGTCCCATGTAAGGATGTATTAAGTATGCTAAAAAGTTTATTTCTGCTATCAAGAAGGAAGTTTTAACTAAAATTGTTTTTGCTCTAAATCAATCATTTACAAAAGTATGTTTGTGAAAGGAAGCTTGGTAAATGTGCAAAGACCTTGGTTTTAGAGTATTCATAATTGTTGTTAATGTTCAAGAGGGTTTTGTGATAAATTGTAAACTGTTTTTAAGAGAAGAAAATATTTGTTGTATGAAGAAATGTTTTGTAAAATCTTTTGTATGAATTCTGGAAGGTCTACAAAAATTTATATTTGTAAGCTAATTTGCTAAATAAAGGTTTTATGGGGGTTGGAAAATAAGGGACAAGATAAAGGAGACCAGGAGTTTTATGACTCCAGGAAGCTCTGTGATATATTTAAGGCAGTCTCATGGTGGTCTCCTCATTTACCTTCAAAGTCCAGTCATTATTACAAAAGGACTTCTCAAGATCTAATCTGAACTCAGAGCTTCTCAGAGAAAAGATGATACTTCTTTCCTATTGTAGAAGGGAAGGAGGGGTGCCAGCTGCACCCTGGGCTTCTGAGCCTGGAAAAACTGTCTAGCTGTAAGTCTCCTCTCTCTTTGTAACCCTTTTTCTCCCTGCATTTGGGATCATTCTCCAAGCACTTGGTAAAGCTTGGAGGTGTCTTTTGGGCCTGACCTCTCAGGTCCCATTTAGTTCAGATAGTTACAACGTTGTCTTACGCTTGTCCTGACACTCCCAGGCAATGGGTCCAGCAGCTGGAGGCCATGGACCTGGGCACACCTTCCAAAGTCCTGTCTGGAAGGGTAAGTCATAGTCTCTCAATTTTCTCATCATTGGGGAATTGGGAAAACTGTGAGTGCTCCCTTCCCTCTGCACCCCAATGCTCCCTGTCTCCATGCCCATGCCTGCAGGATTGCCCTTGTCTCCTGGCCAGCTGGACTCAGCAGAACTTCCCTAAGAGTTGCCATTGTTAGCAAAAAAAAAAAAAGTGAATTTATGGGTAGTAATCTTTTCTTTTAAAGTGTTAAGAGTATTGGGGCTTATATTTGCCTGTGGTGTGGTTACACTTAAAAGACATTTTGCACCAACTTGGTTTCCATAAATTCTAATCTTTAAGGTTTCCAGCTAATTTATTTTATGAAAGTTTAGTCATCATATCTCTTAGCATAAGGATGAATTGTGAGCTTTTTGGGGAAAGGGAAAAAGTTTTTACAAAAAAATGTTTTGCAAAATCATTTTTGCATGATTCTAAAGGTCTACTAAGTTTCCATTTGCAGGCTAATTTGTTGTGATAACTCAATACTGATAACAATTATATCCAAACCTACTATGAATTTTCTAAGTTTCTCTCCTAGGTTTGTTATGTCCTTGAATCAGTCTTAAATAGGTGTTTTCAAAGAAACAGTCACTTTTCTGTGTGTTTCAAGTGTCTCAAAAAAGGGCACTCTTGTGAATGTTGATCTGAAAGGTTCAATGCCCCACTAAATATTTAAGGGGTGGACATAGAAGTGAAAAGTTAGAATCTTGGAAGATTCTAGAGGTTTTGTCATTGATGGTTAAGGAATTTTGAAACACCTCCTTACAACCCGGTCACTCCTTTCCCTTGAGTCAAGAGGGTATCTCATTATGGCTGCAATCTCTCATCCCAGATCAGATTAAGAAAAGACAGTTTCACCCTTCTCCCCACCACGTGCAAACTGACCTTCCCCCAACAGGAAAAAGAAAGGAGTGGGGAAGGGGCAGTAACTACAGTCTGAAAGTATCCAGGTTCAGCCCATAGCCACAACCCTGGGGAGAGGGGAAAGGGGGATGGGTCAAAATAAAGAAGCCAGCCAGTCATTTTCTGCACTTGGTAAGACAGCCCATGCTTCATGTAATTTTTGTATGATATGGAAATGCAATTGATATCACCTAAAGTTTATTGTTCTTGTTTACAGCTAAAACAATTTGGTTAGCACTTATGAAAACTGTTAGCTTGCTGTTTATAGTTTTAATGCTAAAATCTAAAGCAGGTACATTGTATGTGTATATGTGGAAAGAAGCAGTCCTCAGGCTAGTCAAAAAATACAACCCCAGCAGCTCTAAGGAGCTTGTTTGAGTCATGAAGTTCCTATAAAAGGAACTTACTTTGCTGAGAATTTGAAAATGTATAGAAATGATCTCTAGTGATTGACTTTTAGGACACATTTAAGATCTAAGAAGGAAGCCCTGGTAAAATTTTTGATTAGTGAAACCTGCCATGTGATGCAAAGGTCTCTGGGACTATTACTAATTGCATTTTACTCAGAGAGGAATGTGACTGTTATAGGCAGAAGTTTGCATCAAGGGACACTTGTGTCCTGGGAAGGTCCCTGGGATGGGAACTTCTGGCTCCATTTCTCCATTACGTTCTTCTGGAAAGGAATGTTTTCCCACCTGACTCTTTCAGTGTCTGGTTATAAGGTGGAGATGATATCTAACTAGGTCGTTGCTTTTCATCTTTATGGCATGTTTCCATAATCAAAGTATATAGTTTAAGTTATAACTGCAATGCAAGTCATAGAATCTTGCTGTTTTCAGTTAATTGGGTAAATGGGTGCACCAGTGTAAAAAATAAAATCCCTGAAATAGAACATTCTTTCTGAATGCAGTGGGAATGATTAAATAAAGGAAAGAAAATGGAAGTATAAATGTGATGTTGTATTGTTGTTCTATGGAACAAGACTGGGGTGCAAAGTTAATTGCAATATTGAGGTTGGGGTACTTGGGACCCCAAAATAGTGACAAGCTGGGTCCTGCTCAAGTGAATTCAAACCAAGCCTTCTTTCAGCTAAAGAAGGTCAAAGTTTGTTGAAGTTTCCCAATATTGGATGGACTTTTAGGAAATCTGAGCACTTGTAATGTTAAAACAAGATATATCTTATCTACAGAAGCACTGAAGAAGGAGTTCCGGGGTGACCCCAGGTGGTCTGGGGTTCCAGGAATGGTCTTGATGAAAGTGACCAGTATCCTGGAGATTTGGATTGACAGGATCAAGGGTGGAAAATAGAACAGAGATTTGGGAATAGCAGTACGGAAGAACTTATGGGCCTCAAGAGAGTGAATTCAAATTGGGAAATCCAAGGAGCTTGCAAGGTAACGTTTTCCAGGGCCCTTTTAGACAAATGGGACTAAAAGTCTTGGGGCAAGGAACAAAGGTCCCGACTTGGAATAAAGTCTTTACATGTTACAAAGACCAAGTGGGTAAATACAACTGACTGAATTAGTTACTGAGACTAAATCAGAGACACCTTCAGTTTGGGGAAAAGAATTTCAGCGTGGTTTCTTAGAGGCCGGTAACCTCTGGTGATATATTGCATTCTCCTACCAAAGTGCGTGTGCATTTTACTCCTTCCTTTAGTCGGATGTGAGGAGAGTAAGCTTCATGTTTCTCTCTCAGCTCTCCTCTTTTTCCCTCCACTAAAAAGTCTCCTGCTTGCCTCTTCTAGGAGAGATAATTTACCCCATTCCATTTCACCCTCTCTCCTCCCAATACATTTCTCTGTCATGGTTTACCTTAATTTTTTTAAAGATATGATCCCATCCTATTCAATTCACTCTATGCTCTCTGTCTCTGTGTGTGCGTGCATGTGTGTATATGTGCACGCACACACATGTGTACATGTGTGTGCGCACGTGTGTGCATGTGTGTGTAATCCCACCAACTACCCAGGTAATTTATGGGCTGTGGGTTCGGAGCTAGCATATGTGAATCTTTCTACTCCACCATCTTGGCTCCTCCACTTTCAAGCATTCTTGAAAAGACCAGAGTTGAAAAGAAAATCTGACTTTCAAACACAAGAATCAAGAGAAATATGAAAAGATAAACAAGAAAGAGAAATCATAAGGGACTTACTAAAGTTGAACTATTTACATTCCTACATGGAAAGATAATATTTGTAACTCTTGAAACTTTTCTTAGTATCTGGGTAGTTGGAGGGATTATACACACACACACACACGCACATATATATATATATATAGAGAGAGAGAGAGAGAGAGAGAGACAGAGAGACAGAGACACAGAGACACAGAGAGAGACAGAGACAGAGAGACAGAGGGCACAGGGCGAATTGAATAGGAAGGGATCATATCTAAAAAAATAAAATTAAGGGGTGAGAGAAGACTATATTGGGAGGAGAAAGGGAGAAATGGAACAGGGCAAATTATCTCTCATAGAAGAGGCAAGAAAAAGCTTTTCCAATGGAGGAGAAAGTGGGGGGAGGAGAGAGGAAAAAGGGAAACTTACTCTCATCACATTTGGTTCAAGGAGGGAATAACATGCACACTCAATTTGGTACAAAAAATCTATCTTACACAACAGGAAAGTAGGGGAGAAAGGGATAAGCAGGGTAGGGGTGATGATGGAAGGGAGGGTAAATGCGAGGAGGGAGAAATTAGAAGTAAACACTTTTGGGGAGGGACAAGGCCAAAAGAGAGAATAGAATAAATGGGGGGCAGGATAGGATGGAGGGAAATATAGTTAGTCTTACACAACATAACTATTATGGAAGTCATTTGCAAAACTGTGAGGGCACAAGCTCAGTCTCATGGGAACAGTCTTGGGTCAGGTAAAGGTGAAAGTTTCTTGAAACCGTGGAGCTCTCATGAGGCCCCCTCGGATTGCATCTGGGAATTGAGGAAGTGAGACAGGTTTTCCACCTCTTCTCTGTGGGAATACGCTGGGGAGAGCATCCCACCCTTGAGATTGATCAGTGGTCTGAGCATGCCCTTGGTCCCCACACTCTAATTGGCTGATGGGCTGGAAGCATGCACTGTCCACAAGTGAACCCTGCAGTCTTGGGAGCTTAAGTAGGGACGGGAAAGTCTGTAACGGTGGGGCTCCCTTTGGGAGAACTCACCCTGTTTGCTGGTATGTAGCATATATCCTGAATAAAGCCTGCACCTCTGCTTCACTCTGGGGTCTCTTCTCTCCTGTATTCATCCGACTGATCACCGAAGACCTGGTCTAGGTAAGCAAGCCAGCAGCCCATGGCATTAGGCTGGACACAAAACTACACATATACAGCCTATATTGAATTACTTGCCTTCTCAGTGGGGATGGATGGGGAAGGAGGAAGGAAGAGAAGTTGGAACTCAAAATTTTAGGAATAAATGTTGAGAACTCTTTTTGCATACAACTGGGAAATAAGAAATATAGATAATGGGGTATAGAAATTTATCTTGCCCTACAGGACAAGAGAGTAGATGGGGATAAGGGAAAGAAGGAGTGTTAGAAAGGAGGGCATATTGGTGGAAGAGGCAATCAGAATGCAAGGCGTTTTGGGGTGGGGGGAGGGGAGAGATGGGGAAAAAAATTGGAGTTCAAAATTTTGTGGAAATGAATGTTGAAAATTTAAAATAAATTTTTAAAAAATAAAGATGTTCCTCAGTCAATGGGAAATTATAGTCATATCTGAAACTGATTATTGGAGTCTGCTATTTTAAGATTTTATGGGACTTTTAACTGACTGTTCTTCTGAGTCTAACTCCAGGTGTGGATAATAAGAAATGACATCTGAGTCACCAATCCATTATGCTGGTGAGCCTTTGAGATGCTGGTATGAACTACAAACAGGGGTGATCTCATGGGAAGTTTGTGAAAATGACTTCGCCTCAGTAGGATTCTCCTGACTCAATTTCCCCACTGACACCTGGCAGACTTTAAGCCTGGCTGAGTGCCAGTTGACAATCTACTTCTGCATGGAGCTGACATGAAGTTAGGGAGATGTAGTTTCCCTGAAATGTCCCTACTCTTAGTGGCAATTTCCTATAATCAAAAATTTTGTATGTATACTATCAGATCTATTAAATAATAGAGAGGGAAACATCAGAAGCTAAGTCCAAAAATTAAGCTGTTGTGCTGAAGATGTCAGACTAACAACAACGTTAGGTCCTTTCGCTCTTAGTGATCAGGTCAAAGGCTCGGGAGGTTGGCGTGCGCAGTCATTATTATGTTTGTCTCCGCTGGTTAATGTTAAAAGATTAGCTGGTCTACATTGTAAAGGTTTGAAAAGAAGTATCACATGACCAGAAGTCAGAATTATTTTATGATGTGACATGTACTGTATTAAAAGTGATTACTTACTGTATTTGTGTATGTACTGGAACCTGTTATTCATTCCTTAGTGAAATCTCATCATCTCAATGGGGGAAAGGAATAGTGAATTAATGTAAAATGTAAAAACTGGGTTCTAATGTGAATTTCTTAAACATGACAGTTGGCCAGAACTCCATTTTAATAAACTTTCCTTGATACCTTTTTGTATGTCAAGTGTGTATCTAACAGGTCTGTGCAGGTTTCATTTATGAGTTTTAATATACAGCTCTTAAAAAAAAAAGTCTTAAGGCATGCCTTTCCAAAGGGAATGGGTGGGGAGGGAGGGATGGGGAAAAACTGGAACGTAAAGTTTTAGGATCAACTGTTGAGTATTGTTCTTGCTACTAGGAAATAAGAAATACCGGTAATGGGGAATAGAAAGTTATCTAGCCCTACAGGACAAAAGAGAAGATGGGGTAAGGGAAGGGAGGGATGATAGAAGAGAGGGCAG
>CM053770.1:247767406-247786405 GCA_028658325.1 Potorous gilbertii | reverse complement strand
AGTTTGACAAAGTTTCACATAGAAATTACGACCCAAGATGTCTGTGTTTTCTTTACCATTAACATGCCACAACATAGTATATGTCTACAAATATTAAGACATTGAAAATGTCCCATTATTCAAGATAGTGTCTTAGGTTAAAGGTCTCTTAAGGAATGTTAAGTCAGCCCTGGCTGGCTTTTGTTGACATAGGAAGAGGCCTTCTCTGAGTTTGCTTCAGAGAGAACAAAGAGATTATTCCAAAATTTTATATTAAACATTATCAATTTCAATTCATAAGCAAGGGAAGACATTATCCCTGATAATATTGGTCCTTTTTGAGAACCAACGACAAACAACAACTCTGGGGAAGATATAAATTAGTGGAATGGGCAAGGGTATACACAGGATGTGGTGAATTGAGGGAGGGTATAGATGAAATTAAGACTCCACTCCAGAGCAGGTGTGGGTGATGAGGGAAAAGGGAGAGTCCAAGCTGCTTTAGGGTTCTGGGACCACCTGCCTGGGAATATTGGAGGCTCCCCACTCTGCCTCCAGGGTAGACCTTCTCCCTTCCTAACTCTGAGTGGTAAGACTGCAGTTGGTTTAAGGAAGGAAGAAAACATCAGAGCATTCACATGGAAAAAAGAAACCTTGTGTTGGGGAGTTGTTTTTCTGTGTAACAAAGGAAGACTCATTCTGGAGGAGGGTACATTGGTCTTTCTAGAAATGCCTGTGGTTAAAACAAAAGGAGACAAACCCACCCCATCTCCCACAGTCTCAGAGTTGTGAAGGGCCTTAGAGGAAACCTCATCTCTCTCTGTTTCTAAGCCTCTCAGATCTGGGCCAAGTGGTCACTCAATTTCGGTGACAGGGAGCTCATTATCTCCCAAAGCCCATGTTCCACTTGGGGAAGTTTTTGCTTCTCCTATCCCCACCTCTGCCTCTCCCTTCCACCATGTCTCTCTTGATCTTCCCTTGGGGCAAAGCCAAACTTGGCTCATCTCGACTTCCCACCACAGCCCATCAGAGCCCTGAACAAAGGTCTCATGGTTCTCCCCAAGCCCTCTCTCCTCCAAACTCCATGTTCCCAGTTCCTAGCTTCTTACCTGTGCTTATCTTGGTCATCCTTCTCTGGAAACACTGTGGTTTGCCCTTCTGACAGGACTGAGTTACTCAGATGGTACCAGGACCAGAATCTCCCATCGAAAATCACATAGTGAGGGGTGTGTGAGATCTGCTCATATAATGCCAGGACCTTCTGTATAAAATCATATGGAGGGAAGGGGCACCTACCATGGTACACTTCTGACTCACATTGAGCTTGTGGTCCATTATCACCCCAGATCTTTTTCACAAGACTGGTTCTCCAGCTTCATCTGCCCTACCTTGTCCATGTGACTGATTTTTTGACCTTGTGCATAGGACCTTATGTAGACCATGGCAGACTAGAAGGTCTACAACTGCTGTGATACGTGGCTATGTGGCCTGGGTCATCTGAACCAACAGACTCAGTCAATAAGAAGGAATTCATTTCTAATAACTCGGGTCCTCATTCCAGAGACGTGTTACCCAACATCCTGAGCCTGTAAATGTAAATGTCACTACAATGTCTGAGGCCAGGTTTTCTGACCACCTGCATCTGGCAAAAGTTTCTCTGAAGAGGTGAGAGGATGTCAGAGAGCTAGGCGGCTCCTCTCCAGGGTAGGGCTCCCTTGGGAGAGTGCCAAACCTCAGTGTCTCCTCTGAAATGAGGGACTGATGTCCAAGGTCACTTCGAGTTTTGACATTCTCTGTTCTGAGGTCTCTGCCAGACCCAACAGTCTGGGTCCTACCATGGAATTGTAGACAGCCCTATTGTGGAGAGAATCAGAGGATGGATGATGGTCTATCCCCACTCCTGTCATTCCCTTCAGGGGCACCACTGCAGCAGGTGGCCTGAAATACTAGAGCACATTTTTAAAGATAATCAAGATGATCCACACAACAATTTGTGTGTGGATATAGGATGGTACTGCCCCGGGGGTCTGAGGGCATCTTCCCACTCCTCTCCTCTCTGCCCACAACTTACTAGTCAATCCCCTGCCACTGACACTGTTAGCCTTTGGACAAGCCCAGATGCCCACCTGCTCTCCCCCTCACTACACTGCCATCTCCGGAGGACAGGGCATTTGGAGCAGGGCCTGGCCTTGTTTAAGTGCTTAAGGAACATTTAACTGACTGACTTGACTTCCCCAGGAGGTGACCTCCTTTCAGTGGTGTGTGGGCCCCAAAGGCCAGGGAAGCTTTCTAGAAGTCAAGTCAATGAGCCTTTCTTAAGCAGATACTGCATGCTGGACAGACAGACAGACAGTCCCTGACCTCCAGGAGCTGACATTGGACACATAAAAGGAGGCTGAGTCAGGAGAGAGGGTGGTCTGGGGACTGAAGGATCCAGGCAGTGGGTGCTTGGCCTGAAAGTGAAGGTCCCAAGAGGAGTCTTGCTGCCAAGGGAAAGGCTAAGATGGCACATCCAGGACCCCTTCCAGGGGTTTCTGGAACCTGGACTGTCCTGGGGACAGGAAGAAAGAGAAGTAAGGCCAGGGAGGCCCTGGTCAGGGAACCATTTGCTTTACTCAGGAAAGTCTCCAGGAACTCCATTGACACCCAAGGAAAAGAAGGCAGGAATCTGATCCAGGAGAGGCCTGTGTTTCTGGCCAGTTTTCCCTCGCTCAGTTTTCCCTCAGCCTCCAATAAGGGACAACTTCATTTTTCAGGGACACAAAGATCCCTTGGACCTAAAGAAGTGACCCGGGCTCCTGACTGGTTTCCAAGAGGGTTTCAATGAGCTCAGACTGTTTGGAAGCCCCGGAGGTGACTGGAGGACAGCTGTAGAAAAGAGGAAAGAGAAGACAGCCTTTGCATCCCCAGAGCCTCAGGTCCTGAATGCAGTATGTGTTTATTAGTAGTAATAACTACGCTAAGACTAGAGACTGTGGAGGAAAAGAGGTGGAGGTCCTAGGTTCAAATCCTGCTTAGCATACCCTCTCTCAGTCTCAGTTTCTTTCTCTGTAAAATCAGGGCCTGAACTGGAGCATCTCAGAGGACCTTTCCATGGGAAATGTTCTTAGTGCTGACTAATTGTTGAATGAGTGTTTGGGTTCACACTTCCTCAGAAATAGGAACAAACCTCAAACCTTCCACTGTGGTCCTATTTTTGCCAGAATGAAAAGTCAATTCATCACCAGCCGCAAGGCTTGCCTGGACTCAGACTCCAAAGCAGTCACCAGAGATGTGCTAGAACCTTGCAGGCAAAAGGTAATTGGGTCTGGGATGAGAACAATTTCCAGAAAGCTATTGGTTATTATTTTGAATTTTAAAAAAATTCTGTCCATATTTGGGAAGCAGAATGTAAAGAGCCAGAAGGAACTCAGAGCTGAGAGAGGCCTGAGAACAGGGGATGGCAGAGGGGCCTCAGAACATCCAATCTCATCCAATAAGCATTAAGTACCCAGTAGACCCAGTGCTAAGCTAGAGGATAGTCAGCTGTTGGAGGCAGAGAAGCCTCTTGATGTGGCCATTTGAGGAGAGAAGGAGCCTGGACACCTACCTGGGGCAGCAGGGAGAAGTTCCTCTAGGGGGAAGAACATGAGTAGAGGGAGGCAGGAGGAGTGGAATTCCAGGCATATGCCTGAGCATGAAGGCAGGAGGAGAAGGCCACTGACTGGATGCAGAGTGCATGGTAGGGAGTGGTGCTAGAGGTCAGCTTATGAAGGCCTTGAACACCAAGCTCTGGCGTTTTTATTTTATCCCAGAGACACTAGGGAGTTTTTGCAGGTCCATGAGCAGGACAGGGACATTAGCTGAGTGTGTCTACTTCTGGGAATGGGGCCAAGACAAACAAGACATCGTTCAGGGAGTTCACTTGGTCGGTGATGCCCGCATCCCTTCAGCAACTGTATGAAGGATGGATCAGGGAGGGGAGGCCCTTGAGGCAGGGAGGTCAGTGATGAGGTTGTTGCCACTGTCCAGGTGAGGATTGATGTGGGTCTGGTGTGCTTGTGTGAGTGGGAGAAGCAGAGGCAGAATGGAAATGGGGAAACTGATCGACCCCCACCCCTAGGAATGCCTGAGCACTGACCTTCCGAGATCAACAGCGAGGTTGCCCTGATAAGCAGAGTTAGACAAACATGTGGGATGGGGGTAGACAAGAAATATCGGTTTCCAGTCACCTTTCCTCTGGTCCCTTCTCTCCTCAGTCATCGGATGAGCAGAAGGGCTGGCACAGTATGCAAACCAGTTTGGGGATGAGGGTGCCGATTGGCTCAGGGGTGGAGGCGGGGGCGGGGTGACCCCTAGGTTCTCGGAACCTCGGGGAGTCAAGCCCGTTACTCTGTCTGCCTAAGCGCCTCAGGCACCCGGCCATGTGTCCTCTGTGGGCTGTGCTGGCTCTGGGCTGGCTGCCCCTGAGCCTGGGTAAGTGAGCGACCCCTCCCCACCCCAAAACCGGGGTGCCAGGCTGGGAAGCTTCAGGGCAAGAGCCCTAAGTGAGTGGGGGAGGTACACCCAGTGGGTCCGAGGGCAAGTGAGCTGCCAAGGTCTGCGCCTGATAGCCCAGTGCTTTGACTTCCAGTCTAATCTTCATTCCCACTGTCCTCTAGAATGTCGGTGTGAGGGATGGGGAGTGGGAAGGGGTGTGTACAACAGAGAACATGGAATGTGGACCTTGAACTGAGAACATGTGCCTTACCGTCGAAGACGGTAAGGCTTGGGGATCAGAGAAGACTTGAGATCATAAATGATGCCTCTGATCTTTTCAACACTCTGAGCCTTAGTCTCTCCAGCTGTAAAATGGGCACCCTGTCAGTTCCCCTAATCCTCCCCCTGTCCCATTTGCCTCTCCAGCAGTGGATCTGGAGCCTCAGCTGGCCAGCATCACGTTTGCCACAAACAATCCCACCTTGACCACCATCACCCTGGAGAAACCTTTCTGTATGTTCAATGCCTCCATCCCACAGAATGTCTCCTATGAGGTCAACCTGTATGTGATGGTGAACTCAGGTGAGTTTGATTCTTGTATTCAGTTCCCAGATTGCCAGGGCCAGCAGGGCTCTTGGAGAACACCCACTCTACCCACTCTCCGTTGATCAAAAGAATAGGGCACAAGTTCACAGAAAAAGATGATGGCTAAGTCACACGTGGAAGTCAAGTCTCCTGAGTCAAGGTCTAGCTTTTTCTGCTTACTCACCTCCAGCTTGGTCTAGCATTTGCCCAAAGGAAAGAATGGGATAGCCCAGGCTCTTCCCAAAATAAAGGGAAGGAGTATGGGATAGCCCAAGTTTAGGACCTCCAAGACCCCAGGAAGCTAGGCTGAGGAGGTATAGGTATAGAGGAGGTATAATTTGGGAGGCCCTGAGCCTCTCCCTGGGCTAGCATTCACTTCTAGCTTCATAATTACTAAAGAGCATCATTCAACTTCCTCTAAAAGCAGTCCAGGGATGGGGAGATCACTACCCTAACAAGGTATCCCATGCCACTTTTGCTCAGGTCCTGTTATGAATTCCTTCCTTAAAAATTGGTCTTGTTGCAATGTCTATCCATTGTGGAGATGGAGTTAGGTGCCTTCAAGTGTTTTAGGGGCTGTCAAGATCAAAAAGGATTCATCTTGTTCAGTTAACCCCATTTGATAGAATGGGGAGCAGTGGGGAAAGATCTGGGGAGCAGGAATCCTTCCTAACCATCAGTGCTGTGTGAACATAGCCTGAATGACCTTGGGAGGTAGTGAGTTCTTCATCCCTAGAAATATTCAAGCATAGAGAAGGGTCTAGATCTTACCTCTGATACTCACTAGCTGTGAGTATCACTACCCAGGGTAGGTCATTGAGGACCAGAGTGTCACAGTTTTAGAGCTGGGAGGGACCTCAGAGCCTTTCCAATCCAACCCCATTTGACAGAGGACGAACAGAAGTTCAGAGAGTTAAAGTGATCTGGGTCACATAATTAATAAGGTTTGAGGCAAGATTTGATGTTGAGTCTCACTGGCCCCAAGCAGCTGGGGGCCTAGAGTTAGGAAGACCTGAGTTTGGATCTTGCCTCAGATACTTATTAGCTATGTGTGCTTGGGCAAGTCACTTCACCTCTATTCATCTCTGCTTCTTTAACTGTAAAATGGGAATAATGATAGCCCCTACCTCTCAGGGTTGTTTTAAAGACCAAGGAGAACATATTCATAAAAAGCATCTAGCACAGTGCTTGGTACTTAGTAGGTGCTCTATAAATCTTTCCTTCCCTTTCTTCCCAGACCAGTGCTCTATCTGTTGCTCCCCAACCTGTCTGCCTCAGTTTCCTCAATTGTAAAAAGGATGGCAGTCCCCTAGTTCTCAGGGTGCACAGTGCTTGGAACTATTTAAATACTTTCCTTCCTAGGCCCAGGACTGATAGAATCGAGCGCATTTTTTTCCCCATTTCATAGAATCATAGGTCATAGGCTTAGATTTTGAGGCCTTCATTTTACTGTGGAAGAAACTGAGGCTCAGACCTATTTGGTAACTGGCCTTGGGTCATGCCCAGTAAGTGCCAGAGGCTGGAGGCAGCCAGCTTTCTTTCCATTGTGCTGTTTTTTTTTTGCTGGGGTTGTGGGAGGTTGGGGTCATTCTTGCCCTGCAGGGCTGTGCGAAGATTGTAGAAGACATAGCACCTTTATAAAATGCCATCAGCATCCTCCTAGTGCTGTGATTAGCCTTAGCCTGTCCTGCTCTCTCTGCCCTGGTGCTGAGGGAGGATCAAAGTGATGCTCCCAGAGTTGGCTGCTGTCCACATGGTAAGTGCTGATCTCACTAATAACGGACCTCCCACGGGGAGCTACTTTTCAGGGAGCATTTGGCATGCAGCCATCAAGGACAACTACAGCTTCCCAATGAATAGCACATTCCAGGAGACAGCCAGGGGACAGAGAGCACCATACAAGGCCACCTCCTTCATCCTGCCCCAGTGTGGTAACCTGCCCAGCCTGAATGAGGCTGGGGATGTGAGCAAAGCTGCTGAGATCCTGAGTGCCTATGTGGTCAGGGTTGGAGATGATCACTACTGCTTACTGGATCCCGACTTTAGGGGTACCTGCAATCCCCCTCTCACGAGGGCCACAGAATACAGGTGGGTGGGGTTTCCCTTTCCCAGGGAACCCCAAAGTCAGAACCATAGGATACTAGAGCCACAAGGCCCTCTCAAGTCACCTGGGACAGCCCATACCTGACCAAGAATCCGCGACCCCCCCCCCACAGCATCCTTGAAAAGTAGTCTTCTAGCCTGTGCCAGAAGACCTCCACTGGAGAGGCAATCACTGCCCCTTGAAAGTGAACTATGTTAGTTCCGCTCTGCTTATTAAAATTATTTCCTTACATTGAACCCAAATCTATCTCCATGAAACTTCCCCCAGTTCTCTTGGTTTGGCCCTCTGAGATCAAGCAAAACAAGGATGAGAAGAATTCTTATTCACCACATATTTCTTAAGGGCCCTTGGGAGAGTCCTCTACTCTCCCTTCTGGAGCATACCATTAATTCCTATGACCATTCTCTCTGGACCTCATTCTCCCTATGTATAAAATGAAGACTAACTGATCTCTGATATCCCTTCTACCCCTAAGATTCCATATTCTCTGTGTTAAGGTCCCTCTCAGTTCTGAGGTTCCCTGTTCTAAGCTCCCTCCCAGCTCTGACAATCCCGTTGTAAGGCCCCTCCCAGCTCTGATGCTCTAACATTCTGCATTCTATATTCTAAGGTCTCTTCCAGCTCTGAGATGGTGTCTGATCTAATAAGTTTCCTTCCATATCTTCTGTCAACACCACAATTCTCCCTCAGGACATCCCCTATTCTTTCTCCTTTCAGGTTTAAGTATGTCTTGATAAATACATTGAGTGGTTTGGTGGAGGATCAAACCCTCTGGTCTCAGCCAATTCGGACCAATCAGAGTAAGTGCCAAATGCCCTCTCACGGGGTCAATTGATGTAATGGGGTGAAGATGAGCACATCCCTTCTCCTCTAGCTCTACAAGGTCTAGACAAACTCCTTCTTTCCTGTGCATCAGGCAGTGTGAGGAGGAACCTGAGGCAGTGTGGAAGACACCAGAAGGAAAGAGTAACCTGGATTGGTCTCCAGACCTTCCATTCCAGGCTTGCTTCTCAGGGGTCTTGGGCTACTCTCCTGGGCCCCTTCCTTTCCTGGGTGCTCGTTAGCTGAGGTAGGGCTTCTGCTCAGACTGGCCCCAAGTGATGGATGATATGGAGAAGCCATCTTTGTGATCCACATTGGGCTAAAGGCTTCCTTCCTACCCTCTGGCTCCTAGGGAATTGGTTCAAATGTGACTTCTCAGGGTCAAGAGGATCATGGGAACAGGTAGGATGCTAGGTCTAGAGCTGAAAGAAACCTCAAGGCCACCCAATCCAACCTCCTCAGCTTAGTGAGGGAAGACATGGAAGCCCAGAGGATGGAAGGATCTTGCTCAAGGTCCCACCAGTGTAAGCGTCAGGGGAGGCATTGGAACTTGGTCCCCTGATTTTCTCCCCTTTGTGCTGACTCCACATCTTCCATCTTGCCTCCTGGCATCATCAGTGGTAATAACCATGGCTACAACAACCCACAACAACCTCCTACAAAGTGCAGCACAGAAAGAATTAGGTCTCTGAGTGAAGATAGCTCCCAGAGGAGTGACGTCATGAATCCTTGGAGTCTTCAGGTCCCTGTGAGACCCAACTCAGACCCCAGAGCCCACTGCCCAAAAGAGGACATGAGATCCAATCACAAGGACTTCAGGAATGAGGCCAGGAAGCCACAATTAAGCACCATGACCATGGGGAGTGGGAAGTGGGGAGCAGACCCCCAAGACAGAACACCTTTCTTCCCTCTGCTCTGGCTAGGGAGGAGACCTGCCTGTGACTAGCTGAGTGACATGGAGCAAATTTGCCTTGATCACCCTCCCCTATAAAATGAGGTTGGATGAGGTGATCTTAAGGCCTCTTCTAGTTCTTCCACTGGGAAAATCAAATCTCTGACTTGAAGAGACTGGGACTATCCAAGAGCTTCCCAGTAAGCAGCCAGTGGAGCATGAAGGCCAGTGTGAGACTATCCCGCTGGGTTGCTCCTCTTTGTAATTGAAATAAAACTAAATTTCCACAGTTGGGGGGAGGGATCCCAAACTACAGTTTATGAAAGATTTTTCCCTACATTTTGTTTAGGAGAAAGAACTCTGGCCTGAAGATGGGTGACAGCTTCTCTGTGCATTGGTTTCTCCATCTGTACTAACAGGGTGTGTCAGGGATGAGATAGATGAGATGAGGTGGAGGGCAGCCCACCAATATGGTGGCCCCAGAGGGCCAGTGTTCCCAGAACCACAGCCTGTCAGAACTGAGAGGGCCCCTAGAGATGATGTGACCCAGGCCCTCATTTTGGCTGAAGTACAGGAGAGAAATGCAGTGGGTGGCTGGGCTAGGGCCCTTGGAGCATCAAACCACCTGAGCTGGTGCCCTGAGAGAGGTCCTTCATCCCTGCCCCTGGCCCCTGACCGGGTCCCTCACTCCCCTCTTCAGTTTCCCCACACTCAGAGATTGATACGTGGCCTGGCAGGAGGAGCGGAGCCATGATTGTCATCACCTCCATCCTGAGCACGCTGGCATTCTTTCAGCTGCTGGGCTTTGCGGCAGCCGTCATCTTGAGCTTTGTGTGAGTAGCCATGGCTTTGGGGAGACAAGAGAGTGGATCAGTAAGCACCTGACATACACAGGTGGGCCTCCTGTCACAGGTCCTTAGATCTGCATTTATAAAAAGAAAGGCAACTTTTGAGGGGCCAACAATCACTTTAATTACATTCAACATACAGGGACCAACAGACAGGCTTCCATTCCAACTATTACATACATAGTTACCAGTGAGAGAAGTGCCAACATCTGGATTTTCAAAGGAGAGGGGAGTGCTGCTTAGCAGCTACCCAGAATCTCCTCTTCTTCCAAAACTAAGTCCCAAAGTCAAACCTACCCTCAGAGTATATATACTCTTTTCAGTCAGAGGGCACAACCCCTCTGACCCAGGGCCTAATTAGCAACCAGCAAAAGGTGTGGGCCTTCATAGGAAACAAGCCTCCCTTAATCAAACCTCCCTCAATATCCCCATCTGAGGCCTATCAGTGGGTGGGGAAGATTTTTAACTCCCATTACAGACTGGAAGGCAGAAGGCCAGAGCTTCCCTGGGACAATTCTCTGGACAGGCTGGGTCCCAGGGCTGGTCCTGTGCAGAGCAGTGAAGCCTCACAGGGTTGTTGAGACCCCTTCTGCCCCAGTATCTCAGGTAATGAGACTATCCAATCTAGGAAAGGTCAGGGACCAATAATCTAGGCGCCTTGTGTTCCATGGCCTTGTCTATGGTTACCCAGGTGTTATACAACTGGAGGCGGCAGGGGGTTGGGGGGGTGACCACATCCCTCAGCTTCCAGTTGGCTCTGCCTCTGACTTGCCTTGGTTTTACTAGTTACAAAATAGAGATGGGAATTTCCCTTCATAGGGTCATTATGGGACTCACATGTGCTAACGAATGCAGACATGTCTCATCTGTGTGAAAAGGGCAGCTGGGGCAGTGAGGGGAGCAACATGGGCCCTCAGTGGAGCAGGGTGGGGAGGGGAGGGAAGAGAAAGATGAGCCAGGACCCCCAGGGCTGGGCCAGGGGTGAATGCCACAAGGCAGTAGTGGGGATAGGAAGCGGGGTGCTACAGTCTGATAGTTTTCTGTTTTAATTAATTCTTCTTGCTAACTAAGGGTTGGATTTTGCTGCTTCCACGTCAATGAAGATCAGCAAGCCCTCTTTTAATTTGGTACCCTGGCACAAAGCCCTCATTACCCCACCCTAGTTAAGGCTATCATTTACTTAGGTATTTGTCTCTCTCCCCTTGATCTCTTTTGCTTAGGGGTATGGGGAGCTCAGACTTAGAGACACAACATGAATCTCAAATCAGACAGGAGGTGGTTCCGAAAGCCCAAGGAACCCTGGATCCTTCCTATTCCTCTGTGAACCGAAGGCAGTCTTTGGACGAAGCTGAGGTCTACACCAGCAAGCTCCAGGATTGAGAGACTAACTAGTCAAACTCTGGGCACAGTGTGTGTGAGCATATGTGAGTGAATGGGTGTAAGACAGATAAAACACAGCACACTTGAGGGCTGCTAGCACAGGTTCACTGTTGATTTGGTGAGACAGGAAAAACACTAAAAAGGGGTTAATAATCTTACTTTATTCTAGTCAAGTTCTCTCAGAAGAGGTTGCTAATAGTGAGAGCACAAACTCCTACAGCATTCCCTAATCATCCTTCTCACAGGGGCTGGTAAGAAGGGGGTGGCAACTACCACTATGTCTCAAAGGAGTCAATCGAGACAGGCACAACTTGTGCTTCCCCTAAATCCCCAAGCCTCAATGGGTGCCAGTTGAGGCAAACACAAATTCCCCCCCAAGCCTTGATAGGGGCCAATCAAGGCACACACAGAATTCCAGTTTGTGCATTCAACCCTAAGATTCCCTCCAAACCACAGTGGGGGCCGGACAGCATTTGTGCATTCAATTCTAAGGGTTCCCCACTCACTGACTAGTGACCACTTGTTTTACAGGCCAACATACAAAGAAGGCATATTGCCAGCAATAGCCTCACAAGTTTACATCACCCCATCCCTGTATCTCACTGTGCAGCCACAGTAATCTTTGTGTTATTTATCATTATATAATTATGTGCAAGTGTGGTGGAGATGTTTAGAACCATAGTTGTGGGAACTCGTACCTAATACCTGGGAACCAAAGATTGCTATGGCTATGGATCCTGGGAAACTGAATTCTGAGAAATAACAACAAAAATTCACTTTACACACACTAAAATCCACCTTACATATAGTGGGTACATGTGAGTGGGTCTAATGTGAATATGTGTGAGAATGTATATATATGGGAGTATATGTGAGGGAGTGAGTGTATGTGTGAGTGTGGGCATGTGTGCATGTAAATACAAGTGTGTGTATTCTGAAGGAATTCTGCTTCGATCTTTCTCAATTTCCTTCAGGCCTTGGGGCAGAGTGTGAAATCAGTCAATAAATGCTGACACCTTGACTTATCTGTTGAAATATTCTGTTCTTGCCTGCTGTGCCCTGGGTCTTGGAGAACAGTTGCTTCTTAATAAATGCCTGTTGATTGGCCCATTAGGGATGTCCAATTAAGGTTTACCAAGACAAGTGTGTGTGAGCTAAGGAGCTCCCCATCACTTGGGGTATTCACACAGAGCCTTTTACTGGTGCCTGCTGCTTCCTGAGCACCATCTGGTCCCTCTAACACTGGATTCAAGTGTCCAGTTGGAGACCTTGGCTCTCTGAATACTGTCTGCTTTCAAAGGTAAAATGCTTTGAGAAGAACTTCCCCAAGCTCATGCTCACCCTGAGGGCTGGTGCAAGAAAGAGCCTAGACTCAAGATGAGCCCAAGTCTCCTACAGGCCAGACTGAAACTGTAGAGAATGCAGTGTCAGATAAAAAGTCAAAGGGCCTGGGTTGGAATCCTGCCTCTGCCCACTGATCTTGGACAAGTTCATTCCCCACTCTGGGTAAAGACACAGTTGACAAAATAGTCCCTGCCTGGAGAAGAGGTGAAAAAATTCACTTTCCTTCTTTGCAGAGGTGGAAGTCTATGGGTGTGGACCACTGCATACACTGGTTGACCTGGATGATGTGTTCCTTCATTTTGTTGACATGCTTCCCATCCCACCCCCACCCCTTTTCTTCTCCTCCTCCTTCCTCTCTTTCTCCTTCTCCTTCTCCTCCTCCTCCTTCTCTTTGTCCTTCTTTCTTCTCCTCCTCTTTCTTCTCCTTCTTCCCCTTGTTCTCTTTCTCCTCCTCCTCCTTTTTCTTCTTCATCTTCTTCCTCCTCCTTCTTCTTCCTTCTCCTCTTCCTCACCCATCCCTCTCCTCTTGTTCTAAGCAATGATTCTGTGGGAAGGGAAGGGGAGGGATAGATTTGAAAATGAAGGTGATGTGAAAACAAAGGGCTTCAATTAAAATCACTTGGATCATGACTCAGTGGCCGCTCTGTGGAATGGGGGGCTGAAAAAGCCAAGAGCTGGTCCCTAAGGTCCCTGCAACTCTGGGATTGTGGGTCCATAGTTGCCATCCTTAATGAGAAGACCCCCTCAGCAGGAAGTGAAGCTCCCTCTCTGGTGGCTGCTTTCGGGGTGTCTGAATCTCAGGGACGTGGGAGCCCCTGGTCCTGAGATGCTAGAATCATCTGGTGCCGGTGCTGACCTTGGAACACAATGCTCCTGTCTCCCCATGGCTGGCCCAGGCAGCCAGGCAGCTCTGCACTTACCTGTGATTATAGGTAATGGCTGTCATGATGAAGCATGAAGAAGTTTGTTTTGATGGGAAACAAGCCATAGAGCCCTCTGGGTCCTCCACCTCAGCTCCTGAGGAAGCAGTCAGGAAGGCCTGGGTTCCAACGCTGCCACTGGCAGGAAATCATGGAACCTCTCAGACTCAGGTTCTCCCTCTGTAAAGTAAGTAGTTGGACTTGATGGCATGTAAGGCTCCTTCCTGCCCTAAATCCTGATTGGTGAGAGAGACTGCAAACACATCTGGTAAGGAGAGAGGTTGTAATCAGTTAGTCATTCAACAAGCATTTATTTAACATCTGCTATATGCCAGGTGCTGACTGCACTGCCCTCAGGGGAGTCTCCAGTCCTAGGGGAGGGATAGAGACAACATGTCCATATACAAATGGATAAAGCTCGCATCTACAGTCAGGCATGCACAGATCCTTCTGAGATGATTCAGCAATCCCTACTGACTGGAAGAGTCACCAACTCAATGGACCTTCCATAAGGGAAAGTCCTTGCCTCTCTCGCTCACCCTTCCTTCAGCTCTCCCTTGGGCAGCTCCCTTTCAGTTGACTTTCCTCAGCAGGTGTCATCCTTGCTGAGGAATCTTTGGGCTGCTTCCTCTGCCTTTGTACTCCCTTGGTATGAGGTGATCCACTGCTGCATTCAGCCATTCTGAATTATTTGGTTGGGCCAGCTGCTGACAGCACCTGCTGTCACACTCTTGGAGCAGATGGGCACCAAGAAGAAGATGAGTCCAAGCCCTGGGCCAGGAGTTTGGACAGTACCAAGTCAAGGTAAAATAGGGTTGGGTGAACTCCGTAATAGGCCCATTGTATGTTCTGTCAGTGTCCTTGATAAGTTAGGTCCTCGGAGGATGTACCTGGGGGGTACCATGTTGTTCATCCTGGGTGATATCTTGGCTTGCACATAAATAGGGATGTGAGCCAATGACAAGGTTTTTGAAAGACCTCAGGGAATAGCATGTTGGATTCCTGTCCTGGGGCCAAAATTCCTGATTTTCAAAACCCAGAAGGGAATGGACTCTGTGAAGGGTTGGATTAGCTGGCCACTGAAGTCCCTTCCCACTTAAGAAGGCCAGAGTGAGTGACCAGGGCTTTGTGACCCCAAGACCCACATTACTGCTGGCACTTTCGAGAGTTCATATGGTGTCTTTGGTCTGAGCGCTCTCAAATGTGGAGGCCTTGCTGTCCAAAAGATTGTGGGGTGCTCTCTGACTCTGCACTGACTGAGGAACGTGGGATGTCTGACATTTGTGTGAGAGGTGCCTAAGAATCTAGGAACAGGCATTGTGAGCTTGGGGGTGGGGCTCAGAGCTGGTCTTCAGTAGTGGGATTTCAGGAGCCAGGGGAAGGATGCCAGCTGTTTCCTCTGACCTTGGGCTTGAAGCATAAGCACTGGCCCTTAAGGGCAAGAGATTCAGCTGAGGAAAGGGGGAACCAAAAATGAGAAAGACCCTAACTCCTTGTTGTGTATGCCCTTGGTTCTCAAAGAGGACCATGACATTAAGATGATGACATGACTTGCAACTGACTTCAATTTGAATGAGGGAGTCACCAGTCTCCTTTTCTCCTCCATAGCCATCTGGGTCCAGTGGTCTGATATTCATCAGGATGACTACAGATGACCCAGGATGCAATAGGAGACCTTGGCCATTTTAGGCTAAGGTCTTAATCACATTCTCACTTTCAGTGAGGTACATTCACTCAATGAGTAAGTAGTTACTCAAGGGATGGTCCTTTAACAAAAATAAAAATCAGACTTGGAGGGGAAGATTCTCAGGGTTCCTGGGTCAAGGAGAAACTGTTACTATTTAGTATAAACTCTGTGCTAGGTGGGTGGGAACCTGTTCAGTCTATGAGCTCCAGAGTGAATTTGGTTTAAGGCCTGGTCTTTGAGCAAGAAATGTAGCCAGTAAACTCAAAGGATACAAGGCTGCTTTTGACTATGGAAGTAAAGGTTCCCCTGGGTAGAGCACAAGAGGAGAGGGGAGGGGAGGTGAGGTGGTAAATACTGACCCTAACTCCTACAGAGATGGTACAGCAGCTGCAGTTCTACTCATCACCAGCAGATGGAAGTCAACATGGTCACTTGGTGGAGCTGGAAAGCTGCTCCAGGGCAGTGGCCAATTCAGGAGGGACTTCGAGGAGGGGGATGCCTTGTGCCTCTATCCCCAGTAGCCAGGACCCTGGACCTCCCGTTTGCTCTTCAAGAGTCTTCTGACCCTCTCCCGTCTCTTCAGGACCTGCCTGGGGTCCCCACCTGCCCCTCTCCCTGGGCAGCTGCCTTCCCTCTGCTCCTTCTCCCCTCTTCTGAAGGAGCTGGATAGAGACTTCAAAAGAGCCAGCCTATGGACAGAAACTGAGTAGAGAAGGGCTGGTACCCCAGGGGAGACCCTATGCTGCGGTTCCAGGTCAGGGAGAAGGATATGACAGGATCAGAGTGTAGGAAGGACCTTCCCTCCCCTTGAGGGACCCAGGGAGGTCTTGTCCAGATGAGCAGGAAAGCTAGGACAGATCCAGGTGGGCACCAGTGCCCAGAGTTGGCAGTGAGCCACCAGCTATCCCTCTGGCCCTGGGCTGGGGACAAACCCCTTCGAATCTCCACAGCCCTGGAGGGACCCTGTGCCTCTGCCCCCAATCAGTCAAGCCCATGAGCTAACTTTTTTCATTGAGCCACAGGGAACTGGCTTTAACATTGGCTCTGGCTTCCCAGCTCTCCCTGACCTGGGGGATGCTTGTGCCCCAGAGGACTGACCAAGGTCTTCCTAGTAACAGTAAGGGGCAAAGGGCTCCAGGCCTCAGGAAAAGAGCTTGGAGTTCCAGGAAGGAGCTGGATTCAAATCTCCCTCTGTTCATCCCTCACCCCACCCCTCTGAGACTTAGCTTCCTTATCTGGAAAATCCGAGTCATGATACAGCTTTGGTTCAAATAAGGAACATTGATGTGGCCCTAAAGTGTGCAAGGGCCAAAAGGGAAGCCAGACCCCTGCCCTCTGGGGTCTGGGGCTTCAGTAGGAGGAGGAGGCTATCCGAGCTGGGATGGGAAGGATCTCTGAGAAGCAGGTGACAAGGAGGGTACTCCTGGCAGGGAGACAGCTTGGAGGGTACACATGGCTGGAGGTGGCACACACTGAGAGTCTGGGGAGTAACAGGGAGTGAGGTGGAAAGTTGCGGGGGGAAGCAGGCGAGGGGGCTGGAGGGGATGCCCTTTCTCTGCATGACCCTGGGCTCTGAGGGTGGATAAGCCCTCCTGCGGCCTCTCTGACCGTCCCTGGCCCCTACCTACCCCCACTGGAGCTCAGCCCTTTGGGAGCAGAAGGGGGTCTGCGGGGTCCAGAACTGCCCTGTCACCATCTCCCCCGTGGCTCTGTGGAAGCCTGGCCTTGGAGGCCTGGTCTGTCCCCTGCCAGCTGCTACAATGACCTGGGGTGGTCACTAAGGGTCTCTGGGCTCCCTCGTGGGGGGAGCAAGGTGCTGAGGTGAGATGGTGAGCAAGGGAAGCCCGTTGGGAGCCAGAACGCTGGGGTTCCAGGTGACTCGTCCTGTTTCTTCTAGTGTTTAAGATGAACTGGGGGCAGGAGTCTAGGATGAGCTGTTATGCATTCTGTTAGAAGGAACCTCAGTGACCAGCTGGTCCCCGCCAAGGTGCTGCCTAGACCATGCCTCCTCTCTTCTCCCTTGGGCTAGGAAGGGCCACAGGGCTAAGGAGCCCTCCCTGTTAAGGCTGGTTGGACAGTTTGGGCAGAGTTAAGGGACCTGCCCAACGTCACAGGGCAAAACTCAAACTCAGGCCTTCCTGATTCCTGGTGGACCACTCTGAGAACTGAGTCTTTGGGTCACAAAAGTCCTCGGTGGCAGCTAGAACTGGACAGGATACAAGCCATGGGGTCTGAGGTGGGCAGAGAGGAAGCTCCATCTCTCACCTCCAAACCTTTGTCTGGTGTGTTCCCCCTCCTCCCTTCCCTTCTTTCAAGATTCAGCTCAAACCCCGGGCCAGATCTCTATCCAGATGACTCCCAAATGTGCATACAGGAGGCAGGAAGATTGAGTGTAAATCCAGAGGCAGATCCATCCTAGCTGAGTGACTCTGGGCAAGTCACTGAACTGCCATGTGTCTTGGTTTCCTCCTCTGGAGAACGGCAGAAACCACTGCACAGCCGGAGGGATCCAGAGCGCAGTGCAAAGACAAAGGGGAGGAAAATGACAGAGCCAAAGTGGGGGTCCCTCAAAGGGAAGAGAGCCGGAGGGCACCAGGCTACGACGGAGGAGGGGCTGACTCCTCTGTGTGGGGAGGGGGGCGGTCCACACCCTCTGCCTTGCTTCCCCAGCCTGGCCTGCAGCCTGCCGTGTCTCACCTCCGAGCTTTGGCCCCGACCATCCTTCCTGCCAGGAGGGCCGTCCCCTGCAGTCCCAACCCAAGCTCTGCCCGGGACGCTCGCACATCATCCCCCTCCTCGCCTGCGCCTACCCTTCCATAGAGTAGAAGCCGCTCGAGAGCGGTGTGTCAGGGGGACGGCGCGCGGGTGTCTGCAGGGACACGCGGGCCGAGGCTGCCGAGAGGAGCCGAAACTTTCCGGTGCGTAAGCCTTGGCGAGAGCACCGGTAGGGTGAGTGGCCCAGTGTCATTTCCTTAACTTCCGGTCGACATTCCGGTCGCGCCTGCGCGGGAGGGGAGGGAGGGAATGCGGGAAGCATCGTTCCGCGCCTGCGCGTGGGCGGGAGTACCGAATAAATTAGCGGGTATCTGCGCCGGTGACGTTTCCCCGGCCGGGCGATGCGAGTGCGTGCGCGCGCATCTCTTCTCCTTCCTTCTCCCTTCCCTATCTTGCGCGCCCCTCTCGGCTCCGGCTCCGAGTCCGCGCCTGCGCGTCACGGTGCCCGCGAGCCCGCCTTCCCGACCTAACGGTCTTTCTCGGGAGAGAGCGTCGCGCCTGCGCGTGGTGGTCCCGGGCGCGCGCCCCGCCCCTGGAGGAGGAGTGCGCCTGCGCGGGGCCCTGAGCGGCGTGGTCGCCGCCGTCCCCGCTCCTCCCCCTCCCCCAGCTGGAGGCGGCGGATGCGGGTCCCGGATCCCCTACTCCAGGAAGAGGGGGAGCTGTCGCCGCCTCAGCTCCTGGTGCTGAGGGGGCTGGGCCCTGCCCCGGGGCCCCGCGACTGCCCAGCCCCCGGTAAGTGGGGACGGCGCCCCGCTGCCCGGGCAGCGCCTCTCCTTCCCCGAGCCCCCGGAAGTGCTGTGGTTGCCCCCGTTTTATGGAGGGGGAAACTGAGGCAGGCCGCCGCAGTGGGTGGTGTCCTGGGCTGCCCTCCCCTCCCCGGGCTCCGGGGTCCCACCGGACGCACCCAGGGAGCCTCAGTTTACCCGGGTGGAGTCCCTCACCAGGTGGGCACGTGCCCAGGGACCAAGGTGGGGCAGAAGGGGACGCCCCCCACGGCGCGTCCGGGTGCAGGGGGTGCGGGGGAGGGCAGGAGCCCCTCCCCCCGGGCCCCTCGGCGGCCATCCTGCACCCAGCCTTGGCGCCCCTCGGCCTCCCTTCATTCGGGGTCCTCTGGACAGTGGGCACCTTCGGGGTCGCTGGGAGGTGACGGGGTCAGCGTGAGCCCTCGGTCCGTGCGCTGCTGGGGCCTCTGGCCCTGAGGACAG
>CM053770.1:247711583-247766906 GCA_028658325.1 Potorous gilbertii | reverse complement strand
CCGCTGGCCCTGAGGACAGGTCCTGCCACCCCCGGGCCCGCTGGCCCTGAGGACAGGTCCTGCCACCCCCGGGCCCGCTGGCCCTGAGGACAGGTCCTGCCACCCCCGGGCCCGCTGGCCCTGGTGGACAGAGTGAGGCTGGGGACCAACTGGCCAGCAGCCTGGGCAGCAGGGCTTTCCTTTCTCTCACCTTCTTTCCTTTCTCCCTGCCTTCCTCTTCTGTCTCCACACAGGGCATGCACTCTTTGTTTCTTCTCTTAAAGACTTACCCCCAGTCACTCTACGTTTGGGCCTTGATTGACTCTGAGTGAATGTAAGCCCCGATTGTTTCTGTTTTGGCCGGAAACCCTGAGGGTTTTCCCCTCCCGGATATATATATTTTTTTTTAAAGAGGCCTTTGTGGGCCTTAAACACCGAATGGGTGCTGCCTCCGTGAGAGCTGTAAAAGACCTTAGCTTGAAAAGGCCCAGGCCTCCCACTGCCTCCAGCGCCATCTCCAGTCATCCTGATCTTTATCTCACCACCAACCCTGAGGTGAAAGTGAGACTGGTAACTACACCACCCTGCCTCACTTAAATCCAGTTCACCTGCAGGTCACGGCCCCACCTTACCTTGTTTCAAGAAGCAAGGACAAACAGCATGCAGCAACAACAGCACCTGTGTGCTGGAGCCATCCTGCCCTCAGCTGACATTTCAACCAGAGAAGACACCACACGGAAGGAATCTGGAAAGGGGGCAGGGCCTGGGAGAGAAGATCCAGAAGAGCCTAAGCCTGGAGAGGGATGAAGACATGGTTGGCCAACCTGAGGGAGAGGCCTAGGAAATACTTCAGTGTGAAAAGCTGTCAGTTAGCTGAGAAGCTTCTGGGGCACAGTAGAGAAGATCTTCCAGGTGTAGTCTAGAGATGGGTGGGACAAGCGTCTATCTATTCCCTTGTTTGGATCAGAGGATCCCTTGACAACAGCTCTAATCTACCAAAACCTTATGTGCAGGGGGAGATCCCTTGTTGGAAGAGAGTCTCTAAAAGCTGTATTGGACTCTATGAGGCAAATGCTTTTTTTATAATCTAATAATCAGGACATTCTCACATCTCTGGCAACTTGAGGACTAGAAGATAGTGTATAGTTTGGTGTAGAAACATGGTGGTGAAAGTCAGCCCCTCCAGCCTCGTCACTTGGGTCCCCAGGAAGCAGGTTTGCAATTCTTTGGGTCCTAGGAAACTTTGCCAAATTCAGGAATACTCGAGAGAGAAAATCACATGGTGTGCCTTCTTTGGGTAGCCCAGTGGCTTCCCCCAAGTCAAATGTTAGCTGTGTCAGTACTGTTCCTAGGGCTATATCCCAAAGAGATCGTGAAAAGGAGAGAGAACCCACATGTAAAAAAAAATATAGCAGCTCTTTTTGTGGTGGCTAAGAATTGGAAATTGAGGGGATGCCCATACATTGGGGAATGGCTAAATAAGCTGTGGTAGATGAATGGAATGGAATACTATAGTACTGTAAGAAATGATGAGCAGAATTTTCTCAGAAAACCTGGAAAGACATGTGAACTGATGCTGAGTGAAGTGAGCAGAACCAGGAGGACATTGTACACAGTAACAGCTACAATGTGTGAAGATCAGCCAGGATAGACTTAGCTCTTCTCCAAGACATTTCCAAAAGACTCATGATGAAAAATTCTGTCCACACCCAGAGAAAGAACTCTGTACACTAATGTAGATCAAAGCTGACTCATCTTCTCTTTTTGTTTTTTCTTTCTCAAAATTTTTCCTTTTTTGTTCTGATTCTTCTTTCAGAACATAACTAATATGGAAATATGTTTTAACATAATTGTACATATATAACCTACATCAGATTGCATGCCCTCTTGAGGAGGGAAGAGAGGAGGGAGGGAGGAAAAACTGAGAACTCAAAATGTTTGAAAAGTGAATGTTGAAAACTATCTTTATGTGTAATTGGAAAAAATGGAATATATTAAATGGGGAAATGCACGCTGTGGGATGGAGTGGGACTTTTTCATCTTTTCCCTATTTCTAGCCCCCTACACGATGCCTGGCCTTGTCAGATGAAGCCAAATTTATAGCTCTGCACTTCTGTCCCCTTGGAATACGGAAATGAGACAATTTTGGGGGGCTGGGAGGGCGGGTGTTGCTAGGGACTGGTAACTGTCAGGTGACATTTGTGTGACCTTAGAGTGCAGAGAAACCTTTAGAGGTTCTCTAAAACCAAAGCAGAAACTCCTTCTTGCATCATTCCCTGGCAGGCCGTCTTCTTCTTGCCTTCTCTCCTGAGAGAGTGCTAGGTATTGTTGGGCCATTGTGATGGTTGGCAAATTCCTGTGACTGCCCTGGCCCAGGAATCTGCCACTGTTACTTGTACCTCTGGGGCCAAGCAGAGCAAGCCCTTGGGGTGATTGAAAGCAGCAGGGAGCTCCCCTTCCTCTTTTCCAGTCCTTTGCGCTTGGCTGTAAATCATATGTTCCCATTCAGTGTGACTGGAGCTGCTGATACCAGCCTCTCTAGGCTCTGAGCGTAGCAGCAGGCCCCCTAGATGAGTGGGAGCCAGGAGTGGGGAAGCCACCTAATGGTGGCATGCATGCATGCGTGTGTGTGTGTGTGTGTGTGTGTGTGAGAGAGAGACAGAGAGAGAGAGACATGTAGTTTGAGGGCCTACATTTAATGGAACCTTCATTGTAACTTTTAACCGCTGAGTCATTTGTGGACCCCTCCTGAGTGAGGACTCTGAAATAAGCTGAGTTTCTGATGGGTTTCTCTTTTTCACAGGATTTACAGATGGATTCAGCAGAAAAGACAACAAATAGAAGTGAACAGAAATCCAGGTAAGAGATGAGGATCTTGTACCTGTGGTACCAACCTCCAGTTACTGTTGATTTTGGAAAATCCTGAGTTGAAGGAAGAAACCTTCCTCTCGAATCACTGCCAGAGAGTCTGCTCAGTGAGCCAGCTGGCCTTTCCAAGAATTCCAGAGAGAAGGCCTTATATGTGAATCAGAATGAACAGGGTGGAGAGAGATACAAGGCAAGAAGATGAACTGGGAGGGGCACAAAGTTGACCTGGATTTTTGACAGAACCTGAATGAGGCACTCCTTTGGTTGGTGGGATCTGTTTTGATCAGGCATCTCATGCTCAGTGATGCTACCCATTCTTTCACCCAAGTCTCGGTTGGCTCTGTGAGCTGTCAGGGAGGTGGGCTGATGAGAAAGCTGTGGTCCCTGCCTGACCTGGACCTTCCAGTCTAGACTGGAGCCCCCGGTGAGGAAGGATGATGAGGCTGTCAGTTATCAGCAATGGCTGCCGCCTTCTTTCCCTGCAGGAAATTTTTAAAAAGTCTGATACGGAAGCAACCCCATGACCTCTTGCTGGTCATTGGGACAGGCGTCAGTGCCGCTGTGGCCCCTGGTATTCGTGCCCTCTGCTCCTGGAGGAGCTGTATTGAAGCCGTCCTGGAAGCAGCTGAGCAGCTGGAGGTCCTGCATCCGGGAGACGTGGCGGAATTTCGCAAGAAAGTGATGAAAGATCGAGACCTGCTCGTGGTTGCTCATGACTTGATCCGGAAGATGTCACCGGTAAGGTTCTAGCCCAGACAGGGCCTGTGGCTCACAGCCCACAAGTGGCTGGGTCCTGGATCAGGACTCGGGTCTGGCCTGGGACCAGAGATTCAGTGGTTTTTAGAGAACTCTCAGCTGAAGAAAGTCACTTTACTGATGCAGGTCAGCAGAGTGGTCTTAGCTTCTTGAAGCATCAAGAAGGTCAAAGACTTGGCCAGGGTCAGAGAGGGGTGTGAGCCCTGGTCTCCTTCACTCTCTGACCTCCTCCACAGAGGCTGCCTTTCATCAGTCCAAACCAAAGACCCTCTTATGGGGGGCATCGGCCACTGCTCTTCAAAGATGAGCTGGATATCTCGCTCTGCTACTTGGGCCTGTGGGCAGGTCACGCTGTGCCTCACGCAGCCTCAGCTGTGCATTGAGCCTAACAGGAGCTTCCCCACCTCCCTAACCCAAAATGCCAGCCTGCTGCTTCTGGCCTGGCGCAGGCTTCACAGAGACTTTATTAATAGAGTGTAAACTGAAAAGATTTATGCCAGAGAATTGGGGATTTGGAGTCACATCCTTAGGTTGGATCCTAGCTGGGTGAGCCAGGATAGATCCCTAGGTCTTTACTGGCTTCTGAGGGCCTAACCGGCCCTGCAGAGGGTAGGCTTTTGGATACACCCAGTCACAAAGCACCATGGTTTTGCCTTCACAGCGCACAGGGGATACCAAGCCCAACTTCTTCCAGGACTGTTTAATGGAAGTCTTTGACAATTTGGAGCAGCACATCCAGAACCCCACAGTGCTTCAGTCCATCCTCACCCTGATGGAGCGGGGCACCATGGTCCTTACCACCAACTATGATAACCTGCTGGAGATCTTTGGCCAACAGCAGAATAAGCCAATGGAATCCTTAGATCTGAAAGATAAAACCAAGGTAGGGAAGAGTGAGTTTCCTTGGGGCATGTGTGCAGGCTGCTGGGGCAGAGGAGGGCTCAGCTTTGCTTTCCTTTCACTTCTGCACCCTTTTACAGAGAAGGAAACAGAGGCCCAGAGAGGGGAAGCAGCTGGCATGACTTCCCAGAGCTGGTTAGACGCGGAGCCAGGTGGCCTGACTTGAATGGGCTGTTGGTCCCCCTGCTGTTACTGGTGCGTTGTAGTTGAGCACAGTCTGGAGCCAGAAGTAGCCAGGCCCCTCTGCCCCAGTCAGTGACGTGCTTCCCAAGAGCCTTCCTTTCCATTTCCTTGGGCCAGCCTTGTACTTGCCTGTCATTACAGAACAACAGTTTAGCAGAGAATCTAATCTGATGGCAAAGTATGTACGGGATGGGGGCACCTGTGGCCTTGAGGGCACGTGGGGTCCTCTGAGTGCTCAAGGGCAGCCCTTTGACTGAGTCCGTACTTCATTGAACAAACCCCTTTAATAGAAAGATATTTTGTAAACCTTGGACTCAGAAGCCCGTACTCAAGGACCCAGAGGGCCACACATGGCCTTGAGACCCAGGTTCCCCACCCTGGTGTATGCTGTGATATGGAATGTGCAGAGAAACAACTGGGAAAATAGATTGGACCCAAAAGGTGGTTTGTGATGCCTTCTCCCAGGGAATGAAGATGCTTGTAGTCATGACAACTCAGCAAGCTTTTAGCCCATGCTAGGCTCTGAGCTTGTGGAGAAAGGCCAAAACAGGGGCCTTGTCCCAGAAGCTTCCAGTCTAATGGGAGGGATGGCACCCATAACTCTGCACTGACAGAGTGAGTCAGGGATGAGCCCATCCAGGCACCCATGGTCTCCTTCTATCTTGGGATCCTGGCCAGAGCTGGGCACGTCTGTGGCGCTTGACCACTCACTTGCCACCCCATCAGCTTGATGTTTGTAGGTCAATCTCTGCTGCTTTGTCACGTTGCTAGTTAGCATTGCAGGCTCTCCCAGGGAGGAGAGCTTCCTTTGAATCAAGAGAGGAAACTGAGGCCCAGAATGGTTAGGTGACTTTCTCCAGATCTTGTGACTGGTGAGAGAGCTGAGACCTGAGTTGCACTGAGGGCTTGCTGGTGTCACTGAAATCCCTCATGCTCCCCCTGATTCCATGAGCTGGTCCCCAAAGGGAGGGCAGAGCACTGTGGAACAACTCAGAGCCCTGACCCCAGGAGGCGTGCCAGGAAGTCTTATGGGGAAATGCTGTGGAGAGGATGCTGGTTCATGCCCAGTCTCGAGCCTGTGATTCTGGGGTACCCTGGCACCTTGACAACATTTTGCAGAGGAACATCCCTAAGTCAGCTGTCAGTGGGCCTCCTTTCTAGTAGAGGTTGGGATGGAAGCTTAGTCTGGGTTCTGGTGAGATCCCTGGGGAGTTTCTGTTTTGAGCTAGGGCAAAGATTCAACCTGGCCTTGTTTTGGCAGGTTCTCCAGTGGGCCAGAGGGCACATGAAGTATGGTGTTCTTCATATTCATGGCCTATACACAGATCCCTGCGGGATGGTTTTGGATCCTTCAGGATATAAAGATGTGACCCAGGACCCAGAAGTAATGGTATGTCCGTAGGGTTTGCCCAGGAGTCAGAGGTTCTGGCTTCTCATTCTAGTTCTTCTAGAGGATACCATATGTGATATTAGAACAGTCCTGCTTGTCTGGGCCTCAGTTTCCCTTCCTGTAAAATGAAAGGGAGCTAAGGGCTCTCTACCCACTGTCAAGCCTTTAGCTTTGCAATTCCCAGAAGGGGTGAAAACCTCCAAGTCCCTTCAAAGGCTGGGCCAGCTCAGTGTGCTGAGAACTGCTCCCCACCCTTTCTGGAGGCCCCTGGACCCTGGACTCCTTAGCCCTCACCAACCTGGAGCTCAGGACCAGCATGGATATGGGTGTGCCCACAGAAAAAGGTGTGGGCATCACAGCTGGACACTGGGGACATGGAAAGAGAAAGCAGCCCATGGGCAACATTGGTCAACTGGCTACTCAGAGGAAACCTGGTCCCGTGCAGTAGCAGAGGGGTCTGCCGTGCCAGGCATTGCCCGGCAGGGCTCAGGTGCTGCCCCAGTTGGTTTTCCTTTGAAACCTCAGCCTCCTGCTCTTGGGATTTCTGCCCCCTCCATCACCACTGACCTTTGATACTTGAGGTTTCTGGGTCGACAGGGGAGCCTGCTGCCCTGGTTATCCTGCCCCAGTGTTCACACCTTTGTACTGTTCCACATTTCTGCTCTTTTTCTCCCCATCTTCCCTGACATGAGCCTTTACTAAGCACATTTATGTTTCTTTGCTCAGTGTGTTTTTTCTAAATTTAAATTTGAAAATTTTTAAGCTTCATAAGCATCCCCCCAATATGATTAGCTGGCTTGTAGCTTTCACCGGCCGTGTGCCCAGGGACTGTGGTGTTCTTGTGCTTGGTAGGGCCTTGGCCGGCTCTGAGCCACTTCTTGATCCGGAAAACGAGGCTTTTCTGTGGGGTTATGTGACTGCCCCCTGCTTCTCAGTGAGTCGTCCTCCTCTGAATCCCTTAAGATTCTGAAAAACAGGTCCCATGAAACCTCTGCCAAGAGTACTTTAAAGACCCCAAGAGCACATGCCACATAGGGCTTAGAGGTCTGTTTGGGATGAGTGTGGTGAAGCCAGTTACCTTTGGATGACTCAACCCAGACCCTGAACAGTGAAAGCTAGATTTTATAGAGTAAGCAGGCCTTTCTAAAATACCTACTGTGTACTAGGAGCTGTGCTACCCAAATGGAAAAAGCCCAAGAGATCTTCAGGTCGCCTTCCACTGGGGGAGTGTTCAGTAGAGAGTGATCTAAAATGAAAATTCTCTAGTTGCAGAGTTTAAGTGATTGGCAGTGGGTACACTTAGGTGGCAGCATATGGGCCTTGGTGCTACTTTAACAGGAGGTGGATCCAGTCCCCAGGGTTGGGGGCTGTGTAACTGGCCAGGCCCTGTCTGCCTTATTCATTTCTTCCCTCATTAAACATTCACTGAGTACCTCCTGTGTGCCTGGTACTGTGCTTATCACTGGGGATACACAGAGGGCCAAATGAGAGTCCCCCACCTTCAAGGACACAGTAGGGGAGACACAGGTAGGAAGCTAAATGCTGATGGACAAGAGGTAATAAAGAGGGATTGGGGAGGGCTTCCTGTAGCAGGTGGGACTTGAGCTGGGACTAGAAGGAGGTCAGGGGTCGGAACAGAAGAAAGAGCCTGCCGGGCCAGGGGAATCAAAAGCTGGAGGGGCTACTTTGTGGTGGCCACTTTGGCAGCTTGTGTCCTCCTAGGAAGTGCTGCAGAACCTTTACCGGACCAAGTCCTTTCTGTTCGTGGGCTGCGGTGAGACGCTGCGGGACCAGATCTTCCAGGCACTGTTCCTGTACTCTGTGCAGGACAGGGTGGATCTGGAGCATTTCATGGTGGTGCTGAAAGAGAACGAAGACCATTTCTTCAAGCACCAGGCCGACATGCTCTTGCATGGCATTAAGGTCGTCTCCTACGGGGACTGCTTTGACTACTTTCCGGAGTATGTGCAAGACCTTGCCGCCCAGATCTGCAAACAACGAAGTCCAGGTGTGTGTGCAATGGAGCTCGAGGGGATGGTCCTGAAGACCTGGGGCGGCCATGGGCCAGGCCTGCGGGGATTTCGGTGGTGAAGCCAGTGAGGCGCAGGACCACTTACAGCCCAATATGGCACGCTTAGATCTGTACAAGGCCATCTTTGGAGAGTGGCCAGGGAAAGATGCCTGACCAAGGCAGAGGGGAATGGAAGGGGTGGGGTGACTGGTGTCCTGGTGCTCATTGCACATATCTATAAGTTATGCTCCCTTTAGCCTGAGCTTGTCCTGCCACCTTTCAGTTTGAAGGGTGATTGGTTGGGGGCAGCGGGAGGCAAGGTACAGAGCTTAGACAATTGAGGTCGCAAGATGAACCACATAATGCCCTACCCCCTCCCTCCAGAAGAAGTGGAGCAAATCAGAACCGCAAGAGAAATGGACTTAAGAATCCTCTAGTGCGTGCCAGGCCTTGGCCTACCTTGCTGGGTATGAAGGCTAATCCCTTCATAAAAGGATTTATTCTGTAAAACTTGAACTCTATCAAAAGGCTGCACCTGAGGACCTAGGAAGCCAGGGTGGCCTTAAGGCTGGGGTGGTGCTAGGCACACAGTTACATCCTAAACTTAGATGTCTGCCCCTTGGAGCTCAGGCCCTGAAGACAGCAGGTGTTTAATCAATGTCTGCTGATGGTTTGCCTCAGGCTTGTGGGCTGGGGCAGTTGGGGGACCCAGGCTTCCTGCAGCTCACGGGTGTTTCTTGTCACTCGCTCTTAGATGCTGACCGAGTGGATAGCACCACACTCTTAGGTAAGGACCATCCCTCTGGCCCTGGACAGGGTCACATTTGACCTCAGGGTGGTGGGGGAGGACCCTTAGATTGAGGGGCCTGGCCCTCGGCCTCGGGCTCCCCCACCCTCTGGGAGCTGGCCAGAGCAATGTTTGAAGGGTCTGGGCCATGCGAACTCTCCTCATGGGATAGGGGTCTGTGTCTGCACCTCCAGGCAACACCTGCCAGGACTGCGCCAAGAGGAAGCTGGGGGAGGACAGTGTCCATGTTACCAAAAGAATCCGACAGTCAGATCCAGGTCTGTGTTTTTGGGAAGGGAGATTTTGGGTAGGGGTGTGTGGCCAACCTGGCCCCCGAGTCCAGTGTTCACTGTGTGTCTTTGACAGATGACTGTGGAGGGTCTTGAGATCCCAGAGACCCCCGACACCTACGCCTGGAAAACCAGCCTCCAAGCCACCAGTGCCAGCCCAGGATCCCTACTTAGATGCTGACACCTGAGGGAAGTCCCCCAGAGGGGCGTGGCCCGGGGCGGGGTGGGGCCTCTGTGCACACAACTACTAGGGAAGGGATTGACATTTTTACATTTCAGTATACTTGGAAAGGACCTGAGACAACTGCCTCAGGGATAAAGTCCAGTGCTGGCCTCCCTATTTGTGAAGACCCTTTTTAAAGAGGGGTGGGGAGATGGAAGAACTGCCTTGTGACCCCACCCCCCCCCCAAGGCACCATGCAAAGAGGAAACTAGGGATCCCTTGGGTGGCTCCTGAGGCACAGACGCTGTAGAAAGCAATTTATTTTGTAAACTAATAAGATAAGGGCTTGGGTCGGCCCACGGTGAGGCAGGGAGGAGGGGGCTTCCTTGGCAACAGCAGTGCTGCCTTGTGCCCCCCTAAGGAGCCCCAGGGGGATCCTCAGGATGTCACACTCCTTTGTACCCCAAGACTTGACCCAGATGTCAGGAGGATTGGCTGGAGGAAGGACCCTTGGGGCTTGGGTGAAGTGGTGTAGGCAGAACTTTGCCAAGGGCCTGTGCTACTCTTAACTGGGCAGGCCTTGACTGGTGTCCAGAGGTGCCCTGCCCTTGGCTAGGTGGGGCATCTGGCCTGGTGTAGGCTGGGGGCCATCCACACTAGCCTCTGCTTGTCACACTACCCACTGGTAGCAAGGCTGCCTCCCCTCGCTGGGAGATGTGAGGGACCAAGCAAGGCCTGGCCAAGGAGACCCAGGCTGAAGAGACCCAAGAGAAGCCAGACATGAAATCCAAGTCATTTCTTTGGAGGCATGGGCCTCTCTCATGTCTCTGGTCAGTAAAATAAAACCTGAATGAGCTTGATATGTGGGTAGTGAGTGCTTCTTCTTGCACTGGGGCCCGTCCTAGTGCTGGCTACTTCGGGGTGTGAGGCTGGGGTCGGGGAAGGTGGGGAGATGAGCCTCTCCCCTCCCACCACTCCCAGGCTCATGCGAACCTTTGACCACATCCCAGATAGCACCTGTGCAAACACCCTTCCAGTGGAGGACCTCTCAGTGTCTTCATGATGGGAGACAAATTCTTAAGACAAATCCCAGATTCCTAATTTTAAGGGTAATGAAGTATTGACAAGGCTCCATGGGACTTAATTGCCAAATTAGCTCAGAGTATGTTGGGCTAAATATAGGCTGTCATCCCTGAGGAGCCATGAGGGTACTAGTTGTTTTTGCTCTAAGGTGACGTAGAACATTAGGTCTGTAGTCAGGAAGACCCGAGTTCAAATTTGGCCCCAGACGCTTAGCTGGGTGACCCTGGCCAAGTCCTTATCAGTAAAATGAGCTGGGGAAGGAAATGGCAAACAAGGGGTCAGGGAGCATGGGATCAGACAAGTGACTGAACTACGGCACCAGAAGGCCTTGGGAGGGAGAGTGAGGGGAGACTGGTCCCAGAGCATCATCACTCAGTTGGGAGAGCTCATACAGAGGCTTCAGTCTGCTGAAGACACTGTGTCACAACAGAATCACTATGATGGTCCTGGTGCTTGTTGTGGGGCTAGGAAGGGTTCAGGCTCTGCTAAGCACTCTTACTGCCCACTCAGCCCTGAAAGGTGGGTGGACTCATGGCCATGCAGGCCCCAGGACCACCCCTCTAATCCACACCATGCTAGTAGGGCTGGCAAGCTCTTGGAGCTCCACTTTGCACAGGTGAGGGTGATTTGTGATCCTCACCATTCCAAATTTTCAGGTGATGACTGCTCATGCTTCTCAAATCATTTTAAACGTATTTACTTAAGTCTTTTAACCATTCTATAACTGAGAGCTTTTCTAGCAGTGTTTGTAACAGAATGGCCTGACCCATTTCTTCTAGGCCCTTTACATCCATTGGACCCTGTTGTCCTCCCAACAACCCCGGGAGCCCATTACACTCAAGTGAAACTCAAGCAGCCACAGCCCCTAGAAGAAAAGCATTCCCAAATGCCAGATGAGCTCGAGGGTCCCCCCCACAACCCCCTCGTGCTGAGGGTAATGCAACAAAGGGAAACAGCAAGTTTCTGGGCAAGATACCAGTTTAACAAGTGTTGCGCATCACTATTAAGATGGGTCAGCGATCTCTTGGTTGGGACTGCAACGACCCAAGGGGAGGGCATAGTAGAGAAGTCTTAGATAGGAATAAAGGGTGGCTGATCAGGCTCTCTGCCTCCTTGGCTAGAGCAGACCCTTCCCCTTGGTGGAAGAGAGGGAAGGACCGGGGATGGATAGCCTTGCCCTGGGCAGGGAACCAGCCCCAGCTGCTTGTCTGCTTATAGGTAAATGGGAGGGGAGGCTTTAGATTATAGAATGTGGTGTTAACTTTCTTCTCTGCCATCCTGGCTGGCTGGCAGGCACAAGTCTCTGAAACCCTGCGTTCCAATGTCAATAAGAGTAGCACTGATAGAATCATTTAAGGTGCACCCAGCCCTTGAAGGTGCTTGTTACACCATTTTACAGATGGGTCACTTGCACAGGGGCACACAGCTGGTATCTGGAGCAGGATTAGAACCTTGGTCTTCCTGAGTGCCAATGCTGTCCTCACCTTGCTGCCTGCCTTCAGTGGGACCTGCTTGGCTTCCAGTGGGTTCAGAAGTGCCTGGGGGCACCTGCTAAAGCCCTCCCTGTTCTGGAAACATTTTTGCAGCTGAAGCTTGGGAGGGGAGAGGGCTGGAGAGCCCCCAAGTTCTCAGGCTTAGCTGGAAGTCTCAAGAGGAACCCTGATGAGGTTCCTGGTCTTGGGGACACCATCGGCTGGGATACCAGGGCTGAGAAGCAAGAAAATGGAAGCACAGGCAGGAAGTGTAGATGGCTTTTCTAGGGTCAGTCAGAGGGCAAGGACGGGAGCTATACCCGATTCCCAGCAGCTGATCCTTTATCTTCTGTGTTTTGGAAGTGCCCCACTTTGGGTGGGGGTCAGAAAGGCCAGCCCCACCCTTGTAGGACAAATGCCTCCCTGGTCCTCTGGCCCTCTGCGTGTGCACACACTTCATTTACTGTCTTTGCATTTTATAAAATGAGCTACAGTAGAACCAAGTCTGCACGAACAAAGTTTATTTTTTATGAACATGACAAACAAAACGTCAGGCTTGAGGCCTTCTCCCTTCCCCTCTTGGCTGGGGTCCACTGTGCAGGCCTCGGAGCAAGGAGGGGGCCATGGGGACCACACTTGGAATTTCGGTTCCCATTTGCTCTGGGCTCCAGCACCTGGACTCTGCCCTGGGCTGACCTAGGAGCCCACCACCCTTGCCTCACTCTGGGGAGCCTCTAGGTGAGCCTTGAACGACTTTCTCGGCGCCTGCCTCGGTGCTCTCGGTTGTCATTGTCCGGGTACAAAGACAAGTCGAGGGTCAGGACTCGGCTGAACATACAGTCCCCTTGCTGAAAGGGAAGTGGAGATGGCACCCTTTCAGAAAGGGGGTAGGGGGGGTGAGGTCAGAGCAAGGTCACCAAAGGGATTTCTTCAAAACCTCCCACCACCCGCAGCCATAGCAGGTAAGAGGCCCTCAACTGGCTCTTCAGCAGAAGGCGCTGAGGCCCCAGGCCCAACACCAGATCTGTGCAATCCATGGCCAATGTTAACTGGGTATTTAATGGGGAAGAAAGAGAGGCATGACTGAGCCAATGTCCAAGCCCTGGGTTGGGGGGTGGGGGTGGGGGCGAGGATATGTGGGGCCAACACCCTCCAGGGCAGCAAGGAAGAACAGGGGCTGTCAGGGCCCCAGCATAGTGACCTGGTGCATGCATCTGAGAAAGAGACAGGCAGAGAGACAGATGGGAGGGGCCATCTGAATGGACACTTCTGTGGGCATTACCTCAGGGTAGATGCCCACAAGCGCATCCGCTTTGGAGTAGAATTCCTCTTTGAGGGAAATGACAATCATCTGGACTTGCTCACGGGTCTGCTCCTTAATGTAGCTCGACACCTGCCCCCCCCAAAGTGGTCACAGGTTTAGCCTATCCCTCCAGCCCTGGTGTGCCCTGGGAGGGAGGGAAGGTCTGCAGAGACTTTTCCCTTCCTGCTCCCCCTCTCTCTGCCGGTCAGGCCCTGACCAACCTCCAGATTCCTTCACAGTGCTCGTCAGTGAGCTCCAATGGGCCCAGCCTGGGCTTTGGTCTGGGCCTGCCCTGTCTGCTTCCAGCTCGAGTCATCCCCACCACTTGACAGATGGCTTGGAAGGTGAGGCTGGGGGCCATCAGGGTCAGCCTAGATGGGGCTGAAGCTACCACTGGGCATCCCTGGGAGCTCTGCCTATGGGGGGGGGAACCCCAGCCTTCCTTAGGGGACATGAAGATCTGGGAGGGTAGGTGTGGACTGATCCCTAACAAGTGGAACAGGCTGTGCTGGCTGGTAGCAGCCCCTTCCCTCTGGGTGTGTGTGAGATCCCCAATGTGATGGAGATGAGTGGGCTTCAGCGAGGAGTGCATTGGCTCCAGTTCAGTCATGGGGTTGAGGCCCCAGAAGTGCCCCATTTGGTCAAGTGAACCAACTGACCTTTCTTCCTCTCTGAGCCCAGGCGGGGCCCCCTGGGACTCACCTTGCCAATGTTTGTGTTGTCCAAGGCCGCATCCACTTCATCAAGGACAAAGAACGGCGCCGGGCGGAAGCTGAAAGAGGTGGCGGGTAGCATGAGCAGCAGGCTTGTAGAGTACCCTTGGGTCAGGGGCCGGAGCTGGGCTGAGGAAGCAAACCTCACCCCCAGGGGACTGGGCACCCAGTGTGGCCACAGTCCCCAAGGAAGGGTGTGGTCCTGACACATAGCAGTCCTTACCTTGAAGGCTAAATCTAGCAAGGCCTACTGTGTGCAAGACTTCATATTAGAGCAAGTCTCAGACTCAGCTCTGCCCCCCACTCACCCAAGGTCTCCTCTCCCAGGGAGCCTTCCCTCCTGGACCATGAACCTCCTCTCAAAGGACAAACTCCCTTAGCCTCAGGGGCTGGGGCCCAGCATCCGCCTCCTTTGGCCCAGGCCCTTTCCATAGGTACGAGGAACTTTGGTTCTCATGTTTGATTCCTGGTTCAGAGACATTGAACACCATCCCCAAACTGCCTGCTAGCTCTGAGCTCCCTCCTCCCCAAGATCCAAGATGGTTTTCCATCTCTGTGCCCCTCCCTCTTCCCAGTACATGCCTTCTGTTCTACATGGGAGGGGGGCAGAAACTTCACCAGGTGCCTAAACTATCCCCTCAAAGCAGCGACCAGGCCCCAGCTGCTGCCTCTTGGGGTGGGCCCAAGCACCTGCTGCCCCTCCAGCCTTGTTGTCCAGGCTGGGTGGGCTCTGTAAGACTTGCAGAGGGTGGGCCGCAGTCAGGAGCCAGGCCGATTTTGTCTCCATTATGTGGCTGCAGTCCCCCTCTCCCCCTCTATGCTCGAGGGTCCTGTACCCTACAGGTGGGAGGGGCTGGCAGGGGTTTCCTTTTGCTCTGTTGGTCACTGCTGTGTTTGCTGGAGCATTTTATGGGGACTCCTGTGTGATGAGCTCCTGGAAACCAGGGCTGTCTGGGGAATCATTTGCCTGCCCTTTCCTGAGTACCCCCTGAAGCAGGCAGGTGGGCCTGAGTGAACCAAGGCTCCCGGGTGTCTGGCTCTGGGGCCACCCAGCCCCGTGCACAGCCTAAGAGGAGGTAGGCAGCACCCACGGATCCTCCTTGGCAGGTTTTCACTAACTCACAATGGTGGGGAAGGGGCTCCTCTACCAGGACAAGGCCTGTACAGCACCTGGCACACAACAGGCACTTCATAACTATGGACAGAAGGGGGACAAAGCTGATCATAGCCCTTAAAGAAAAGGGGGTGGGTAGGGCCCAGAGGTAGTGTCGTATGGAAAGAGTTGGGAGACCCGCATTTAAAGTCTTTTTCTTCCCCTTTCAAGCTGTACGAGTTCCTTTGGCTCTGAGCCCCAGTTTCCTCATCTGTAAATAGGGCTGTGGATGCTAGGTTTGCCAAGTGCTGCTGATGCAAGCATTTGAGATCCCTGGGTCACAGATTTCAGGGCCTCAAGCATGGCTTGCTTGGTGGAAATGATTTAGTGGTTATGAAAAGGGCTAAGTTGACATTACACTATCTGCCTTTAGCAGCTGCAGCACCAACCTGTGCACGGCGAACAGGAGCGCCAGTGCTGCCACACACTTCTCTCCCCCTGACAGGTTGTCCATGGGCATGAAGCGCTTGCCAGGGGCCACACAGTTGTAGCTGATCCCTTCCAGATATGGCTCCTCTGGGTTCTCAGGGCTCAGAAAGGCCTGTAATGTTTGTGGGGAGGTACACAAGTCAGTCTTCCCATCTCTCTCCCCACTACTCGTGCCACCCCCCCCCACCCCACCCCACGACAACACACTGTTCAGCCAAAGGGCTTTGGCCAGCGCCAGAGCAAGGGCGGAGAGAGCATCTGATTGCGAGGCCTCAGGAATCATGGCTTCTCTGAAACATCTCTATCTCTTATCTATCCACTTCCCAAGTGATAGATAGCACCCCTGTCTTCTCATCCCCTCTGCAGATCTCTCAGGGGCACAGAAAGGGTTACCATTTGGCCAAGAGTGGGTGGCATGCATAGATGCCACATTCTAAAGCCTATGGTGAGGCCAGACCCCAACAGGGATGACTGGAAAGAGGAAGGCAAAAAGAATGAGCTCTTTATCTTGGGGTTAATGGAGCTACAGATAGTTCACGATGCAGGGTTGGACTGGGGTCACTGGCATGGATGTGACACTTGAAACCATGGACAGTGCAGAGAGCCCTGGGGGACCCCCACGTAGAGGGGGAGGAGGTGAATCCAGAGAGAGCCCAGTTGTAGAACGTCAGGGAGGGGAGGGGCCAGGAGGAGTGGGTCAGTCAGTCAAGAAGCACAAATTAAGTGCCTACTATGTACCAGGTACTGTACTAAATGCTGGGAATTGAAAGATGGGCAAAAGCAGCCCCTGTCCTCAAGGGCTCACGCTGAGTCTCACAAAGACGAAAAGCACTCAGTACAAACTAGAGAAGAACACAAAAAATGAAAGAATCTCCTGGGGCAGGTACTAGGCCCATGGGGGACAGAGAGGCCACCCCCAAGAAGTCAGGATGTGGAGGTGATGGAGAAGGAGCTCTCAGGCAGGGCCACTGATGGCACTGGGAGAGGGAGCATCTTGCCATGTCACTAGATCCCAGAGGCCTAAGAGGACTGCAGAGAGAGGTGAGGCCAGAGGATTTCATGTTTGATTCTGGCCATCAACAGGGAATGAAGCGGACATTGAGTGGAGGATGGGCTGGAGTGGGGAGATTTGGAGGCAGGCAGACCCCTCGCCCCAGCTATGGCCATGGTCCAGGCCTCCAATCAGAAGAGACAACAGGGCTGTAGAGGGGAAAGGACCAGACACTGGCATCATGCTGGATGTGGAGGGTGGGAGATACAGAAGCCGCCAGCATGACTCCTCACATCAAGGCTGAGTCTAGGTGACTGGAAGGATGGCGGCCAGGGGAAAGCTCTGTCTGGGATCTGTGGAGGTGATCATGTCTATGAGACATCCAAGCTGAGATGTCTCAAAGACACTTAGAGACAGGAGATGGAGGTTAGCAGAGAGGGAAGGGTGGCACTGATTGCCCTGAGAGTCCTCAGCACAGACAGCAGTAACCATGGCATCCATGAAAGTGGATGCATCACTGAGTGAAGGGCACAGAGGGAGAAGAGAAGGGGCCTGGGCCAGGCAGAGCTCTGGTGAGCAGTTCCAGTCTGGATAAAGACCCTGCAAAGGAGGATGAGGAGGTCACCAATGTTGTTCCACACTGCCGAGGTCCAGAAGAGTGACTCTGACTTGGTATTTTGAAGATAGCAGACAGTGCCTATGGGTGCAGGCTCACTTGTCCATTCTAGAAGCATGGCTGTGAAAGGGCTGAGCAATGCAGGGTTGGAGTGTAAGGCGAGGAAAGGAGCAAGAGAAAGGTTAAGGCTGGGGGAGATCTGGAAGGGGCCAGAGGATGAGAATGCATCTGAAGAGAGGGGCTGAGAGAGGTGAGGAAGGGGCTTCAGCAACATGTGAACCAAGAACGAACAGAAAAGCAGGCAGAGGAACTAGAGACCAAATTGCCAACATTCACTGGCTTGTGGAGAAAGTAAGGAATTCTAGGACAACATCTACTTCTGCTTCATTGACTACATTAAGGCCTTTGACTGTGTGGATCACAACAAACTATGGCAAGTCCTCAGAGAGGGGGAGGACCAGATTGCCTTACTTGTCTCCTGAGGAACCTGTACTTGGGCCATGAAACAACTCTTAGAACCAAACATGGAACAGCTGATTGGTTTAAGACTGGCAAAAGACTATGACAAGGCTGTATATTGCCACCTTATTCATTTAACTTCTATGCACAGTATATATGAATGCCAGGCTGGATGAATCCAAAGCTGGAATTAAGGTGCCAGGAGAAATATCAACAGTGACAACACCATGGCAGATGGCAGAAAGTGAAGAGGAGTTAAGCCTCTTGATGAGGGAGAACGAAGAGTGAAAAAGCTGGCTTGAAGCATAACATCAAAAAAAACTAAGATCTTGGCAACTGAGCCTATCACTTTCTGGCAAAAAGAGGGAGAAAAAAATGGAAGCAGGGTCAGATTTTTATATTCTTGGGCTCAAAGATCACTGTAGACGGTGACTACAGCCATGGAATTAAAAGATTCTTGCTCCTTGGAAGGAAAACTCTGGCAAATGTGAATCACACACTAAAAAACAGACACATCACCTTGTCCAACAAAGATCTGTAGAGTCAAAGCTGTGGTTTGCCCAGTAGCAACGTATGGCTGTGAGAACTGGACTATGAAGAAAGTTGAGTGACACAGAATCAATGCTTTTGAATTGTGGTGCTGGAGAAGACTTCTGAGAGTCCCTTGGACAGTAAGGAGATACAATCAGTCAATACTTAAAGAAATTAATTCAGACTGTTCAATGGAAGGGGACAGCTAAATGGTACAGTAGATAAGAGCACAGGGTCTAGAATCAGGAAGACCTGAGTTTAAATTTGGGCTCAGACACTTACTAGCTATGTGACCCTAGTTAGGTCACCTAAACCTGTTGGCCTCAATTTCCTCCTTTGTAAAATGGGCTTGAGAAGGAAATGGTAAATCACTCTAGTATCTTTGCCTAGAAAACCCCAAATGGGGTCATGAAGAGTTGGACACAACTGAAAAGTGACTAAACAACAAATTCACTGAAGGGCAAATATTGAAGAAGTTTAAATACCCTGACCACATGATAAGAAAACAGGACTCACCAGAAAAGACCTTGATGTTGGGAAAGATTAAAGCAGGAGACAGGGACAGCAGAGGAAGAGGTGGAGAGAGAATGTCACGGAAGCAACAGATGTGAGCTTGGCCAGACATCAGGAGGACAGAAGGGCCTGGCCTGTGAGAGGCAGAAATGACTGAACCACAGTTAACAGACTTCCTTGTTTGATCGTAAGCCATCTGAGGGCAGCTAGTGCAGTGCTGGGCACAAAGTGGCCACATAATAAATGCTTGCTGACTTGACCCCCTATAGAGGAACAGCTGCTTCTGGGTTTAAAGAATGATGGAATGGAAGGATAGCTTCAGAGGAAGCCAGGAAGGAGCAGAACTAGGAGCACTGGTGGGCAGAGCAAAGCCAACTCTGAGAAGTCCTAGAGCCAGGTCTGGAGGGTGGGCCGCAGTCCTGATGATGTTGTCTGAAGGAACGAGTGAATACATTTGTGCTCAGGATCTCAAATGTGGAGGAAAGGCAGCTGTCCTCTGGCCTAACCTGCTCACTTCAGGCTGTAGACAGCTGGCTGCCCGGAGGCACATCCTGAGCATCTCTTATGGTCGCTGCCTATCCCAGCCTCAGCCCTGCTGCCTTCACCTCCATGGGGCTCCAGGTCACCTTTGGGTCCTCCCCGCTGGCTTCTTTTTCTTTTTCTCTTTTACCCAGAAACCCTGAGGGTCTTCCCCTTCCAGTCTGATTTTTTTTTTGTTATTTTTTCTTTTCTTAAAAGGGGCCATCCCTTAAGTAACTGCTTAAAGAAGCCTATTAACTGAATGGGTGTATCTCATTCAAACGGACAATCTTATGAAGACCTCAGCCTCAAAGAGGGCTCACATTGCATCCTGGATCAATCTCCTGTCATCCTGATGAATATCAGGCCACTGAATCCAGATGGCTCTGGAGGAGAAAGGAAGGCTGGTGACCCTTCCCTCACTCAAATCAAAATCAACTGCAAGTCATGTAATCCTCTTCAAGAACAAAGGACAAACACAACAAGATGGCACAATCAGCCACATTCTAAGCTAGAAGATAGTCCTAAGTGTCTCCTCAGCCAAGGTTCATGGATTACATCCTGAGAGGCAAAAACAGAAATGGGCTCCTGCCTCAGAAAAGTGTGGGACAAGTTTATCTGAATTCACAAAGGAACCTGCAAGGAAGCAAGCTGGGAAGGCATTCAATCAGAACTGGAAAGATGCCTTCATTTGATAAACAAAGAAACTGAGGCAGGAGGGCCCCACAAGGTAGGAGCCTCCATTCTATATACACAGAGTGGACATGACTGGATGCCCAATGGTCAGCAGTCATTACTTGTAGGAATCTGACTAACAGGCCAGCCTTGAGCCTTGGGAGAGGCCAGGAGCTGTGTGCCTACACACGTACCTGGGCACTGTTGTTTTTGCAGAGTTTCTTGTAGATCTGATCGATGGACACCGAGACATGCTCAAAGCACTGACTGAAAAGATCGTATCTCCTTTTCTTCACCTGTTCAAACTCTTGCCTACAGACTCTGGCCTCCTTCCTGCTGGCCTCAAAAGCTAAGAGAGAATGATTGGGGACCCCCTGACTCAGTAGCCCGTGCCAGGCCCGCCCGAGGCTAACATATTTCCCAAGAGTTATATCCCACCTCCACCCAAGCTGTCGTTAGTCTAGGAGTTGCTGTTTCACCAGAGCTGGGGCACAGCCAGCATCTAGGAACTCCTAACACTGACTGCTCTAAAAAGCAGCTGACTCAGAAACTAAAGGAAAGACAAAAGGCAGCACAGCAGACTGGCCAGAGGACCCCGCCTCACCATCTATAGACTCTTGGAATTTGTCTCGTACAGTCTGCAGGTTCTGTAGGGCTCGCAAGTTGGGAGCGGTGGTCTTCAGCAGAATATCTTCTTGTGTTGCCAGCTGCTGCTGGAGGAGGCCCAGCTGTGTCTTTATCTCATTATCTGAATGAAGATCCTGTGGAACCAGCAGAGAACACCAGGGTTCAAGCCCCAACCCCCTCAACACATTGGTGGCCAGAGTGACAAGGGCCACAGTTACCTTCAGGTCCTCGCGGAGGCTGCTGTAGTCTATCTGAAGGGCTTCTTCCTGCTCATAGATGGCAACAGTGCTCTGCATGCTCTCCACTTCTGTGCCCACCTAAAAAATAGAGGCAGGCATCTCCAGGACCTCAGGCTCCTACTGCCAGAATCGTCCTGGTTTCCCACGTAAGGCCTCTCAACAAGAGGGGATGGGGAAGTCAGTTTTATGGAGAACGTGTGAGCCCTCAAATACGCATGCTGGCCCAAAGAGAACAGCTCAGAGGCATGCCAGAGAGAGGGAGAATCAGCCCATTCCCACATGTCTTCCGGAACAGGGACCTCAGTACTTCACATGGACTTTACATCACTTTTCAACAGTGGCACCAAGTTTTCCCTTCTATTTCCATGAACTAAAAGGGCTCCTGGGACCTACTTGACAGTATCAACAAAGTGCTGGAACTTTGCTACCACCACACTAATGAGGAGAACAAATCATGGCTCTCTAAGACTAGCCCTTTAGGTCTTCCCCTTCCTGGGGGGAAAGGGGAGGTAGAGGGGGGGCGGGGGGAGAAAGGCCACTTGGGATAAAGGGGGGTATCACTTGGGCTGGCCAATACCTCCCAGTTCAAAGGCAGTCCTCCCTCCACTACAGGGCAGACCCTGGGGTGGGACCTTCACTCTGTACCTGGGGACGCCCCCCACCCTGTAAAACAGGTCTCTGAAGCTTCTGATGGTGCCCTTGGTAAGGAATCCCAGATCTTTCACTGTTTAATTTACTAAAAGCCTATGTGGGGGAAAGGGTGCCCAAGCAGGGCCAGAACCTTGGGCCCTGATGGGCAGGCCTTTCAAGGACCTCAAATGTTGAACTGTGAATCCAAAGATGTGGCACATGTTGCTGGACTTTCTGGGAGCTCCCAGAGGACAATGGGTCTCCTCTCACAACAGGCATGCACCAACAGTCCTAAGCTTGAGTGAGCACTTAATGGTGCTCACCTGAGGTTTGCAAAGCATTTTACATCAGCCCTGGGAGGTTGGTGCTGTTTTCATGATTCCCACCTTACAGATGAGAAAACTGAGGTGGGCAGAGGCAAAGTGCTTTGCATCTGAGGCTGGATTTGAACCCAGGCCTTTGTGACTGTAGGATCTAGCTGCCTCTATAGAGCTGCCTAGGAGGAAGGCAGTTTTCAGACAAAAGCTCAGGGACTCCCACAGCGAAAGTCCAGGAGTCAAGTTTCGGGAGAAGTTGAGGTCGGAGGTGTGCACTTTGGGGACCCCAGCCCATCATGGGCCGTCCTTTCAGGAAGGGAGCAGGAATTGGAATCCCCCAGCCCTGGCCTCCATACCGCCAAGTGGATGATCTCATCCAGGGAGCCTGACAATAAGATGATCTCGATATCCTGGACCTTGCAGGCCAGCATGACATTGTGCCTCTCCAGGCGCTGCTGCTCCAGGGCCGTCTGGACGGCCATCTTCTCCTTCTGCATCTTCCCCACCTCCCTGCAAAAAAAGAGGCACAGTGCCCATGCATGGAAAAGTCAGGCCCTCCTCAAGTGCTAGAGATCCTCATGCCTCTCTACCCCACTTCATCTGACCTTTTCCTCATTCATTTCAGGGTCATGCTTCTCACCTTCTGGGCATGGGAAATTCCACAGGGCATTATATTATTTAGAATCGTGAGGCCCCTCCTGGGCCCAAGCCTGGCTGATACCCGGTGAAGGTCATGTCCTCAACTCCAGCCCACTTCAGTAGGGACACAAGGCTCAGTCCATCACACTGCACAACATGACCTGGAGGACACCCACCATGGGCCATATGTACACAATCAAGTGTGAGAACTGGAGTCGTGCCAGAAAGTCCAGTAAGATGAGCCTTCTAGCTACAGCCCAGGGAGCAGGGGTCAGGGGTGGGGAAGAGGAGGAGATTAAGAGAAGAGGGAGGAGAGGGGCCTTCCTTTGGCCAGATGGGGAACCTTTGAGCTCTCAAGGACCTGCAGGACATGCCCTTAGGACAACAGCAGCAGCAGGCCACAAGACCTGCACCAAAAGCCCAGGACAGACGCTTAGACAAACAGACGTAGAATCACTGTGTCAGAATGTCAGGGAGGAAGGAGGTGACCAGAGGGCTGTGGGAGATAGCTCTGCCAGGTGGGCTCATTCTAGATTTGTGGGAGACAAGAGTCACAGATTTTTCAGGGGGTGGGACAACCTTAATAAATATCCCTTTCTAAATCAGGCTGGCTGATGGCATGAAAAGAATCCTCCCTGGCTCACTAGGGATACCCCTGGGAGCCCACTCCAAGCCTGGAGGCTCACTCATGAGGCTGGGAGTTGAGAGAACATGCCTAAGAACTGACATGTGCTACCCATGCCATCAGATACCTAAAAATCAGCTGTTTATGATGGAGAAGAGTGGGAGAGCATTTATTAAGCTCTTAGTGTAGAAGACATGAACAAAGACACAGCCATTCCCTTCTCTCCAGGGGCTCTGAAAGGATGGTTCCTGTTCAGGTTCCGTTTACAGTAGAGGGAAAGGGACAGAGAGCATTCTCCTCCCTGGGGGTCTGTCACCCAATCCAGACTTTGTGAGCCTTCCTTTCTCAGGGAGCTTAGGGCCTGGCTTACAGTCTTTCCTTTCCTTCCTTGAGCTGGTTCACCTGCACTGATCTCCCTCTCAAGTCCCTGACCCCTTTCCATCTGTGCTGATCCTAACTCAAGTCTTGGTCACTCCCACCAGAGAGTGGCCTTTGATGCTGACTGAAGGTGGAAAAGTCACGCTCCGGCGCGTCCACTAACAGTCATTCCACAGCCTCACTGGGTCCTTACCGTTGCTCAGCAATCCTACCACACCTCTCTCATCACCTCCCTCTCCACCAATCTTCCAAACCTTCTCAAATTCCTCATGACCACCTGTGTCCAGGCTCTCCTCTCACCAGCCTGACTGCTCCTATCTTCCTCACTGAATCTCAGTCCATATCAGCCTTGCTAAAAAGGGGTGCCCACAAAGCGTCAGTCCTTTGTTTCGCTTGGGGCTCTCCTCGACCCCAGTGGTTGCGATGATCAACTTTATGCACAAAGTCCCCAAATTTAATTATCTGGCCCTAATTTTATCTCTTAACCTCCAGACTCGCCTCTCCAGCTGCCTATGGAACCTCCCAGAGGATGTCCCATAGTTATCTCCCACTTAATACATACAAAACACAACTCTCTGTCTCTCCCCCTCCCCTTCTCCTCCTCTTAATTCTCCCTTACTGTTGAGGACACCCTCCCATCCTCCCAGGCCCTCAGACTCTTCCACTAAGCTGTCCTCCTGGACTCTTCCCATGTCCCAATCTGTCACAGAGGCTTATCAATCCTCCCTTCCAGACATCTCTAATATGAGAAGGTGGCAGTTGACCACCTGCCTCTTTTCTGTCCCTTGGTCAGAATTCTCATGAACTGGGGATTGATACCAGGAAATCAATATTTTTCCCCAACCCCTCCCACCCATCCCCTCAGTCACTCTGGCTCACCCTGAATGTGGAGTCATTCTTTACTCCCCCACTTCCAATATCTGTTACCAAGTCCTGCCCCCCTCTCCTTTCATCACCTCTCCTATGTAGTCTCTCCTCTCCACTGATGCTGCCCCTAGCTGGGTGGGTGAAGGTGTTCACACTACTCCAGCCCCCCCACCTAGCCTGGCCTCTGGCAGGAGCTGCTGGAGGATCTCTCCCAGTGTCAGGACATCCTCTGCTCAGTGCTCATACCCATCTTCCCAAAGTGTCTCCCCTCCATTCCAACAGCTTCCAGGGTTGCCTGTCATAAGTGGGATCCAACACCAAAGCACTCCCTAATCTGGCTCCCTTCTCCTCCTCAGTCTTGGTACATACTCCCAATAGGCCCCTCCATGTCTTCTGACTCTGGACATTATCCCTGACCATGGTCCATGCCTGGAATGCTCTGCCCTCTCTTGATTTCCTCCTGTGAGAATGTCTGAAATGATCCCGATTCATCCTGCAGGTCTTTCAGCTGGACAGAAGTGTGCTTCTTGTCTCCCTATTAGACTAGGAGCTCCTTGAGGGCATGCACTGGTTTTATAAGCCTTTCTTTGTACCTCCAGGGCTTGGCACAATGCCATCCCACAGGAGATGCTGACTTGGCTGCACTCCTAACAAGGAGGGCTCTCCCAAGCAGTGCATGCTCCATCAGGAGGCAACAGCTCTCCCTCCTTGGAGGTCTGCAGGCAGAAGTCAGATCTCTATTGATCAGGTCACATTGTGTTAAGGATTTTGTGTGTGTGGCTTATACTAGATGGCTGCTGGGACCCCTCCCAACTCCCAAATTCTAAGCTTCTCTCTACTAACTCAAGGTTTCTGTAACCCTAATGCACTTAGCCCATCTGCCTGACTATTTGCCTGACACACAGCAGGCACTACATAAATGCTCATTCCTTTCCTCCTTGATGATCCAGACCCAAATACACCTGGAGCAGACAATCAACTATAAGCAGCAAAAAGAAATTATCTGCATCACTCTGAAATGGTCACAGGCCTGGAAAACATCTGAAAATCACCCTGGTGTGATTTGAGTGGAGCCTGCAATTACCTATTGATGGCCAAAAGTTTCTTGCGCGCTTCCTCCAGCTGGCCCTGCACCTGTTCAATGTCAGCATTCTGCGTGACACACATGTCCTTCAGCTGTTGCCGCTGTGCCATGAGCTCATCCACGACATGCAGGCAGCTTTCTTCCACCTGCACGGAGAAAAGGCCTCAGTCCAGCAGCCTGGTCCCTGTTGTTCCCAGCCCCTTCATGCAACCACCACCCCAGCCCTGAGGTAAGAGGTCAGAGCACAAGGTTCTGGTCCTCCAGAAACATGAATCTCCAACACATGAGCTGGGGCTTGGGGCTATACCCAGTCTGGCTGGTGCTACAGTGGAACTCCTGGGCAGGGAAAGTGGCTAGACATCCACCAGAATCTCCTCTGTCACTTTCAGTCCGAGGGATCTGGGACACCAAAGGCACAAGGAAGTGACAGTCCAGGGCTTTCTCATTCCCCCACCCACCCACCCAATCACTGCATGGCCATGTCTGTCCCACAACATTTAAACATGGCCCGTGGCAGTGTGTTTTGTTGAAAAGATGACTATTTTAGGTTTGAACCAGAAAGTGAATTCTTATTCAGGTTTTTCTACGTTGGCTTTTAAAAGGACTAGGTTTTATTTATGTTGGGAGAAGCCAAAGTGTGTTGGTAGACTCTCCCAAGAATTACCGGCTACTATTGAAAATTCTGATGGCTTTCCTGAGATTTTGAAAAGAATTCAAAGAAACCATGCTTGAAGAAACAGTCAAGGTTCCCTACGAAGCTGAATTTTCAGTCCTTCATTTGGATTCAACGTCAGAACTAGAAGGCACCTGGCATCTCTGCACAAGGCTTGGCTTCTAGCTAATTCCAGACTCCAGATTAAAGGGAAAGTCTGTGACCATCTAACCACTCCACTAACTGCCTACTGTTCTTCCCCATCTTGTCCATGAGGATGGTCTGGGTCTGTGGAGTGTGTCATCTTGTTAAGTGCTCTTACACGAGACCTAATTCTATCTCCCTATAACTTCCACTCCTGCTCTTAAAGCTCCTGATCCTCGAAGAAAGCTCTCAAAAGCCCTTCCCCCTTTTACCCCAGTTGCCTCTCCTCCTGTGTCACAGGCACGACAACCTTCATGCTCCAGGATGCCCTCCTCTGTGCACTCTCCAGCACATCAGACCCACTGCCTAGAATACCATACAAAACTCCACGGCAGGGCTGGTCAAGACAGGTGCAGTACTACATCACTTTCTTAGTTTTTGGGAGCTGTACTCCCAAACTGCGTTAGCTTTTTGGATGCTGTGTCAAATGAACCCATTTCCAGTCAAACTGCAATCCAATGATTTTTCCCATCTTGAGTAAGAGGAAATTAAACAGGGATAAACACAATGTCTCATACTTGGCTCCCTGAACTACCCTCCCAAGGAACAAGACAATGGATGCCCCTCGGAAGGAACCAGCAGCTCAAGGAGGAACAACAGGCAGAGTCGAGGTAGTGTCTCTGAGAACTAGCATCTTTCCCCTAAACCCTAACCACTCCTCCCTTCCCTGTCACGGCAGTGGGCAGCCCCATCCTCCCCATCTCTAAGGATCCTCCCTCCTTCATCCTCCCAGATCCAATATGGTGCCAAGGCCCACTGATTTCACTCCACCACAGTCCACCTTTCCTCTGATGCTCACTGCTTCCCCTCAGCCCTCCCTACAGGCCTCATCCCCTTATACCTGGACAACACAGCCTTGGGGCAGGCTTGCTGGCTACAGATTCCTGCCCTCTCTAGTCTAGTGTACATCTTCTGAACCACATCACAGCTCCAGGCTCAAGGAAATCAGTCCTCTAATTCTCTTCCTCTCCTATCAGATGCCCTGTGTGGCATGCACAAACTCTCTCCTCCAACACAATACAAACTCCTGAAGGGCAGGAACAGTCTCATTTGTTTCTTTGAATTCTCAGGGCCTGGCACTCCCCACTTCAGGGCCACGTTCCCCCTCCCTGCCCTCCCCCATTCCCCGCCCCACCGCCGTTACCAGGGCCCACTGTCCCATCCCCCCTCCTGCTCAGATGTAGAGCTTGAGAGCCAACATGGCCCCAGAGCCTCCTGATCTTGTTAACAAACTTCTCTTTCAATCAGCTCTCTCCCCTCTCACTTCTCCCATCCTGGCACATGCTGGGCATGCTCTCTGCCCCTCCTGCTTGACCATTTATGCTCTCTGGAAGTATCACCCTAGCCAGGGCCTGGTGGCAATCGTGTGCCAGCCCCAAGTCATTTTCTTTCATTCTCAAGGAATCTGGTACTTGACTCATTGTCTTTCACTCTCCATCTTTTCTCCTGCCCTGATACAGAAATGTTCACAGTGCTATATAGCTCACCCCAAAAGCTGGAAACAACCTAACAGGCACAGGAGATACAAAGCCAGCTGGAACCACATATGGTCACATGCTTTCCACACCTCTTGCCTTTGTTGCTTTCTGTCTCCTTACCCAGGCTTCCTGGACAGCTGCAATGCCCTCTCTTGTCTCCCTTCCCCTCAACCCACCCTTCATAAACTGCCAAAGTGGTTTTCCCAAGTCTGATCATCACTCCCATGCTCAATCAACTCCTGTTCACAAGGATTTCCTCAGCACTTACTGTGTGACTGGCACTTCAAGCCTTTTAGGGCCTGGTGCCAGCCCACCTTCCTAGCCTTGTTATATATGACCTCCCTCCTGCTGCTGCTCACTAGAAGACTCCACCTCCCACCTCTGTGCCTTTGCCCAAACTGACCCCCATGCCTCGAAGGCATCCTGTTCTCACTCCCATCCCTTAAACCCCCAGTTTCCTTGAGGGCTCAGACTGAATGGCCACCCAGCGGCTGGAGCTGCCCCCTGGTGATTTAGCTCATGCTTATACATAAAAACCAAATGGCTCTTTACATGTCTTTAGGTTTTGCCAGTGACTTCTATATCTTCATTTGTGTCTTTGTAGCCCCAGTGCCTTAATAAATTGGGCTGACTGCAGGGGACTGGCTGGGGGTCCTCATAGGCTCAACAGGAAGCCCATGTGGTCTCTGCCAAGTAGCGCTCCCCTGAAGAGACCACAGGGTTTCCTGCCCCCTCTGGAGGAGTGCCCGCTTGGGCTGGGCTCTGACTTCACACCACGCAGAAGATCCTGGAAAGATGTCCCAGTTCTCTTAAAGGATCTGAAGAGCTGACATGGGGATCTTGCAGGCAAGGGGAACCAGGTGAAAAAAGCAAGGAAGACCCGCAGAAGGTCTGGTGGAAGGGACTGCTAACTAACAAGGAGAGCTGCCTAGAGAAGGATGTGACACTTCGGACTGTACTGGGATGCCCCCAGGGGGGTCTCTAAGGAGCTCCACATTTTGGTTCAAGGATGGGCTAGATGAGGTGGCCAGGAGGCCACTGCAATTCTGGGCCCTTTCCAAAGAGTACCAAGACTGACTTGGGGATGAGCCCTGTGACAAGTCCCCCTTCCTTCCATGGCATGGGGTTGGCAGGCAACGCCACTACCTCCTTCAGATTCTCAATGTCACCCGAGTCTTTGAGGATAGCTTCTTTCAGTGCAGAAACCTTATTCATTTTCTTCTTCAGTTGGTTGTGGCTATATTCAAGCTGAATGTTTAGTCGAGTTTTCAGTTTCTCAAATTCAAGCCTGGGAAAACAAAGTAAGGTCATCTTGTAACCACTTCTCATTCCTCCGACCATGGCCCCTGCCTTGATCCCATCCCCACCACTTGGCTGAAGTCAGCCATCACTGATTCCGCTGACCACTCCTATATGAAGGACACTGTGATGACTCATTCTGACTGCGTGCTCTTGGCCTTACTGTTGCCTCCTGGGGTCCTCCAGCAGGTCTGGGAAGGCACCAGTTCAGCTTTACACCCCAACTATCTGAGGCTCCGGCACAGCAGAGTGCTGCCCACCCCATCCACTAGGTATACCTAGATGGCAAGAGGAACACAAAGACCCAAAAAGCCCCCAGGGGGCTTGTGAAACCAAGAGTAACTTAGGGGGAAGGGGACACTCCCCCTGGAAGCCTGCATGCCTCCCGTGGTCCTGAATCTCCCAGTTCAGAGACAGGAATGAGCAGCAAGGCTGGAGGAAGGGCTAAGAGTCAGGCCTGAGTGGAAGGAAATCCATCCAGCAGGGCAGGCTGGGGTCACCTCAGATGGAATGCTACATAGCAGGGGAGAGAGTCTGACTTTTATCTGAGGGACAGGAGCCACTGGGAGGTTCTGAACAAGAAGAGAATTGGTGATGTGTGTGAGAGGAAGGGAGCCAATGAGACCAGGGCAGACACCTGGCAGACATGCAAGTTTCCATGGGGAAAAGGGAGGCAGATGCCAGGCTTCCAAGACATAGTAAATTAGATGTAAGGGATGAGAGAGGTCTCCCTAACACCCAGCCCACACCTCCCCTCTGCTCCATCACTGCTCATCACACAAGGTTTCATGGTTGGGACTGAGACTGCTCCCAGCCTACTCTGTAAGCTCATTGAGCCAGCAATCTGCTTGACACCATCTCACACCCTATCAGGGTCTAATGCCATCTCCCCAGCGCTTGCTGTCTGTCCCCCTCATCAAAATCCTGACTCCAGCCTGATGAGGAGGGGGCCCCTGGCTTGTATCCCCTCCAGGCCTTGTTCTCCAGCACAATGCCTCCACTACCTAGTCCACTGGCTCCTGCCTAATTCTCCCCCATCCTGAAAAAGCCCTCACTATCAGTCTCTATTTCTCCTTCCTGTATCTGCCAAACTGCTGTTAACAAGGGACCCACTTGGTGCTCCCCTCTCCCTCCTCTCCATCTTCCTGATCCCTGACAGCTGGCTTCCAGCCTTCCCATTCAACCCCAGGTGACCAGTAACCTCTGAATTGCTCTATTTAAGGGCTTCTGCTTTCTGGATATCCTGCATCATCCCCCTCCAGGACTCTTTCCTGAAGCCTACTCCTACACTCTCACATTGCATGGCCAGTTGACACATCAAGAGCAAGGCCTGGAGATAGGCCTGGTCCCACTCCCTAGCTGCCCAGAATCACACAATTGGGGGGGGATTCCCCACTCCCTCAGACTACAGAGTGCCCCAGTCCTAATACCTTATTACCTCTCCAGTCCCTGCCCTGACAATTCAGGCTCCTTTAACTTCTTCCCCAGAGTCCAGGGCATGCCCCCTTTCTCACCTCCCTGGTCCCCCCTTCCTAAAACCACCAGAGCTGTTTTCCTCAAGTGCGTGTCTGAACATACCTTCCCACCCAAACCTTGCCTAACAGGGAGGTGCGGTGTGGCATGGCAGGCCCACAGGGCAGAGGGACTATGGTGCAGAAGACAGCTGGCCTCAGGGCTACCAAGAGCCAGGTTCTAATCTTCTTCCTGCCCCACCCTGGTAGAGTGACCTGACTTCTCGGTGCCTGAGGCAGCTGCCCAGAAGACGCCAGTGCCCACCAGGAGGTCCTAGGTCCACTTTATTCCCTTTGCCACCTGCAGACAGCGCCTCTGATTGTTTCTTGATCCTTCCCACCTTGACATTCCACCCGATGACCATCTCCAAGGGGACCTCCAGCACTTTCCTGGCCTTCCCTCCTCCTTGGCACCCCTTCCTGGACTCCCTTGCTGGGTCTCGTGGTCATGGTCTCTAACCACGGGTGCCCCTTAAGGCCCTGGTGATCTCATCACCTCTTTCCCTGAAGAGGATCCTCACTTGTGACCTCCAGTGTCCAATACCTCCAATTCAGCATGTCTAAAATGGAGCATACGTCTGCCTCCCCTTCCTAACTCTTGTATTACTGTCCAAGGCCACCCCCTCGTCCCTGAGAAAGTCCCTGCGGGAGGCCAGGCCCTTGCTCTGGGGCGGTGTCCTGGTGACTCTGTCACATCTGCTCCCGCCCCAGCCCAGTCCTATGACAGGGCAGGCCCGCCCGCCATCTCTAGACTCCAGGCATCTTCTGTAGCTCTCCCTTCTGACCTACACTTTTCTCCCACCTCCTTTCTGCCTCCTGGCTTCAAGTTCATCCCTCCCCACCACCCAAAGTCCATCCCTCCTCATGTCAGCATACACATTTCCCAAAATGACATGCTTGGGCATGGATGATTTGGTTCCATGACTTCCTACCGGCACAATGATGTTCTTTATATGTTGTGAAGTGTTTTCCTTGTGAGGAAGGGGCACCAGCATCACTATCCCCTTTCACAGAACAGAAATCAGATTCACAGTGTCAGGGCCCTACTGTCACTAACACAGCTTACACATGACCAGGGCCTGTGACTTGAAATCCCAAGCCAGACGGTGTCCCCTGCCACACACAGGCTCCTGCTAAGGCCTCAATGTATGACGGAGTGACCTGGATACCTCTTTTTGTCGATTTCTTGCTGCTGTTTCACATGCTGGTTTTCATATTCACGGATATTTTCCACACCAATTTCTTCACAGAAGTCATGGAAAATTTCATCTTCCACCTTAAATAATGTGAATACAATTCAATTGGATAACACATTGTGTATCACCAAAACAACCAGTTTCAATGAACACATTCACTCACTCTTCCTTTAATTTCATGTTATCTGCTCAGCTTGTTCTGAATAAGGAGACAACAGTATGTCTGTGCTGATCCTAAAGGCTTTCATAAGAACTAGCACTAAAGAGAGGGTTGGCAGAAGGACTGGGCCTGTGATTTCCCTGGCATAGGACAGTTGGAGGGCAGGAGACTGGGGCAAGAATGTGGGCCAGCACCTTCTCTGGTACTTCATATCATCTCAGAGATGCCTAGAGCATGAGGAAGTTAGGTGACCTGGCTAGGGTCCCACAGACACGATATTTCAGGTCTTGCTGGCTTCGAGGCCACTCTAAAGTAGAACACTGAGTTCTCATTAATTATGTTCTTTTCTTCCAAGATCTAGTATTTAACCATGTATGTTTGCTTTTATTTTCTTTATACCTATTAGTATGTCCAACATTTAGCAGCTAGGGGGCACCAGAGCGCACAGAGCACCCAAAGCACCCAATCCAGAGTAAGGAAGACCCACCTTCCCAAGTTCAAAATCCAGATTCATATACTTAGCAGCTGTGTGACCCTGGGCAAGTCACTTAACCTTGTTTGCCTCAATTTCCTCATTTGTAAAATGAGCTGGAGAAGGACATGGCAAACCACTCCACTGTCTTTGCCAAGAAAACCGCAAACAGGGTCACAAAAGAGTAAGACAACAACAGTGACATTTATATTTGTCTCCCCCACCAGAATGCCTTTGTTAAATTATTTTCTCTCCCCCCCACCTCTCTTCTCTCCTCCAATTAGAATAAAAGCAAAAGAGGACCCTTCTAACAAATCGGGCACTGGCCTCGTTTTGCACCCTGAGCCTGGCACATTCCCTATCAGAACTCCTCAAGAACAGGGTCAGCCTCCTTCCCATCTGTATTGCCAGCACCTAACCCAGCACCTGGCTGCCAGTAGGTACTCAGGCAGTGACAGCTGGCGGAGTACTCTCCCAGAAAGGAGTGAGCATCTGCTAGCCCAGCCTGGACAGAAGGTTCATCACCTTATCTATCTTTTCTTGAAAATCGGTGATTTTTTGTGTTCTTTCCTTGATGCCATCACTCAGCATTGTGTACTGTGATTCAATATTCAGTAATTCACTTTGCAGCTGAGACTGTTCCTAATTGGGAGAAAGAAGATGGTTTTGACAGTTAGCCCTCAAATGCTCTGCGTTTCCTATGTTGTGAGTGACACACCTGAGCAGCATGCGGGGTCTCCTAAAGGGGACAAGTCAACACGAGGAGGAAAACTGAGGCAGTGCCGGACTGCTGAGGGCTCCTGGACACTTCCAGGTGGCAGCCAGGCAGGGAGGGCAGTCCATCAGGCAGAAACAGTGGAATGATCATGCTGTGATCAGATGAGGCAATTTAAATAAAGCTGATGTCAAGTATATAAAGTACTACAAGGTTATCATAAGGCACTGTGCCCATTACTAAAATGACACAGCATAATACTGGAAGTTGTCGAGATGACTCCTATGAATGAAACCTGGACAAAGCCTGGGAGTACAGTCAGTCCCCAGGATGTCAGGGCTCTGAGGGAACCAGAGACCATTCCATCCAAAGGCCTGCTTCACAACAAGCCCAAAGGGGCAGTGGCTTGCTCCAGGGTATGTGGCCCCTCAGACCCTGGGCTGGTGTTCACTCTCCATGACATTGGAAGGTGAGCTAGCTCCACAAGAATCTGGCTGGCAGTGCAAGCCTGGAGATTTGGTTTTACAAATGTAACCTGGGTCCAAGCCTGCATTAAGACTCTCCTCAAGGGAGGAGGGAATGATGGCCTGGGGAGTCAGGAGGCAGCAGCCCACATGGAGTTTGGGGGAGCAAAGGTACTCTTTCTGGCTTCTAGCTCCTAGAGGAGGGAGAGGCACTTGGTGTGGGGCTCCCTGGGAAGGGAGCTGGCACCCCTAGCATGTCCCCAGTTGCCATTTGCTTCACCAGAGACCAGGTGAATTTCCCCTGAGTGAGATCCGAGTCTCTCTAGAACTAAAATATCTCCTTCACAGTTGAACAGCCTGGTACATTACATTACTGTCTCTGATTTCTGTTTGGTATCACCCTGGCTGAATGAATGATGGAGCTTTGCACCCCTGAATGTAGCCGGGGCTAAGTGTTAGGTACTAGAGAAGTCATCCTCCTGGGGAGTATCAGATAAATAGGATTCTAATCTGGTATTCATTCTCAAAGGAGAGGACAAAGGGCCAGCTTCATGGTCCCCACATGTGGTTCTCTCCAGACAGGAATTGGGCCTTCCTTGAAGAGGGGTGAGTAATCAACCCAAGTGGATGCCCACAAGCCCTACATGGGTGACACCCCTCCCCCTCCACTAAGCTTAACTCAATGACTCACTCTCTATGCTTCGTACCGACTCAGTCTGCCACCAATCATTTTCAAAAAGATCTGCACAAATGGTGCTTTACATGAGTTCTAAAATTGGGGGGGGGCGGTGTTCTGCCCACTGAGTTCTGTCCTGGTCAGGCTAAACCTAGAGACTTGTGTCCAGTTCTAAGGTAACAAGAGTGCCAAGCCAGAATAAGCTTAAACAGCTAGAGCTAATGGTCCTGAAGTGAAGAGCCAGCTCAGGGAAAGGAATCAGACTCCCTGGCCAGGGGCCTGCCTCAGTGCTCCATGTTTACCTATTATAGCAGCACAGGTATGGGCTGTCCAAAGCCACTGGAAGTTACCTAGCCTCTATGGGTACTGTCTGGAGGGGTGGCAAGAGGGAATTTCTGTTCAGGTTGAGATCTCTCAGCTACCTTTCTGTTTAGAATCTGTAAGAAAACAAACTCAACTCATTGACAAACTTTGAATGTCTTCTGTCTCTGTTACCTTGTGAAAACTGGCCATGCGCTTCTTTTTAATCATCTCCAGTTCATTCTGAGAATATTTGAGTCGGGTGTGAGTGCCTTGTACCAAAGCCTGTATTTGTTTCAAATCTGTTTCTTTGCGTCGGATTTTCATTAAGGCCTAGAAAAGAAAAATATCCATAAAAATTATCTCATGTTTTATAGTACTTTGTTCAATGTGTCTTTCACATACCTCAACTGCCATTAAACACGTCCCCATGTGCTGCCCCCTCCCCACCACATCATAAACCAAGCCTTGCTGGCTTGGGCAACGGGCAGTCAGAAATGCATAGATGCCCTTCTGGGTCATCAGAAAATGATTTCAGAGCTGAAAGACCTCACAGGTCATCAAGGCTGGCCCCTTCCTGATACAAACATCCTCTTTCAAATATTCTTGATCAAAGACTGGCCAACCAACTGGCCTCCCCTGAAGACTTCTCCATGGGACTTGGGAGAGCTCTAGTCTCCTCATCTATAAAATGAGAAGGTCCAATCTGATCTCCAAGGTCCCTTCAGGGTTAAATCTATGATCCTTTGTCTGTACAAAAAACCATGTCCTGAGGCAGTTAGGTGGTGACAAGAGTGGTTTAGAGCTCTGAACCTGGAATCAGGAAGACCCTAGGTTCAAATTCAGTCACAAACAGGTCCTAGATGGGTCACCCTGGGCAAGTCACTTAATTTTTCTATATTCCTCAGTTTCCTCATCTGTAAAACATAAGGAGGCTTCCCTGGTTGACCTCTAAAGTCCCTTCCAGATCTAAATCTATGATTCTATTTCTAGAATAAAGCAGAACTTCTGATTGCATACTGGTGCAATTCGAGGCTGGTTGCATCACAAAGTCTTACGGAGCCTCAGTCCCTCCACAGGCTGAATGGTCATCACTCTAAGTTCCTGTGCATCCTGGGTGCCAAGGAGGCCCGCTGTGAAGAGCCACCTGCCACAGAGCTGGCCCAGGGTCATCCACAACGCTCCAAGGGAAAGCTCTTCTTAGGGACAAGTACACTCACTTTTAACTCACTGATGAGCTGGTCTTGTCTTTCTTTCAGTTTGTTTATTTCCTTCTCGTCCCAGCTCCTGGCTTTGAGTTTCAAATCACTCGACCCTCCAGAAATGGCTCCAGATTTCGAAAACAGCGTTCCATCAAGAGCTACTGTCTGTAAATGTAAACACATTTCAGTTGTGAATTGTCTCAACAGGTAAGTGTTCCAAAAGAAAATGTGGAGAGGGCCTGGGGGCAACCTGCTGGCCATCAATAGTAGGAAAAAGGGGCGAGGAAGGAGCAGATAGCCTCCTACACCAAGTTTAATAGAAAAGGGTGAGCTGGATTCAAGACCAATGAGACCCATGTGGAATGCCTTTTCTTTTCCTACCCATGGGACTCTGACCTTGGACACAACCTTGTTACTTTACAAATATATCAACAGTGTCACAGATATGACTTAAATCCCTGCAGGAAGCTGACTGCATGCCTGCCATCTGGCTCCAAGAAGCTAGGCTGACCTTGGTCAGCCCTAGCCTCTCCGGAGGCTGCATGTCACAAGGCCCAGGAGTGGACAGGACACAGAATAATTGTGGTTTGTGTCAGGTCTAGACCCTCCATGTCACCAGTGTGGCAAACTACTCATGTGAAAACTCTTTCTGCTGATACAGACTGGCAGCCAGCCTGGGACAGAATGAGGGAGGGAAGGAAAGAGGAAAAAGCAAACACTAAGGTTTGATGGAAGGTTTGATTGTATCACACATTTGGAGAACAACCAAGTTTAATACTACCCAGATTATTTGAATATTAAGAAAACAGGGCACTCCTCTAATAGCTTTCTGATACATATGACCTGAACACGTATAAGTCAGGGACAAAAGAAAAAGAAAGCTACAGACCAACAATCCTAATGAACAGTCACAAAAATTTTAAATAAAATATTAGCAAGTAAGCTACAACCACAATGTAAGAAAGATTGTACATTATAACTAGGCTGGGTTTATACCAAGAAAGGAACAACATAAGAAAGACTGTGTAATCAACCATAATAATAATAAAAAAATCCAAATGATTACATCAATAAATTCTGAAAGGTTTTAATCAAAACTCAACAGCTTTTTTATTAGAAATCTCTAGAAATCATAGGGAAAAAACTTGATCTTTCTTTAATATAGTAAACAGTGTTTATAGCTTCAAATACTAACTGTGTGAGCCTGAGCAAGTCACTTAACATCTATCTTCCTCATTTTCTTCAATAAGAAAATGGGGACAGTAACAGCACCTGCTTCCCCAGGTGAATGTGAGAATCAAATGACATAATGTTTGTAAAGTGGTTAGCACAGCAAGTGGCACATAGTACGTACTCAATATTCAAGGTTGCTCATTCTTGCCTTATTTCCCTCCACAGGATCGCACACAACTTAGCCACTATAAATATGTAGTTAGTTCTCCACTATGGAGCAGGAAGCTTGAAATACGGTATCTCAACAGGCTAACGACCAAGAATATCTTATCCAGCAAATGTGAATACAAAAATGGGTCTTAAAAAGAAAAGTTCTAATGAAAAGACCTAACCTGAGAAGAACTCTGAAATACAAATACACAAGTCAAGAGAACCAACAGTAACCAACAACGAGCACCCAAAGGGACAAAACAAAGATGAAATGTCTTCACTCAATTGGGGAGATGATATGCCCTCTTAGAACCCCCACATGTTTAGGTAAGGTCGCAGAAGAAGTCAAAGGAGAGTAAGGTTAGATATGGATGATCCTGAAAGAAGAAAGTAAAAGGAGGAAAAAAGAAATACGCCATGGCCAAAACAGAGAGAGGAAGGCTGGGGAAATCTCTCCCAGACAAAGGGCACCATGGTCAAGTCTGTGCATACAAGGAGAGATGAGGAGAGGTGGGCGAACCTCATCCTCATCTGGACTGGTCAGAAAAGGGAGGACATACACATTCACAGTTAGATAAAGACATTTCAGCCAACAAGCCAAGAGGGTGGAAGGGGAGAGGGGCTAGTCCTGCCAGGATGTCAAGTATTCCCAGTGAGTATCTCAGGGCTTCAACTGGATCACTTAATTGGTGGAACTGAGGCACTTGTCTGACACTGGGGAGCGAACCAAGAATGCTGGGGAAATTGAGATGAGTCATAAACAAAACAAACCGTAACCACAAAGGCTGGATTATGAAGAGGGTTTAAGTGGAATTAGTGTAAGAATCTACAATGAGGCTCTGGGCAAGGAAAGAAGAGAGGCCGAGGAGCAAGAAAAGCAAGCAGATGGCATCAGCTATGGGGCTGGGGGTGGGGGTGCTCTGCCCCAACAGTCAGAGAATGGAATGGAGGGAGTGACACTTCACAACCATAGCTGGACACGGTGGTGTGAGAGCTGACCATCCACTAGAATGCCCCAAAGCAGAGGAAGGGTGCCACAGCTGTGACCTTGAACAGAGCAAAGGCAGAACCAGACTGGATGTGACAAAGAGAGATCAACATCATCAGAACCAAAGACCTCAACACTAAATACAGAGGTGCCAAAAATGACACAGCATCAAAATGTTTAAAGGAATGGTGAAATGAGCCACAGAGAAAAACCAAGATAGAGGTATTTAGCCATGGCATAGCCCTGGGAGGCAGGTGGGGTTATTGTGCCCATTTTACAGATGAGGAGACTGAGGACAGAGGTGAAGTGACTTGCCAGTGAGGGTCTGAGGCAGGGCTTCCTGACCCTTGGTCTGTGCCCTGGTGTCTGCCTCTGCCTCTGCTTTTTCCTTGCCCTGGGATGCCCAAGAAGTCATGCCCACTACTCCTCAGAGCCACCTTCACACACATGTATATGTATGCACATAAGCACACGTACACACACACACACACACACACACACACACACACACACACACAGGAATCCACCAGTTGCACTCATCAGTCCATCACTCACATCTAGCACCTCTCGGCAGAACTCTGCTACAGTCTCTCTAGATCCTCCAAAAAAACCTCCACTCAGGAAGAAGCAGGTCACACACTCCCTCTCAAATGATGATGGGGGCTCCCCATCCACCCACAGGGCATCTAACATCTAACCCTGACAGCCAAAGGGTGATGAAGACATGGCCAACCTCTGCCCTCTTCTGTCATTCCGTGTTTGAGTATATAGAGGTATAATGGAAGAATCCTGGCTCTAGGGGCCAATGAGGTGCGAACATAAAACCATTCCCAGAAATCCACACAAGCAGGGAAAATGAAATCAGCCCCTCAAAGCATGGATGTGTATATGGATGGATGGGTACATGCATGCATGATGCTTGGGCACCACTCTGCCCCATGCCCACTCCTGGCAGTCAGTCCCCTCACCTTCAGCCTCTCAGGTCCATCAAAGGCCACGTGCCGGGCCTCTTCCATGGTGTCACACACAAGCCCATTGCCACACACAAACTGGATGACCTTCTTGAGCTGTGGAAGCTGTGTCTGCACGACATCTATCACCATCTTGGAGCCCTTCATCTCTCGGAGCCTTTCATTGATGGGTTTGATCTGAAAAATGTGACAACGAGCATTTATTCTCCATATGGCCAGGTCTGAGCACATCAGCCCCCTAGGCAATAAACTCTGGGAAATGACCTCTAGGGCCAAACATCAACTGCTCCATCTGGCATTCAAAGCTTTGCCCAGCCCAGCCCCAACCACCTTGTCCAGCCTGATTACACCTCACTCCCCTCTATGGACTCTATGATGCAACCCAACCAGCCTTCTTGTGGCTCCATCCACCTCTTACTTCTACACCTTTGCCCTGGCTAGCTCTCATGGCTGGAATAAACTCCCTCATTACATCTAAGACAGCTCAGATGTCATCTTCTACACAAACCCTTTCTTGGCCCCAGCTACCAATGCTTCCCCAGGCCCTCTACATTAGGACAAATCTATTTTTTGTATCTCCCTGTATATAAATGTTTTCTGTACCCAACAGGCTGAAAGCCCCTTGAAAGCAGGCAATATCATCTTTGTCTCTGCACAGTGGGGCCTGGCACTTAGTAGGTGCTTCTTTAGAGTTTACTCAGAGGGTAAATATTGTACAAGTGGGTGTCCTGACTCCTGATGCTCCCCCAACCTCCTACAGCCTACAATTCAATGAAAACCCTACCCCTGATGAGCAGGCTGTTGCAGCACAACTAAACAGGAAGGCAATGCGGGTATCCCTGCTGTGAGGGCACTCCAAGAGCACCATGTTATGGTGGAAAGGTTATCTTAGCAAGAGGCCACTATTTTAGCCTTGACTTACATCAAGGTAATCCAGAGCAAGGAATGTCTCAGGCTCAGCTCTTTCTTCCTTCAGGAATCGAATGCAATCTCTTGCTATTTTTTCCGAAACTACCACAATAGCAACCATGTATTTGCCGAAGAGTTTGGTCACAGCAAGCTGGTACTTCTTGTGAATGGGATGACATAAATCAAGGAGTCTGCCAAACTTAGGAAGGTCCAAAAATAAGGGAAGAAAAGCACATGAGTATTTAGTGTATGATTTTTTTCAGTTTCCAGAAAAAGCACAAATATATCATTTCCAAAACAACAAAACCAAAACCCCTTCTTGACTTGGCTACAAGTGTGGACTTGCAAATGTCACGGGCACCTTGCATTTCCTAAAGTATCGTAGATACACAGAACAAAGAGCCTCAAAAAGTGACTCCTGTCATTTCAAAAACCAAATGCTTCAGAAATGACCTCAAATTCCATGTTTTTAAACAAGGTAACTGAAATAAAAGCAGGTTCTGAAAAGTTCAGGAAAATCCTCCAGTTCATGGAAAACAAGAACTGCCTTCAGGGAAAGCCACATATACACTTCTCCTCCAAGGCCTCTGTGCTGAGGAGTCCCTGTGTTTTCAATGGCCACGAAGGAAAGGTACGACTGTCTGGCTGGCAGGTCCCAAGCCGCTAGAAAAGCTCCAAGGATCAACCCAACAAGAGGCCTGGCTCTTCCAAGGAGACAACTCTGGCCAAGTTGAGAGATTCAACCACAGGAAATCAGACACCAAAAGAAGAATATTTTTTGGCCACAGCCACTCATGAATATTAGGAAAGGCATAAAGGGGCTTTCTTCCATACTGATGGTTAACAAAATCATGAGTATTTTATAATACTCAAGTCTTACTTTTATCCAAGAGATAGAGCCCTTGCCTGGGAATCAGAAGGCCTAACATTTCAGTCCCAGCTCTGAACTTCCTAGCCATGTGACTGACCCTGGGCAAGTTATAAGATATTCTTCAGTAAAATAGAGGGAATATGACTCCACACATTGGTTGTGCCTGAAAGAACACAGTACTGCCATGGACATCAAGAGCACCACTGCCAGTCCAGGTGGATGGGTTGGTGTTAATCAGATTTGTCTTCCCCACTGAACTGAAAGGCTCCTACTCTAATTCACCCAGAAGGCTTAAGTCAAATGTTTCAGTTACCACAGACTCAGGATAAAGTCTTTTCAGGAACTCCAGAACCTCAGCTTTCTTCTGTTGACGCTTTCCTTCATGATGATCAATGCGTGCGTTCTGTAACTCCCCTCCAATATGACCCAATTCAGTGTTCACTTCAGCCATTCGGACTTTGGACTGCTCAATCTCTTCAACAAGGGCTTGCTCTTGCTGTGTCTTCTCTTTCAAACAATCACTAGATGTCAATGATACGGAGAGAATGGAAAATGAGATGGCATTATGTGCTATTGGCAGGGGGAGGAGGGGGGGAGGCAGGGTAATTACATGGTCATTACATGTAGGTTGGGGCTTTCAGAAGAAAACCTAATGCAACCAGACCCAGCCTGCACTGAGTCATGACTGTGGGCATCTAGTCTCAATGGAAACCAAAGGTCATCTGGCTACCACCATATAGGAAGATTCTCTATCTTCCCAATTTGGGATGTCCTTAATCAATAAGAATTTTGTTTTATATTTAGCCTAAATACCACTTCCTGTCCCGAAATAATTAAAACTTAAGCACTCTTTACTAGTCTAACTACTGTGGAGGCAACTTGGAACTATGTCCAAAGGGCTATAACACTGTTTATATGTTTTGACTCAACAATGCCACTTCTAAGTCTATGTCCCAAAGAGATCAAAGAAAAGGGAAAAGGATTGATATGTACAAAGATGTTGATAGCAGCTCTTTTTATGGTAGCAAAGAATTGGAAACTGAGGGGATATCCATCCATTGAGGAATGGTTGAACAAGTTGTGGTATATGATTGTGATGGAACACTATTGTGCTAGAAGAAATGGGGAGCAGAACCAAGAGAACACTGTGTATAGTAACAGCAATACTGTATTATGATCAAACTTGAATGACTTAGTTATTCTCAGCAATACATTAAGCCAAAACAATTCCAAGAGATCCATGATGAAAACTGCCACCCACCTCCAAAGACAGAACAGACAGACTCTGAATGCTGACTGAAGCCAACATGTATCACTTTCTTTTTCTTGACTTTGCGTGCATGTTTTCTTTTGCAACATGGCTAATAAGGAGTAACGGTTCACATGACTCCAAATATGTCATCAATATAATATGGTTCACTTTTTCAAGGAGTGGGGAAAAGGCATGAGGGAAGGACAAAATTTGGAACTCAATTTTTTAATGTAATTGGAAAATATTTATCAAAATAAATAAAAATATATACTTAATTTTTTTCCAAAGTGTAATCCTCTTGGAGGATAGAAAAGACATTTATTCCAATGCCAAAGAATTGCGAGTCTCAGAGGTCAGAGAGGCCACACAATGCCTTCCTCCCAAAGCCCTTTTATTCCCCTACTACCTTCTATGTGCTCTTCTCCCATCCCACCAGGATCCTAGGGTCCTTGAGGAAGGGACTGTTTCATTCTTGTCTTTATGACCTTATCATGTAAGTGCTTCATGAATATTCAGAACTTCAGATTTTTTGGAACTGTAGTTCTTTGAAAGATGACATGATGCAATAATTACAAAGGAAGGCCCCCAGACACTCCCTTCAGGACCCATGAACAAATAAATATGAGCTTCTAACATCAGTCATCTCTCCTGCTCCTCACAAAAATGCTTGGTTAGGTCATACAAGATGTGCTAAACCCCATCTACAAAACAGCAAAGGGAGGTTCAGTGACTGACCCAATGTCACACAGCATGGTGCCAAGATTTATTTCTGTGTCTCCTGACTACAAATGAGGCTCCTGCTACTATCCTGGATCTGTCTCCCCAGGGAAAAAGGCATTCTACTTTTGGAGAGTAGCCACAGTGGGGCTCTTCCAAACCCTCTTTGGCATGACCTTCATTTACTTTCTGCTGCAAATGGAGAAAGAAGGAAGCAGAAGGAAGAGGGCCTGAGCCTCCTGGGGTGGTCCATGTCCCACATAAATCTCTAACAAACCAGAATATGACACATTTGTTTCTATACCTACATGCATGAATTTGTATACTCCTCCAATTTCTCTATGCGTTTATTATTGTCTTCTATTTGTTCCTTTAGTTGCTTTAAATTTCCCTAAAGAGCAAATGGAATTTAAAATCAGTTATGGGAGTTACAAAACAGACCTTAGGTAAATGTAGCACTGTACACAGCAGGCCTACATTGGGCTTAAAAGGCTTGTTGGCTGCTCTGATCTCCTCAATCAATGACATCTAAACATTTTCAGGTGTAGTTTCAATTCTGAAGTCTTCTCTCTCTTGAGGATTAGCTCTCCCATCCCAACTGAGAGCCAGAGCTGCACCCACACCCAACCCCAAAAGCCCTCAAGATTTCCCTCTGGCCCACCAGAGACTGGCATTCTGGTCCATCTCCACCCATTCTTCAGCTGCCTTCTCTCCCAGCCTCATTACCCCTCATTGATCTTCATACCCCCAAGTGGCCATGTTCCTACCACTCTGCTATTCCCTAGAGCAGAGATTCCTGACCCAGGGGTCCTGAACTTGCTTTAAATGGTATGAAAACTCTATTTCAAGAGACTTGCTTTTCTTTACTAAAATAAAATCCATTTTTTTTCTACATTTACAAATGTTATCTGGGAAAAGGGTTCCACCCACAGGCATCACAGTCTGACTGGCCAAAGGGTCTATGACACCTATACATTTTATCTCAACAAAAAGTACTTTTAACCACTATAGGAATGTCCCTTTGACCATCTCTAGTCCAAATCCTCAACCCTTCAAGGTGCCTCTGGGAGGGCAGGCCCTCCACTGCAATGTTCCACACCCCTTCCAGCTTCCAGGACTCCTGACCATGCTGACAATGATTAGAGTTACTTGAGGACAAGCGTATTTTACCTTCCCTGTGTAAAGTACGGGGACCTTACTAGCAGCCACCTTACTACAGGCCTGCACACAACAGGTCCATAAAACCTGTTTACTGAGGGGCTACAACCTTCACTGTGGGGGTAGTATTCACATAAGCAAAGTTATAAGTCCTCAAAGTCTTCAAGTATGAACCCTACCTTTGGGGTGACCCCTTGTCTGCAAATATGTTTTCTAATGGAAATTGTGGTACAAATGCATGACAGTTACATTCCCAAGTCAATCCCCAAAGGCATCTTGAACCACGAGGTTACTCAGTAATATGCTCTAAGAGTCTAGACTGTTCCTGTCCCAAGGGCAGCGGGGCAGAAGAGGGTGTTTTATCCCCTTCCCTGAATTCTCATCGGAACAATCTCCAACTACCTCCCTGCAAGTTCCTCGGGGCTCTCGGGTTCCCTTGGCTCTTTCTAACAAATGGATGAGTCTGGCACCATAGTCACAGTGATACGTGACAGGATGTGACCTACCTGGACTTCTGCTCGCCTCCTCTCCCCAAATGCCTGTCTCTCCTCATCTGCCCTTTGTTCCCACTGAAACTTTTCCAGTTGCTGGGTCATGGTTGCCACCTTCTTGTTCACTTGTTCCTTGAGCTCCTTGTACTGCTCCAGCTGGATAAAGAGCATTCAAATATGATGCATACAGTGAAATGAGACAGGAAATTCTCCAAGCATAACGTCTTTGCCTGACAGATCATTAATATTATTTTAAAAAAAAGATTGTATACAGGTTATGCAATTATTGGCCATCTCTGCCTAATGGAATCATGCAGACTCGAATTATTTCAAGAAACAGGTCCTACCACAGATCGGCTGGATAACTCAGTTAGTCAAAACAAAACTCTAAGGTTTTGGCCAACATCCTCCAAAGATGAGATGAGCTAAACTCTTACTGTGTGACCTTGGTGAGGGAAAAACGTTTTTGCAAAATTAGATGTAACTTAGACATCTGTAGTTCTTTCTATGTGTATAATGGAATGTAAATTTTGTTGTTGTAGTTCAATCTTTTTAGCCATGCCTCACTTCCATGACTCCCCATGACCCTGTTTGGGGTTTTCTTGGTGAAGATATTGCAGCAACTTACCATTTCCTTCTCTAGCTCATCTCACAGATGAGGAAACTGAGGCAAACACCCAGGGTCAAACAGTTAGGATATGTCTGACCACCTAGCTGCCCCTTGAATATAATAAATACTTACAAACAGAGAATCTCCACAAATGTATGCACAATCTTCTGGGCATTTAAACATATCACTTATTTTGGAAGATTACATGCAAAAATGATGTAGAGAAATAAATTTGCATGGAATATCTTTCAATTATTCATGTAAATGCACAAGTAATCAATTTAATTCCAAATTTGGCCTAGTCTTAATTATTCCCTTTCCTGTGTGAAATTAATTCATTTCCCCTTCTGTCATTGAAATATCATCTTAGTATGTACTGCTAGGTAAAAAATATGAGGAACAAAGGATCATTTCCCTCTTGATCTTTCACTCAATTCTTCTAGCCCACAGCAAACCCAAGAGCCTAACTCATGGGCTTCAGGAGGCTGGATTCTCACCTGACTGGCTTCCAGCTCGATGTCCTTCCCTCGACGCAGCCTCTCTTCTTCAACTTGCTTCTCAAAGTTCTTCCAGGTCCTGTCTAAGTCTTGTAGTTCTTTTTCCAAGGCTTGGATGTCGTCTTCTTGCTTGGCGCACTGCTTCTCATTGACCCTGATTGACTTCTTGGCCGTTTCTAACTTCTTGAGGTGGTGGGAGGTATTCTCCTTGGCCTTGATGTACTGGAGCCTCTTCTGGTTGAGCACGCCCTCAAGAGCCCTGGGAAGAAAAGCCACACTTGCCTGCCTTCTGTGGAGGCCAGGGCCAGGAAGAAGGGGCACGTTTGCTTGCCCAACGAGGTCAAAGCCCTAGCAGCTCTGGGACCCCTCCTCCCTGGGCATGTCACTTGAGCCTCTGATTTCCTTCCCTCACACTGACAGGGCTGGGGGGAGCTAAGAACTTCAGGTTTCAAGGGATCTACAAATGTTTCTTTAAGCCCAAAAACAAACACACAACTCACTTCATCTCCTTTTCCATTTGCTGAAGCTCTCTGGTTAGCTTTCCAAGGTCCTTTTTCTTGCTTTTCACTGCATTTTCATCAACAGAAAGGGACTCTCTGATAAGGGCTAATTCCTTGTTCATTTCATCTAATTCACTGCTCAGAAACTGAATTTTTTTCTCATTGTGGTAAAGCTGAAAAAGCTGCAGCTGGATCTTCTTCCCTTTCAGGTCCTCGAGGAGGAGCTGGTAGCGGTCAGCCTGTTTAGGGAAAAACCAGAGGAGGCCTTAGGGGGCCTAGGACACCCCTCCCCGCCCCTTGATCCTTATTCCTGTCTGTCTCTCTAAGCTTGGGAAGGCTCCTCCATGTGCCGAGGACATGGAGTGCTCCGACTCCTCTCCCTGATGCTCCTTTCTGGTTCACCCCACCAGCATCTACTTTCATGACTCTCAGCCACTATTCAGGGGTCTCCTCTGCCCCTGCCTCTTCCTGTAATTGATTTGGGAATTTCCCCCATGGTCCTGCCCTGGTATGTCTGCCTGGGTCTCAGGAGATTGGACACAGCCAGCCCTCCCAAACAAGAAGCCAACAGATTCTGACATTGTTGCAAAGGTTAAGCACCACTGTGTCACAAGACCCTGGGCATATCCTCCCTTCAGACACTCATGCTCTAAGGGTGGGGAAAGAGCCAGCAAAGGCACTGTCTGAGAGCTGAGGGGGGGAGAGAAGAGCCTTATCTGGGGATGTCAGAGAACTTGGCAGGGGAAAGGAGACACTGGAGTGGAGTCTTGAAGGCCAGGAAGATGATCAGACAGAGATGAAGGGGGCCCACTCTGGGCCTGGAGAGGGACCAATGCTCAAAGGAGGCCCTTAAATGCCAAGCACAAGGGGGTTCATCAGGTTGTGGCCGATGGAAAGCCCCTGAAGATTTTGGAGGCAAGGAACGATGCCGTCCAAAGGGGGTCACAGGCAGGCACAGGAGGTAGGTTAACCAGTGCACAGAAGATCCTGGGTGGTTCCCCCCTACTCCCTTCGAAGCAAACACTGTTTGGGGATAAGAGCAGAAGACTTTATCAGCTGCTAAATCTTTGAATTAAATATTCCTTTGTAAAAGCTAATCTCATTGCAATCTGAGGTGGCCAGGTGCCTGAAGTCAGGAAGACCTGAGGTCAAACCTGCCACAGACACTTAGTTATGTGACCCTAAACAAGTCACCTAACCTCTGTTTGCCTCACTTTCCCCATCTGTAAAATGGGGCTAATAATAGCATCTCCCTCCTGGAGCTGTTGTGAGGGTCAAAGGCGATAATATTTGTAGTCTTTTGTTACATATAATTTTTTTATTGCATTATGATCTGAGAAGGATGCACTGATTATCTCTGCCTTTCTGCACTGCATTGTAAGGTTTTTATGTCCTAGTACATGGTCAATTTTTGTAAATGTTCCATGTACCGCTGAGAAAAAGGTATATTCCTTTCTATTCCCATTCAATTTTCTCCAAAGATCTATCATATCTACCTTATCTAGAGTTTTATTTACCTCCTTAACCTCTCTCTTGTTTATTCTGAGGTTAGATTTAACAAGTTCAGAAAGAGGGAGGTTGAGGTCCCCCACTAGTATAGTTTTGCTGTCAATTTCTTCCTTCACCTCCCCCACCTCTCCTCTAAGAATCTGGATGCTCTACCACTTGGAGCACATGTTTAGTAATGATATTGCTTCATTGTCTGTGGTGCCTTTTAGCAGGATATCATTTCCATCCTTATCCCTTTTGATTAGATCTATTTCTGCTTTTGCTTTGTCTGAGATTAGGATTGCCACTCCTGCCTTTCTTACGTTGGCTGAAGCACAATATATTCTGCTCCATCCTTTGACCTTTACCCTATGTGTATCCCCCCGTTTCAAATGTGTTTCTTGTAAGCAGCATATTGTTGGATTATGGCTTTTAATCCATTCTGCTATCCGTCTCCGTTTTACAGGAGAATTCATTCCATTCACGTTCACAGTTATTGTAAAGTCTTTAACACAGTACTTGGCATATAGTAGGCACGATGAAAGGGCTAGCTGGATATTCCACTAAATAATTAAACAGAACTGGGGTCCCTAAGAAAGATAAAACACACATGGCAGACACTGGAGCTGATGGCAAGAGAGGAGAGAGCCTCCCCCATCCCTCAGGGTTATCAGTCAACAAAGTCATTAAGCACCTACTGTGTACCAGGCACTGTGTATTAGAGGAGAAGAGGAGGAGGAGGATGGAGGAGCACTGTGATGAGCTTGGCATTCAGACTGAAAAAGGGGAAATCCCCAGTCCTTGCTGATATGTGTCACAGGGGTTTTGAGGGTTATCTGCCAAGTGTGCCAAACATCCTGTCCCTGCCCCCAGAGCAGAAAGGAGGGAAGGAAAAGGGCTGAGGTTCAGACCTGTGTCTGAGGAGAGGACCAAGGCAGGGAAGGAGCGAAGGTGTCCCCTCCAACACCACAGACTGGCTCGGACACACTCAAGGGAGCAGCTCTCAAGTCTCTCCCATGGGCGATGCCATCCTGGCAAACCAAGCCATGGCCTGCCTAATAAAGAGACCACTCTGGGGAGCAGTTAGGAACTCTGCCCAAAGGGCTAGCAAGCAGTGTATACGCTCTTACCCTGCAACACCACTGCCAGGGCTGTATCCCAAAGAGAATAAAGGCAAAAGGACCCACATGTACAAAAATATTTATAGCAGCTCTTTTTTGTGGTGGCCAAGAACTAGAAATCAAGGGGATACCCACCAACTGGGGAATGGCTGAACAAGCGATGGCATATGATGGTAATGGAATACTACTGGTCCATAAGAAATAACAAGGAGGCAGACTTCAGAAAAGCCTGGAAAGACTTGAATGAACTGATGCTGAGTGAAGTGAGTAGAACCAGGAGAACACTGTACACAGTTAAGGCCACACTATTCAATGAATAACTTTGACAGACTTAGCCCTTCTCAGCAATGCAAAGATCTAAGACAACTTCAAAAGACTCATAATAGAAAATGCCATCCACATCCAGGGAAGGAACTATGGAGTCTGAATGCAGATCAAAGCAGACTATTTTCACTTTTCTGTTGTTTGGGATGGAGGATGGGGGTTTTCCCCTTTTGTTCTGTTTCTTCATTCACAACATGACTGGTGCACAATCTATATCAGATTGCTTGCTGTCTTGGGCAGGGAGAGAGAAAAAAAATGAATGAAGACTATCTTTACATATAATTGGAAAAAAATACTAGTAAAAAAGAGGTTATCTAGAGGCATGGAAATCCCACAAGAGGGCACAGAGTTCAGATTTAGACAAGAATGTCAAATAACCCATGACCACATGGCAAACATCGAACAGAAGTACACTTGATCTGGTGACAACAAAAGGTTTGGGAAAGAGGGCAAGGGTAAGGGCAAGCCTCTCCAATCCCCCATCCTCCCACAGGTAGACTGAGTCTTGTACTGAGTGTGGCAGGTCTCTGAACACATAAGTGAAGGCCAAAGGCAGCAGTTTGAAAATTTGCACTCCATCCAAAGCCTGCTTATGCAGTGTCTTTCTGTAAAGCGTTTTACCCACATCATCTCATCTCACTACAACCCTGGGAGAGAGGCGCTGTCGTCCCCACTTTACAGATGAGGAAATCAAAGCAGGTAAAATGGCTTGCCCAGGGTTACACAGCTAGGAAGTATCTGCAGGTAGCAATTCTAAAAACTTCCAGACTTCTGAAGATCTAGACTAGGCCCTTTATTTTTCACTTGTTTTCATCAGTTCCTTGAGATTCATAACCTCTTATTCCTCCAAATGAAATGTTATTATCATTTCTAGCTCTATCAGATCTGCCTGGTAGGCAGATCATTAGGAAAATGAAGTCAATTACTTTTGGGAGTACTGTCATAAGGCTTCAACAGCTCCACCTCCCCGTGAGGGAGGGAGGACTCTGCCTCCCATTATTTGGCACCATCATTGTTTCTGTACAGAAAGTTTGGGGGTTGTATCTACTTGGTTCTGGCAAGGATCTTGGGGTCTCTCTCTAGGAATTTGGAATGGAAATTCCCCTCTCTGCTGCAGATGCAAGTACTATACAGAAAGGCTGTGAACTCACTTGCCTTTCCTCTATTTCCTGCAGCTTTGCTACATTCATTGTTTCAATTAATTTTTAGCTGACTCTTCACCCAAAAAGCCATGGTCTTTTGTTCTCTTAATTCCCTCAGTTTCTTCTTCTTGTCTTGGTGCCACAGCAAGCACTTTCACCACTCAGCAGTGGTCATCTTGGCTTCACATTTGACTTTATTATTAGAAAGGCCACCAACCTTTCTTCATTATAGACATGGATTGCTCTCGGTTTTAAATTCTGTGGCACAGCATGTAGAACACTGGGCTTGTCATCAGGAACACGAGTTCAAATTCAGTCTCAGTCACTTCCTAACTGTATAGCCCAGAGCAAGTCCCTTCACCGCTGTCTGCCTCAGTTTCTTCAACTACAAAATGGAGACAATCATAGCATCCATCCCACGGTTGTTGTGAAGATCAAACGAGATCATATTTGCAAAGTGCTGAGCAGAGAGTCAGGCACACAGCAGGTATCATACAAATGCTAGATGTTATTAGTATCAGTTCCCGAATGTGAGAAAAAGTCCATTTATTCCTATGCTTTCTACTACCTTTTTTTTTTTAACAGAACAGACATTAGGTTTTGCCCAAAAGCTTTAGCTTTTACTTATTTATGCAGTTTTTATCATTTCTGTTAATATGGTCTATGATGTTTGCATTATTTTCTATACTGAATCAACCCTGTAATTCCTGGTATAAATCCAATCATTTTACACGCTGCTACAGCCCAATTGCTAGTAACTTATTTGGGAGGGAGGGAGATTGGTCTATACTGTGGGCCAATATATAGTCTCTACTTCCTTTATTTCCTTTTAATTGGTTGTGAATTTTCCTGTTGCATTTTTATATAAAAACTTAGTTTTCTTTCATTCACCATTTTAGCTGTTTATCTGTTTTGTTACTAGACCAGATTCTAGTTTTATCAATAGACTTTTCTCTTTCATATTTGTTTGGTTGTGTGTCCAATTCATGTCAACGTTCCTTCTCTCTCTTGTTGATGAAGGCTTTCAGAGAGAAGACATTTTGCCCACAGGAGTGTTCTGACTTCAGCACCCATCGTGTGGTGTCTCACTGCTGTCAAATTCTCTGATGAATGCAGCAGACATCCCAGAGCATTAAAGACTCAGGACACATGTGGCACCTGAAATGGAAGTGGAAGAAGGCCTCTACTCCCCTAGAGGATTCCCAGGATTCTTTCTGTGGCAACAAGTCTGTCCGAGCTGGTCCCTGGAAAATTTCCTGGCCACCGAGCTACTGACCTTGACCACCTACGCAACACCAGTAGGACTGAGAGGTGGCATGTGAAAATGAGAGGCTTGAGGCACCTCTTGCCAAATGGAGAAGACTGCTAACTAACAAGGCAGGGACTATGCTGGAGAGTGAACTGAGCACTGATGACAGAAGACAGGACAAGAGCTAGGTGAATCTTGGGAAGAACACAAGGCGGGGAAGGCTCTGAATTTAAATCTGGAGTCAAGAGGAGGTGGGCTCAGTTCCCACCTCCAACATCTGCTACCAAAATAACCCTTAGCAAGTCACTTCTCCCTAGATTGATGAACCCTGAGGCCCCTCCCATCTCAGGAATCCTGTCCATCAATCAATGAGCTTTTAGGAAGTGCCTCCTGGGGACCACTGTGCCAATTGCTGTCTGGGAGGAGCCACCAGTCTAAGGGGGAAGAGAACAGACTAACAACCACAAACATGAGACACATCCAGAATAAACTTGGCTAGTTTACTTAGGAGGCTTGGGAAAGGGGAGAAACTAGAGAAGCAGGAGGTGGGGGGGAAGGGGGTTATGTGGTATGGGAGGAATAGCCAGGGGGCCAGCCCCTTGGGGCTGGTGACAGGATGTCCTCTGGGACACTGGAGAACCCCTAGGAAGAACATACATTTCCCTGCTTCATACCTGGCATTATAATTCGACTTAGACAACCTCAGATATCTCTGTGGTTCCTGGGTGGCCTGGTACACAGAGGGCTAAACTTGGGAGTCAGAATGGCCAGAGTTCAAACCCAGCCTCAGATACTTGTTAACCATGAGCAAGTCTTTACCCTGTGTACCTCAGTTTCTTCATCTGAAAAACTGTGCATATTTAACAGCACAATAACAGCACCAACCTCTCAGGACCATTGTGAGGATCGAATGAGTTAACATGGAAGATAAAGCATTTTTACCTAAAGGCTGCCTGGCAGTCACGAAAGACAATTCACTGACCAAGTCAGCTGCTTCTTAAAAATCCCTTCACAAACCTGCACACGTGTCCTCTACACAAGGGAAGATGGCACCTGCCACTCTCCTGCCTAAGCCTGCCCACTCTCTCTCCTGATTTTACCACAGACAGCTGACCCCCTCCATATGAGAAAGTGGATGTGGGCCAAGTATGCTGAGGGACAGGAGACAAGGGAGGCCAAAGTGCCCTTGAAAAGTGCCTGCCCACAACAAAGATGATCCCGCTGTGAAGGACAGATGATGGTGACCCTCAGTTCACAGCGGAGGACAGAGGCAAGTAGGCAGAGATTGCCAAGTGTCTGAGGCCAGCCTATCGAGGCTCCATTAATGACAGGAGCAGTGTCCAAGGAACTCCTGGACCTTCTCAGACCCATCTTTTTGGTTTATCACAGTGGAAGGGAGCTCCCTACAAAAGAAAGGATCTGTAACTTGACCCTGGCCTCTCAGATCCAGCAGTAGCTCAGAGCAGGGGATCACAGGAAGGCATTGGATGGGCAGAGGGAGCTGGCAACTGCACAACCAGGAGAAAAAGTCAGAGAAAAGCAGACTTTGGTGGGGCACAAGGAAGCATGAGGGAGGGCTCATTCTTGCCTCAGAGATGTTGCTGAGGTCATTCCTGCTGTGACCCAGGGATGACCTCTGAAGGACCCTCCCACCCAATCATTCAATGGCTGCCAAACAGAAAGAGAAACCATGGGTCTGTGGGGATAAGAGAGGTGTCAGACTCCAGTGAAAACAGAAGAAGGTGTAAAGCAGTACATGAGACAACTTGCAGAGAGAGAGAGACAGAGACAGAGCTTCTGTCACTGCACGGGGCACCAGGCACACACACTGAGATAGTCCCTGCCTGGGGAATGCTAGCACATTCAAGCATGGCATGGACCTTAGGGAAAGGGGAGGGCCAGAGGGGTAGGCCAGCTGGCCAGGTCTCCCAAATATGCCCTCACCTGATTCCACAAGGAGTCACTTCAGGGACACAGACCCAAACTTTGTCACTTACCTCTTCCTTCTCTAACTTTGCATGTTTGCGTTCAGCTGCTACGTTTTTTTTCTTATTAAAATTAAACTGGGCATCCTCGTCAGCTTTCTGTACCTTTTTCTTCTTTTTCTCATATTCCTCAGCAAGTTCCTTTGAACTGCTAATTTCTTCAAAAAATTGAGTTCTTTCTTTGGGTTTTTTCATTGAAATGGATTCTACAGTACCCTAAAACAGAACGAGACACATGAGACAGTACTTAATTAAGCTCCTACCATGCGCCAGGCCATGTGAAAAGCACAAAGAAGGGCAAACATGAGCTCCCTGCCCTTGAAGGGCTCTCCCCTTCCAAAGGGGAGGGGCCCTGCAAACCACTCCATGTACAGGTGATAGGAATGAAAGGTAAGGTGACCTTGGGAGCCGGAACTGCTGGAAAGGCCTCCTTGAGGAGGCAGGATGTGAGCTAAGAAGTGGAAAGCAGATGCTCCAGGTAGGGATTCCAAGGAGGCCAGCCAGTGTTGGTACTCCCTAATGAAGTACACACTTTGCTTTGGGCATCAGCCATCTCTGAAATTTCCCCCCATCCCCTTCTCTCCTGCAAGAGCTTCCGGCGTGTCCCGCGCTGCGCAGCCCTGGAGAAGAGACACCTGGCCTGGCCTCACCTCCCCTTGGGGGCCACGTCTAGTCATCACAGCCCAACTTCCACTTCATTTTAGTTGGCTTTTTAATTACGCTCCTGTAGTCACTCCAGGTTTTGCAGGCTATGTTTACTCCTTCAAAACTGAGCATCAATTGCCCAGTGGCTATTTACCTGAAAAACCAGGCAGTTCCTGGCTTTGACAATGATGCCAATTTTTTCCAGCTCTGCTACGTAGACAGAACGACTGACGGGATTATCATTAAAATGAAATTCTGATGACCCCCCTAGAAGAGATAGAAACTGAGTCACCAGCAATGCAAACTAAACCTTGGCTCCTGGGTCTGAGATAGCAAACGTTTCTCTAAAATCATTCCTGTCTATGACTCCCAAAGTGCCAGACTCTCTAATATGGGCAGACCAAGCCTTCTACCTGTCTGGCTGAACCAGGCCTCAACACAGAGTGTCAGGTGCGTGAGGCAGCGGAGGTGGGGGTGCTGGGGGGGTAGGGCAAGTGAGGGCAGCGGGGAGGATGGGGGAGGGCCAGCCAGGAGGGAGAAGGGCAAGCGGGGGGAGGCAGGCAGGGGCCCCCCTCCCCCCATGCACCTCGGATGCTCCTGCAGAAGCTCTTCTCCTCGCCGTCCTCCTCCACGTACACAGCCTCCACGCGGGCGCTGGCCGCCACTGGCCTGCCCACGTGCGCGCCGTGGATGAGCTCCTGCAGGCTCTTGACCCGCAGTTGGCCCGGCCTCTCGCCCATCACGAAACTTAGCGCATCCATCACGTTAGACTTCCCTGGCGGGGGGAAGTGGGGGGAGAATGGTGACGTCATCGGGCCGAGCTGGGAGGGGGCCCCCTCCCGTCCCCCTCCGCCTCCTCGCGGATCGCCTCCCCCCTGCCAGGCCCAACCTCCGTCCTCCCCCCGCCCGAGCCGCACCAGAGCCATTGGGGCCGACGATGCAGGTGAAGCCGCGGAAGGGCCCGAGGACCTGGCGGCCGCGCCACGACTTAAAGTTCTCCACGAGCAGCCGGTCCAGGCGGCCCATGACGGCGGCGCGGCGGAGGGAAGCCCCGGACGCGTCGAGCCCGCAAGATGGCGACGGAAGCTGCGGCGAGAAAAGCGCGGGAACGAGGAGGCGACGAAGGCGACGGCGGAAGGGAGGAAGGATGCGGGAGCTCTCGCGAGAGCGCCGAGAGAACGTGTGCGCGTGCGCGGGACAAGCGCATGGGGCGGGAAGGCGGGGGAACGAGAAGAGAGACGGTGCGCCCTCGCGAGATCCTGGGCCGTGTTGCTTAGGAACAGTGCGGGCTGCTGTTGCCAAGGGAACGCAGAAGCGCCCTGCTCCCCAGGCTCCGCCGCGCGGCAGCTGCTCGTTGCTCCGCTGCTCGGAGCGCCCCAGCTCAGCGCAGCTCTCGGTTGTGTTCCTGGCCCTCGGGCCGCACCCCCACCCACGATGCCCGTGAGGTCTAGCGATGTGGTGCAGCCCCAGGACTACAAAGTAGCGGCCTTCCTGGAACAGAGG
>CM053770.1:247569756-247711483 GCA_028658325.1 Potorous gilbertii | reverse complement strand
GCGGAGAGCCAGCCCCGCAGGGGGAACCGAGGGAGGGGGCGGAGAGCCAGCCCCGCAGGGGGAACCGAGGGACGGGGCGCGGAGCCAGCCCCGCAGGGGGAACCGAGGGAGGGGCGGAGAGCCAGCCCCGCAGGGGGAACCGAGGGAGGGGCGGAGAGCCAGCCCCGCAGGGGGAACCGAGGGACGGGGCGGAGAGCCGCAGGGGGAAACTGAGGCACTGGAAAAGCAGGTTACTTGCTCAAGGGCATAAATTCATGGCTAAACTTCAAGGGACTTCAGAAGCTGTTTAGTCACCCCTTCCCCAATTTACTGAGAGTGCCTAAGGAGGGCGGATCCGCTGGACAGCATGGGAAGGGAATAGAGGCCAGAATCAGGCATGTTGTAGGCCCAGAGGGGATGGATGAGGCAGATGTCCAGGCTGGATGGGACCTTCCTGGGAGAACAGGCTTCATAGGGGCCAGGCCCAGGCTCAACCCTGGAGATAGATACAGAAAAAGGCCAAAGGTATGCAGGTGCTCCAGCAGGCAGCAAATCACAAAACTTAAGATAAGTTCATCCAGTGGGCCAGCCCTGGGCACCTGATTGGTCAGTGCAAGGCCACGGCTTCTGCCACCTCCCACTGCTCGGAACCCAGAGAGGGTCCCAGGCCAACCTGATGGCTGAGCTGGGCCCAAGAATGGAGGACACCCACCCTCCATTGTTTGCTGCATCCTGCCTATCCTTTGGACAGCATGAGAGGAGCCCAGGCTTTTTTCCACAGGCTGTGAGCAGTCCCCACTGGCTTGACACAGATTTTTCCTGTCTTTGTTCTTCTGCTTAATGTCAGGATTGAAGGAGCCTCAAGGCCCCCACCCTCCATCAGAGGCAGGCTCAGTAGGACTCTGCACTAGCCTCCTAACTTCTGGGGTCTCAGTTTTATCATCTATAAAATATGTATATAAACCCTTGAGTCCCTGCTGCACAGGAGAAAAAGTGCTCCAAAAGGTGGGGTTTGGGAGCAGTATGGGGAGCCCTGGAAATAGCTAGAGCCTCAGAGCCAGAAAGAAGCCTGGGTGGAAGGCAGGAGCTTGGGTGCCCATGGGGTGACTTGGGCCTCTGAAGGCCAGCTTTGGGCTGGATGTCTTCTGAGGGTCCTACTGGCTCCAAATCCCATGACCCAGTGGAAAGTTGTTTCCAGGTGGGTGTCGCAGCCCATCAGGACAGTACAGGAAGAAAGCTGGGGAGTTGGATAAGAGGGTGCCTTACCCATGCAGCCAAAGGTCTTATAACTTTAAAATTATTTCCAAATAGGGAGATTATAATGCCTGGGCAGCTCAGGTTCGTGATCGGAAGATTCATGAAGCCACTGAGAAAAGAAGGCATGAGATGATTGGTGAGTAACTGATGAGGGGCTGCGAGGACACAGGCCCCTTCTTTGTATATCAGTCATTCCCCGGTCTCCTCCTTTCTCACACATCCAGGGCCCCTTCCTTTGTAATAGCTTGGTCCAAGAGCATATACATACTACTTAGCACCCACAGCCACCCCCTTCTCCAAAGGATGCCTATGAGCTATCATGACTGGAGAATCTTAGAATCTGCCCTTTTCACACAACCATTGATTAGCTCAGACAAGTATCCTAGTGGTGTGAAAGGGAGAGATGTCTGCAGAAGTCTGCATTCTGGTTCGTCTGTGCTCTTCCTAGGATATGTAGCCTCAGCCACAGAGAACATCATTAGCACAAGGTCACATTCTCCAGCCATCCCTATTGTATGAAAGAAAGTGGCATGTGACTCAGACACAGCAGCTCACTCCTGAGCTGGATCAAGGCCCATCCCCATCACTTTACACATGAGCAAACTGAAGCTGGAGAGGTTAAGGGGCTTTACCCAGGTGTGCCCAGCACTGGAACTCCTTCATTTTAAGAGTTTTCCCTCTCATGAAGCTGTATTGAGACATGCCAAAAGCCAGCTCAGGGGGAGTAAAGGGGTCCGGCCTTTCAGGTTCCACCAGATGGTGAGCCACTAGAGGCTTCTGGGGTATTCCGTTGTGCTGGTTGGGGGCAGCTCAATGACCTATGAGGGCTTCCAGCCCAGAGTCCCTATGATGGAGGGTTCTGGGGGCATTTCTCCTTCCTGCCCCCACCATTCTTATCCCTGTCTCCCTCTCTCCTCAGTCTATGCCGAGGCCCTTAGGTCCCTTCTGGGGGGCGGTTCCCCAAGGCATCTGACTTTGAGTTGGGGTCCTCTGTCTGCCCCACCCTCTGGACATCTCCCAGGGTCTTTGCTTAACTTCTCCCACCCCCATTGACCCTGGTCAGCCCTTCCCTTGACCATGTCCTGGCTCTGAGTGCCTGTGATAGCCTGTGCCCTGCCTAGGAGCGGAAATGAGACAGAATGACCACATTGTCTACCTCTTGGATAAGCGTCAGCAGAGGGACAAGCGCAAGCTCCAGGAAGCCCTCACCGAGTTCCAGCAGACCTTTCAACAGCCCGAGAGTCGCCGGGAGTTTGACCTCTCTGACCCGCTGGCCCTAAAGAAGGATGTTCTGACCAGTGTGTCTGACCAGGACATCTCTAACACCACCTCTGGGCTGCATAAATTCATGGGGGAAGATCCGAATGCTAAGGAGAGGAAGAAGGCCCAGGAGGAGCAAAACCGGGAGTGGTTCCTAGAGCAGCAGAGGACCCGGAACAATGCGCTAGCAGACCACAAACTTGCAGGTAGGACACCACACTAGCTCTGGGCCTGGGTTCATGCCCTGTCCTGGAGAGGCACTAACTGAGTGACCCTGGACCAATCCCTCACTATCTCAGAATCTCTGGGGAACTGGACCAGATGATCTAGGGCCAGCAGGAGGTTCTAGCCCCCATGGAGCAGGAGAGCCTTCCTTATCCTATGTCATTCTGGACAACAGGGATCCATCTCATCGCAGGGCCTAGCATCCAGTAGGTGCTTAATGCATGCTTGTTGATTGACTCCAGCATGGTCGCATCTGTGTGTCCATTGTAGGTGCTCAATTGGATGATGGGCCATTGGTGGCTGAGGGTGGGCCCTGAGAAAGGGCCAGAGGGGTGGGATCTTGCCTGATCCCTCAGCTCCCATTTAGCTCCCACATTCTCAGATTTTCTAAGTCCTGATCCAGGCTAGCTCACTGTGTGACCCTCCTCTATCAGGTCGGACAGTGCTTAGGGGGCCTGAGTTAGAGTCCCAGCTGGGGGACCCTCCCAGCCCCCCCTACCCCCCGTGAAGTAAACCAGGCATCATAATGCCTGCCTTTCTCACCTTGCTTCCAATCCCTCCTGACATGGAGTTTCTTTCCCTCAGAGGACATCTTCGCCAAGACCATATGGGAGTTTGACCAGGCGGCCAGGGAACTTCAAAAACTGGAACTTTCCACTCGACGTATGCTCTGCAAGACCGTGAAGGATTTCAACAAAAGCCAGGTAAGCCAACCTTCACCTGGGGAAGGGCCCTCTAGGGGCCTCTGGGATCTCCTCTCCAACCAGGAGGAAGACTGGCCCCTGTCCCTCCTCCTCTCAGCCTCTCAAACCTCCTCGGCCTATGAGTTATGTGCCAAGACTCCAAGGACCCCAACCTGATGACTGCCGGGTGGACGGAGGGCAGAGAAGGTCTCAGCTGGCATCTCTGCCCACCCCGCCCCCCACACACACACCATCTATGACCTCACCCGCCATCACCAACAAGCAGGCCTTTTCTCTATCTCTGTCCTCTAGGAAAGGGAGGATATTGAACTGTGACAGCCCCTAGCCAGGGAACTAAAGATGGCAGGAAACTGGCCTGAAGGAGAGAGGCCTGACCTCCATCTGGGCAGGGGAGAGCTTTGAGGTTCAGCCCTTGAGGGAAGAGGGTGAGGAGGAGCAAAGACTGGAATGACAAATGCTTTTTGAGACCTTGAGCACAAACAGCCACAAGGGGCCCAAGCTGCACCCAGGAGCCCATCCCTTATCTTTGGGCATTCATGAGACCTTCCACTCCTGGTTTCTTTCAGATGCTGGAAGTCATAGAAAGGAAAAGGCGTGAGCACAGACAGGAGGAGGAAGACAACATGGCAGAAATTGCCAGCGCCCTACAGAGTAACATCCTCCCCGAGAACCCTCAGCCTGCGACCAGCTCCAAAAACCCACAGCAGGTGACCAGCTCCTTCCAGACACAAAAGGTGGCCAAGGACAGTTGGAAGGGCCTGACCAGGGAACAGATGAATGAGATTCAACTGATTCAGAAGCAGCAGATCCAGGAGAAGCAGGTACTAGGCGACCTCCTTCCCCCTCCCTTGTCTCTCCTTCCCTCTTTTTCCTGGCCCAGTGGTCTGGGGATAAGCCTCTGGGAAGTCCTCACTCCTGAGTAGGAAACTCAACCTTAGTTTCTCTACCTGAAAAAGGGAGGTGACAGAGCTGTGGGTCATCTCCCCAGAGCCTGACAGAGGAACCAAGGGTGTAGATAAAGTAACAAGTCAAATTAAAGTGAGATGCTCGGTGAGGACGGAGGCAGCTGAGGGAGGTCGATGGCCCTCCAGCCCAGAGAACCATCAGAGGGGCCCTCCCTGAGCAGGCTTCCTGCCTTCTGTCCCCCCGGGCCACCCACCCTCCTCCCTGCTCTGGCTTCTCCCAACTCCTCCATCCTTCCTCACCCCAGGACAGAACTTCAGTGCTTTCTTCCTCCTTGTCCTGGTCATCTTCCATCCTCCTGCCGAAGGAGCTTCTTGGGCCAGGACTCTGACCATGTCCTCTCTGCTCCACCACTTGCCAAGTCAGACTCAGACTCTTTTCCTTGATACTCATGACCCCCATCATCATGCCATGACTAGCCACTTTCCCATCACACCAGCCCAAGAGGTCCCTGGGTGTTTCCCCCTTCCTTGTCCCCCAAGGTTAAGATCCCTTTGGAATGGCAACACAGCCCTTAAAACACTATTGAGTGTCATCTCACTCAAGTACCCATCAGTCTTCCCTTCAAGAGTGGAGGGGTGGGGGAGAGGCAGGTAGAATGGAGAAGAGCAAAGTGAGGAGAGAAGAGCAGGAAGGGTGGCAGATGTAAACTACTGTCCCAGCCCTGCCCCCTTGGTCATCCCTCCTTTTCCTAGGGGTACCTGATGTCTAGAGTGAGAGGGCCCCAGCGCTCCTATTTCCCCACAGAGACTGAAAGAGGAGGAGAAGCAGCGGGACTGGGATTGGGACCAGCAGCGGCTCCAGGCAGCCAGAGCCAACCTCCTGTTTGAGAGGCGGCAGCAGCGGCTCAACCGGGAGCTCCGTCAGGCCGTGGACAACAAGAACGTGAACTTGGCTCAGGAACACAAAGACATGTGAGTGGGCCAGAGGGAGGGGCTGATGTGTGTGTATGGTGTAGGGGGAGGGGATTATCCAGAGACAGGCGCATCTGTTCAGCCATTCATCCAACCTTCCATCTGATCCATCCATCCCATCTCTCTGTCCATACATCTGTCTATCCATCCATCCATCCCATCCTATCCATCCCATCCTGTCCATCCCATCCCATCCATCTGTCCATACATCTGTCTATCCATCCATCCATCTGATCCATCCATCCCATCTATCTGTCCATACATCTGTCTGTCCATCCATCCATCTGATCCGTCCATCCTATCCTATCCATCCCATCCCATCTATCTGTCCATACATCTGTCTATCCATCCATCCATCTGATCCATCCATCCCATCTATCTGTCCATACATCTGTCTATCTATCCATCCATCTGATCCATCCATCCCATCCTGTCCATCCCATCTATCTGTCCATATATCTGTCTATCCATCCATCCATCTGATCCGTCCATCCCATCCTATTCATCCCATCTATCTGTCTATACATCTGTCTATCCATCCATCCATCCCATCCTATCCATCCCATCCTATCCATCCCATCTATCTGTCCATACATCTGTCTATCCATCCATCCATCTGATCCATCCATCCCATCCATCTGTCCATACATCTGTCTATCCATCCATCCATCCGATCCATCCATCCCATCTCTCTGTCCATACATCTGTCTATCCATCCATCCATCCATCCATCTCATTCATCTAATCCATCGATCTTGTCCATCCATCCCATCTGTCCATACATCTGTCTATCCATCCATTCATCCATCCACACATCCATCTGATCCATCCCATCCTGTCCATCCATCTATATACTTGTCTGTCCATCCATCCTGTCCTATCCACAATGTGTCACAGTTGCGGATCACGAAAGATTAATCCTTCAGATGTTTACAACGTAGCCTGAGGCTGGGAAACCAAATTCCAAAAAAGAAAAAAAACAGCAAAAATCCCATCTTGTTTGCCATCACAGTCCATCTACATATCTGTTTGTCCGTCCATCCATCGGTGCCTCCTAGGCAGGGAGGGGGAAGAGTGAACAAGGTACATGAGACCTAGTTTCAGAAGTGGGGACCACATGACTCATTCTCTGAGCCTAAGTTCCTTCATCTGTAAAATCAGGATACTTACCTTTCCTGGGTTACGACAGTCACATTTAAATGTCTGGAGGTGATCAACTAGCAGTCCTTGCCTTTGGGATTACAGTCTCACAGTGGAGGAAAGAAACCCTGTAGTGTTCCTCACATGGTTTGGGGCTGCCTGACCCTGCATGCTGGTAAGAAAAGACTGATACTGTGGTTCAAACATGATGAGCTACACTGAAACAAGATAGGAGGGGGAGGGGAGACACAGGGAGTTAAGAATACTTGTGGAAAGGTCCTGAGGGTCCTAGTGGACCACAAGGCCTATGTGAATCAACAGTATAATATCCCCTCTCCCTCCCACCCTCCCCTCCCAAGAAGCTCATGTGACTTTGGGTAAGGGATCTAGAAGGGGGAAGGAATAGTCTCAGTGTCCTTTTCTCTGACCAGACATCATCTGGGAAGTTGGGTTCACTTCTGGGCACCTCACTCTAGAACAGGCTCTGATGGATGAATTTCCTCAGGATCATGAGCCTGGAGACCCAGGGATATGGGCATCAGTGGAAAGAAGGGAGATTTTACCTTGGAGAGAAAAGACTAGAGGGCAGGAGGGGTGATCACTGCCTTGAGGGCCCCCCAAAACTGGATCTCTTGACTCCAGACCTAACATGGTCAGGGATTGGGGATCAAATGAGATGGCACTACTCATGTAGAAAACCTCAAACCCACCTTTCATGGAAAACTGTTTCATGTGTGGGGCAGAAGGGTCGTGGCTCAGGAACTGGGAGGGCCCTTCCAGGCCTTGTGTCCAGTGGAGAGATGAGTGTGAGCCTGGGGTGGAGGGATGAACCACATTCCACTTGGCACCAGAGGGCAGAGCTAGGGGAGCCGTTACGGCAATAGAGTAAGAGTGCCGCTATTGGTGGGCAAGGATGTGGCTGCCATGACTGTTATGGTATCTCTGGAAGGGTCTCATGGACACAGAGGATGATGTGAGGACCAGGTTGTAGATTGGGAGCAATACTTGGGGTTCTCTACCTTTGCATGAATGGGTGGGGCCTGTTCAGTGACACGGAGGGAAAGGCAGAGGGTGATGGCAAAGGAAACCAATTATAATGGATACTTCAAAGTAAGAACCAAGCTTAGCACTTCCAGATGAACTGATCTTCAAAGTCGGTGTGAGCTCTAAGACTCTCTGTTCTAGACTCCAAGGTCTCTCAGATATTCTCTGTTCTAGGCTCCAAGATCTCTCCCAACTCTGACATTTAAATATCACATGTTTTGGGTTTGTTTTTTTTTTTTACCTCAGGGATAAATGGCCTCTGTACACATAACAGGAACCTAAAAGAATAATGTAAAGAGAAAGTAAGAGACATCAGAGTGAATAAGTCTGATCCTTTGGAGTCCAATGTTAGTGCTTTAATCCCTCAGCAACCCAAGATCAGATCCCCAGTTTACCATTTTCCAATGCAAACCTGCCCATTCCTATGGGGATTTTGCCTCTAATTAGCTTGGCCTCTGCGGGAGGTAGGATCTCATTAAGAGGTTGTAGTATCTCATCATTCTTGAAATGAATCTCCAATATGAGGATATTTCAGGTTGGGTGGTGTGTCTTCCTCTTTGCCCTTTCCAGAAAACCCCAAACCCCAGTGTCAGTCCATGGGTCTGGTTTGTTTTATTCTAGGCAAAAGTATCTCAAGGACCAAGTCTACACTAATCACCTGACTGCACAATATTTTACACAATTTAATACATCTAGTAAATGAGGAAGAAGATATAGCCACTGATTTTCTAGATGTCTTGAGAGAACTTGTTTTTTCATTTCAAAATAAAAGACATATCTTTTCCTTTGGTTGCTGCTCTACATGCAGGAGCTGTCAGCGATTGAGACCAGAGTCTGGGGGTGTCTGAATCTCCAAAACCTCACAGTCTGGGGGCTCTGGACAAGCCTCTTTCCATCTATAGAAAACCTCATAGTGGCAAAAACTGTTTGCTTCTTTAGTGCTAGAGTGGGCATGACAATGTGGGTCAAATGAACAGATGCAAAATGGAATAGGAAACACGGGCTGTAGTAGATGGAATCCTGAACTAGGCGGGAGGAAAGTTGGGTACTAGTCTCAGCTTTGACACTAATTCACTCTATAGCCTGTTCTAAGTTACCCCCCAGCCCTGCCATCCCCTGTTCTCTGGCCCCTCCCAGCTACTCCATGTTCTAATAGGTTCTACTCTCTCCTGATCTCTCCTCCTCCTTGGCAATCCACTGAGACGGAGGTAGATGAGGTCACAGACAGCTCTCAAGCTGAAAGGAACCTTTGAGGTTCTCACCCCACCCATTTTGTAGCCCAGGGATGGGCAGAGACAGAAGAAGGGAGTGAGGCCCAGTTCAGTACAGGCCATGGGCCACCGGCAGCAAGCACCATGGGGGCCAGGCTTAATTGGGAGCCCATCTGGAGGCCTTGCTAAGGGGACGTCTCATGTCATCCTATCTCCTTGCAGCTCCCTTTAGCAGAAGGGCCTTGACTAGAATTAGGCCTGCCCAAGGAGGCCAGAGGCGGAGCTGGACATGCACAGCTCCAGCCAGCGCCTCATCTCAGGGGTCCTGGGCTCCAGCATCAGGGCAGAATTCCTACGTTTAACACAGGGCCTTTGGCTCCTGAAGAACCAGGACGAGCTCCAAATGCTTCAGGCCTGAAGTCACCAGGGCCTCCACCCAGTGCTGCTCTCGCCCTTGGCCAGGCTTGCAAATAGTCTGTGTTGAGAGTAACTTTCCAGACACTACAGCCCAGGGTGTGTGGGGGCGGGGGGGGGGACATGCGGGCTCAGTCAGCAAGCTCAGCATGAGGAAGGCCATCAGGGGTTCTGTTCTCCTTGGGCTCACGGTATTGAGAGTCACAAGGGACCCAACGGGCCATCATCCAAACCTCCCTCATGTTCCACATGGGGAAACTGAGCCCAACAGGGAAGTGACTGGCCCGGGGTCGGTGAGATTGTCATAGGTAGGAATTCAAACCCGGGCCCCTGATTTACCCAAAAGCCCAGGACTCTTCCCTGGCACCACCTTTGTCTCCATGGTTCAGAGCAGGAAATTAATTACTGAGGTTCAATGATGTGCTCAGCATTCCATGGAGAGACAGACATTTGGGGAACTAGAGAGTTAGTGTTTCAGGGGATCTGATGGGGCTATGCCAGGGATGGGAAAAGCCTTCAGAATGACTAATACATCCCCAGGAGTGGAAGTGACAGATGAAGCCCCCAGCTCTGCAGAATCGTGCCTCCCACCGCAACTGGTTCCCTGCTCCTCCTCCTAGGAGTTTCTTTGCTCTGGATTTCTGTTTCCAGAGAGCACTGAGGGAGACCTCAGGGTCCAGCCCCTCTACCACACACTGATAAATGCTTATTTACCCTGGACTTGAGGATCTCCAAGGACAGAGAGCTCACCACCTTCCGTGACAGCTCAGGCCGCTCTAAGACAATCCTGATTGTGAGGGCTTCTCGGCAGCTTTCTCCATCTTTTTGGAGCCAAAGAGAGACCTTCACAAAGACTGCCACCATCCCTTAGGGCTAAACATTCTCCATTCCTCCAAGCTATCCTCGTGCAACACAAACTCTAGGCCACTGTTCAACTGGCAATGCCCCCAAGTGAGGTCTGACCAGGATGGTCAGTCCCCTCTTTATGGAGATCCTGGGCAGAGGGGAGAGGGATTGTTCCTGGCAAATCAGTGAAGCCAGGGTCAGAGTGCAAATCCTGCTCCCTGAAACAAATATTTGGCAGTAACTGTATGCACACACTGCCTTGGGTATCCCCTACCATGAAACTCAAATACTTGTGTCAGTTGATAAGTACTTAAGTGACTACTGTGTGCTTGTTTGCGTCCCTCTCCTCATCTATAAAATGAGCTGAGTTTTCCAAGAAAACCCCCAATGGAGTTAGGAGAAGTCAGACATGCTTGATAGAACACTGCGCCTGGCATTGTGCTAGTGCTGGCAATACAAGAGGCAGCACAGGATAGTCCCTGCCCTCCAACATGAGAACAAACGTGCAGAAGGAGTTCAATGTGGGGTGAACAGACAGTGGGTGTGTGTTTGTCCTTTGCTCTCAAAGAGGACCATGACATCAGGGAAGGACAACATGACTTACAGGTGACTGATGGAAGGGAGAGAGGCTGAACAAGGTTACCAGCCTCCCTTTCTCCTCTGGAGCCATCTGGGTGCAGTGGCCAGGTATTCATCAGGATGACTGGGGATGGCTCAGGATGCATTGGAGACCCTGGTCTTTTAGGTTAAGGCCTTTTCAGGTTCTCACTTTGAGTGAGGTAATGCCCATTCAGTGAACAGGGCTGTTTAAGAAGTGAGTCAAGGGATGGCTCCTTAAATCACAAAAAAATATCTGGGAGAAGACCCTCAAGGTTGCTGACCAAAAAAGAGTAAATAGTAAATAAAAACAGATGGTAATGAACAGAGGGAAGACCCTTCAGTTAAGAGGGGGTGTAGAACACTTCCTGGAAGAGGTGGAATTTAGTTGGGGCTTCAGGGGAGCTGGGAAGGTCAGTAGTGGAAGCATGGGTAGAGGGAGAGCATTCCTGGCCTGGGGGATGGCCAGAGAGAATGCTTGGAGCCCAGAGGTGAAGGGACTTATTCATAGCACAGCCAGGGACTGGGGGCACTGGATGGAAGAGCACATGGTAGGTGAGGGAGGTGCAGGGAAAACCAGAAAGGGGTTTGGGCTCTGAGGGAGCTGGATTCTGAGCACTCAGAAGGCCAAGAAGAGCATTTCACAGTGGGTTCTAGTGGCTGTAAGGAACCACTGGAGTTTATTGAGTAGGGAAGGTGATGTGATCAGACCTGTGTTTTGGTGGCTGAATGGGGAATGAATGGGTGGAGGAACCTGGAGGTAAGCAGAGCCTGCCCCCAGCAGCTGCTGCAGTGGTGGAGGCATGGGATGGTGAGGATCTGCATCAGGGGATGGGAGTGTCCAAGGAAAGGAAGGGGCATGTTCGACAGGAGGAGCAACAGGAAGAGTGAGAAGTCCAAGATAAGCCTTAGGGTGTATACCTGAGAGCCTGGAGGAGTGGGGGGTGCCCTCAATGGTAACAGGGAAAGTAGACAGGGCTGGGTTAGGGGAAAAGATACAGTTCAAGGTGTCTGAAAGGCTGTTGGAGATGCAAGACTGGAGGTCAACAGGAAGGCTTTTGATTTGAGAATTGTTACCATAGAGGTGGTAATTAAATCCTTGGAAGCTGCTGAGATCACCCAGTGATAGGTCGCTAGGACAGGACACCAGGATCCTTGGAAGCTACTGAGATCACCCAGTAATAGGTCACTAGGACAGGACACCAGACTAGGGGTGGGGGCTATGCAGCCTGAAGGAAGAGCAAGGCAGCCCTCCAGGGTCAGTTCTATCCCCCAAATTCAGATAGGGGTGGAGATCTAGGCTGGTGAACCATGATCTGCCCAGGGTGGGAGCATGCTGAAAGGCTTTGAGATCCAGCCCCCAAAGAATCCACAATCAGAGAGGAAGGATTCAGGAAGTAAGTGATAAGGAAAATGAGGCGTGAGGGACTGAAGGTACCAAACAGTTCCAGGAAGAAGAAAACTGCAAGACTGAATCTAAACAGATACTTCAGTAGGAAAAACTCAAGCCACAGAAGCACGACAAGTCAGCAGAGTCATGTTGGATTGGAGGAGAATGATCCAAGAGAGCAGGATATTGAATGATGGAGGTGGTGCCACACAACTGGGCCGAAGGAACCCAGTCCTTGGAGGCAGAAAACTGACTCTGAAGCTAATTGGATGTGTGACTTTGGACAGGATACTTCTCTCATCTGTAAGATATAACGTGTATACACACACACACACACACACACACACACACACACACACACACACACATATAAAGATTAACCCTAAAGTGCCTACCCCAAAGAAGTATCCTACTCACCCCATCATTCTAGAGATGGGCTGGGAACACATACAGTGCCTGGCTACTTGAAGGCATGGATGACCAAGCTGGTGTGTTCGGCAGAGGCCCAGGAGCCCAGAGTAGAGACTGAGGGGCTGTAGGGATCCAATTTGGCAGGGCAGCCAGTGATGACTCAAAGACCAGATACTGGTCCACTTGCCCCCTCTGCTGGCAGATTGCGCCAATGACAGCCCTGCCATAACCGGAACCCAGCCTTCACTGTTCCTTCCCCACAATGAGGCAAGACAAACATGAGAAGGGCTCACTTCCATCCGGAAACCCTGAGCTCAAATCCTGAACCTCTCAGTGCTCAGCAGCGGTTCTCCCAGACTGGACGTTATCGAAGTTCGCAGCTGGACTCAGTGTAGAAAGTTTCCTATGGCCGATGAATTCACAGAATTGAACCCCCCCAATCACCTCCTCCCCTAATCTCCCCATCTCCCAATATCCCCCTCCCCCCTCTCTCCACCCAATCTCCTCCACCCCGCCACCCTTGCCCCAAGAAGAGAAAAAGCCACCATTTTTTCACAGCAGTGACCAGAGTGAGCTGTGCTTCCAAAGGCTCCAGGAGGCTGAGGGTCCAGACTGATTTGGCTCCCAATTTACCCTGGACTTCAGATAGCCCCTTCCCGTATCCTCTCTTGGCTCTGTATCTGAGGGCTTTTGGGTTAGGGGACTACCAAGGTACAGCTCTGGAGATTCTGTGGTTTCTAGGATTCCTTAATTCTGGCTGGCGAACTTGGTGCTGTGAGAGCAACAGGAAGCCCCACCATCTTGGGTCTCCTTTCTCCTGACCTCCCTCTTGTTGGTCAAAGGCATAAGGGATCCTGGCTCCTCAGTGCTTAGGAGAGGCAGTGGAATGCTGAGTGTGGTGTCAGGAAGATCTGAGCTTGAATCTTGCCATTAATACCAGTTGTGTGACCCTGGGTAAGTCACTTGAACACTCTCAGCCTCCATTTCCTCATTTGGGAAATGGGTTACTAACTCTTGCAATTCTTTGGGAGGTTGTTAGGGGCTCCAATGACACAATGATATCAAGTCACCTTTAAGGCACCCTAGGGATGTTCATTAATAGGACAGAGTCCTTTTTTAGGTCAGGCAGCATTGCAACATTGGGCAGAGGAATCCTAAGGAGAGAGAAATCTAATCTCCGAGGAGGCCTTCCTTCACCCCCCTCCTCTCCCCCCCCCCCCCCAGTTAATCAGCACACTTGACTGAGTATCTGTTATGGATGGGTCAGGCACCAGCCTTCCTCTGTGAACCTTCAGGCTTACCAAGGGCTTTGCATAAGACTATGGATTTATAACTACAAGGGACATTTTACAGATGAGGAAACGGGCACAGAGGTGAGTGACCTACCCAGGGTCCCCCCCACCCCATCTCATCTGCTCTTCCCCATGACCTTGTAAGATAAGTATTACAGGTACTACTCACTATTCCCACTTTACAGCCAGGGAAACTGAGACTTAGTTTTTTCCCCCTCCTTGACTCCAGAGTGAAGAATGAGGAGTGAGGGTGGGGGGAAGCTGTTCTTGGCCAGAGGTCAGGAAAGACTTCTAACAATCAGGATTGTTTGATTGAATCCCTAGGCTCCAGAGATAGTGAGTTTCCTGCCAGTTGAGGTATTTTGGTAGGGCAAGACGACTACATGCAAGAATGCTGTCAAGGGAGGTCCTTGGGCAGTGCTGGACCAGTAACCTCTTGGCTTCCCTTCCAGACCCATGGCACCATCCTTCTATGGCTGGTACCCTCCTGACATGCAGACCACAGATGGAAGGAACTAAGATCACCTACTCCAACTCCCAACCCTCCTTTCACAAAGGAAGAAACTGAGGCCCAGGAGAGGAGGTAATCCGACTAGGCTCAGTCAGTGAATAAAGTGGCAGGGTGGTGTGAAAGCCTGGGGAGGTGTGGTCCAGTGGTGAGGGAGGGGCTTTGTGGAGAACAGGAGAGGGTCCTGTGCATGCTGGGAATACTCCCCATGGCTTGATTTTCCTGCTTGCCACCCCCAGCCCAACACCCAAAGCTCAGTACTGTCCCCATTTTACAACTGGGGATAGCAGGTACAGAGAGGCACACTGACCAAGAGGTACAGCTTGAGTCAAGCTCTGAATTCCATTTAAAAAGCACCCACAGGCCTATGGCTCATGGCACTTTACTTTGCACATAGAAGGTGCTTAATGTGTTTGCACGATGCAAGGATGAACCTACAGGTTCAGTCTCTACCATCCTCAGGAATGCAGCTTTCCTTCTATGACTGTGGGGGCCTTAGGACCTCTGGGAAAGGTGGTCAGTCAGACTCCTGAACTCTCATCTGTCTGGAAGTCTATCCCTTCCTCCAGGGCTCTAGGTCAGAAAGTTCTGAGTTCCAGTCCTGCTTCAGATACCTTCTAGCAGCTCAACCTTGGGGAGGGATACCTCTGTGACATTTAGAAATAACAGCAGTATCACCATCTGAGGAATCCTGAGTTATCATGCACAGGGAACATGCCACACATGTGCCCCTCTGTGTCCATAATTGGCAGGGCCCTCTCCAGCCCGGTCTAGATCTTGGGGGATTTTGTCTCTAATTTGTCCTTCCTATCAAGCAGCTGGTACAGGCTGGAGTTTTTCAAAGGAGCTAGAGGCGTTCCCCCTCCCTCACACCGGCTGGATGGGACCCCTGGCTTGACCGGTCTCACACACACAAGTGGGGAAATCCATATGGTGTCCATCCCAGCAGCTTTCAGGGATCTGGGGGAGGGGGTCATTCCATGTCTCTCTGTGTGTTTTAGCTCAAAGAGCTTTGAAGAACCTACTATAGACTGGGACAATTCTATAGGAGTGGCCTGGCAGTGGTGGCTGCTGTCCCCAAAAGAGACAAAGGCCTGGCAACAGTTAGGCTGAAACACCAACTCTGACCTATCTGGACCTATGGCCCTCATTCTATAGAGCACCCCACCCAGGCGAGGAGCCTGAGCAGACTCTCTGGGGGTTGCCTTATGGGGTGGTTAGCCATGTGGAGATGAATCTCTCTCAGCCTAGTCCAGTTCCCTCCCTTCCTTCTTCTTCCCTCTCTCCTTCCCATCTTCCTTCCTTCTTTCCTTCCTTCCTTCCCTCCTTTCTGGAAGAGGTCAGAGAATAGGGAATATCAGAGCTGGGAGGGGCCTTAGAGCAGAAAGCGTAAACTATCCTGTCTAGAACATCAGAGCTGCAGAAATCTTAGTCATCTTGGAGTTTTCATCTCCTTTGTAGCTCAGGCAGGAACAGTGAGTGAGTTTCTCAGGTTCAGCAGCTCAGAGAAGGTGAATCTCTTGTATCACCCTGGCCTGGGGGGAACCAAGACACTCTTTGTTGAAGATGCAGATAACCAGGCTGCCTCTGGAGGGACAGCCTCCCCATGCTGCTGCCCCCTAAATGGCCTTTCTTGGATTCTTGAGCCACTGAGTGCTGGAGATGACCTTGTTTTGGTCGCTGCAGATCCTGCTTTGATGAATTGTCTGGGGGAGTATCTGTCATAATGGGAACCAAATGTTATCTGTGGAATGACTGGAAATGACATTTCGGCTGAGCAGTAGGTTGGGTCTGAGGTTCTCTCTTGGAAGGAGGCAAAGTGGGGAAACAACCCCAGGAGATGCTTTCACCATCAATCACCCGGCTGTGTTGCAACCTCTGGTTTTCCTTGGTGTCTCCAGCCAAGTAAAGACAGGATGGAGCTGGAGGGAAGGCAGAGGCTGTAAAACTTGAAGGAAGTGGAATCCTTGACTATGCAAGGTTTGTGGGAAGGACTCAAAGAAAAGGCCCTTATCAGGCATGCATTGGAAAACACTCATATAACTCAAGAACGGCTTCCATATCCTTGAAGTTATGGACCTGGAGAGTGTCAAAGCTAGGAGGGCCCTTAGAACAGGGGAGGTCAGAGCTGGAGTACGGGAAGCAGTGGTGGGCCATTTAGGATCCAAAGGTCTTCAGTTTCTTGCCTGAGACTTCTTAACCCTTAGCAATAGCTGCCTTAGAATTTGACTTTCCTCCTGACGCTATCTGTGATGGTATAAACTGCCTCAAATTCGGAAGCATCCCAGGGCTCACTCTAAACTTGGTGCTTCCTCACTGCCTCTTGGTTTTTTTCTATGCAGATAAGCATATCAATGGTCTTTAGGGTCTCCACCAGTTCTAAAGCTTAGACTTTCTTCAGACATTCTGCCATCCTGGGAACAGAATGAATCAAGCCAGGAAATCACAAGGAAAACATCCCCAGGATTGGGAAACCAAACAGAAGAAACAGGCACTAGCACCTAGTTTCCAGGCCAGAATCCCAGAGTCTCCGACTGGTAGGACCCCCCCAGACTCTTGAGGCTAACCCAGAGCTGAATCAGAATCCTCTGTCTGGACAATATCCCTGACAGAAAGTCAAGTGTTTGACCTCTGTTTCCTGACCTGCAATGAAAGGGAGCCTATAGAGGGTGCAAGGGAGTGTGTGTGTGTGTGTGTGTGTGTGTGTGTGTGTGTGTGCGCGCTGCAGGCATTGCTATGGACTTGCGCCCACGTACATGTTTCTGCATGCGTTCATTGCCTATTTGTATATTCTGTGTATGTTCATGCCTGTGTGCATGTGCTTAAAGGTCAAGGATGTTTCAGGCCATGGGTCAAAGCTGCCAAGAAAAACCATTATGATGCTAGGTGCTCACGGGCTACAAAGATAACTGGGAGCTGGTTCCAGTAAACATCAAAGTGCAATCCCAGGTTGGAGCTGAAGGGGCCTTAGAGGCAAGAGGCCATTGTTCCATTTTACAGAGGCACAGAGAGGTTGTAGGACTGCCCGCAGTCACACAATGAGCATCAAGAGCAGCCCTGCAGTTCAGGTTATGGCCCATGGGGACATTGGGACTCTAGTTATACAGGCAGAGGATGAACTGGAAACACTGATGGGGGCGGGGCAGGGGGTGTTACCAAGCACATATGGAAACATTCATTCATTCATTCATTCACCATCTGCTCATGAATAATGTCAACATCACCATTGTTAATGATGAAGCTTCCTAAGTCATTGCTCAGGCTGCTTCCCTGCTGCCTCCAAACATGCCAATATCATTTCCATGATATTGGAAAAGTCACGTCTCAGCCCATCAGGGATTCTGTAGGCACCTAACCAGTGCAGAGGAATAGAAATGGGTCCTTCCTGGCCCCAGCATCATCCTCATATGAGCCCATGCCTTCCTGCCCTTGAGAGCAAGCTCTAGTGGCAGCTCTTCCCCTGCCAGTCCAGGGCACAGCCCAGGGCCTGGGGTTTACGGTTTGCTTTGGTTTTCTGGTCTGCACTTCACTAAAATTGACCTGTATTGTCGTTCCTTGTATTTTATGTACTGAAAACATGATCCTGGGGGGTTTGGTCCCTGGGCCTCACGAGGCAGACTGCCCAAGGGGCCCTGGACCTCTCATCCCCCCTCAATGTGCCCACCACCTGGCATGAAGTGGAGCCTCCGTTAAGACGAGCTGAACTGAATTCGACTTGGACTGTGAGAGGCCGAGGGCGCAGACAGGCATCCAGGCCTAAGAGATGGAGCACTGCCTCGGGAAGATGTGGGTTCGAATCCCGACTCGGTGCTCCTGGCTGCTCGCTAGAGCTAAGGGGTGCCGATCTGCTTCAGCGGAGGGCCTGTCTTCGCTGGGAAGACCCCAGGACTCGTTCATCCCCGTCTCTGCCCCCAAGTCGCACCGTCCAAGCCGGGAGCAGAGTTTGTGGGCAGCGAAATCTCCCCTTCGCCGACTTTGCAGCCTTTTCTCCTAGTTAAGCAGGACAGGCTGGGCTCGGATTGCTTCTGCTTACAAGGCGCGGTGTTGAAATCTGCACCGAACAGTTTGGTGGCGGCGGCGGCGGCTGCTGTCCGATCCCACGCGGAGGTGGGGAACGTCTGCATCCCGGCGCCGCCACGCCAGCTGCGCACACCTGGTCCCAATTAGCGCCCGCGGGGGGAGAACAACGAGTCCTTCTGCTTTCGGGGCGGCGGAGCGAGCTGAGCCTCGGGACTGAGTGGGGAGGGCGAGCCCAAGCTGGGGCGGAGCGGCCCTGGGGTGATAGGGGGCCATCGTAGGGTCGCAGGGGTCCCGCTGCTGCGGAGCCCAGGGCCTCCACAGCCCCCCACCCTCCCCATCTCTGACACTCAGCGGCCAGGCTGGCACACTCCACGGACGTCCGAGTTCGCTGGAAATTCATGGAGAGACGACTCAGACAAAAATAGCCTTTGCTGGGCAGAGCTCTGGTTGGGTTTCTCTTTCCCTCTTCCCCAGGTAATTGGCCATTTGGTTCTGTCTTGTTCTATATTCCTTCTTGACTAGCTGGGGAAACCATCAAAACCCCGTGATGCCTGCGCCCATTTTGTTCTAAATAAAACAACTTCTGTGCCAAATAGTGACCTTTTCAAGGATTTTATGGGCTAATGGAACAGACTTGTGTCTGTTCTTGGAACTGGATGCATGTGCTGGCCCCATCATCAGGCCTCCTCCTTTTCCCTGGGTCCTTGATTTTCCTTACCTCCTCAGATGCCCTGGGATGGCCAGGCAGTGGCCAGGCAAGCAGTTGGCCAGCTTCCCCCCTCACCCCAAGCTTCTGCTAGCTTCAGCAGGTGTCACTAAGAAGGCTACGGGATCCTGGGGTGGGGGGGAGTTGTGGAGCTAGTCACAGCTTCTGGTTTTGCAGACTCAGCTCAGACAGGCTTCTCAGCAGCCACTCCTGGTGGGTCTGGATCTTCGGAAGCATTGACAAAATGACAGCCGCTTTTTTTGGCCTTACTAGGTGTAACCATATTTTGAGTGGCTGTGTTGCAGAAAGACACCTCCCCTGGAGGCCAGGAGACAGAGAATCATAAATGTGTCTGTCAAGTAAGGGGTCCAAGGTCCTTACTGGTTCTCAGTCTAGGGATTTATAAAATTGCTTTCCAACTAACTGCAAAGCTCAGAATAAGTGTGTGGGCTTGTTGATGTTGACATAAAAGGTATAATAATCCTGACATTTAGAACTGGAAAGGACTCGAATGAACATTTGTTCCACCTCCCCCCTTCCCCCCCCTCCACACACATTTTACAGATAAGAACACTGAGGCCAGAGAGGAGGAGAGCAGGCTGGGCCAGATACCTTCAGAGGTCCCTTCCTGTTCTCAATATAAGGACTCTCCTTCCTTCCCGGATTCTGGAGGTTCCATGAGGACATAGGGCCTAGAGGATTCCAAGGTCACTGAATTTGCTCTTCAGTCTTGGGCCTCAGTGAGCCTCACATGGGCCTTGCCACGTGCTTCACCTCTTGGCATTTAATGGGCTGGGTCCTGAACCAGAGAGGAGCATCTGTGGGCCCCTACTCACAGAATTCCCAATGTGGTGGAATCTGCCAAAGCTTGGGCTTCATTGGGAAGGTCCTTGGGAATCAAGAACTTGTCTAGAGATGATGAACCAGGCTCACAGGATCTGTGAGGATTGAGAAGAGGGACATCAAATGAATGTACCTATTTTCCAGATGAGCTAACTAGAGCCTAGAATGGTTTATAGGACTTCCCCAAGATTGTACAGCTAGTAAGGAGATGACGACACAGACCCCAGACTTCCCCCCGTGTTGTTCTCAATTCTCTGGGCTGCCCCTTGGAATCGTTGTGGCAAAGGGACTTTGGGGTTGTATGATCTCTGTTCCTATGATGCTTAGCTTAAGAACAACCCAAAGGAGCCCATGTTAGGCTCCCTTCCTCTGACTCAGATGCAACTATAGAATGGGTAGGATGGGATGGGCAGAGATTAAACTGCTGCCAATCTCCTAACATGATCAGCAATTTGAGGTTTTCTGTGCCCAACACCTCAGGCAGTGTACAACACAGACTAGCACATGGAGGAGGTACAACATGGTTATTTCCCAACAAATTCTCCCCACAAATGCTACAAAGTCCATTTCACCAGAAATGGTATGGAACCAAGGCCATGTGGCACTAACTGTGACTGTGACACTGGCCTAAGTTTTGTTTCATCTCCTTGTTAATTCTGTTGACATTCTTGCCACCATTTTGGGGGTGACTCAGACCAGCCTTTCTCAGATGGACCCACAATACCAGGGGCAGTGACCCAGGAAGCCAGGGCTCCAGCTCACAGAGCTCTCTCCTGACTCTCATGGGAGGGTCAGTGAAAGTCAACCTAGCTTGAGGTCCTGGCTCTCCCTGCACTTCCTTAGTGTCTGAAGGCAGTTTTGGAGGAGAGGAGAGGCTGGTACCCTCACTGTGCAAAACAGCAGCCACTGTAGCCTCTTGGCTCTCATTACCTTGCCCACTGGCAGTGGTCGATGCTGGCTCCCCTCCCACCATTTTATAGCTGCTCTGCTTAGCCTTCCTCCTTCCATGACCTCCAGGACACCCCTTTGTGGCAGAGGGAGGACCCAGGGCAGTAGAGAGGGGGCCCATGGAGTTGGCCAACAGGGTACATTGGCTCAAGAAATAGCCAATTAAGGCGTATGTGTGTTAGGGGAGGGAGCTGGAGGCTACATGCAGGGAGAGAGTGACATCATGGTCCTCAGAAGTGTTGGGGTCAGACCCTGGAAAAGAAGATAGCCCCCCTCCTAACCACACTAACCCAGAACACATCCAGACTTCCTGTGGTGCTTAGGAGAGTCTTGACTGGGTTTTAAGTCACTGCCTTTTGTGAGTCTGCCTCTCAGACGCTGGGGCCAGGCCTTTGTCACCCAGACCAGTTGGGAAGACCATATACTATACAGGGTCTGGTCCCCTCAAGGAGCCCAGCACAGGCTTCCAGAAGATGTAAAAGCCCCACTTTATCAAGTCATGAATTGGCTGGGGAACTTTGAGCCAATCACCTCTTGTCCCTGGGCCTTAATTTTGGCCTCCATAAAAATGAGGCAGCTTGACCAGATGAATCCTCCCAACTCCAAAGATTTCTATTCTAAGGCTCCATTGGCCTTGAGTTGTGTGCAAAGGCCCCTCCTAGCTCTGACATCTTAGGTTCCTAAGGCCCTTCCCAGCCCTGAACTTCTTGTTCTATGTCCTGAAGTTCCTTTTAGCTTTGGACCTCTACTTTCCAAGGTTTTTCTTAGCTCTGATTCATTGTCTATAGTTTCTATTCTCTCTGGACTCTCACATACACCTATTCAAATAGTGTGGAGTGGGGGTGGGGGTGGGGTGATAAGTACCTCTATCTTGGCCCAATTAGAGAACCCAAGCTACCCATGCAAGGCTGGACTCCCTTCCAAATCATTGTGATTGTTGAGTCACATGACAAATAGCAAAGAAACCCATTTATCCAAGCTGGCATCAGGCTGAGGTCATAGCAACATGCAATCCAGCAGATGGTCTGTGTCTGGCAGGCTGGGGAGTGGGGGAACGTCTCCAGCAGAGGAATTTTTGTCTCCACTTCGATGAAGTGTGCATCCAGTCAGGCGCTCGCAACGTTCTCTGGGTAGAATTCTGTGTTCCTGCCCAGAGAGTCACAGTCAAAGAAGGGGTTTGGGGATCTGAGTCTCCATGACAACGCTTTCTCGCCAAAGTTTGTCACTTGGAACCGTGCCATTTGTCATGAATCGGCCAATCGGGAGCCAGCAAAGGACCTTTTCATGCGGTTTAAATCTTGTTTTTAGTCCCCTTTCCATAGTCTGAAGCTGCCAGTAAAAAACCATTGAAACCCAACAGGCCTCTGTGGGAATTGGCCAGCATTTCTTTTCAAGAAGTTCTCCCTCTTTTTCTTGTCTTTGTCTCTGTCCCTCTCCTCTCCTCCCCTGCCCTTCTCTGCTCTCCCCTATCCTCCCCTCCCCTCCTCTCCTCTGTCCCCTCTCCTCTTCTCCCCCCCCCCACCCCTCTCTCTCCAATAACTGATGAAACACTGTTTATTAAGATTGTAGAGTCATAGACTTTGAGATAGATGGCATCTCAGAGGTCTTCTGGTCCAGTCCCTCTTTTTACAGAAGTGAAGCTGAAGCTGGTGTGGGGAGCAACCTGTCCAGGCTGGTTTTGGACCCAGGTTCTCTAACTATGGAGGGGCTAAAAATCTGCTTTAATGGACGTACATTAGGGAATCTCTACATACGTAAGGACATTCTCATTTCCAGGTTCCTCAGTCTCCTCCATTCCTGTGACCTCCTTCTTCACCCCTCCCTCAGTTACACCAGAGGGGCCACTTCCTGTGGTCAACACACAAAGTTGCTCCACTTTGTGTTCACCATTCTGAAATTCTTTGATCTGGTCATTATTTCCCATAATTCCACCTCTCTTCTTTTTCACCTTCTTTTCTTACTCCTTCAAAGCTATTCTTTTTATGAAAACTCATAAATTTTATAAATTTACATCACTAAAATTTCTCTTAGCATCCCCATAAAAGCCATCCCATACATCAAATATTTTTAGAGAAAAAACATCAGCAAAGCTGATCAATAGATCAGATAAGTCAGAGTTTCTGTATCAGGCTCCCAATTGTAGACCTTTCCTCTCTGTTAGGACAGGGGCAATGGTGCCTCTTCTCCTTTCTCTTCTTTGGGGCCAAGTTTGTTGTGTATAATCTTATTACATTCACATTTGCTGTTTGGGGGCATTGTCATTCTTTCCATTTACATGGTTGTAGTTGTCATGTAAATTGTATTCATGGTTTTCACTCTGCATAAGGTCATGTAACTCTTTCCAGGCTTCTCTGTCTACATCATGGGGTTGTTCCATTGCATGCATAGACCACCATTTGTTTTGCCATTTCCCAATTCATGAACATGTCCTCAGCTATCACAAAGAAGCTCTGCTACCAGTATTTGGGGATATGTGAGGACTTTCTTTTTTATCAATGGCCTCCTTGGGCTATACGCATAGGATGAAATCTCTGGGTCAAAGTGTAGACATTTTAGTCACTACACCCTCCTGCCCTTGAGTCCCTTGCTCCCTGTCCTATCATAAAGCCCTGCTAGTCAGAACCTCCCTGCAGCAAGAATACCCTTTTACATCTTCTCAAGTAACCCATTCTCCATGGCACCTCCCACGGTTCCCCTCCTTCTACCCTCCTAACTGAGGATCTCACCTTGTACTCTACCTAAAACACTGATGCCATGCAAGGAAAACTGCTACTTCTCCCTTCTGCATCACATGCTACCCACAAGATCTCCTCCCTAACTTCTGCCTCACATGGAGAGGTGGCCAATATTGCTATGGGTACCCCCCATCTTCTCCATCAGACTGCCTCTCCTGCCATCCCCCACTTTCACTCATCTCTACTCTCTCCATGTCTACTGATTCTTTTCTTGCAGACTATGGATATTCCTATGGATCCCCAACCCTATAAAACCCTCCCTTGACCCCCCCCCCCATCCCTGCTATCATCCTGTATCTCTCCTTCCCTTCTTAGCTCCACTCCTCGAAAAGGCTATCTACGCTGACTACCTCCTCTTACTGAATTCTAAACCCCTAAAAATCTGACTTCTTGCCCTATAATTCACCTGAAAACCCCCTCTGAAGTTACCAGTGCTCTCTTATTGCTGAAGCTAGACAGATGGATTGGAGCCAGGCTCCTGAAGGACCTTCACTGTTGGCAGTAGCAATAATTATGCATGATTTCATGGGCAATGAGGAGACAAAGAAAGCTGTAGAGAAGAGGAGTGATTTGGAATCAGAACATGAAGGCTGCAATGAACCTGTCATCCAGGGTGTTCGTTCACAACAGGGGTTAGAAGAGAGGGAGCAGTGAAATGGAAAGAGGATTCAGTACTGTTCAAAGGGGCAAGTCCCACTCAGCTGGATGGTCTGTAACCAAGGTCAGAGCCTTAGGGAAGAGTCATAGTTAAGAAGGGCTGTGGCCATAAAGAGCCAAGGTTAAGAACCTCCCCTTCCTAGTGATGCCTCGCTGCTGGAATAGAAGCTTCCTGAGGGGGAAACCATCTCACATTTTGTTTCTGTCTTTCCAGGATGGTTGGAGATACATAGTAAACATTTAATAAAAGCCCATCCTTCCTTCCTACCTCCCTCCTTTCCTTTCCTTTCCTTTCCTTTCCTTTCCTTTCCTTTCCTTTCCTTTCCTTTCCTTTCCTTTCCTTTCCTGTCCTTTCCTTCCTTTCTCCTTTCTTTCTCTTTTATTTTTCCTTCTTTCTCTTTCTTCCTTCTTGCCTTTCTTCTCTCTGTGTCTTTCTGTCACTGTCTTTCTCTGTGTGTGTCTCTCTCTCTCACACATACACACACACACACACACACACGAGACACAGCGGTTGGAGAAATAGGACAACTAGGCTTCAAAAAAAAAAAAACAAACCATACCAGTGGTTTTACAGTAATTGTGAAACCCTAACTTTTCAAAGTCGACGTATGTTTGTGTTGAAGGGTTGGGAAGTAGATGTGTGACCAGCAAGACTGTTTCTCCACTCCCCTTCAAGAAGCAGTTACCAGTGCCCTCTAGAGATTTCACACTCTTTCACTCTGGACTTCTTACGGGGAATAGCACTCACTCTATACCCATCATTTGCCCTTTGCCCCCGTCAGTCCCCTCCCACTTAATCCATTCTCTATTTGGTTTTCCTGCTAGAACCCAATTGCTGACCATAGGGTAGGAATACATTCCTCATCTTTGTTGAAGCGCTGGGCATGATGCTGGGGGTGCATTCATTGGAACAGCTTGGCATTAGTCTGTTTGACACTGGAATAGTCTGTGGAAGGAAGAAGGCCAAGGCTCCCTTTCTAGCAAGGAAGTCCCCATAGGTTTCACAATCCTAAACAAGTAGGGTTATTTTTTAATCTGGTGAGAGAAAAGCCTTACAATTGCCAATGGGAGTGGCCTTCCTCAGAAGAGAGTAGTCAGCTGTTTGGTGTGCCTAGAGAGGGGAGTTAATGGCTAATTTCTGACTGTAAGGCTCATTGGAGGCTGGACATGATCATCAGCAGGGCTTGGCACTTGTGTGCTCTCCATGGAGACCCAGTCACATGGGATGTTTTCAGCTACTGCCTGGCCCATGCTCCCTAAACCTAAACCACCCTTTTTATGGCATCTATCCTCTTCCCATGCTGCTCCTGTCACTGATGACTCCTGAAGCAAGGAAGGACTCCTGGGGCAAGGGAAGATGGAGCCTATAGCCTACCTACTGTAGTTATTTCCTCTGGTTTTTGGAACCCAAGTGTAGGACTTGAGATTATCCCCCCTGAAAACCACCTTATTTGCTCTGACTCAGAGTTCTGGCCTAGCTCAATCTTCTAAGAGCCTGAGAGGGATACTGTGCGGCAGCTGTCCCTCCCAGCCTCCTGTCTGTCACTTGTCCATTTGATGGAGATCCTATCTATGCCTTTGTCCAAATCTTTGATAAAAATATTTCAAAACAGAATCAGTCAGCCAGTCAATAAACCTTCCTTTATTAACTGACTGACTCATGGAGGAGGGCCATCGACAGATCTCTGGGGCACTCCACTAGAAACCTCCTTCCAAGTAGACGCTGCATTTATCTTTGGGTCTAGTCATTCAAAGCAGTTTCAGATCCATGTGGCTGATTTGATCTCTGGCTCATTGTGGAATATTTTCTTGAAATCTGACTAAGTAACATCTCCAGCATTCCTCTGGTCTGGAAATCCAGTCAATTTATGAGGAAAATGAGGCTGGTGAGTTGTCTGCCCTGCCCTGCCTGATGGAATCTTCTTCAGCCTCATGAGAGCTACTTCCTTTTCCAAATGTTCAGGAACCATCCCTTTAATGATACTTGACTGGGCAGAGGGGAGGTGTTGAAGGAGGAGTCAGGAAGACATGGAGACCTGTTATGAAGGATGTGTTTGAAGAACTTTATAAGTGATTGGATGTGGGAGGCAAGTGAGATGCATGAGCATCTGGGAGACTGGAGGTGACATGAGCCTCATAGGAAAGACAGGCAGAAGGGAATGTTTGGGGCACAGTGACTGCAGAATTGGGGTGCTGTTTGAAAGAAGGCTGGGGCTAGAGATACAGCTGTGGAAACCGTCCATAGCAAGGGCTTGTTAGATTCACCAGAGGTGATATGTGGTGAAAAGATTTAGGGGATGGAAGAAAGAAGAAAAGTTGATCAGCAATGACCAGGTGCTTTAGTTGCTAATCCAACGGGCCATCTGGTGATGTCCTGCCCAAATGACCCTGAGCCAGTTGCCAGCCCCCAGCACCTCTGACACAAGAAGTGGAAGAGGAGGGCTGACTTGCATCAGTATAGTTTCATTAACAGGGATCTCCTGAAATCTCGGGGTCTGAGCCTGCTCCCCCAAATGAATGAGGGAGCATTCTGAGGGATATTCTCTAAGCCAGAAGATACAAGATGCAGAAGGGTTGGAGATCTGGCCCAAGTGTCCTTAGGGAAGGAGGGTGGGGAAGAAGTTCCATTGAGGCAGAGATAGCTAGAAGCATCCAAAGCATCCCACACTGCAAACAGATGGAGAAGGAGGAGACTCAGGCACAGGCCATGCCATTTGGCACAGCAGGCATTGGTGATTTCCCGAAGCATTCTTTCAGTTGAGTTGTGTAGGCAGGAGTTAGACTGGGGAGAATCTGGGGAGGGAATGGTTTCTGCAGGCCAAAGGGGGAGAGCTTGAACACTGACCCCTAGCCTTTTGTGAGAAGGGTTTGTGGAGAGCTCAGCTCCATTTCCTCCCTCCTGGAAGGAGACCCAGGAGGTGGGAGATGAGTGGGAACACCTTCCTCAAGTGGGTTCTCTCGCTACTGACAGGGAGTCTCAAATATCCACTGGAAGGATCCCCAAGGAAGGGAAGCAGAGAGGGCTCAAAGCCAACTTCAGACATAGTGTGTGTATGTGTGTGTGTGTGTGTGTGTGTGTGTGTGTGTGTGTATGTGTGTGTGAGATGTGCTCTGTGACAGGCCTGTGAACAATTGCTAGGCAAATATGAGGGCCAGCTGTTCCCCATTACCCAGGTCAGTGGGAAGGTAAGAGGCTGGTCACAGGCAAGGACTTAGATCAGACTGTGCTGTGGAGAATTCTCTGACTCTGCTGGAGGTGCATGAGCAAGCTGACCAACTCAACAAGATCCCTGAGCCCTCCTTCCCAGAGGTCTTGAAACAGAGAACACATTCCCCTGAGCTTGGCTAGGTAGCTAGGATTAGAGGCAGTGACAGCCCAGGGAGATCCTCTCTGTTCCTCTTGGTCCATCTTTCTTGCTGTAGCTCAATCCCTGACTGGTCCAGGACCCCTCACCAAACCCTTCTCCTTTACTTTGGGTGAGCCTTTCTGCTCTTCTCTTCCCCTCGTCCTCCATCTCTCTCCTCATTGCATCCCAAGAACCAACGTCTCCACCATTCAGTTTATCCAACTTTTAAACTCTGGGACTTTGGGGTCTGCCTCCCACCAGAGAACTCAGTGGGGCCACACCTGTTTTTAATTGGTTTTTGGTCCAGCTCTTGGGAACGCTTCATAGGGTTAGAACGTGGGTTCTCTTTCTGATGGGACCAGCCCCTCCCTTTAGACCTGAGTTGGGCCTGGCTCTGCCCACTGGAGGTCCCAGTCAGCATAAGTGGAGCCTAGAACATGGCAAGGATGCAATCTCTACCAGGTGGCAAACTCTAGAGGTGGGTAACCCAACATCACTTGACACATAGTAGGTGCTTAATAAAGGCCTATTAATGGATTGAGTATATAGAATCCTATATTTAAGGCTGGTCTCTAACATTAGAGGCTATCTGGTCCACATTCTCTTTTTATACAGGTAGAAACCAAGGCTCAGAAAATGAAAGTGATTTGCCCTGGAGGCTGCTAATGTGCACGGTGTGGGAGCCAGGAATCAGGAAGACCTGATCTCAAATCTAGCTTTAGACACTAGCTCTAGGACCCTGGGCAGGTCACTTAATTTCTGTCTAAGTTTCCTTAACTATAAAATGGGGACAATAATACCTACTTTACAATATTGTTGTTGATATTTGTAAAAGTCAAATTTGTAAAAACAGCTGATCAGGTGCTGAGCCCAGATCCAGATCTATCGAGTGATGGATTGCTATTAAGCACTTACTGGCCAGCTAGCAGGCTCAGTGGGTAGAGTGATGGGCCTGGAGTCAGGAAGATGAGTCTTCCTGGGTTCAAATCTGGCCCCAGACATTTACTAGCTGTGTGACCCTGAACAAGTCATTTCACCCTGTTTGCCTCCATTTCCTCATCTGTAAAATGAGTTGGAGAAGGAAAGGGAAAATCACTGCAGTATCTGCTGAGAAAACCCCAAATGGGATTACCAAGAGTCTACCATGACTGAAAAAAATGAGTGAACAACAATAAAAAATCTGGCTGTGCCAGGCCTTATGCTAAATACTAGGAATACAAAAAGAGGTAGAAGACAGTCCCTGTCCTCAAGGATCTTACAGTCTCACAGGGGAAACAAGATGCAAACAAAACTACACAAAGCAAGCTCTAGACGGTATAGGAAGTAACAGGGGGATAGCATGGGAAGTCAAAGCATTTGGGGAAAGCTTCCTGTCCAAGGGGGCTGTGGGACTGAATAGAAGCCAGGGAGATCAGTTAGCAGAGCATAGAATGAAGAGCCTCCCAAGAGAAAGTCCAGAGCAGAGAGAGGGAATATTCTGTTTGTGAAAAGGCCACGAAGCTGGTGTCATTGGAGGGGAGAGTCCTTGCCAAGGAGTAAGGTGGAAGGGGGTAGGAGGAGTTTAGGGTAGGAAGGTTTTGAATGCCAAGCAGAGCATGTTGCATTTGATCCTGGAGGTAAGGAGCCATGGATGTTTTTTGAGGTGTGGGTGGTATATGACATGACCTTCTCTTTAGAGGACTTGTGTTGGTGATTGAATGGAAGACCGATTGGACATGGGAGAGGGTAGGGTCAGGAAGATTCCCGCCCTCCCCAACAGCTATTGAAATAGTCCAGAAATGAGAGTCTGTACCCATCTGTACAGACCAGAGTCTGTACTGTCAGAGGAGAGAAGGGGACATACCAGAGAGATGCTGAAAAGCCTTAGCACCATATTAGATATGGGTTGGGGGGTGGATGAGAAAAATCAAAGGAGTCCAGGCTGACTCCTAGATGGGGAGCCTGAGGGACTGGGCAGATGGTGGTGCCCTCTACAGTCATATGGAAGGTAGGAGCAGGGGAAGTTTAGGAGGAAAGATAATTAGATGTATGGAGTTTCAGATGTCTATTGGACATCTAGTTCCGGATGTCTGGGAGGCAGTTACCTGGAGGGCCCTGCAATGAAGGGTTGTGAAGACATTTTAGTTGACTTTCTTGGATTAGAATAAGAGTTAGGATAAGAAAATTATTCCATCTCCCCCTCCCCTAAAGTACTAGTTAGTTTTCCTCTTTGCCTATTTGCTTTTTCCCTCCACTTCTGGTGTTGCGATTGCAAGGGTGTCTACTGATTGTTAACCAAACATAAAAGAAAGAGAAACTTCTGGGTTCAGAGGTCAGAGGCTGAGGGTTGAGAGTCAATAATCAGCTGTCCCACCTTCAGGGAGGGGAGAGAGAGAGGCAGGGAGAAGAGGGAGGGAGGGGAGAGAGGGGGAGACAACTTGGAGCAGCCCATCACTGGGGTTTTCAGCCAACTGATATTCTGTGGCTCAGTAAATCCTGATATCCAATAAATATTTGTAATGGTTGGGGGAGAGAGACAGAGAGAGAGAGAGAAAGAGAGAGAGAGACACACACACAGAGACAGAGAGAGAGAGAGACAGAGACAGAGACAGAGAGAGTTGGAGAAAGGAGGTGGCTGCTCTCCAGGTGCCTATAGTCTGGAGACTGATAAGACGAAAAGACAGATAAGTAGAAGACAGAACAATGCCCATGATAAGTGGCTTTCCGTGGAGGGGGCAAAGTGCTCCTTCTGAGGTGAGGGATGGGAGTGTTCGGGGCAGGGGCCTCCAGGAACGAAATGGACTCCCCATCACTTGTTGTGATGGACGAGGCAAAAGGGACCGTGGGTCCTGAAGGGACATGTCTCGGAGCCTGTTCCCAGAGTCCGGTGTTCTGAAGGGGCACTGAGTGGCCTTCAGTCTTAGGCCTGGCAGGAGTCCAGTAGAATAGGGTGGCTTTCGAGAAACTCCAACCGAGGGCCCCTTCCCCTCTCCACTTTTGGAAAAAAGGGAGGGCAGAGGAATAGGAGAGGAGAAAAAAGGGGAGACAGAGAGACTGAGACACCCAGAGAGAGACAAGACAGAACCAGAGAGCTGGAGAGACCGAGCAGAGGGAGGGTGAAAAAGTCGTTTTTATTTTTAAAGAACCCCGAACCGTGGAGGCGGAAAGAGCCAGGCAGCCAGAAATCCAGCCCGGAGCGGCCTGCTGCCATCACTCCAGCGATCGGCCCGCCCCTCGCCCGCCCTACCCGCCTCACTCCCGCCCCATCTCCCGCTCCCCCTAGCCTAGCCTGGGCTTGGGCCAGAGCGCTTCCAGGCGGGATAATTAAAAGGAGAAGGGCGAGTCGCTCCCGAGGACAGAAGCAGGCGGGCGGCCCGGGGAGCGCTGGGCACCCCACGTCCTCACACTCCCTCACACAAGTGCCTCCCAAGTCCAGAAGGAAGGAGCGGGAGCCGGGCCGCCGGCTGGAGGAGGAAGAGAAGTCGCTGGCCCTTTTGTGCGCTAAGGGGGCTCACCCCTTCCCAGTGTCCCGCGCCCCATGGAGCCGGCCTGGCCATCGCGCCCTCTGGGGCTGCTGGCCCTCATCACGCTGCTGGCCGCCGGAGGTAAGGAGAGGAGCCAGCTGGGGGGCTGGGGGCCGGCCCCAGAGCGCAGTTGTGGGGAGAGGGGCTCGGGCGCGAGGTGGTGCCAGAGACCTCAGCCCCTTAACGTCCCCTTCTCTCTCTTACAGAGGGGCCTTCTGTGGGCTCCCCCCCCCCCCGCCCGCGCCCCCTTTCTCTCTGCCACTCCGGAGGAAGGGAACTTGTGATACCCTTCTGTCCTGTCGTGTTCTGGCCTCCTGTCCTGGTCATTGGCACAAGCCATTGGCAAAACCCATCGACACCGCCAGCCCCGGCACCCCAAGTGCCCAAGGGCTTCCGCCTCGTCTCTGCCTTCCTGCCCACACCCTCCCGCATTGCTCGCCATCCCCTTTCGTCCCCACCAGCTCACTCTCCCCACCCTTCTCAGAGCTTTCTTTAAGAGGGCGGATTTTCTTCTCACCTGTGTGACCTCCGGCATATTACTTTCCTGTTCCCGGCCTCGGTTTCCCCATCTGTCAAAAAGGGAGTTGGACTAGGTGTTTTCAGCCCACCACCACCCCATCTTCCAAATTCTCCTCTCCCACCTCCTTGCCATATGCTGATTCCTAGGTTACTGTGGCAGAGTGAAAAAAAAAACAACTTGGGAGTGGAGAATGCTGGGTTCTCAGCATTCGGTGAGGGTGTCTATCCCTTAGCCAGAAGAGACTTTGTTGGGGCCCCTTCTCCCCTAGCTCACCCTCCCTTTTCTGGGCTGTAAAACCATATCAGGGAGGAGGCAGCCCTTTTCCAGGGGTCCTGCCTGCAGTGTCCCCTGCTCTAATCTACACAAGCCCTTCCTAGTGTTGTTATTGAAACAATTAAAACCAGAGATCAGAACCATTCCTGGGGAGGGGTGGGGAGTGGGGAGAAGAGGGGCAAGGCTCACGAATCTGTGGGACAGAACACATGTTTGCTTTCTTCTCCCCATGGGCATCCTGGCAGAATCTCTTTCCTCAATGGTGGAGTCCAGGTCTCAGGGAGTAGGGAGGGGGCTGCTCTGGAGTTGGGACTCTGGCTTCCTCCCCTGATTCTATGGTCATTGGGCATGGGTGGGATTTCCTTGTCCAGAGTCTCATTTTCCTTATCTGTAGAATGGGGCAGTAGTGCCTTCAGCACTTGGTGTTGGGAGAAAGCTTGTGAAAAAAGGAAGGATTTAGGAGAGACTCTGTCTGTCCAAGAGACAGTCCAGTTCGGGGAGCTTTGAGAAGCTATAATTTGGCCAGCTCCAGAACCAGGCCTGGTCCCAGCCTCCATTCTTTGCCTCCCTGAAGGTGATGGATGATCGGTTATGTGCTAGAAGGTTCTTGTTCAGACAGGGGTGAGATTAGATGAGAACTGAGATACTTTCCATTTCAGAATTGCCATGGTTCTCCCTGTAGAAACTTGTCCCTTCCCCTTTCTGGCCTCAGTTTCTTATTTTGTAAAATGAGATTCCCTGTTCTTTAATGTCCCTTTCAGCTTCCTCACCTGTTTTAAAAAACTGAGATATGTGGACTGGGCAGCTGCGGTGGCCTTGCTAGGCTCCTGACAGTGGACAGTACATTCTACCCTCTGACATGGGCTGCTGGGCCTGGAAGCTGGAGAAATGGGTCATGGAGAAGGTCCTCTTCCTTCACCCCAGGCTTTCTTCTCACTAGTCACAGGCCTGACCTCCAGACTGACTGGGAGCTTACCCCAAGGACATGCCTCTTTCTCCCACCCCCAGGCTCTTTCATTTATGGCTTTGTGGGGGTGTTTCTCTTGGTGGGCCCCCAAACTACCAGGAAAGCTCTTGGGCAAGTCTGAAGGAGTGGGCAGCAGGGATCTCAAAGAGTCCCAAAGAGGAATCGATTTTGGTTAGCTATTTACATAACCCTGACAGGGACAGTCAAAGTTTTCCCTTCCCAAGCCCCCAGAGCCTCACTGGGGAGCTGAGGAGCTTCTGGCAGGTCTGGTCAGGCTAGGATAGCTTCAGGCCTGGCCCATGGTTGTGGGGATCAGGGAGCTGGTGCCAAGGGATGGGTTACTTTGGCTCTAGAGTCTCATGGAGACCAAGGGAATCCTGTAGGGTCCTACCCATCTTCATGGAGAGAGGAATGATGGAGGATTGGATCTCAGAGCCTAGCAGTCAATGACAGACACTGACAGAGCCAGACAATAAGATGGGATGATTTGAATCCAGGGTCCTCCCTCTTCTGTTCTGCTTAGAGCACCAAATGACCCTGTATTAATATCCCAGTTCAAAAGAATTCAAGAAGCCTCTGAATCGGGAATCCTATCCTGGAGGTGTCTGGACCCATCGAGTCCACTGGCATCCTGAAAAGAGCCCTTGGCTGGCAGCAACAAAGCAGGAACCTGATTCTACTGCTTTACTAACTTCATGATGCTGGGGAAGGGGCATAATACCATCCTCCTCATCTATACTATGTACTGCTGCCTCCCTGGTGGAGTGGTGGGAAGATGGTACTGGTGGTGGAGTCCTGGAACCTGGGTTCTAAAGTCATCTCTCATGCTCACCACTGCCATTGTAACCTTGGGCAGCTTATTGCCGTCCCCTGGCCTCAGTGCCTGTTCTTGGCATATCAGTGGATGATATGCTATATTTAAGTACCTATTTTGGGTTAGGTACCATGGATACAAAGAGAATCAGCCTTTACTTTCTGAGTCTGAGGCCCAGCAGCCAAATCTGGGCTCTGCCACTTACCTGTATCATTTTGGCCAAGTCATTTCCTCACCCTGGGCCTCAGTTTCCTCCTATGTAGCTTATAGGGAGGTGGTTCAGGCATATTCTAAGCTAATTTCTGGTTCTAGATGTTGGACCCTGGCCCCCAGTTCCCAGGGTCAGTCACTCCAGGGCTCCTGTTGCTACCAAATGTTGATGAAAGTGTTCTCAGGTACAGTTGGCTGTGTTAGACAGGGAGAGGTACAAGGCATAATACAGCTCCTCCCTACAGAGGTTAATCTACTGTGAAACCCCCTCAGGGGTTTGTCGTCCAGCCTCTGAGGTCAAGGTGTGGTCTGGAGGGTGGGGTATTCCCAAATAGAAGGAACCTGCTGGGACGGGTGGTGGTAGAGGCTGGATCAGAGGTCAAGATGGAGAAGAATGGCACCCCCATTCTAGGTGTAGGGAACAGCTTGAGCAAAGAGGACCCTGTGCTTTGGGAGAGCTGAGAGTTGGACACTAACCTTTACCTGAATGAGAATGCCCTCTGTAACCTACCCAACTAGTGTTCAGCTAGCCTTCACCCAAAGACCCCTGGGAGGGGGCCCATAATCTTGGAGTGGGGCAGCCCATTATGCCACAGAGAAAGCACTTCTTGGAAGGCACCTTGGCCCTATGGAAAGAATACTGACTTGTTCTGGAGGTAGTCACAAGCTCTGGATTTGAATCATGCATCTGATGTTCTAGACTCCAGTCCCCTTACATCTAAAATGAAGGACTTGGCCTATATGGCTGCTGAATTGGACCTGGACCTCCATCTACTTTTTTCTGTGCTGTACTCAAAGCAGAGAATCCTGAGGTTTCAGTTCTCAAGGGACTTAAAACCACAGGTACCTTCCAACTGCTTTCAAGTCCCCTGAGCTCAAACAGTTCACAGCAAGGCAACAATTCAGCACCCACATTCTACCTCAGCACCCCAGTCCTAAGAGTCAATGTATCACTGAAATCCCATGGTGCAAAATTCCAACAAAGTAAATACTTTAGTGAGATGATAGTCTTACTAGGGATGCCCTGTTGGTGCATTTCTGACTCGGTCCTCTTGGGGATGGAGTTGTTTGAAGCCCAGGGAAGAGAGACTAGCTTAGTCCAGTTCTGACTTGGGGGGTTTGGAAAGTGGGTGGTCAAAGGCTGCCACATTCCTTTTGGCTGTGGTAGAAGAATTTATGGCTCAGAAAAAGCTTCGTAACACGATCTGGGCAAGGCGGAGCACATCAGGGCTGAGAGAAAGCAGCTGGTCCCTGAGTGATAGTGTCACTCGCTGGGAGGAGAGTTAACTGGGGCCTTGGAGGCCAGCTAGTCTGAGCTTCCTGCTCCCTATTTTACAGGGATGGAAACTGAGGTGCCAAAAAACAGAGTGACCTGCCCCACTTTACTTAGCTCCCAAGGGTCATGGCTGGGGGTAGAAACTGGTTCTTGTACCAACATACCATTTGTAGGCAGTCAGTCTGGCCTGGGAGGGGCGGCAGTTAGAAAGCAGAAATGCCCTGGGGGAGTACCAGCTTCTGAGGCTCTGGAAGGCACCCAGGAGGCAGCGGAGAAATCAGGGGGGTGGGAGGTGGGAGGGTCTCTGGGTTTAGAGGCTCCCTGCTTCTACTCTTCTCTCAGTTCAGTGATGTGATTAGAGACAGCAGGAAAGGGAAGTGGGAGAGGGAACAAAGGCTGAGGACTTTACTGGGAAACATGTGGTGGCTAGAGTGCCCCCGCACCCCATCAATGCTCCTAGAGTGCCGGCAGCCTGTTGGCTTGGGTCTGTGGGGCTTTGAGGCGGGGGCCAAGGCTAGCTCTGGGAACTTGGGCAAGTGAATTTGCCTCTGGGGGTTGTAGCTGGAGCATGGAGGGGTCTCCAAGTCTGGTGAGCCCAGGAGGGGATACCTATCTGCTTTGTGAAATCCTTCTGAGGTATATTGTGAGCACCTTCAAGCCTTCAAAACCCTGCTCATTCTGCTCATTCTGCATTAAGCCTCCGGGGCTACCAATGAGGCGGGTTGGATGGTCCTCGGCAGCCAAGGCTTCCAATGCCTGGTGGAGGGGCTGGGTGGTGTGTGATGCTCATACCCATCCTCCCCTCTGTGGTGAGTCGTACTCGCTGCCCCACCCCCCAATTCCAGGGCTGGGGGCTGGTTGAGGATAGCCCTTGGGTACTCACACAAGTATAGTAAAAGTTGTTGGTTTAGAGAAGGTACCAGGCCTGTCCTAGAGTCTAGAAGGGGAACTGACAGATAAAAATGTGTGACAAATTCCTGAGAGAGATGCCCAGCCATTTGATTTATCCTTTTAAAAGATCATTGAGATGCAGTATGGAGCAGTGAATAGAGCCAGCCTCAGAACTTAATTCTTCTGTGGGTCATGGCGTGGTGTGGTGGGCAGAGCGTCAGATCTGGAGGCAGAGATGGTGGCAAATCCCAACTCTTTCTTAGCACTGAGATTTCCCTTACTTTGGACCTTAGTTTCCCCATCTATCAAGAGGGGAACTGGACTAGACAATCTCAAAGACTGTTTCTGAGAACGTCAGACAGTTGTTTATGTGGTGAAGGCAGCAGAAACCTAGAGACTGTAAATGACTCCAAAAGTCTCCAGGTTTCTTCCAGCCTTGAAAACAAGACCCAGCCTCCAAAGAGCCTTGAGTTGCAGATGCCAAGTCAAAGCGATCCTTGTTGTCAGGCTGAATTAGACTATCAGGGAAGTGGAGGAAATGAGGACGATGGTGTTTTATGACTGATTAATTCACCCACCACTTACTGATCACCTCCTATGTGCCAGACATGGCCATGACTTCCAACCTTGTCCTATAGTGTAGATGGAGATACTATTATCAATTAGTCTTCATACCCCTCCTCTGCCCCTGAAGCTTCCTTGGGATGGCATTCAAGGCTTTCCACAAGCTGGCCTGCCCCTACTTTCCAGACTGATTTTCATGTTATTCCCATCACTCCCTCTATGTTCTGACTAATCTGGATGATTCTGTCCCTGGGACCATGCTTTGTGCTTTCCCACCTGGAATTCTAGCGTCTGACAGGGCGAAGGGACCCAGGAGTTCTCCAGCTTACCCAGACTCTGAGAACAGCACAACATGTGTGGATCTTAATAAGGGGCTTCCCAAGAAGGAAGGCAGCAGGGGTAGTGGAAGGTCATTCATTCAATTCAACAAACCTTCATTAAGAGGGAGCGTGGCAGACCTTGCTGGACTCTGGGACACAGACATAAGGAAGCACCTCCATCCTCCAAGAGTTTTCATTCTTTACTCTGTATCTCCTTATTACTGAGGGAATCAGTGCTGGAGCATCAGTGCTGGGGCATCAGTGTCAGGGTATCAGTGCCAGGGACATCGCTAATGCTTAATACTGCTTCCATTCCGTGATTCAATTGGCTCTAGCTTTCAGAAGTGTTTGATACCCATGACCTCATCTAGTAAAGAGCTTCCAAGAATATTTGAACCTGTGGGATAGAGGCTCTCATTACCCTCATCTTAAAGATGAAGTGACCCCAGGGTCATCCAGACAGGCAGGCTTCAGGGCTGTGTTCACACCCAGGACTTCCTGATCTAAGTCGATGCTCTCTCTCTCTCTCTCTCTCTCTCTCTCTCTCTCTCTCTCTCTCTCTCTCTCTCCCTCCCTCCCTCCCTCTCTCTCTCTCCCCACCCCAAGAGGCAGGCCAGCATAGTGGCTAGGGAATCAGTCTCAGAGCTTGGAAGACTCAACTCAGCCTCCCTGTATCCAGCAGCCTGGTGACATCTGCCCACCAGACGTCATGAAAACAACTAGCAGTGTCAAGTAGGATCTGCCTGCACACACCAGCCGTGATTTACAGGATCCCAAGCACTTGGCTCTGCTCCTGACACCAGACAAATCCCTGCCCCAATTGGGGCCTCAGCTTTTTGTATCCGGGATTGAATCAGAGCTCCAAAGATCAAGGGCTAAGGCCAGGTAAACTGAGACTCAGAAGAGCAGAGGTTTGATCAATGTCATCAGGGGAGGAGTGTCAGAAACAGGATTTGAACCCAGATACTCTGATTCCAGAGACCACACTCATCTCACTGAACTGAGAGGAAAAGTTCAGACTAGGTTCTGGGGGCCTCTTGGAGGATTCTGTGCTGTCACTGGCTAGAGTCAGTTTTGGGGCCCTGTTGAAGTGCCAGAGGGGTCTCCTCTTTCTTGGCCACTCTAGAAAGGAGAGGACTTTTGGTCTAGCTCCAGGGCCTGGGGCATTGCAGGGGGAGTGGAGAGGGCTTGGATGTTGGTCCAAACAGTTTTGTTTGGAGCAGACCAAGCAGGAATCCAGCAGAGGGTCTGCTGAGATGGGCCACAGCCAAAGGGAAGGGTATTTGACTGTGTTCCAGGGAGCTCCAGCCTGGTGTTTTTCTGAACTCCTCCATTCCCAGGCTGAGCTGAGGCAGCTGCTCTCGGTGGTGTGGTGCACCTGGGGATGTGCACTTCTGAGCTTAGCTCAAGACGAGGAGGAGTGTGAGCCCTGGGCAGCTTGGGGATGAGGGGAGGATGGCTTTCATTAGCCTCCTGCTGAAACTGAAGACTTCACCCCAAACCTTCTTGACCCAATGTCCTAGCATGGTGGGTTTGGAGCTGGAAGGGACCTTCGGGGTCACATTGTTGGGCCCAAAGTCAGTGAGTGACCCTGAGCCCTCCCAGATGGTGACAATCAGGGAAAGGAGAGGGGCGACAGGACCCATCTCATTCCAATGCAATCTACAGAGGGTTTCCCCTTTTTGTTTATTTGGTTCTAAAGTTGGTCCTTTCAAGTTTTCAGGGGCATCCCTTGGTCCAACAAGTGGGGGTCGATGGACAAGTCCAAATCTCTCCTGCTCTCATCCTCCATGATGGTGCACATGCTTGGTGGTGCCGTGGTAGAGTGCTAGGCTTGGGTCAGGAAGGCTTGAGTTCAAAACCTGCCTCTGCTACTCCCCAGCTTCATGAGCCTGGGCAAACCTCAGTTTCTTCACCTGTAAATTGGAGATAATATTATCTCTACCTCACAGGGGTATCATGGCTTTCAGATGTAAGGGTGTGAACATATGCACGCATATGTATATGTGTGTCTATATATGTGTACACCCATACATGTGTATCCATCTTCAGCCTGAGGTGCTTTGCAGAGATGAGTGGCAACTGTGGGGAGCGGAGGCCAGGGCAGAGTCTCACCGGCAGCTGAAGTTGGGGGTCCTTGAACCAGTCCCTCTTCTAGCGCTTCGCATTCCTCCTTTGCCCTAGGGCAGTCAGACTGGACAATCTGTTGGGCCTCTTGCTTTCTAAGAACTGCTTCTTATGGATTGAAGTTGGTTTTCTCCTCCCACCATTACTGCCTTTTCAGCCGCTGACTGTCATCTCTGTGGGGTCTTTAGCAGCGCTTCCCCAGCCTCACCAACCATCTGACTCTGGTGGGGGAGAGTAGCCAGCAAAGAGAACGGCCAACTTCCTGCTTGATTCGTTCTCCCCAGATGTTGGGTCCCCCACACCCTGCTGTGCCTGAAGTCACAGACAATCAAAGAACCCGAATCCTTTATGAAGGAGCCAGGAAGGAGCTGTTCACCTCTCTCACTGGGGTGGAGCCTCTTCCCTTCAGCTGAGCAGCTAGCCCAGCATCCTGGACCTATGCTGTGGCCAGAGCCCCTCAGTCACCTCCCACCCCACCTCCAATTATATCCTCAGCTGCAGGAGCCCTCAACTCCAGAGGAGTTCCAAGAATCAGACCAGGCATGGGGGAGGCACCTCCCCCGCTCCTCATCTCCAGCAGCTACTCCTTGTCCAGAGAATGAAGTTCAAGGTCCTCAGTCTGGCACTCAAGGCCCTCCTAGAAATTTCCCAACCACCTCTGCTCTCTCTGACTACACAATGTCTCTTGAACATGTCCTGGACTTCACCACCTTCAGAATTTTCCTTCCTTCCTTCCTTCCTTCCTTCCTTTCTTCCTTCCTTCCTTCCTTCCTTCCTTCCTGTGTTCAACCTTTGCCTACTGTGTGCAGGCACCTCACTGGGAAGAAAAAGAACAAGGAACTGCTCTCCTGGAGCCTCCATTCTAAGGAGGGAGGAGCCCGAGGGGATAGATAGCTAGGGGGCAACAAAGTGTCTAGTGCTCTGAGCCCCCAGCCAGGAAGACCCAAGTTCAAATCCTCCCTCAGGCACGTCCTAGCTGAGCAAGCCTGAGGCACTTACCCTCTGCCTCAGTTTCCTCAAGTGTAAAATGGGATAATAACAGTACCCACCTCCAGGGGTTGTTGTGTGGACCCAATGAGAGGTTCATAAAATGCTTCACACACAGTCAGCTTATAAAAATGTTCATTCACTTCTCCTTCCCCTTTTCTCTGCCTTACCTCTGTTACCTTCTCAGATGCTGTCAATAAAATAATTTCCACCTGGGATTTCTATAGCTTTGCAGTTCTTGCTGCATCAGATGCAGAAAATAGTAATTTTTCATATTTCATAAGATAATTTGGGGAAAGGTAAGGCAAACCGAGCTGATGTCATCGACTGGGGTGTAGCCTCGGCCCTGTGGGGTCACCCAGCCACGATATTTCCTTATCAGGATTTAAACCCTTGGCCAGCTCTCTCTCAGCGACATTGCTGGGTGTTTCTCTCCTGTATTTGTCCCATCTCTGCCCTGCTCTTTTGCTTTAGGAGGGCAGGGACAGTCCCCACTTTGGATGGGGAGGCCGGTGAACTTCCCTTTCTCTATAGCTCCAAGAAGGCATTGATGTTGTTACGCCAGTGATGTCCACAGCCAGCGCCTCCGTGCCCAGTGCCCTGCTCCTTCCTTTGCCCTACAATGGGCCCAGGGCAGTTTTGTGCAAGCTTAGTCACTTCTTTTAAGCACCTACTAAAGGCTGACTGGGTGGAATCATTGCAAGCCTGGGGAGGCCCTGGGATCTCCCTGAAGTAGCCTCAGGGTCCATCAAAGTGGGAGAGGAGACATTTTTTTCTTTTCAGAACCTCCACATTTACCCGCTCAGGATGGAGAGGGAGGGCTCTCTTTCCAGATGTTTACCATTTGACTAAGCTTTCTTTGTGTGGAACAGAGACAGGCCAAATCACCGACAAACAGATGGGCTACTCAGTGCCTGTCCTGACTGGGGCACCACCCAGCTATTCATCATCGTGGACAGAAGCCTCAAGCTCAGGCCTTTTAGAGGTCACATGATCTCAGTGTTCCTGGTGACTTGGAGTCAGGGAGGCCTGGGTTCAAATCCCTCAGAGATTTTGAGGTTGGTTGGCTGACCACTGCCAATTCACTGCTTCTCAGCTTGTTCATCTGTAAAACGATGGCGTTGGGCCCCATGATGTTGAGGGCCCCCTTGCTCTAGAAATCTGATGATCCTTATAAAATTGCAATGCCCCGATGCTAGGGATCGCTTCATTCCTGCCTCAGATGGCCTCTCAAAGCATTTATTAAGCTCTTACTAGGTACTAGGCATCATGCTAAGCACTGGGGATAAACACAGACAGAGCTCCTCAGGGAAGACAGTAGGGAGCTGACGAAAGGGTATGCATGTGTGCCTTGTATGATGTGGAACACATGTGTGCACATATGTGAAATGTGTGATGTGAACGTGGTCTGTGTGCACATGTCTGTGCGGGCCATGTGATGTATATTTGATGTCCGATGCATGTATGTGGTATGGTGTGTGGCATGTGAGATATTGTGTGATGTGTCATGTGTGAGTGTAAGCGGTATGATACACATGTGTGTAATGTGTGGCATGTGATGTGATGCACACATGTGTGGCATGTATGATGCTTGTGTTGTAAGTAGCCTGTGTGATGTGTGTGTTGTATATGTGAAGGATGCCCCACAAGGACTGGGCTACTGGCAAAACCATGGGGATATCAGAAGCAGAGTCTGTGAGAATGTCTGGGCTCGGGTGGAGGGTGGAGGCATCTCTGGGGGTGGGAATCCAAGAAAGCCTTTGTATCAGTAGCAGACGGCAGGGTGCCTGCCTGGCACAACTTGTGGATTGAGTTCCTAATTTGTCAATTCTTTCTTCCACATTTCCAACAATGTGTGAGGAATGGAGTTGGGATTCACATCCAGGACTTGGGACTCTTAAATCAGTCCACTCTTTGGGATCCTTGGTCATGGCTCTGCTGGGCTATAGTGAATAGAGTGATGGATCTGTATTCAGAGGTCCTGGGTTCAAATCTCACCTTCCCCCCTCATAGGTGACCCTAGGTAAGCCACTTGCGGAGCCTTAGTTTCCTCATCTGTAAAATGAGAGGGTTGAGCTTGATGGTCTTGGAAGTCCCTTGTAGCCCCAAGTTCCTGGATCTCCATGCACAGTATCTCACTGAACTCTCCTAACAGCCCTGTGAGGTGAGAATCATGGATATTATTCTCCCCACTTCACAGAGGAGGAAACTGAGGAGAGAGCTTACTTTTTTCCAAAGAATATTTTACTTCTCTACCTCCTCCTCCACGCTAACCCTACTGAGAAAGCCAGAAAAACAAAACCCCTTGTGGGGGACATGTCTTCTTTCAGTTGTTTGACTCTTCATGGCCCCATTTGGGATGTTCTTGGCAAAGATACTACAGTGGCATGCCATTTCCTTCTCCAGCTCATTTTACAGATGAGGAAACTGAGGCCAGCAGAGTTAAGTGACTTGTCCAAGGTCACACAGCTAGGAAGTGTCTGAGGCTGGATTTGAATTCACATGGTGCCGTGGTAGAGTGCTAGGCTTGGGTTAGGACTCACATGTTCCTTATTCCAGGCCAAGTGCTCTATCCACTGTGCCACCTGGCTGCCTAGTCAGGCAAAGTAAATTCCCTGATAGGCCACGTGCCTCCTGAATATCTCATATAGCACTGACCTGTTGGTCACTTCTCTCTTGGGGTGAATGGCTTCTTTCATCATGAATCCTCTGGAGTCACGGGTGGTCCTTGTATTGATTAGAGTTCCTAAGATTTCCAAGTTTAATATCTTTTAAGTGACTTTCCCAAGTCCCCATAGAGAGTTATCATGTTGGCTGAGAGGGCACCCACCCATGATTCCTCCTACAGGGGGCTGAGGTGCAGGACCCCTGATTGGGCACTCACTCCAAGTACAGTACCAAGATGGAGTCTTTCTGGAGCAGTGACCTTCCAGGATACCCAAGGAGGGCAAAATTGGAGCCAGTCTGATTTCCTCGGCCAATTAGCAGTGGCATGAGACCTATGAGCAGCCCCTGTGACACAGTCTGAAAAGAAAAGAGTGAGAATTGAACCCAGGTCTCCTGACTCTAGGCCCAGTGCTTCATCTGTGCTATCCCAGTCCCAACTGGCCTGAGAGTTCATGTGGCTAGTCAGTCACTGATACCTGGATAGAGTGAGGTGGGGGTTGGCTGGTGGAGCAGAGAAGTCAAGGGCCTCTCTTCACCTTCTGCCTCTGACACTTTTACCCTGGCTTACTCACTTAACTGCACCATGCCTCCATTTCCCCATCTGTAAAATAAGGATAATAGTATCTACCTCATAGGGTTGTTGTGAGGATTCAGTGAGATCATGTACATGGATAGTGTTTCGCAAACCTCAAAATGCTTGAGAAATGTCAGCTATTATCATGATTACACCAGTCTTTAGATCTGTGCCAATGGTCTCTGTCCTTGGTCCTGCCCCAGTCCATCCTTCCATCCATTCAGTCATACACACAAATATGTACACATGCATACATGTGTTTGTATGTATATGTATGGATTACACATATACATATATTTTTATGATGGAAGATATAGAGGGCTTAATTATGGAACTTGAGAAGGTCCTAGATTAGGGAGGGGGTGCAGAAGTTCAGCAGCAGCCCTGTGTTGGATGGTACAGATTGGGCACAAACTCCAAGGATGTAGCTCTGAATTTTGGGTGGCGCCAATGCCATTGACAATCATTGTGACTACCTCTTCCATGTTCCCCCTACTATCTCTCGGGTCAGTCTTCTGATAGCAGTGGTTCCCAGCCTGCCCCTCCTCATGGTCTGCAGTGGGACAGCCAAGTAACAGACTGTGTGATAGAGGCAAGATTCAGAGAGGTCTTGACAGGTCAACATTAACAAGCTGGAATTTGGGAGGGATTATTTGATTATTTCCAAAGTCCTCGGCTTGGGCTACACAAGTCAATCAGCTGGGAAGCCCTTTGGGGGAGCAGAAAGCGAGGTGGGACTGTGGGATTGGCTACCAGACCTTCAGAAAGCACCCATGCCATTGTACAAATGAACTCAATTGAGACTTCTATGACTGAGGAAGGCCAGGATGGGAATGGCAGTGGGGACATGGGAAAGAGGCCTGGAGGGGAGGAGATGTGGTGGCTCCAGCCACCAAGTGAGCCAGCACTGTACTATGGCTGCCAATAAGCTAATGAAACATTTGGCTACATTAACAGAAGCATAGCACTCAGCGAAGGAGGCAAGAGTCCCACTCTACTTTACCCTGGTCAGACAACATCTGTGGTATTGGGTTCTATTCTGGGGGTCACATTTTAGCAAAAATATCAACAAGCTGAGCACATCTGGAAGAGACCAGGATTGAGGTGAGGCAGGTTTGGTACCAGGTTCCTGGAAGACAATGCCAACAAGTGAAGATGGGGCAGGGGCAGACTGGGGAGATGTGACTGCTGCCCCAACTGTTTTCTGGAAGGAGAGGCAGACACATCCTGGGTTATCTGCAGAAGGAAGAAGTAGGTCCAACATCTAGACCAGGTGGCACTGAGGAGCAGATGTCAGTTCAATGTAAAAGACACTCTTCTTCTCTTTCTCTTTCTTCCTCTCCTCCTCCTTTTCTTCTCCTTCCTCTTCTTCTTCTCCATCTTCTCCTCCTCCTTCTTCCTTTTCTCCTCTTTCTTCTTCCTCTTCTCCTCTTCCTCCTCCTCCTCTTCTTCTTCTTCTTCTTCTCCCTCTTCTCCTTCTTCTTCTTCTTCAAAAGCATATTTTTTGCTGTCCTAAATTCAACAAACACCAACATAGACATTTCCATATACAAAGAACAGAAGAGGATTGTATATGAAACTTCAGATTTTATCATTCCAGTAAAAATTCATCAGTCCACTAAAATGAGTGTGTATACACACACAAACACACATATACATGTATTTGCATTTACATATACATACATATGTGTATATACCTATTTACATATATATGTTTCACTCAGTGTGTTATTTCCGAAACTGTCTTGACTATTTGCCTTGGCTCCCAAACTCCTGATCAAGATCTTCTGTGTTTTCCTTCAATGTTTCCCTGATATTTTCTTCCCTTTTTTTGGCATTGCTATAACCACCCCCACTCCCTCTTCTACCAATTTTTCCTGCCTCCCCAACACTTCTTTCCAGCAAGTTATCAAATCAAATAAAATTTCCCCTTTGGCCATGTCTGAAAGTGTGTGACTCTGAGCCAGTTTATACAATTGATTGTGTAACTGTTCTCCTGACCCAGCCTACTTCAGTCTTCCTTCTCGTTTATCATTTCTTACATCATGGTAGTGCAGTCCATTACATTCCATAACTGACTTAACCATTCCCCAGCTGATGGGTAACCTCTTGGTGTCTAGTTCTCTTCCACTACAAAAAAAGATCTGTGGTCGAGACATTGTCCAGATGGGCCCTTTCCCTCTTTCTCTTTCTTCTTTGGAGAGGGGAGGGGAGGGGATGATCTTTCACGTAACCATCTCTTCCCTGCCCTCACACTCCCTGCTCTCCATCGGTACTCTCTTCTGAAGTCTCCCTTCGCTGGAGCCAAACCACCACTCCACCCTTCTCCTTTGGCCCTTTGTTCTGGAGTTTCGATTCCCTTGTCATGACATGGCACATGTTGGGGCTGTCTGAATTGGTGTGCATTGATATTGTGCTGTAAGGTTTAGAAGGCACAGTCACACAGGGAGGTAGATGTTATTATTATTAAAATTTTTATTATTTATGCATCAGCAAAGTGATGTAGGCAAAGGGTAATGACTCAACAAAAGTTACCTGGCCAGGAAGTATCTGAGGAGGGATTTGAACTCAGGTCTTCCTGACTCTGGTTCCAGTGTTAATCCTAATTCCACACTTCCCAAATGACTCTTTGTGTCCCACATGCACGGGAGTTTGATGAGCAAAGAGGGCAGCAGCGAAGGAGTCACTTTCCAGCTGACATTAGCTAAAGCAGAGAGATGGCACCCATCCCACGGAGAGTCCGGTATTTGCCTCTTCCTTTGTCTCATACGTCGGGTCCAAGGAGCATTTGTTAAAAGGTTAGTTGCTGTGTTGACTTTGGCCTGGGAACCAGTAAACAAAGCTCAGTACTAGACCAACATCTGTTCTTAATCAATGCCTGGGATGGAGTCAACCTATCTCCACCCCCACACACAGCATTTGTTGATATTTGGAAAAATGAAACCTATTGTCTCTTCAGGACAGCCCATCCCCTCTCTGTTAGAATGAGGGTGACTAATGAGGCCTACTGCGTGTTAGACCCTGGGCTGGAAGCCATGAAAAAAGTGAGGCAATACATGTCAAGACAGCTCACTACAAAAGATATACAAAATCATTTTGGCGAGGGTGGGATTCAGGGGCCTTGGGCAGCCTCCAGGAGGGAGGGAGGGCCTCCAGAAGATGGAGGTGAAGGGTTTTAAAAGCTGAGCAGAGGTGCAGATATCGGAATCTTGAAGCCATAAGAAGCCACAAGAGACTGCTGAGTAGGGGAATGATCTTGTCAGGTTGCCAAAAAGAAGCTGGCTCTTGGACTGGAGATATTGGCAACAGGGATCCTGCCTTCACTGGAACTGATGGTGGCCCATATGGGGATTTTCATCCATGTTTTTCTGTAAACCCACCATAGAGAATCTACCCCACACAAACTCAGAGGAGCCTTGGTGCTGGAAGCGACTCTTGAGGTCTCGTCTGACATCTCCTTCCATTTTACAGATGAAGAACTGAGGCCCAGAAGGGTGGGTTGAGTGACTTGCCCAGCATCATATGGTCTTCCTCTGACTCTGTTGGTAGTTGAGGGAGGTCTGCCCTGGGGTCTCTCATTCTTGCTACATGATCCATTCACCTCTTCTTCAGTCTTGGCTTTCCTGCCATAACTGGCCTGCTAGTTGTCATCACGGTAGGTGACCTGTGACTACTGGTTTAAACCCTGCCTGTGCTTCTCTCTCATCTTTTGGGTGATTTATAGTTTCTAGTCTTTTGATGTTACCGGATTCCATGACTTACAGCCATGGGACACTAGAGAGTGCTGGAATTAAGAAGTTGGACTTCTGTGGCAATGAACAGCTTGGTTTTCCCCCAAACACTATGTTTCCACAGTCATCATTCAATCCAGTTTCTTCTCCCCCTCTTCAACTCTGGGCCATTTTGTTCTCCATCTGTAGCATTTGTACCACAGAGTTGTCCTTATGGACTCATGTGTCAGCCTCCCTGTCCAGCTGCTTCTCTAGTCTTGGTACTGTAGGATGTTTTTCATCCACTTTGTTTTTCCAATGTGGATGGTTAGATTGATATGCAGGCATTACTCTGTCTTCCAAACGCACCTGCAGTGCATGATGAAATTGGTCTGGAACAATCCTCAACTAGGAGCATCTGGAAAGCTTTGCAACTTAATATCCTTTAAGCTAAATGGGCAAAATTCTAACATCAATGGATAAACATTCACTTAGCACCTACTATATGTCAGGCAAAGAGGCAAAAGACAGTTGTTGCTCTCAAGGAGCTCAAAATCTAATGGGGTATATGACGTGCGAGCACAGATACAAAGTGGCATACAGGATAAATCGGAAATGATTAAAGCTTCCTGAAAATGCAGGGAGGTAGCTGGGACTTAAATGCTACTGGGAGGTCAGAGTGGAGGAGGGAGAGCTTTTTAGGCATAGGGCAGAGTCAGAGGAATTGCCTGTAGTTGAGAGATGGTGGCCGGGGTCCCCAGATCAAAGAGAATGAATAAGGGGTAGTGAGAAGACTGGAAAGAGAGGGGGGGCAGGTTAGGCAGGGCCTTGAAAGCTAAGCACAACATCTTGTATTGGGTCCTAGGGATAATAGAGAACCAGGGAAGTTTATTGAGTAGGGGGTGACATGGTTGGTCTGGTGTTTTAGGAAAGTCTGTGGTGGGTGAGTGGAGACTTGAGGTGGACAGGCCTCCAGCAGCTATGGCAATAGTCCATGTGAGTGATGAGGGCTTGCTCTAGGGGGCCCATTGCCACTTTTTATGATGTGAAATCTAAAGTGATCACCACATCATTTTGTATAAAATTTCAGGGATGGTAGCTTCTCCCACTGAGCCTTTTCCTTTTACAAAAGAGGAGACTGAGGGTCAGAGTGAGGGAATGGACTGGCAGAGCTGAGGTTAGGCTCCAGCTGGGATGGACTCTCTAGTTCATCTTGTCCATCTTGCTTGGACGTGCTCAGGACCCCAGAGCCAGGACTTTGAAGCTGGGCTCTTGGGCACCTAGTCCTGCCTTCTTTCCATTCAGGGTGACTTGTGGTGTCTTGGTCCTCTCATCTGCCACCCTGGGGGGCTTCCCGCCATTCGCATTCCCTTACAGAGGTCATTGGCTGCTGCTGTGGGTTTCGCTGTCCGGCTCCCTGTCTCCCAGTGGCCTGGGAGTCCCACCATTTTGTGGTTCCTTTGGAGATCAAATGTGAAGTGCCTCGATCATTTTCTAATGTTCCTACATTAGAACAACGCCGTGCCTGGAGCAGCTCTGGCTTTGCTGCCTGGGAGAGTGATCACTTGCCTCCTCTCCCATTCAACTCTCAGTGAGGAGAATGGCCCAGCCTGGTCCCCTCCTGCTTCACAAAAGGTGGTTCTTGTCTCCCTCCTTGTCTCAGACCTCTACCTAGAGCATTTCTGCTACTCCAGAACGTCACAACAGGACCCCATTAAACTGGCAGGAAATAGACCTGCTGCCCAGATCCGGCTATGCCCCGGTATTGCTCTGTGCCCTTAGGCAAATTCCTTCCCCTCCCTCTATAAAAGGAGGATGTTGAGTCCTCCTCATCCCTGACATTCAGTGAACATCTAATAGTGGATGTAACTGAGGTGGGGTCTTTGCTAGCTTGGTGGCAGTGTGGGACTTGGAGGCAAAGCTCTGGCATCCTCCTTGGATGGAGTCTGCCTTTTAACTGTGCCCTGCTCCCTGGAGGGTTGTCCTGTATCCTAAGGTGACCACCACAGATACTACCCAAGACCAACTCTCCCCCCAGGATGGCTGCCAATCACGACCAAGCAGGAATTGTCCCAACTTGGCCCCTGAAGAGCTATTCATTAGTTAAAAAATGTTATGCTGGTTCTGTTCCAAGCTCAGGAAGGCCTGTTGAGAGGGGAATGGTCAGTTCTCAGAAATCCCCAGCAGGCGGGTGACCTGTGGGAGCACTCTCCAGGTTCCCACATCATCTGTCTGGGGAAGCTGTGCCAAGAAGATTAAATAAGGAAGATGCGGTGGGGGAGGCGGGGGTTGGGACTGGCAGTCAAGGACAGCCAGGGCACCAGGATTGGAGACAGGGACCTAGGCTGACCTGGGTCACCTTGGCACATGCCCAAACAGGACAAGGGTAGGGCTGCTTTGAGAAGGTCTCGGGTACCTCTCTGCAGATTGGGGTGGGGGATTTATTTGTCTCTAAGGACCCTTCCCTGCTGGCCCTCTGTCCAGGGAACTCTCTAGGACATTTCTTTTCCCATGGTTCCCCCAGGATGTCTAGGGGACTGGAGCCCCTTCCCCTGTGGAGTCAGCAGAGGGAGCTGGGGATGTTTAAGCCCAAAGAAGAGGGTTCTCAGGGAAACTTGAGAGCTGTCTTGAGATTTTAGAAGGGACTTGGAATGGAGCAGAGAATAGACTGGTTCCCTCTGGCCACAGAAGGAAGAGACAGGGAGACACTGAGGCTCCATGTGAGAGAGAAAGTCCTAACACTTAGAGCCCACCAAAGGAGGGTGGGCTGCTGCCAGAGATGAGGGGTTTTCATAACCACAATAATAACTCACATTTCTATAGCACTTTGAGGTTTGTAAAACACAAATAAGATCTCATTAATCCTCACAACTACCTTGGAAATAGGTGCTCTTATCTCCATTTCATAGATGAGGAAACTGAGGCAGACAGATTAAATAAATTGCCCAGCATCACACAGTTAGTAATCGTTTGAGGATATCCAAGCTCCAGAGCTCTGGAGGTCTGACCACTTCACTTTACTCAAGGTCAAGTGAAAAGTGTGTCATAAAAACACCACCTTCTATGTGACCATCCGTTTGGCCTCAACTGCTTCATTTGTCAAATGGGATAGTTGAATGAGATCCTTCTTTAGTCCTTATCAGCTCTGTGGATTCTCAGTCGGTCAGCATTTAGGAAGCCCTTAGTGAACATGAAACACTGTGCTAAGCCTTGGGATGCACCAAGAGGCAAAAGATACCCCCTGCCTTGAGGGAACTCCCAGTCTGATGGAGATGACCATGCACAAATGGGATCTGGGCAGGATGAACCGAAGTTAAGACAGGCAGGGCTCCCCCTCTTTGGCCCCTGGAAAGGGGGCTCTGAAAATGCCCCACCTCCTGTGCTCACTCCAATCCCTCCTTCTGCAAGAAGTCTTTCTCCATTTCCTCATGATGATGCCTCCCGTTCATCTGGTCTATACAAAACTGTCTTCATGCTGTCTTCCCCACTAACTAGATGGTGAGCTCCCTGAGGGCAGGCACTGTCTTCTGCCTCTCTTTGCAGACCCAGAGCTTAGCACATAGTAGATACTCAGTTTTTGTTTGCTGCCAAGAGGAGTGACTGGTGTAGGTGACCTTGAGCTTGGCTGTCCCCTCAAGTGCTGGGGAATTGGGGTGAGCATAGGACAGCTTTGAGGGGGACCCCTTATTTGGTTAATCTGGTCTGGGGACCTTAGAGCTAAGGCATTTGCTATGCTCATGATGAGCATGGGGACCCATCTTTATTCACCTTTGTGGGGGGGGGGGGTCATTGAAATCCTCAGGATTCACTTTCTGTACATCTCTGAGGACTGGCTTTACATGTTTGTCTGGCAGGGAACTGGGGTCCTAGGATGGCCAGGAGCTCTGAGATTTGGTCTCTCTTGGAGCAAGAGCAGGATCCAGTCCTTAGCTCAAACCTTAGAGGGAACTGCATGCAGCTCAAGGCTCCAATCCCCAGAGTGGTTCTCAGGGGCTGCAGCCTGGGCATTCCTCACCCCCATCCTCTGGTCTGTGGAAGTCTCCCCACTTTCAGGCAGAACATGAATCTGACCTCACTCAAACATCCTCAGGGACTCCCTATAGTCCCTAGGACAAAATAAGAGAATTCAGGCTTCCCACCTCTCACTTCTCCCATTTTATTTCCTTGCTGACCCTCTGTGTGTGCCCCATTTCAGGCTAACATGCTTCTTGCTGCTCCTCACACTTGACACAAGCCCACCATATGGAATGTGTTTCCAAAGAGACTTGGCCTCTTCGGCTACTTTGCTGTGACTTTCATAGGCCTTTCCTGACCTGTCTCCATCATCCCTAAGAAAGTGTTCTCCTTGAGGGCAAGGATCTTTAAAAAAATTTTTTTAAATTTTGAGTTCCAAACTCTATTTCTCCCTCCCCTGCCTTCCACCACTCCCTGAGACAGTAAGCAATCAGATATGTTACACATGAGCAATTATGTAAAACATTTCCATAATAGTGATTTTGTACAAGAAGACTTGAATAAAAGAAAAATAAAGGAATAGAGAAAATGAAAACTAGGCTGCTTCAGTCTGTATTCAGACAACATTAGCTCTTTCTCTGGAAGTGGATAGTCGGTTTCCTCTTGAGTCCTTTGGGATTGTCTTGGATCATTGTATTGCTGAGAAGAGCTAAGTCATTCACAGTTCTTCTTTGAATAATATTGTTGTTACTTTGTACAATGTTTTCTTGGTTCTCCTTACTTCACTATGCATCAGTGCATGGAATTCTTTCCAGGTTTTTCTGAAATCATCCTCCTTGTCATTCTTATAGCACAATAATATTTCATTACAATCATGTGTCTCGGATTGTTCAGTCATTCCCCATTGGATGGGCATCCCACTGCAAAAAGAGCTGCTGTAAATATTTTTGTGCAAATAGGCCCTTTCCCCCCCTTTTTTGAGGGGGATATCTTTGGGATATAGACCTAGACGTGGTATTGTTGGATCAAAAAGTATGCATAGTTTTATAGCCCTTTGGGCATAGTTGCAGGGACCTTTTAAAGAAACTAGAAAACAGTCTAAGAAGTTATAAGGGGATTGCAGCCTGCAACAGAGGAGAGACTTCCAGCACTGAGGACATCATCTGTCCTCCAAAGGTCGATGCCCCCATTCCTGAGCTTGTCCCCGTGGATGTTCACAAGGCAGCAAAATGCTATCAAGCTCACCTACTTCCTCCCTCCCTACAGCAACTGCAGATGTTCTGATGGAAGATTGTTGTGCCGATGGGCATAAGTTAGCCACCCAGAAACGAGACTGTTCAGTACCCTATGCTTCGGAATCTAAGGAATGCAGGTATTCTGCCCCACCCCCACCCCAAGGTGTGATGGTCACCACCCCGTGGCTCCCTCTCCTCTCCTATGACTTTCCAGACCAAAGCTCATCTCCTGGGCCACCAGTGCCTTACATGGGGGTGTCCTTCGGGTACAGGGTAAGCTTTGGGAGGGCAGAGAACATCCCTCTTTCGCCTGCTTCCTCAGCACCTAGGACAGGGCTTGGCACATGCAGGTGCTTCATAAAGACTTCCTGGTTGACCAAGGGACATAAGGCAACATAGTAATAGTTGTGCTCAATGATTAGTTGTGTGTGTGTGTGTGAAACTCAAGGAAAGGGGTGATTCCAAAGGTATCCTTCTTTCTCCCCTGCTTACCTGCTCCAGAAAAGGAGGGAGGAGCCCCTGATTCTCTGGGACTTCAGAGGAGACCCTGGGGTGGAGAGAATTCCTGCTCCGGTCCCTTTGGCCACTGTAGCAGCACTGAGGATAGCCTTCTGGGGCCCAGCTCTGACCAAGGAGATGGAAATTCGAATTTAGCAAATTCTTGAGGAGTCAGAGGAGGGGCAGATCAACAAAAGTGAGAAAAACAGGAAACTCGGATTACTGGGATGTTGGAAGATCAAATGTTTATGATTCAAAGACCATCAGATAAGGAGGGCCATCTGGGACTGTGGATTGAAGGGCGCTGTCATGCTCCAAGCCAGGAATCTGAGAGGGGCCCCTAGTAATCCCGGAGGTTAAGCAGTTGTGTGTGTGTGTGTGTGTGTGTGTGTGTGTGTGTGTGTGTGAGAGAGAGAGAGAGAGAGAGAGAGAGAGAGAGAGAGAGAGAGAGAGACAGAGACACAGACAGAGAGACAGAGAGAGACAGAGACAGAGAGAGAGGAGAGAAGAGAGAGGGAGGGAGAGAGGAAGACACAATGACAGCAAAAGAGACAGAGACAGAGACAATACAGAGAAAGAGACAGTGAGACAGGCAGAGAGACAGAGACAATGACAGGCAAAGACAGAGACAGAGAGACAATGACAGGGAAAGAGACAGAGAGAGGGACAGAGACAGACAGCGCATGTATGAGGGTGTGTGTGCATGCTCGCTCCTGTGTTTAATCTCTAACCAATGATAGGTAAGATAAACAATTGAGACTAGAACTTTAGCTCCATTAACGGATCCTTTGCTATCACTGGTGCCTGGCGCATAGTAGGTCCTTGATGAGTGCTTGTTAATTGATGATAGATCTTACAAGTGAGAAAAGCAAGGCTCAGGGAAGGTGGCCCCTCAGAGTTGGCAGTGAGCTAGTGGATGAGCTGTGGCTCAGACCTCAGTCTCACCATACTGCTTTTCCAAATCACACGGGAACTGAATGTTCAGATGAGAAGGGAGGGTAGAGGTCATTTGGTCCCACAACCTCAGCTCATGGTGGGGGAAAGGGGGTGAGTCTGGTCCCAGCTCTGACATCCTCTGTTTTATGACTCAATTGGGGCTATAGTAGCTATGCCCACGTGACCTGCGCTCTCCTCCTGGCATCACTTATCAATGGAGGCAGTATTTGTAAATCACTTAGCACTGTATCTGGTACACAGCAGGTGCTTAATAAATGTGGGCCCTCTCCTCCCTCCCCTTGATTCCCTTGACAGGATGGTGCAGGAGCAGTGCTGCCAGAATCAGCTGGAGGAGCTCCATTGCGCCACGGGCATCAATGTGGCCCATGAGGGGGACAGTTGTGAAACGCATCACAACAACTCCAGCTTTGAAGCCAAGTTTATCAAGGTCAGCGACCCCTCTTCCTTCCTGGGGACCTTCGGCCACCCTGCTCCTAAGACAGCCTCCCTACCTCCCTCGTCTCCTTCCTTCCTTTCTTCCTTCCTTTTTCTTTCCTTCTTTCTCTCCTTCCTTCCCTCTTTCCTTCCTTCCTTCCTTCTTTCCTTCACCCCTTTCTCTACCCCTCTTGCCATACTCTCCTGGGGTAGCCTCAGGGACCATGGTCCTCTATCTCTCCTGTGTCTTGTGCCTGAGCTGCATTCTGGGGAGGAATTGGCTCAAACCTATAGAAGTAGGAAAGGCTGAGGCCAGACCACTATGTCATCTCTTGTCCTGTTCTCTGTCCTACTATTACCAGACACATGCAGGGTCAGGAAAAGGAGGGGATGCTAGCCAGCTGGATCTGCAGTCATGAAGGTCAGGGGTTGTTGGGGAGGAGGGTCTGACCTCCCTGTGCTGACCCCCGGGGCATCAGAAGAACTGGATTCAACTCACACACTTTGTGTGACTTTAGTGAAATCCCTTCCCCTCCCTGGACCTGGGTTTCCTCCTCTAGAAGAGGGGAGGATCCTGTGTCCTGAAGGGATGCTGCCAGCTCCAAGGTTCCAAGATCCCCAAGGTGGAGCAGAAAGGAACCAGGAATCCCCCTTTCTGGGCTCTTCTGGGTGAGAAGAGATGCAGGGGCATTTGTCCCATGGTCCAGAAGAGCTCCCTGAGTGTTGGCACCATCCCTGTCCGTAGAGCTCCATTGGTCTTGGGGCTGTACTTCCAAGGAGAGGCTGGGTGGTTATGAATGGGCCAAAGTCCAGGCTAGATGCCTTTGTCTCCAACTCCAGGATTCCAGGTTCTCTGGCCTATCTGGCCCCTGGGTAGACTGAGTGCATCCCTCACATGTTGGCTGATGCCACCAGACATATCCATCTCGGGTTCTGTCTTTCCTTTGGGGATTGTGCCAATAGACTAGATTCTAGATCCTTCTGAGGACATCTTAGTGCCTGAACCTTGACTTTATAGGGTGTGGAAGCTTCTTCAGAAAAGGTCAGTGAGAAAGAAGCTAGAGAGGAACATGCCATGTTGAGGATCAAATGCAGAGATAGTGATTCTGTATTATAAAATGTTAGAACTGGGAGAACCTTAGAACAGAGGATATTAGAGATTAGCCTACCAGACTGTCTGGCCCTTCCCCTCATTTAAAGATGACAAAGGTGAGTGAGACCCAGAGAGGATGGGGATTTGCTTCTTGAGTAGCGAGGGCACAGTAACTTGGAATAACACTAGGAATTGGACACTTAGCTGTCTTCTCCCCTCTCCCAAATCCTGCAGGTCCCCTTTTGTCTTTGTCATTCCAACAAATTCTACCTGAATTTGTTCCGAAAGTTCTTTGTTCGCTGTCTCTGATTCCCAATCCCTGGGGTGGAATTCGATGCTCTCACTCAGGCTCTCTGGCTAGAATGGCTGTAACTTTCAGCTCACTTCCAATCCAGGACTGAGAATTCCTATGGTCAGCAAGTAGAAATCAAGCCTGAGATCAAAGTCACTTTAAATCTGTTACCTCTAACGGACCCATTCTGTTCAGTCACAGTTGCCCTGATTGAAGTCAAACTGCCCCTTTCCCAGAAGTTTAACATTTACATGCCTGAGTGAGCTCCACATCATACAGGTGATGAAGATGAGGCTGTCTGGCCAGCCGTGCAGGAGTCTGTAGACTCCTTTGGGAGACAGGAGGTTAGAAAAGACATTCTCTCAGAGTTTGTGTTTGTAGATCTCAGGGAGGTCAGTTAAGGCATCTCTTGGGAGCCTTGTCCTCAGCCATGGGGCCTGCCCTCTTCCCTGTTTTTGAGAACCAACATTTGAATGTTTCCAGTTACTCCTTACCTCCCACTGTGGGTCAAGATGAATTGGGACCAAGAGGAAATAAGTTTTGGAAAATTAGATTGAGTCCAGTTGGCTGAGTCCTGGGAATGTTGGATGGGGAAATCAATTCCTCCTGAAGTCAGTTTTCCCATCTGAAGCGATTATGATTTGAGTAAATGCTTTTTACTGAGCAAACATCTCAACCGGTGCAGCCTGACTCCAGGGGCGGAGGCTTTGGGTGGACTCTGTGGCTCCTTTCTGGCGAGGGCTACTCTCAGTGGCTGAAGGAGTGGAGCCCAAGAGGATTAGAAGTCCTAGGAAATGTCTGTGGACCAAGATAAGGATTACAAAGTGTCAGCCTCCATGATCCCCTCGACCCAAGGCTCAGCCACTGACTGCCCCCAACTCTTTCCCCCAGACACCCCTTCTCTCTGCCATCATGTCTGCCTGTCTTTCTCAGACCCTTCTGGTCATCTTATTGGGAGAGGAGGTTCTTTGGTATCAGGGTTAGAGTTGCAAAGCACTTTGTGGTCATCTGGTTCAGTGGATTTTGTTTTACAGACCAGCAGACTGAGGGCCAACAGGAGTGACCTGCCCAAAGTAGTAGCACACCTGGAAATAGAAGGGTCAGAATTCAAACCTAGTCCATCCTCTCAGGTCTGTGCTACAACCTCAGAGGCAGCTGAGGCTAGCGGACAGAGCCCTGGCCTCAGACTTGAATCCTAGGTCTGGCCCAGGGCCCTGCAGAGGAACCTGGAGCTTCCCTGCTCCATGCTTCCCTGCTTCCCTGAAGCTGGGTGCCTTGCTCCATTCTTTTCTGGAAGCCTCCACTGACTCCCTCATTTTCAGTAGAAATGCTGTCATTGCTGCCTGCTGGGGAAGGCCGCCCAGGCCCAAGGCCAGAGCTGCGAGTACAACCTCATGATCGGCTACCAATGTGGCCTGGTGTACCGGGCATGCTGCGTCAAGGGCCAGGAGACCTCAGAGCTAGCGCCTGGGGACGTCGCGGCGCCCTCAGACACTGGTAATGCTCTCTCTTTATCCCCTGGCCACCTTACTCTGCTCCAGGGGTCCCTGCACTGTCCTGAGCTCTGCAGGGCTCATTCAGCCCCTCAGATGCACTGGATGAGAGACCTCCTCTCTCTGCATGATGCCTAGTGGACCCACTAGTTATCTGTCTGTCCATCTGTCTGTCTTCCTGTCTGCCTGTCTAACTGAATGTCTAACCATCTGTCTGTCTGTCCTCCTGTTTGTCTGTTCGCCTGTCTGTCCACCTGTCTGTCTGTCCATCTGTCCATTTGTCTGTCTGACTGTCTGTATGTCCATCTGTCTATCTGTCTCTGTCTGTCTACTTGTCTAACATCTATCTGTCTGTCTGTCCTCCTGTTTGTGTATCTGTTTATCTGTCTGTCTGTCCACCTGTCTATCTACCTATCATTTATTTAGTTAGTTATGGGAAGTGTGGTTACAGGGGGCCCCCTTTTCCCCTGAGTCCATTGGCATGAAGGTCTCTGGTATCTGGACTGATGACCATTCCTTACTTTGGCATCTTAGAGATCAATGACTTGCCCAGGGTCACGTGGCTGTTTGTGGTAGAGGCAGGGCTTCCTGACCCTTTGCACCATGTTCCCTCCCCATGATCAGTGCCAGGTGATGCGCATGGGATGGACCTAAGCTGACATTTCCTGCTGATCTGGAGCCAGCAAGACCCTTAAGAATGCCTTTCCAATGTTTGCTCCTCACGATTTTTCTGAAGGTGAGGGCCAAGAGCCTTTTCATTCAGTTTGGGAGACTAAGGGTCCTCCCATTTGGAGCTGGAGAAGAGGAGATCTTGGCATCTAAGGAGGGGCTTGAGGCACAGGAGGGCTTGGCCAAGTGGGCACAGTCTGTTATAGGCAGGAAATGCTAATGTTTGAAAATGACCCCATCAACAATCCCCCCAACCTCCATCTTTAAAGAGAAACTCCTCATTGCTGTGAGAGGAGTGCAGTCTTAGAGCCGGAGATCTTGGTTTCCAATGCTGGTGACCTGGGACAAGTCATTCACCTCAGATGTCTGGCACATAGAAGGTGCTTAAAAATGCTTATTGAATTGTCTTAAAATAGGACGATAGATTGGACCAGGTAAGATCAGGTCCTGAGATCTTTAAAATTCCAGGTTTTTTTCTTCAGAAATAGGAGATCCTGGGGCTTTCTTCTTAGAAGATGAAGGTCCAGGGGGAGGGCTACCTTTAAGTTCTTTTTTCCCCCTACAGCTAAAATTCCTGAGGAGGATATTGTGGACCAAGAAGACCCCTATCTGCATGACCGATGCCGAGGTGAGAGAAGGTGGCAGATTCCTGCTCGAGTTTCCTTCAGTGCGCATTGGGTGTAGGAGACTCAGGCAACACCCATAAATTCATTGGCTTCTCAGGGCTGGCTAGGGGAAGCCCAACCCCCTAGCCCATGTCTGGCACAGAATAGGCACTTAATGAGTGCCAGTGGTGGATTGGCTGCATCACTGGTCCAGCTGCCATGCCAGCTCTGGTCCTCATCCTCTAGGCAGTCTTTCCTCACCTCCCTTTCTCTAGGAGTTCTCTTTTTAGGGATGGGGGCCAGCCTTACAGGTCCAGTGAGGGCAGGGACCCTCTCTTAAGTCACTTGGAATCTCAGCCCCAGAAACAGGTTCCTGTAGTTCCAGCACTTGGCACACATCTGTTAACAAAGGATTCATCCATTTATCCACTCATTCCCTCCTTTACTCACTCATTCCACTGCTGTTATATTAAGTGTCCTATGTGCCAAGCCCTATTCTAAGGACCTGGGGAGAGGTAAAGATGGATGAAAACGGCCCCTTCCCCAAGGAGTTTCCAGTGGTGGTGGTGGGAATGTGATCTGGACACAGGAGGAGGCGGGCTCGTGGGTGCTCCCTAGAGGCAGCTGAGCAAACCTCTTCATCTTACAGATCAGTCTCAAAAGAGGAGAAGACCATTCAGTCTGCTGACTTAATGAAAGGCTTTTTGTTTCTCAATCCATCATTCACTTTTCCAAGGGGCTTTTTCCAGGAGTCTAAAGATGACCAAGATGGTGGGAGGTGGGGTCTAGGGAAATGGGTGTGTTCTCCAACGCCTCCATTTGGGTTTCAGGAGGTGGACCTTGCACTCAGCAGTGCCGAGACACGGGAAGCACAGTTGTTTGTTCCTGCTTTGTGGGCTATCAGCTCTTGCCTGACGGGGTCTCTTGTGAAGGTAATCCATCCTGGGACTGAGGGGCCCCAGGATTCTAGGGAGGGTCACTATCCTGTCTCCTTTTGCTCCACAGAGCAGCCAGGCCTTCCTTGCCGTTTAAGGGTCCTTGGTCTCATGGATAAGGTGCTTTCTCCAGCTGTGCCAATCAGCCTCTTCATGGGGTATTAGACCATCTTCTTGAGTTGATCTATTAAGACCAAAGAAATCCATTACCTTGTGGCCAACACCATCATGGCCCATCATGGCCATTGTGCTTGAAACCTGATCAATCTCCTTGGTCCTTCCCAGATACCAATGAATGCATTACTGGAACGCACAATTGTCGAATTGGGGAAATCTGCATCAATACGGTGGGAGCATTTCGCTGTCAAAGAGAGAGCAGCTGTGGCACTGGCTATGAGCTCATGGAAGACAACACTTGCAAAGGTAGATCCTGTGTCTGGGGTGACTGTGGCAGAGTGAGGGAAGACCCGAGCATTCCCCCGGTACAGCCATCCCATGCTCTGTGCCCCCACATGTGTACCCGATAACAACAGCATTGTCATCACGAGGTGATGGGGATGGGGTGGGGTGGGGTGGGGATGCCCAGGGCATTGTGTCTAATAGCCCGTGGAATGCATTGAAAAGGGCCAAGCATATTCTGCTTGCACAGTACAAGACTTCACCTCTCACTGATAACAGAATGATCCTACTAATGTGAGCAATCGAGAAAGGTGGAGTTGGCTCCATCTGTGTTTCTGGGTCTGTCAAGAAGACCGCCATCTTTGAGATAGAGTCCCCTTGGGCTGAGCCCAGCGCCTCAGATGCACTTACCTTCTACCACCAGGTCCCCTTGGCCCCTTTCTTTCCATTCCCACCCTGCCTGTTCCAGCCCTGTCTGCCCCTCAGACAGTGGTTAGAGACACTTTGGTCCTCAGCCTGTCCCCTGCCAATCCCTTCTCCTCATAATGACCGCCCTCCTCATGGGCAGATGTGGTCAGAGTCCTTGATGACTCTGTAGCCCTTGAGCTTGTCATTCAATGCTGTCTGCAACTTGGTGTTTCCCTTGCCCTCGGGCATGCATGTCCTCTTTGTTCCAGCCAAACTTGGCTTTGCCAGTGTTGCCCTGCCTTCTCTGGCCCCTGGGTTGGCATGTGCATTACACCTGGAGCCGACGCCCCCAATGTCCTCTTTTGGGTGGTCTCTCCCACCATCCTTTCTTCATCCTTAGTCTTTCCAGCCCCAGAGGCTGCCAGGTCTAACACTTGGTACATCGAGTAGGAAGTGAGTCACTAATGATTGCGGTGGGTACACGGTGAGGCTGAGTGACCAGCCCTGAATACAAGGTCCAGACTCATGGGGCAGGCATCAGTCCTGCAGATGATGCCAAGCTGGCAGGGAAGGGTTAACACAGTGGGGAGAGAGCTGGAAAATGGGCTGATCCCAGGAGGACAGAGCAGGGAATCAGGGCAGACAGCGGCCCTCCCCTGGGGGAAGAGTAACTCCAACAAGGCTTCTGTGAAAGAGACGGTGGCCTTCAGTCAGCAAGAGTCCGGGCAGGGGCCTTAGCAGAGTCACAGGGCCAGAGCAGCAGAGAGTTCATTCAGCACATTGGGGAGGCTGTCTGGCTCTGGTTGTCCCCTTTTGGGCAGCACACTGCCCAGAGAAGAGCCCTGAGACTGGTCAGAGGCAGGTATCATATGAGAAACTTGTTTAAAGGAACTGAGACTGTTCAGACTCAGCCTGACCACAGACAGCAAAGCTAGTGCCATTGACGGGGAGTTTGGAGGCTGACTTGGGAGCTGTCTCATGGGGACTTGAACCAGGTGCCTCTGCAGGGTGGGAGTTCCCTCTCCCAGGAGATCCCTTATTGGGGAAGTCAGGGGTTTGCTGTCTCTGAGGTTTGGTGTAATCCTTCCCTGGCCCAGCTCAGCCCTCCTCCCTGGCAGTCTGCTCCCTCTCCTAACCCTCAGAGTGCCTTGTGCCTCAGCAGAGTTGAAGGTGTAGCATCCCAGGGGCTAGAGAGTTGGGGTCATGGCTTACCTACCCCCTCCTTCCTTGCACACTTTAGACAGTTCAGTTCTCCCTAACTGTGTCCTCTTAGGACCAGACACAATACCAGGTGTCTGTGGTTACGTCATGCATGCTGCTCCTCTGTGCCCAAACACCTCCAATGATCCAGGATAGATTTTAGGCACTGAATGTGCCAATGACAATAACAAAAGTACAGCTTGAGTGTGATCCCCTCTTGGTGGCTTCCAGACAGGACAAAAGTGGCCTTCATGGGATCATAAAGCTGGAGGGGATGTTAGCAGCCATGGGAGGCAGAGGGAGGACTCTCAGTTTCCAGATGAGGAAGCTGAGGTGCAGAGGCTGGTCCATGGTCAATCAGAGAGCAAGGGCTGGAGGTGAGATCTGAACTCAGATCTTCTGGCTTCAAAAGTTATGTCTTTCAGCTTTATGGAGATCCAGCAGCTCTAGGCTGGGGAGACTTTCCCTGCCCAGATGGTGGGATTCTGATGAGAATTTTTCTCTTCATTTTCTCTGTATGATCTTCTGCAAACACTTTCCAAAGAGGTTTTCTTCTTGGCAAAAAATATTGGCTAAATTATGTGGGAGGTGAAAAAAAAAAGAAGAAACATTTCTGATCATTTCAAAGTGGATGGATGAGCAGCTCAGCCCCTGTTTCTGCCTGCCCACTGCCCTCCCCCACTCACCTGAAAGCTTCTTGCCTCATTTAGGGGCATCCGGAGCAGGGAAGGTGGGGCTTGGTTTCCAGTCAGACTCCAAATTAGCCTGGGGGGAGGGCACAAGTTCCCAGCCAGCTCTGTGACTGTGGGTCCACTTGTCTCTCTGGTCTCAGTTTCCTCATTGATTGATTGACTAATAAGATCCTTTGAGATCTCAGATGGTGCGATTTTGTACACAATGGGTTTGTCCCCAAGGAGACTCAACGAGTGCTTGGTGACTCTTTGTTGAATGAATAAGCAAAGACGGCCATGTGGAGGTGTCTTTATGAAGGGTGAAGAGGAAGCAGCAACTTCTCACTGACTTCTGATTGGTTGTTGTTTTTTCTGCCACCACAGACATTGATGAGTGTGAGACTGGCATTCACAACTGCCTTCCCACCTTCATCTGTCAGAACACTCCAGGCTCTTTCCGTTGCAGACCAAAGCTCCAGTGCAGAAGCGGATTCATCCAGGATGCCCTGGGAAACTGTATTGGTGAGACATGCCATGGCCCAGCCTGCATAAGTGTGTTCTTAACCCTGCAGGAGGGGTGCAGGGGGTCAGGCCTGGCCACCATGCCTCATGGCCTGGCTGATGAGTAGGGATGACTAGGGATGAAGGGTATAGACACCTCACAGTAAGAGCCCTGGGGGGACTTCAGGAGATCAAAGAGGACCAATGATGTTGTCGCAGCCCTGACATTCCTGTCCTGAGTCCCCTCCAAGCGCTGCTATTCCCTGTTCTAAGGCCCCTCCCAGTCTTGACATTCCCCTGTTCTATGGCCCCTCCTAGCCCTGACATCCTCTGTTGTCAGGCCCCTCCCAGCTCTTTCCCATTACACATTCCGTTATAGCTGGAGACTTTTCTTAATCAAGTCCTACATTGGCAATGCCCATTATCACTCTCTTACCCAGACCTCTTCCCTCTTGGGTCACTGAAGGTGATGGGAGGTCACTTGGACCCACTTGGGAATGGCTGCCCTGGACTGGGTCTCTTTTCAAAGATTCTCTCTGCCTCAGGATCTTGGTACTTAAAAGTGGCAGAGGCCTTAGCTGCCATCCAGGCCAATACTCACATTACAGAGGAAACAAGCCCCCAAAGGGGTTGGCTGTTCTCCAAGATGAGGTGGATAGGGGCTCTCCTCTGCCCCCAGCTACCTCCTGGCGATTCACGTCTTTATGGCCAGTGGTTTCTCTCCACTCAAGTTCCATTCCAAGCTTTGTAGAGAGATGGTCCCTACTTGGAGAATCTTGGATGCCTTGGAGTCCAAGGATCTGTGTTCTAGTCCAGGTCCTGCCATTGACTAGTCTGTGACTTTGGGCATTCTTCACCCACTTGACTGTCTTGTGGGACTACTGAGGCTGAGATTTAGAGAAACTGTGAGTCTATAGCCAGAAGACCCATCAGAAGCCACCCAGCCCAGCCCCTCATTTTACAGAGGGGAAACTGAGACCCAAGGAAGTGAAATGACTTGTCTGAGGTCACAGAGTAGTAATTAGTGCAGGCCAGATTGGAAACGAAACTTCTGAGCAGTGCACTTTCCCTTACACTACGGCCCTTCTCTGCTTGGAGCAGAGGTGAGCCCCTCCCTGAAAGGTTCACTTCGGACTCCGTTCAGGCTGCCTTCCCTTCTTCTCCACCCTAGACATCAATGAATGTTTGAGCATCAACGCTCCATGTCCCGTTGGGCAGACATGCATCAACACTGAGGGCTCCTACACCTGCCAGAAAAACGTGCCCAACTGTGGCCGCGGCTACCACCTCAACGAGGAAGGGACAAGATGTGTAGGTGGGTGTGAGGAGGCTGTGTGATCTAGCCATTGCTTGGGAGAGGAGGGACGCCCACCAGGAGCGCTAGCTCCAATAGGCTTCCTTTCATCCCTATCCCCCTTCTCTTTTTCCTTTCCCTTTCTCCCTTCTTTCCCACCTTCTTTTTTTCTCTTTTCCTCCCCTTCCCCCTTCCCTCTCCTTACCCCCTTTCCCTCCTTAAGAACCCAACAAGAAAGTCAGACTTTTCACTCCACCTTCTCCTCCCACCAGATGTGGATGAGTGCTCCCCGCCTGCGGAGCCCTGCGGAGCTGGACATCTCTGCATCAACACTCCAGGCAGTTTCCGCTGTGACTGCAAGGCGGGTTACTATTTTGATGGAATCAGCAGGACGTGTGCAGGTACGTGCTCAACTGGCCTCCAGCTGGCCTTGGCCATGTCCACACTACCTGGCAGTAAAGGCCTCTGGCATTTATGGCTGATTTGGGGAAAGGCTGAAGACAGAGGATCCCAGCAACCTGGATGGGGTAGGGCTGGGGGGGGGGCAGAAGGAAGACAACTTAGCCTTGAAATGGGAAGGTTTTTGACCACCTTTGGACCTGAACTGTGTGACCTTGTGCAAGTCCCTTGATTTCTCTGAGACTCAGTTTATCATCTATGCAATGGCCCCACTGCCATTTTCACAGAGCTATGGAGGAGTCAGTGAAGGGATGGATGTCAGGCACTTTGGGACCCAAGGATGCTAAAGAAATGATTGTGGTTGATTTCAGATGCCACTCTCACCTGCCCCTCCTTCCTGAGCTCCCCTGTGTTCATTCTGGACTCACTCTGTATTCACATCTCCCCACACAGACCCTGTTGTCCCTGCTGATGGGACAGCGAGTTCCCTGAGGACCAGAGCTGGTTTTGCAAACTCCCTTTACCCAGCACTTAGCTTAGCTTAACATAGGGCCAGGCATATAACAACAGATCATTAACAAGTACTTGTGAAGTACCTACTATATGCCTGGCACCTTCTATGTTCTAAGGGCCCTTCCAGCTCTGCCATTCTCTGAGGAGTATTTCCACGATGCCACTTAACTGGGCCTCAGTCTCCTCAACAGGAGGAGGGACCAGGTGGTTGAGAGAGTTAATTCTAAGTTTCAGTGGAAGGATTTTGATTTGATACGTCTTCAATTCACTTTCCATCTCTGGACCTCAGTTTTTCTCCTCTGTAAAATGGCAGTAGACTATAACGTTAATTATGTCTAGGCCTGGAAAGGCCTTCCGAGGTTGTCAGATGTTTACTTACCTTGGACAGACAGGACCAATCGACTTCCTTGAGAATGTGTAGACTAAAATAACCTCTGAGGTGCCTTCTGGCTGGGACCTCTATGACCTGTGGCCTTGACGAGGAGGTGTGGCTAGTCAGGCTAGAAGTGATCCATGTACCAAACTGAAGGTGGCCATTCAGACTCTAAGGTCTGTCTGTGGGAGGGTGACCTGCAGCGTGAGCTGCTTCAGGATTTAATCTCAGCCCCAGTTATTGTAGTGTCTTTTACCTGAAATGTTTCCCTCTCAGCACCCTGGCTAGGCTGGTAGAATCAGGCTGCTTTGCCAGATGAGGAGCCCAAGGTTCAGAGCTCTGGCATGCCCGGCCCTGGGAGCCTCAAGTGGGGTCTAGATGCCTTGTTGTGGAAGGATTTGCTGCTCAGGTTGGGGATGGAGTGGATACCTGTGGGAGGACCCGTGTGTGATGCTGAGCCCCTGAGATTCCAATACTCCAGAGTGGAACAGGATCTCCCAATTCCTCACCTGGGCACTGGCTAGGGAGACCTCCCATAGCTCCTGGGATGGTGGCAGCAGCCATCAGCCCCACCTCCTGTTCCTTTTTCCAGATATCAATGAGTGTAGACGCTACCCTGGGCGACTCTGTGGCCACAAGTGTGAAAACACGCCAGGCTCCTACCACTGCAGCTGCACTGTGGGCTTCAAGCTTTCTTCTGATGGACGATCCTGTGAAGGTGAGGAGGGAAAAACCCCGATCATGTTCACTGGGGCCAGTCCCTCCCACCCCTGCCACCTTCCACCCTGACCTTCTCATGTTCCCAAGTACAAAGCAGGGACCTCTCCCTACTGGGGACTGAGCTGGAAGGCAATAGGGAACAGCCAGGTTTGGGAGGCGGGAGACTGGGGAGGTGGGAGACGAGGCAGCTAGTTTCAGTAAGACCCTCAGTCTCCCTTCTGACAGGGAGAGGAGCTTCTACTGTCCCAGCATTGGTTTCCTCCTCTGAAAACTGGGAGAGGGGCTTCATCCAGACAATCTCTGATGCCCCCAGCTCTGCACCCCTTGTTCTAAGTCCCTCTCCCCAACTCAGCATTCCAGGTGCTAAACTCCCTCCCAGTTCTGGATATTTGTGTTCTAAGTTCTTGACATTCCATGTTCTAAGATCCTTCTCTACTCCGACCTCCCATATTCTAAGCTTCCCATCCTCTGACATTCTGTGTTCTAGAATACTCTATGTTCTAAGCTCTGTCCTGGGTCTCACTTTCTAGGACGTGGGTGCAGCTGTTAGTTCATATTTTCCCACAGGATGTGTGTCTAAGTGCTTGGGCCCTTGTTCCCTGCATCCTGAATGTCACTTTCTCTTCCAGACCTGAATGAATGCAGCAGCAGCCCCTGTAGCCAAGAGTGTGCCAATGTGTATGGCTCCTACCAGTGTTACTGCCGCCGGGGCTACCAGCTCAGTGATGTGGATGGGATCACATGTGAAGGTGGCCTGGGTCGTGGGGGATGCTGGTGCAAGGGCCCAAGAGCAGTGGGAAAGGGCCTGTGGGACATCCACTGGGAAATATTCCACCCCCCCGCCTCCCAGAAGTTTCTTATTCCTTCACATCCTCATCCATTCCACCAACCCACTGATTAGTTAGAACCCTGGCAAGTTGCCTCAGTTTTCTCTATGAAACAGGAATGATAATGGCAATGATGAAGCTTCTGCTTCTAACAAAAGGGATGATTCTGGGCTTCTCCTCGGCAGATATCGACGAGTGCGCCCTGCCCACAGGAGGACACATATGCTCCTACCGCTGCATCAACGTGCCAGGCAGCTTCCAGTGCCACTGCCCATCCACAGGCTACCGGCTGGCTGCCAACGGGCGCAGCTGTCAAGGTAGGTCTGGGAGGCTTGGCAACTGGGCAGAGAGGACAGCCAAGGAATGTGACTACTGGCTCTCTGAGCCTAGCTCTTCTCCCTGTCCCTTCCCCTCTCCCTTCCTCCTCCTCCATCTTCTTCTTCTGGAGTCTGGTGGGTGAGTGTTGGCACTGCCACCAATTGCCTATGTGAACTTGAGCATATCACTATCTCTCTAGGCTTCAGTTTCCTCACTGACAAAAGGGGCTGGGAAGTGGACTCCGTGATCTCTAGGGACCTTCTCAGTTCAAACGTTCCATGACCCCAGTGAGGTCCTTATACCTTCAGGGTGGGATTTGGAGGGGGATGTGGGTTCAAATTTTAGCTCTGAGATTTCCTTGCTCTCTGATGTTGGACATTGAGGTCCCTTATCTGTCAGATAAGGGGGCTGGATCAGAGCATTGCCTAGGCCCCCCACCTCCAAGTCCTATGCTGGTAGAAAGGCAAAGAAGGTGTGTCCTAGGAAGGGGCAGGAAGGACGGATGTTCTCTGCAAGCTCCAAGACAGAGTTGAGGCCTTTCCTGAGAGAGAGAAGATGCAGTCTCTGAGAAGGAAGCAGCCATGGTCACCAGGGTCGATGATAACAAAAGCACGCCTCAGACAGGGGCCATAGAAATGAGCCAAACAGGGAAGCCTGAGGCCCAGAGATGGTGTACCACTTCACCGTAGGGGCGGAGAAGGGCTTTGGTTTCTGTTCCTTGAGGGGCACAGACATTGTCCCCTACCCCTGCTCTGGGAATGATTCAGACCTTTGTTCCAGGTTCCATGCCCTCCTCCTCTCCATTCACTTCTTATAGTGATCCATTATAATTGAGAAGCAGACGACCCCACGAAAGTCAGGACATAATCCTCAGGAGGAATCCTGTGGGCCCTGCCTATGCTAAGCCTGTGTTCTTGAGAAACAGGGATCAAATGGGTGTTTTTTTATTAACCAACATTGTCCCGAGTATTATTTTTTCTGCTTAGAGGGGAAAATATCCAAACTAAGAGAGTCTACTTAATCTCTCTAGGACAGTGGGTCCCATTTAGTGATCTGTGAAACTCTCAGGAGTCCTTGACAAAACTCTACAAGGTTAGAGCTAAACATTCCTTAATGGTGCACAGCATTATAAGTCGTGTGTTAAGGTGCCAGGGGTGTAGCCCACATTTATTTTTGTTGTCAGAGGTCCAAGGGACAAAACCCACTGTGGGGCACTGCCCAAGCACAGCAACTTGGAAATTGCAATTTGTAGGGTTCTGGAGTGCAGACTATTTCAGAGTCCAGACTGAGTGCGCTCCAGAGATTGGGTAGCCGCTTAGTCATCAGTTTGCTTCACCAATGAGAGAAATCACTTAGCTTGTGGGCATGTGGGCCCTTGCTTAGAGATCCATTGTCCTAAAGTCATCCAGCTCCCATTACTCTCCCAGCAGCATTACCCTTGTAACCCCAGGGAATCCAACTTCATCCTTCAGACATCCTCAGGGCCTGGGGAAAGAGGCAAATCCATCGGGCTTACGGGCCCTGGCAATGAGTCATAAGAGTTGAGCTGGGCTGGAGGCAGGGCAACTGACATTATTTCAGAACAGTGTAAAAGGAAGATTTTCTGAGCAGGCCTCTGAAGAGGCTCACTTAAAATGCCAGAGGGACCATGGGAGTCTGTCTACTTCCATGGCAGGGCCACCCTGTGTCAGAGGCTTTACTTGTCCAGGTCATCCCTTCTGCCAGTGATGGAGGTAGGCCTGGCTCACCTGATTTCCAGCATTCAGCAGTCCTGCTCCCTCCCAGCCCAAGCCCAGGCTCTGCAGACAGTAGTGGGGCACAGGTATCTGGGTTTTGGACATTGAGTACATTAGGGTCCCTGATGGTGAGATGTCCCCAGAAGGCACCCTGTGCTGACACTCTTGTACCCTTAACAGACATCGACGAGTGTGCTGCAGGTACCCACAACTGCTCCATCAATGCCACCTGCTTCAACATTCAGGGCAGCTTCCGCTGTCTCTCTTTCGACTGCCCTGAAAACTATCGCAGATCTGGTGACACGTGAGTAGCTGGGCGCTCCTGGGGGTGGTGTGTGTGGAGGTGTCCGCTCAGGGCTGGTCTGGGGTAGATCCCCGAATATGGGCTGAGAAGCTCATTCTCCTCCCAGTAAAGAAGTTTGGATATTCAATTTGGGGTCCCAGTGAATATATGGAGAAAGCAGTGTGATGGAACTGAAGGGTCTCGAGGGGAAGGACTTGAAATTCTGCCTCTGTTACTTACTCTGTGACCTGGAGCAGATCACCTCCTCTCTGTCAAGCCAGTCAGTCAGTCAACAAACACACAGGAATCACCTGTGCTGCCAGGAGACAGAGAAAGGCATTTGGCCTCAAGGGGGCCACAGTCCAATAGGGAAACAATTTGCCAACAATTCCGTGCATCCAAGATAAATGGGAGTGTCTATTCGTGGGAAATATTCCAGGGCAGGGTACTAGCAGGAACTGCCGCCGCCGCCCCCACCCCCCGCCCACCAAGGAGGCCAGGGTTTGAGTCCCCAGAAGGCCAGGAGTGGGGGAATGGGGGTGTCCTTCAGGAGGAACAGCCAGGAGGCCAGTGTAGAAACAACCTGGGGAGGGTTGTCTAGTGTAAGAACTCTGGAAAGGCAGAAATGAGCAGGTTATGAGGGGTGTTAAAAGCCAAATTCCTATGACCTTTCTTTTCTATCCAGGAGTTGAGGGGGAGCCATTGATGCTTCTTGACTCAGGACTTGGGGAAAACCCAAGTGAAAGTGTGGCAGGATTGTGAGTTCTGATTGGATGTGTTGAGTTTGATAGATGCATTTTGAGCATGTTGGGTTCCACAGACCTAGCAGGTTTCTTGCCCCAGTCTAGATCTCTGAATCTTGGAGAAGTCCAGCATCTCCTTCTCAAGTTAGCTGAGTGTCTCTGGGGCTGACCTGGGGCTCATCTCCCCCAGGCCATTTAAGGCACATATTATCCACATTCTTCTCCATTTCCCTTTTTAATTCCACAATGGTCCACAGCTCTGTCCCCCAAGGACAGTCACTCTTTCTGTCTTTGGGCCCAGAGTACCTGGCTCATGGGAGGCACTTAATGAGTGTTTTGTGATTGGTTGGTCCCCAAAGAGCCCAGATTTCTTTAAGACAAGACCCTGAGAGTGGGCCCCGATGCTTGTTTTAAGCACAGATCGGAGACTTGGTGGTGACCAGGTGAGGAAGGTGGTATGGGGGTTTCCTAGTTCTGGGATCCTTGGATAGCACACACCTAAAAAGAAAAGTCTGATTATCTAGTCAGGTACGACAGGCCCCTTCTCCAAACTTCCCTGTTGCTTGCTGGGTCCAATTCAAGTCCTTGTCTTCAAAGTCCTGCACAAACTGGCACCTCTATTCTACTCTGTGTCTTCTTAACTGGAGATTCCTGAGCATGTCCCCTGCAGGGGTCTGCAGGTAGATTTCAGGGGACTTGTTAATTTGGAGGAGGTAAAAAACATGACATCTTTAAAAATGGAACTGGTTTCCTTTGCAATCTGGTATATTTTATGTATGTAGAAACATTCTTCTAAGAAGGGGGCTACACATTTCCCGAGGCTGCCAAAGGGGTTGAAGACACCCATGAGGTGAAGACACCTGTTTTCGATGCACTAGACTACATATGTGCTCCTAATTGTCCAGACTCCACATCTTTGCTTAGCTCAAATGCCCTCCTCTTTTCACCTGATGAATATCAGACAGTCCTTTAAAGATGAGAGGCAGGCCAGGTGTGGACCTGGGCTTCTGCTGTGTGAGTCACTTAACCCCTGAGTTCTCTGAAGACGTTTAGATATCACAGAAGGTGCCATCTGACACTGGCAGAGGAAGTTCCCTCCCTGGCCCAGAGGAGCCTAACATGAAGCCCCTGACATTGCTGGACTCTCTCCAATGGGACCAGAATCAGATTAAAATGTCCTCTTTGATCTGGATGCCATTAGCCGACACCAGAGAAATTACAGATCCTGACGCTGCCCCCTCACTTCGAAGGCACCCTACTCCATGCTCTTTTCTCAGATCCTTCCCTGGCACCAAAAGTCACTTAAAAGCTTTCTTCCTCACATTTTTAGCCTTTGAGTCTCATTCAGTCAATCTTACTGTATTTGCCTATGTAAATGTATCCTCCCCATTAGATTATGAACTGTTATGTGTGGGAGGGATTGTCCCATTTCATCTTTGATTCTCCCCCTCCTTATACACAGCAGGCACTTCATAAATGCATCAAGCTGAATTCAAACCAATTCCAGACCAGTCACAACACAACCCTTTAGGGAGAATGAAAGGCATCGTTACTATCCGGAAGTTCATACAAAGAGCTCCAGCTCCGCATCCAGGAGACGGCTGGGATCTGGCCTCTGCTGCTTGGTCCCTCCTCTCCTTTAAAGTGAGTGGGGTGGACACCATGGTCTCTAAGGTCCTTTAGGTTTCAGAGGTGATGCCTCTCCGTTGTTCATTGCAGTAGCTGCTGATGCTTCTGTCCTCTGGGCCTGAGAAGGAGCTGAGGTGGCCACTCAAGGCTGTTATCTCTGGATCCTGGGTTCCCACACTGCTCTGGGCAGCCACAGATCTTGGCTACTGGTCCCAGCTCCCATCAGCCTGGCCCAATGATGGATGGAAGGCAGCCAGAATCTCCGTCACATGTCCCATTTTCTTCCCTCTCACCACCACAGCCTTCCACCCCTCACTGTGTCTTAACCCTGCTTCCTCTAGGAAGCTCCTTCAAGGCTGGCTGGGGCCCTTGGACCCCTTGGTGCAGGGGGGAAAGCTTTCTCTCAAAGCAATCAAGAGTCAGGGGCTGTTCTCCTCCTTCCTCGGGCCTGATGCTGCTCCCTCCCTGGAAGACCAATCTTAGACCAGTCTCTTGGTTAGGGTTTGGGGGTTTTTGAAAATATCAGGCTTTGTTCCCAGGATGTCTAACTCTGACTTATTTACCACCACAAAGCCTACAAGTAATGTAGTTGTGGCTGCAGTTCTGAAATCGTACATGACCTGGGGTCTGGAGCCCAGGCTGGGGCCTGAGGCCAACTTTGGTACTGCTGGTCACAGGCTCAAAGCATTTAGAGATGGGAGGGACATTCAATTCAAGACCCTTCACTTTACAGAGAGGTAAACTAAGGGAGACTTTATGGCTGTCCAGGTCACCACCATCCTTCTGGGGACCCAATCTTAGGGCCAGCCATCCCACGGTCATTCTCTTATTCAGCGCACATAGATGATCTGTGTCCAGATCACACCACTCCTTTCTTTACATCTCATCACCCCCTATTCAACAATCTCCTAACAGATTTCCCTGTCTCAGATTTCCATCCTCTCTAATTCCTCCTACACACAACTACTGCGAACATTATTTTCCAAAATCTGGGTCTGACCATGTGACTTCCTGGCTTCTTGTGGGAGTGGAAGATGGTTAATGCAAAATGAAGGAGCGGGGAATAAAGTGTAGTGGACGTAGAATGCCAAGAAGGCTGGCCACACTGCCCTGCAAAATGTGGGAAGGAACCAATACAAAGTCCTCTCTTTCCAAGTTGGCCCCTCCTACCTTTCTAGTCCTCTTACTTTCTGCCCTCTCTTCTCCCCCCATGAACTCCAGGATCCAAATTCCCTGGCCTCCTTCCTCTTCATCCTCTTCCTTCTCCTCTACAATTCTAACCCCAGCGCATCTTTGATAAAACCACTGATAATTAACTCCATAAAAAAACACATCAACAATCCTCATCCACTTTGTCCTGTATGGATTGTTAAGACGGTCTGGAGAGGGGCTCTGGTATTGTGGGGCGTAATAACTGTAATACTGCCACTGGCTGTTAGGTATTTGGTGCCTTCCTGAAGCTGGAGAAGTGCTCATCTAGCCTCTACTCAGGGAAGACATCCTGATGCGATTTTTCATTGCTATCAGCCACCTGGTGGGAGGCTGGGAGATGGAGGTGATGGAGATGTTGGGCAGATGTCTTCTCACAGAGCATCCATCCTGGAGACCCCCATCAGGCCAGTGCACGGGAAAAGCCATGAGCTCCTCAAGGCTCCCACATGCCTTTCCTTTACCTGCTGTGACTTTCATCATGCAGGATCCCTTCTTTCTGTGGTCAGATGCATTTATGAAGTACCTGCTGTGTACAAGGCCCTGTAGCCTGGCTCCCAAGGTCCTTCTGCCTCTAGGTTCCATTGGGTTGTGAGCTGCTGCCGCCACTACTGCTGCTGCTGCTGCTGCTGGGTGATATAGTGGGGGAGGGGTTTTCACCCATCTCAGTCACTCACTGGGTAACCTAAGGCAAGCCTCAGCCTCAGTCTCCTCACCAATGACGATGAGGCTCTCTGTGGCACTTAGCTCACATTTGATAGTCTGTGAAGCGCTTTTGCAAGCCTAAAGGTGTTGTAGGAACATGAGCTGCCCTCCAACTTCAGATATGGCCCTCTGGACCCCTCACCCCTCACTGTGGTCACCCAGCTTCTGCCTGAGGGCCTGGCAGAAAGATGCCAGGATTGGGTGAGGGGTAAACCTCTACTCACCTCAAGGGGAAATCTAAGGAGAAGCCCTACACCCGTTGACAATAGAGGGATACAGTGAACTGCAGGGAGAGCCAGGGAGGAAAAGAATGAGGGGCTAAGATTACCTGGTGTCCAAGAATACATCTGCCCCCGTTGTACAGCTGAGGAAACTGAGGTACAGGGAAAGGAGTTTGCTTGTCTATGGTCACACAGCTCATTGGTCTCATGGCTGATCTACCTCCCTCTTCTTTCTCTTTCTTTTCTTTCCTATTTTTCCCCCTCTCCTTCTCCCCTTCTCTCTCTCTCTCTCTCTCTCTCTCTCTCTCTCTCTCTCTCTCTCTCTCTTCTCCCTCTCTCCCTTTCTTTCTTTTTTTTCTTTTTCTTGTTTCTTTCTTTCTTAATTCAATTCTGTCCTATTCTCCATGGACCTTTTAGGGTCTGACCCTCCCTGTTACATGGTTGTCAAAGTCTGTCGGAAGTGGAATTTCCCAGATTTTGTAATTCTACCACTACCCTTTCCCTGATTCCTGGTCTCAGTGGGTTTTCTTGCCAACAGCACCGCTTACTGGCCAGATGATGAAATAATGACCAGAGAACTAGCCATAATGCTTTTCACAGGATACCCAAGGCCTCCCCACCCCATCCCAAACAACCTTCCTGTTTTAAGGCCCCTCCCAGTTCTGCCATCCCTTGCTCTAGTTCCAGCCTCACTGGAAGACAAGCAGTCCCCTGGATCTGATTATTTATCTCCACAGACGAGAATCTCCCTGCCTGTTAGCTCAGCCCACATGCCTGCCCAGTGCCCTAGGGGCCAGTTCAGAAGCTTTTTTTAAATTTCCACTTAATCTTGGATGTTCTGTAATTGCCTGTTCCTGAATCTCCTCCTTAAGGGTATTTTCGAAATAGTTTTTTTGTAGGAACAGAATTAAGGAGGGAAAACATGATAACAGGTGTTTATTAGTGTTTGAATGAGGGAGGGAATCTCTCAGGACATTTCCAGGACATTCAGCTCAGCATTCACTGGGCTCCCCAGCTCCTGACTGCCTCCCCTGACTACCAGTGCGCTTCTCCCATTTGGCTCTCCTGCCAACCACTTCCTTCTTTCCCTTCAGCTAAGTTTCTGGGGTCTGACAATGCCCTTCCCTGCAATGGCAAGCAGCTCTCCACGTCTTGTCCACCACCAAATCCTCTCAATCCTCTCTTCATGAGGTCTCACACTGATTACATTCTCTCCCTTCCAGTCATGCTCCTGGATATTCTTAGCTCCTGCACTTGGAGCACCAGGGATGGCCCAGAAAGGGCTCCAGGGGGTTCCCAATTCCCGATGTAGGGTACTCAGTCACTCTTGGTGCATCTGGAAGTCATCTGTTGGGAGTATCAGTTCTCTGAGGGCACCACCTTGTGGCACAGAGCCTGGCAAAATCTTGGGAAATTTTTCTTATTGAGAGGCCCTGAGGGATTGATGGGAAAGTCTAGGATTTGGATCTCACTTTCGTTCCTTTTTGTGATCTTGGCCAAGTCCCTTCCCTCTCAGAGCCTCAGTTTCCTTATTTGTAAAATGACTACAATACTCCCTGCCCTCTTTACCTCACAGGATTATTCTAGGAAATGTTTTGTAAACTTTTAATCACTGTGAAATATAACGCCTCTGTCCTGATGACAATCATTGTTTTTATCTTCCCTGCTGGACTGTAAGCACTGGAAGGCAGGAGTGGGGGGGGGGGTCCTGGTTCTTATTCTGTGTCCTCTACAGAGTCTCGTCTACAGTAGGTGCTTAATAAATGCTTGGTGAATGGTCCATGGTGATCAGGTCTGGGAACCTCATAATTTCCACTGAGGGGACTCTCTCTGGTCCCTCTCCTTCAGCCCTTCTCTTTCCATTTTCTCTTGTCCCTTTCTCTAAATAGTTTGCTCCTAGACCCAGAGGATGTGACCTGAAGAAGACCCGGATTATTAAGGGAGGGGTTGTAGGGCTGGCCTCCCAAGGGGGCAGGTGCTTTCCAGGGTCCTCCAGGATCCCATGTTCTAGGACAGTGAGTGTTGGACCTATCGCCTTCCCCATCTCTCGATAGGTGTCCCTTGCCTACCCTACCTATCACTCTGGGAACTGAGACCTTTTAAAAGACTCTTGTAAAGCTGTCCAACCTCTCGACTCAGAAAACAAGGGCTACCTCCTGCCTCTGTGGGGAAGCTCCCGACTTTCCTCCTCAGATGCAGCTGGAGCCACTTAAAAGGGGTGGAGGGCATCAGGAGAGCTGGGTTCTCATCCTGACCCTGCTATTCATTTGTTATAGGACCTCAGGAAAGTCACTTTTCTGCTCTTTTACTGATCTGTAGAACAAGGGAAACATTAGGAGAGGTGATCTTTGGAGTCCCTTCTAGTAACAGTAATGAATTCTAAGTCCCCTCCCAATTCTGACAATCCCCTGTTCTACGGCCCATCACAGCTCTGACATTCCTTATTCTAAAGTCCTTCTCAGATCTCACCTCCCCTGTTCTGAGGTCCCTTTTCATCTGACCTCCCCAGTTCTAACGCCCCTCCCAGCTCTGACATGGACACACCTCGTTCTAAGTTTCAGAAGCAGTGCCCACTTCAGTGTTATGCTGATGAGTACCAGGTCATTCCCTTCTCATAAGAGCCCTGAACAGGTAGTGAGAGTGCCGGCACTCTCCATCCCCAGTGGTGCAGACCCAGAGGTCCTTGGGGACCTCGGATGGGGTCTAATCCAACCCTATGTATTGTTTAGGAGTCCCACATGGGGTTAGGAAGACGGGTCCTCTCGCTGGCCAGTGCCAGAAGCCGAGGGGCCCCGGGCTTAGGTCAGCTTTCCGCTCTCTGCCCTTCCCAGAACCGCGTCCCACATCCCGCGCACCCTCCCCCGCCTGCCTGCTTGCTCCTGCAGCGCTAACCCTCCTTTTCCTTTGTCTTCCTTTTCTTGCAGTCGCTGCGAGCGCTTGCCTTGTAATGAGAATCAGGAATGCCCGCGGCTGCCCTTGAGAATAACCCACAATCATCTCTCTTTCCCCACCACCATCCAAGTGCCGGCTGTGATTTTTCGCATGGGCCCCTCCAGCGCCGTCCCTGGGGACCGGGTCTTCTTCACCATCACCAGTGGGAACGAGGAGGGCTTTTTCGCTGCTCACAAAGTGGCCGCGCATAGTGGCGTGGTGGCCTTGCAGAGGCCGATCCCCGAGCCTCGCGACCTGCTCCTTACCGTGCAGATGGAGCTGTTCCGTCACGGCGCCGTGAATACTTTCGTGGCCAAACTTCACATCTTCGTGACTGCTGAGCGCTGAGCTGGCAGACACAGGCGCCTCTCCCCTTCTCCTCTCCCCTGCATCCCCCCATTAATAAAGTATCCCTTTCTCCCCCAAACTCCATCCCCCGTGGGGCCCTTTGGCGGGCCCTGCCCTGTCCCCGGGAAGACGCATCGCCAATCGGAATTAGGGTGAAGATTGGCAGACCCCTTTTTACACCAGCCCTGGGAGGAGTCAGGCAAAGTATTCTTATTTCCATTTTACAAATGAGGAAGCCAAGGTTCAAAGGCGTGACACTCTCTTGCCCCGAAAGCCATCAAGCGGTTCTTAGACTCTTTCCACTCTCCTCTCTGGATGGCCTGGGTCTCCACTGGCGTGTGTTCCTTCTGTAAGGACAGACCGAGGGGCGGCACCCGCAGGTACCTGCAGAGCTAGGCTAGGGCTGAGAGGTTCGAGATTCATTGCAGTGCCGGAACCATTATCAAGTCTAGCCTTTCTAGCTGCCAAAGGCACCCCAGAGCGTGCGCCCAGCATTCAGAGCCTTCAGAAAGAAGACTCATCTCCCTGCTGTGGGGTGGGGAGCCCTGAGGGAGAGAGCAGAGTCAAATCCTGCCTCTGGCTCTTTGTCGCTGTGAGTCGTTTCCTCTTCTGTAAAATGGGCGTCATTCCAGCAACTAGCTCCCTGACTTGTTTGAGGGACCGAGGGGATACTGTGTGTAAACCTTTGGGAGCTACACTACCTTACATAGAAACGGACGTCACATGGGTGATTTAAGTGGGTACAGACCCAGACCTCACAGGGCTTAGAAAAATACAAAGGCAGAGCCCCGAAGGCAGAGAGACCACCAAAGGAGGGGCTTTTTAACGGAATGATTAGAAGGGCTTCTGGGGCGATCCTTTCTGATCTCAGAATCTGTTGTTTTTCCTAATGAAATTCACAGCATTTTAAACCTGGCTACAGCTCCAGAGCTCCTCATTTCATTCTTATGGTCCGTGTGAGGAAACGGGTCTAAGAGAGATAATGGGAGACTGACTCACTCCAGAGTTGGAAGGGACTCTTCTGGGCCAACCTTTCATTTTATAGACAAGGAAACTGAAGCACACAGAACCAAAGGGACTTGCTCAGGGTCACAGAGGCAGGATTTGAATTCAGGTCCTGCTGACTCCAAGTCTTGTCACTGCTGCCTGGCTGCCTCTGACCTATTGAGGACAGGCACTTATCATTAGCCTCTTATTCCTTAGCCATTAGGGGAACTGTAGTTCTGCTGCTTGTGTGATCAATGATTCATTTAAGAGAAAAGGTAAATGTGGGTGCTTGGGACAAGGTGGACTTTTGTGCACATTTTCTGTGGTGACTTCTGTGGTCCCTTCAATAAACCTTTTCCTCCCTCTGAAGATCAGATTAGACTGGGCTCTCATTTTCTCAACCTTCTCTTTTAGAAAAAAAGATGATTTGTAATGGAGACACTTATTTACCCTCAGCATGAAAGGCACTTTGTCACTAACTGACTTCTTCTGTTTCCCCAAGTGACCAGAGGGCAGCAGAAGCATCCATAATTCCACCTCCTCCTGACCTGGGCACTTGGTCCATTCTAATGTTCTCCTCAGTAGGATGTACCTCCTTCCTATAGGGCCTGGAACACAGTGGTGCTTAAGAGAAGGTTGGATTGAATTGCTCCTCAGAGTGGCTGAGGCTCTGCTTGAGTAAAACAAAGAGGGATGTAGCTGGTGGTTACTCCAGAGACATCATCTCTGTGAATAAACATCTCCAATGTTTGACTTTGGGATTGCTCTTGGCAGGAGATAATGGGGATGGTTCCATTTATTTCATCCCATATTTGTAGCCAGTTCTTACTGTGTGTCGAGCATCCTGCCTGGAGAATGATAATGACCCCGAGGATGACAGCTGTCATTAATATGACCCTTAAAGACTTAGGAGGCACTCTGCTTACACCGTAGTTTAGCTAAGACTCAAATCTCTGATCTGTCTTCTTGATGTGGGTATCTGCCTACTGAGGGAATCTAGCTAGATTTGTCTCCTGTTTCTAGAACCAGGAAATGGGTTGGGGAAGGAAAATCCAGAAGCCACAGTGGGACATGTGCTAAAAGTGAGTCTGAATCCCGCCATTTTTCTAAAAACAATTTTTATTGCTAGCTTTTGCGCTGTGTCACCTACATTTGCAATGTATTTGTCCCCACCACCACCAATCTCTTCTTTCTCCCAAAGAGCTATCCTTTATAATAAAAAATTGAAAAGAGAGGGGGAAACAGTTTTGCAAAATAACCAACATATCACAAGTTTGACATTATCTATAGTGTTTCAGACCCAACTCCTGTCCCCCTCCTCACTTTTCATTTCTTTGGGGCCAAGTGGAATGGACAAAGGAATAAATCAATTATTAATTTGTGCTTAGTGATTGAGATATCTATACAAATACAGTCCCTGCCTGCCTTTAAAGAGTTTACATGCTTTCTGTATGTGTGTGTGTGTGTGTGTGTGTGTGTGTGTGTGTTTCAGTTTCATGATATGGTGTGGTGGAACTGTCTCAAAGAATTCAGTCACATCACCTCTAATCCAAGTACAGACATTTATTGAAATTGATGCCTCTTAGGAATCGGGCTAAGTTCTAAGAGGAACCAGCAACTTTAGAGACAGGAAGAAGGATTTTTATAGGGTGATAATGCAATTATATAACAGAAATGATGAATACTAAAAAAGGTAGGAGGGGTTTGTTAAGGGATTGGGTGACAACCCACAATGCATAAAGAAAAATCCATTTGGGGGGTGTGTAAGAATGATAATGATATTATAATAAGCTTTTCTATATCATAAGTTCACCTAAAGTCAGATTTTGCTATTACTGTGAAGGTACCTACTTAGAGAAAGTCCCTTCCATTGTTTTGGGGTTCACATCCTGCTTAGGCATCTTGGTAGTGCTGCTTTCTAATTGGCTGATAACTGTAGTCCTGTCTGAGATTAGATGGAGGTGGTTGTTGCTGAGTGCATGGACACACCTGCTGTTTCTGTGGGAAATCTGAGGAATGGGTCTGGGGGCAGTGGCTGGGATCCCATCACATGGACACCTATACTGTTCTGTGAGAAATAGGAGTTCCTGGACACACCTGTTGTTCTAGTGAGCAGTGAAGCCTATATGAAGCTAGGATCATGAGTGGGGGGGGGGAGGGTGTGTGAGTGACTAGGTAAGGGCAGTGTGCCTGCTATTGAATGGAGCCTATCTTTATTATGATTTCGTCATGTTTGTGTGTGTGTGTGTGTGTGTGTGTGTGTGTGATTGTGTTGTTTAACAATACGGAACTTTCATTTTTCTATTATGAGGGTGCGTTTTTTCAATCACTGATATCAAGGGAAACAGACACAAAATTATAAGGGTATTTTTAGGTTATTCTTCACACAATGACTTTTGCTTCTCCTGTTTGTTCTCAGGACTCATTGTCCAAAGCCTCTCCTCCCTAGTCTTCAAGTCAGATCCCCTCAATGTGAAAAGGGAAAGGAATAGGCTCAGGTGAAGAGAAGTTTATTCTAAGTTATTTCTCTAAGGGATGCACAATTACAACTATTTGGACTTATCAACAACAGTACTTTTTTTTTCCTTTTGGGTTGAAGGAAGTTGGGCAGATTCTGGATTAAAGATTGGCTGATTAAAGGAAAAGATACAAAAACTATTACAAAATGGGACCCACTTAATCCTGAGGAGGGAGATGTTACTTTCACTTCTCTTTTGCTTAGTTGGAAAAGGAATGAATGAAGTGAGGAGAAAGAGGAGCAAGGTATAGAACAGGCCCCTTCCCATCTTCCCAGAACAGAGACATTAATGAAGGAATTTACATTCTAATGGGGGGGGGGAGGGGAGGAACCATATACATGGGAAATGGTGACCAAAGTGAGGCACTTTAGTCTGGAAAATTACTGAAATGGTGAATGGGACCAAAGGAATAGAATAATACTCCCCATCCAGGAACGATGGCAGAGTTAATTTCCTAGTTCATGGTTCTAGAACAGTGGTGGGGTGGGGAAGAAAGAGTAAGATCATCACTAGTATAGAGGTGACTGGCATAGAGGCTTTGGAGGAGGTCGCTGGAGCAGAGGAACCAAATGAACAGTGCTTGGGAGGGGGCAGTCACCAACCTAGAATGTGTGCCCCACCCCCAGGGAAAGTCCTCATTGGTCACTATAATTTTATAGCATTCAATTCTGCTTGTTTTGTGGGGGTTATTCTTCATTTTACATATTATTATTGCATCTATTGTTTTCTCAATTCTGCATCAGTTCATGTTGATGAGATGACAGTCACCACCCCACAGTCAGCATCGTAGGGATGGTGAGGAGTGGGAGGATAGATCATGTGTGCCCATGACCAGCACTGTGCTAGATGCTGTGGATGCTAACATAAAAGTGAGACAGCCCCTGTCCTCAGGGAGCTTCCATTCTGTTAATTGACTGTTAGTCAAGGAAACAGTGACATCCCAGGTGTTCTGCAGGGCATGTCTGACTAGAAAGGATGATGTGGGGTCATGAAGCAAGTGAGGACAACAGAGGGAGAGCATGACCCATGGAGTAATAAAAGAATCAAAAGAGTCCCTTGGTGCCACTGTTGTAGACATACCCTCTGAGGATGCAGCTCCCAGTCCATCCACAAGGTCAATCCCAGGCTACACCTTCCCATGAGGTTATCTTGGGGACCCTTTTTCATTCTGTTCTGGTATGAGAACAAGAGGAGAACACAGGCAATGTCCACCAGTAACCCCCTGCTCTTGACATGGCATGTGCAATACTCTCTTTCCATTGTACACTTTTTGGGTAGTATGCCTTACTTCACAGATACCCATTTGCTTCATGTTGCAGCCTGCTCATGCCCCCTATGTCTCCCCATGGCCTCTTAACTCTTCAGAGACTGAGGTATTTCATGATTTGTAGACATACCACAATGCTGGTAGCACGCTGTTGTTAAAGAGATGGACAAAGCTTTGATTCTGAGAGAATTTTGGAGTCATTAAAGTAGCTTTGCAGTTTCTTGAAGTACATCCAGCTCACCCCTTTCTTCCTGTTCAGTTCTGGGCCCAACTCACTGTTCTTTTGTCAGAACAAGGATTTGAACCCAGGTCTTCTGACTTCAGGTTCAGCCCTAGTCTTCAGTGATTTTTTCTCTGGGAGCTATCCCTCTCCTGTCCATCTCCTGGCTGGTCCAACCAACCTGACACATCCTCTGCTATTACCTCTCCCAGGATCCGACACGAGAAGACAGACACTGTCCGTTGCATCAAGTCTTGTCGGCCCAATGATGTCACCTGTGTACTGGACCCTGTCCACACTATCTCCCACACAGTGATCTCCCTTCCCACATTCCGCGAGTTTACTCGCCCTGAAGGTAAGTCATAGGATTGGGCCCTTGGGGTCATGGGCCACTAGAACCATTCAGCATTGCTCCTGGGCACAGTACACCAGAATGGAGGTGTCAGGGGCAGGGAGTGTGAAGGCTGGGACACTGGGGTCAGATCTCCTGATTCCTCCTCCCAGGGTCTTCCTGCTGCACCAAAGAGCACAGGAAGCAACATCAGGAGACCTGGGTGCCTTTTCACTAAGGCAAGAACTTCCTTCCCTGGTACCATCTTCTCCCCTACAACTCGAGGATACCAGGGCATCCACGTGGATATCACCTCCCATTCCCAAACCCTCCCCGAAGTTCAAGGATGTCCTCACTCAGCCACACTCAGGGCTAGTCACACCCTGGATCTCCCCAGCCATCATCCCCAAGTTTTCATTTCCATGGTCAATCCTTTGGGGTTGATCTCCCTCCTGACCCCAACTCAGACCCTCCATCCCTTCCCCTGCCCTGCTCAGGGAGTGAGTGCTTCCCATGGCCGCCTCTATCACAGCTTTCACATCCTTATTTATCTGACTCTTTGGCCATGCTGGTCAACTGTCTCCCTGGGGAGGATCCGTGCCAGACTCACCCAACCCCCACACCCTCTTTCCATTCCAGCATCATAACCAGTCCTGGAAGGGAGTGTGTTCATCTGCTCCCCTGAGGCTCACTCGCCATCTCTTCTCCCTTCTGAACCCAAAAGCCCCTCTATGGCCACCTTTCCCTTTTGTGAGTCGTCTCCAGCTCCTGGAGGGCAGGACGTGTCTTTGCTTCAGCATCTGGAGCGCGATGCTGAGCACACTGTCCGGCACTTTCTAGGTGCTGCCGAAATGTTGCATCATTCATGAACAACTGGCGGTTCCTTTCTCCGACTTTAGCTCCCCCTTTGAGGCATCCTCCCTACTGGACTTCAGATCCACCTTTTCCCAATCTTGACTCTGTAGAGGCCTCTTCAAGTCCACCACGTCTTACGCGCTCACCTCCCTCCCCATCCCTGGCCCAGCCTTAGCGCCCCCCCCACCTGCTTCTTCTGCGCCCACTCTTGAGCTACCGCACGTGGCTAAGAAGGGAAGTCACGCCATCGCTGGGTTTCCCGGCTTCGTGCGGAGGGCGTTTTATTTAAGCTCACTTGGGTTCTCCCTCTTGGTGTCCTCCCTAATTGGGTCCTTATCTCACTCTCCACAGAAGCCATTTCAAACTTTCTGAAACTCCCCACAAGTTCCCTGCGCCCTGTCTCCCACACACAGGACCTTGCCTCGTATTTTACTGGGAATACCAGGACCTTCACCATGAGCTCGTCCCTCCAAAGCACCTGCCATCAGCTCCTATCTCTTCTTCTCTCTCCTCTCTGCTCAAAGTCACCGCCTGCCCCTGACTTATATCCTCCCCCACAGAAATCATCTTCCTTCGGGCTGTGACTCCCGCGTACCCGGCCAACCACGCTGACATCATCTTCGACATCACGGAAGGGAACCTCAGGGACTCCTTTGACATCATTAAGCGGTACCTGGATGGCATGACTGTGGGTGAGTACTTGTGCCTTCCCAATATCTGTCCAGCTCTATCAAATCCTGACCATGCCAAGCTGCCAGGCAGAGTGGGCAGCCTCCCCCAGGAGCCTGGTCACAACAACTTACTCCTTCAAGGTTTCATTACAGTCTCTACAGCTTTGACCTCCTGCTGAAAAGACTTTTTGTTACACAAGTTGGTGCTTCTGCCCTGATGGTTCTATCGGGGCAGGAACCCCATCTCCTCCAACTCCTAGTCTCAGGGATGCTGCTCTGAAAGGAGGAGAATTGTTTGAGAAACACTTGTAGAAATGATAGAAAGGCTGTCTTCACGAGAGAAGAAACTTTCCTGATGATTTCCTAGTGTGGAGTGTGATGTTGAAGGCTGGGACAGCTCTGAACATAAATAAAACCTAAAGGGACTTTAAAACATAGAATACAGAAGGACAGAACAGGGGATGCCAGAATCTGGAGGGGTTTAAGAACAGGGGGCATCAGAGCTGGGCGGGCCTTAGAACAAAGGACAGCAGAACTGGGAGGGACCTTAGAACGAGAGTATCAGAGTTCCCCAAGCCCAGAACATGGCAGAAATCCATCAGCTCTTAGCTGCAGTTTTGGAATGTGGCCACGAGGGGATGGTGTTGGACCACTTAATCCCGACCTTCCCTACCACATGATGGCATTGGGAAGGTTGGCTTTTCCCTGGAAAAGGCTCCATTCTTCTATCTGTAAAACCTGCTGTTGCTACCTTGGCTTTGGAAGTTTTGGAGGAAATGGGTCTCCAACCTTGACCAAAAGCTCATTTGCAGTAACTTTACATGTTTGCAAATGAGTCCCCTTGTTATAAATCCAACTCCAATGATATATTCCTGACTCCAACCCCTCCCCCTATACCCATCCTAGGTCATTGAGAAAGACATAAGAATAGTTAATTAATATTAGGAATGAATTCCTCAGAACTCCAATGCTCAGTTGAAAAAGAATCTTGGAGATATAGAATGTCAGAGCTGGGAGGGGCCTTAGAACAGGGGATGCCAGAGCACAGTTTAAGAGTCAGAGGAGCTCATCCCAGACCTTGACTCATCATTGCCTACCTCTGTCTCCTTGGCCATCACACTTCAGTTTCCTCTTCTATAAAAGGCTTAGTTTGGATTAATGGTCTTTAACATTCCTACAACAAGTTGTACATGCATAATCCTTTGTTTTTTCCTGTGACCTTAGAACATAGATCATGGAATGATAGACTCAGAAGAGACCTTAGAAGTCATTTGCTCCCAACCTCACATTTTTCAGCTGAGAAAAGTGAGGTCCAAGGAGCAGGAAGCATATGAGTTTGTTGCAGGGCTGGGCGTCACCCCAGGTCTGACCATTCTGAGCCCTGAGGCTTCCCACTCCAGCCAGGTGCTCTGCTGGATGCCATCATGGCCCAACCTGGGCGCAGCATCCTGCTGGGCAGCATTTCTCAATAGCTCAGGGTCTATGGGGAAAGAGAGAATGTCAGAGAGGGAGGGATCTCAGTGACCAGTAACATCTTTCTTCAGAAGGCCATGGGGCCAGGGCTGGACCCAGATCCCTTCTACAGCCTGAGGTGTCCAGACATGCTCTGACCGTCACGGACAGCTCTGGGGCCTTTCCTCTTTGGTCGCCCTACCAGCCTCACCTTCTCACGCCGTGCTGCCTCATGAGAGTGCCCGTCCTGTTCTTACTTCCTTTTCTCAACATGACAACAAGATTGCCAAGTATCACTTAGGTGGGAGGGATGAGTCTGCCTGAATGGGAACCCTTTCTCACCATCGCACAGCCCGCCAACCCCATGAGCTCAAGACTACTCAGCCATCAGAGGCCAGGAGATCTCATTTGAAGGTGGTCTTTGAGCTCTCGTGAAGGCAGCTAGGGATTCCAGCCAAGAGGTGAGGAGGGATGGTGCTGTAGGCATGGGCACCAGCCTGGGCAAAGGCATGGAAGTGAGAGATATGTGTAGGGAGGAGAGCTCCCCAAATGCCATCCTGAAGCTGCCTTGCTTCTTGTTCAGTCGGAGAGTACCACATTCCAAAGAAGTCAGAACACTGTGTGTGCAAGTGTGTGTGCACATATCTCACCCTCACCCTCAGACCCTGGGGCTTTTCCTGAAGCGATCGAGTGTAGCACTGTGGACTGTGTTACTTTTCATTTCTGAAAGTTCTGGTTACAGCGCTGTCACCCACACAAATGACTTCCCTGCCCCAGCCTCCAAACAACCCAACTAAATGTGCGCCCATTAGTGCCATTCAGACACTACCAGGCTGTTCTCTCTGCTCTGTCCCTGCCCAGGCAGTTGCCAATCTCCTCGAGGTCCTCTGGCCCTCATGCAGCCCTGGGAGAGAAGCATGCCTGGGCATTTCCACAGGAGTGGCTTGGGGAGCCCAGCTCAGAGGGCCTCACCTCTGATGGGCAAATACTACCAGACACAGCAGAGTCAAACTCCAGTAACACTTCTCTATCTCCTCCCTCAGGACCTTTGCTGTTGCCCATGCCCATAAAACTCTCTATCCTCACCTCCTTCTCTGAGAATCCTGGTTGCCTTGCATTTGGATGGGCCCAGAGGGCAGAACTCCATGGGGATTGCAAAGGGGGAGCCTGTATAGGAAGGCAGATCAAGAGAGCTCATCACCAATAGGATCTCAAGATCTGCAGCTGAAATTGCTCTCTGAGAGAGAGTTTTCCCGGCAAAGGGAACCTCAAGCCCAGAGAGAGAGGCCAAAGGACCAGGATTAGAGCTAGCTCCTTGGACCCCTGAACACTGAAGTCCTCTGCTTCTCACCCAGGGTAGCCAGACTTTGGGGAGTTCTTCCTAAGCTGGAGACCTCTTCATTCCCAGAGGCCTTCTGAGCATTCTCTGAGGTCACCATCCAGGGTCCCTTCCTGCTCTGATCCTCTGCAGTTCTGGGGCTAGACCAAGGTCTCTCAGTTTTACAGAGGATGGAGCTGAGGCCCAGTAAGTAACAGACTAAGGATAGCTCCTCTGACCCCCAAGCCCAAGCAGAGGTCCCTAACCACCAGTCAGGCTGCCCAGAGGACTCCTCATTGGGGCCCAGAGTACCTGAATGTCCCTTCCAACCAGCATTCTGCAGGAGGAAAAATCCTGGTTTGGGAGTCCAAGGGTCCAGGTTCAAATCCATATTCTGCCCCTTCATAATGATGAGGCCTTGGGCCAGCCCCTTTAAGGTATGGATTCTCTTGGGTCATATGATCCTGAGGATCCCTGGCGGATAAGACACTGACTGATGGAAAGGGAATTTGTTCCCCTGGGGAGAGTTCACAGCTACAGGGGAAGGTAAGGAGGCAGCAGAGGGGTTGCTCCAGCTGGAGAGAGAGAATGGGGGGAATCCAGGGATTCAGGACCAGCTACAACCCAAGCCCCAGGGAATCAAACCTTCCCATGTATTGGGGACATCGAGATTGCCTTGGAAATGCATGGGGCCACACTCCTGGAGCCTGGACCCTGAGCCCCAAGGCTTCTGTGAAGGGAGGAAGGGCTGAGGGGACAGACTACTGGAAAGGGAGGGTTCATGCTTACTGACCAGACTTGCAGTGGGAAGGCCGGCTGCCTGTGCGCTTACAGCAGGCTGCTTTCCACAGTCCAGCTCCCCGGGCCCAGTCTCAGGACAAGCCCAGCTCTGGAAAAGCAGGAACCTGAAGATGTGACCCTTTCCTCCTGCCTTATTCCGAAAGTTTGACCAAGAATTAGGCTCCATTACCTGGGTGCTTGCTTCCTGATGCAGAAATTCCCCCTGAAAACAGCTGCCAAAACCATCCCGCTGGTGGTGATGGATGGGCTCTGACAGGCTTTCACACTAAATCCTCAGGATTAGGCCAGTTTCTCTGACCAGTCACAGGGGAGCAGCCCTCCATGGCCTCCTGCCAAGTTGACTCCCAGAGCCCTCCCCCAGGGGAAGGTCAGTGCCACAGAGGGAGAGAAGCTGAGCAGAAGGGGCACTGGACCGCCCCGGTCCGCCCAGCCTCTGTATCCTCCTGGCCCAGCCTCCTGCCCTCCCAGAAGCAGGAAGGCCCTTCAGTCCTGGCCAGCCCCCATGTGGTAAGCACCCTGTTTAAGGAAGCATTTGAGTAGCCTGGAACCCTGCCAGAGAAGATGGCAAGAGAAAATGAGAGAGAAAGCCATTGGAAAGGGCTAGAAATGAGGTCAGGGTGGTATGGTCACTCTGCCCCCCCCCCCAGACAGGGGCACATGATAAGGGGCCAGCCTCTTTCTGCTTGCTGTCACTGGAGAAGGTTCTAGGCAGGCAGATGGTGGCTACCCATGCCCATCATGGAAGCAGCTTTCTGGAAAGGGAATGAGCTTCTTGTCATGAAGGCAGAGTCTGAATTACCAACAACCTCTCAGGTTGAGTATGGAGGGTCATTTCATGCTTCAGGAAGGCTTGGACCAACTGCCCTTGAGAATTTGTCCCTTCCTGCTCTGAGAATCTGGAGTTCTGGGATGAAACTGAGCCTGCTCCTGACCCACAGTCAGACTCAGAGGGAGGGGCTTCCATGGAACACATCCCTCAGGGAAGGAAGGCCCAGAGGTCTCTTCTCCCCCAAGGATTATGTAGGTGTGCCCATCTCACTTCTGCTGACCCCAGAGGGGTGACTGAGCCAGTCCCTCTGCTTCTGAGAGCCTCCTTTGTAAAAATGGGTTTCTTCCCAGGGCATCTATTGGAAAGAGTATTGGGAACCATGAACTGTGGGTTCAGGTGACCAGGGTCCCAGATTGAAATCTAGAGGGGACCTCACCCTGGACAGAACCCAAGGGCTGGAGAAGGTCAGGGAAAGCCCAAGGTCATCAGGTGGTAATGTGGAGAGTAAGGGTTTAAAGCCAGGCCTTCTGACTCCATACCCTTGATTTGTCCTTCATCCCATGTAGCCAGGCCCCAAGAGGCCCCGCCTGCCCAGATTGCTTGCCCCATCACCAGAAGAGGACTAGAGGAGGCACTCCCAGCTTTCCAGGCTGAAGGCCCTCCCCACAGGGAAAGGACTGTTGAAGCTCTGGGCCCACCCCCCTGGGCTGGCCTCCACCTCACTATTGCCTGCTTCCAGGCCTTTGATAGCATCCAGGCCCACGGTCAATGCTTCTTCTTTGGGACAACACACAGGGAAAGGCCATCAGCCTCAGGGTTGGCTCACCCAACAGGCCTGCAGTGAGCCCCCAGGGAATGTACCCCCAAAGGGCACTTTCAGGGGATGCTTTGGAAAAGCTGAACCCAGGTGCCCATCATGGCCAGGGGTGGGGGCTACCTCAGAACTTAAGTAGAGGAAGACCCCCTCCACAGAATGCTCCTGCCCCCTTCATGGCTCCCATGGTCCCACAGTCCTGAGCTGGGGACACTTCCTTTCAAATGAAATACTCCAACCACCAAACCTGGGGGCAAGACCTAACCTGGGACTGATTTCTTTATCGAAGGGAACTTCGGAAGGAGGAAAGTCCTTCTATGGCAGCAGGAGGTCAGCACCCTCGAAGTTTATGGCTCCCTTGACAGGACAGGCATCCAGGGCCTCCGTTCCTTCTGCTGCCAGTTGAATCTTGTGATCAATTAGGACAATAAAAGAACACCCTGCCCCATAGAGGCAGGAAAACCAGCAGCTGTCAGCTCCCCAGAGCAGGACTGATTTTCTGTTTGGTCCTCATGGCCTCAGTGTCCTGCCTGGGCACTGGGCATTGGGCTATGGAGGAAGGGCAGGTATCCTCGGGGGACCTCCGCTGACCCACTGTCCTGGTTTCTTGGCAGGTGTGGTGCGCCAGGTCCGTCCCATCGTGGGCCCCTTCTACGTCACACTCAAGCTGGAGATGAACTATGTGGTGGGTGGCGTGGTCTCCCATCGCAATGTGGTCAACGTCCACATCTTCATCTCAGAATACTGGTTCTGAGAATTGGCTCCTTGGCCCTCTTTGCCACCAGGGATCCACCCTGCCTCTGTGTACAAGGCCCACTGCTTTCTTCCCTTTGCTCATTTCTCTCCTAAGCATGATTTGCCCAGAGTTGGACTAGAAGGGGATAAGATGGGGCTGGCAAAAAGTGGACACCTTCCTCCCCAGGCCTTGGCCCTGTTGTGACCTGGCCTTTGTCACATCTTCAGAAGGGAAAGCTGGCCGGCCTTGGCCACTGCTGGTCCAAGCCAAGGTGGGGGGATGGGGAGCTTGGCACACAAGAAGCGGATGAGCTTTCGTTCTTTCTAGCCACATGCTCATGCATATCCCAATCCAAGGAAACACTGCCAGTTGTCTGCATGTGCTGGTCAGCTACAGCCCAGCCTCCCCCACCCCAAGCCTCTCCCTGCCCCAGCACAGTCAGGTCCATGGGATTCTGGGGTGTTTAGGAAGGACATTTGAGCACAGTAGAGAAACCTTGGGTCAAGACACAAACCCTTATGCTCTGGGGGTCCCTGGGATGTAGCCAAGTTTCTATAATAATGCAATGAATGTATTTTCTGCCCATCCCAGCCCTGTTGTTGTGAAATACAGAGTCCCACAACTGTCTTATGTTCATTCAGCAGCATCCTACAAGTCCTTATGAGGGACTGACTGGGTCACAGCTTTGTCATGGCAGTGTGGAGGGCGCTCTGGGAGACTGGACCAGGCAGCCCAGGCCCAGGCAGGTCCCAGGCTCATCACAGGGCTCTCTGGGATGGAAGGTTGGTTTGGCCACAATGACTCACAAAGACTGTTAGCCAAGGATGGAGTGACTGGGATTTAGGGCCAGGGATAAGGGACCCAGGTAGTAGGTCTGAGGAACCTGGAAGGGCAGTGAGTATTAGCACACAGCCTCATGGGTGGTGGCCAGAAATGTCCACAGTGCAAGAAGATAGCAGAGCAGAAAAAGGAGATCCAGGCACTGGAACAGCCTATAAGGGAATCCTAGGAGGCTTCATGGAGGAGGCAGGCCCTCATTTGGGTCTTGAGGTTCAAGTCCATGGAGATGGGGGAAGCAAAGGTCCTAGGCATGAGAGATGACAAAAACAAGGCAGACATAGGATGAGGAATGGGGAGGGGCCACAGCCTGGGATGTGCAGGTCTGAAGGGCAGGAGGGTGGGCGGTGGGGGTGGCGGGAGTCTCATGGGCTGCCCCAGCTGGTGTCAGGGAGAAGTGACCAAGACTTCAGCACTTTTTGGTGACCACATGGCTCATGTCCCTTGTCTCATTTGACCTGTGGCAGGGGAGCCCTGGAAGGTCAGGAACAGAGATATACCCTGATCTAAGCTCAGCACCTGGACGACGTTTCTAATAATTGGAGAGGTTCCATAATAAAGTGGGCTGGCTGAGGAGGTCATAAGCGTGGATCGCTGGAGATCTTAGAGCAGAACCCTGTTAGAGGTTAGAGGGAATTTTAAAGAGGACTCTTCAGGTGTGTCCCTGAGGACACACCCAGCATAGAGATTCTAAGAGGTGAGCTCTGGGTCAGGTTTAGAAGGAAGCTGGACCCTGGACGTGCCAAGGTATGGAGGCTGGACTTTAAGGAAGCATGGGTGTATTATATTTGCATCACTTTGCATGGTTTGGAGACAAGTGTGATACAGCCAAGGCTTTGAGGGGAAAGCACAATTGTTATAGGCACTTATGACTGCCCACATTTCTTTTGGGCTTTGTGTAAAAACTCTGTCTTCACAATAGTCTTGTGAGGTAACTAGGGCAGTTACTATTCTCCCCATTTTAGAGACAAAGAAAGTGAGGTCCAGAGAGGCTGAGCAACTTGCTCAAGGCCACGGAGCTAGTGGGTAGCAGGATTTGAACACAAGGCCTCTGACTTCAAATTCAGAGCTCTTTCTACTGAACCATTCCCACAAGTGTTTTGGGGAAGCAGGAAAGAAGCCATCGCTCTGGGCCACGTAGCCTCACCTGGGGCAGAGCCTGTAGGACTTTGCCCTAGGACGCTGGAATTTAGGGGGAACCAGATGTTAGACCCATGTGGGGCTGCCCAGTGAAGCTAAACAGAAACTCGTTGCCCGTGGCCGACTATAATAGTTAGGAGTCACCAGTGAAGGAATTCTTCCACCCACTCACCTGAATTTGTCTTAATTACTTGTATCATTTTCACACCTTGAATTACAAAGCTGACTGAGCCCCAAGGGCCCCAGTTGTTCATTGTGGCTCTGCTCTCTCTCAGGAGATGGGAGCTCTCCAAATCTCATTAAGAGGAAGGGAGATCAGCTGCTCCCCGAGAAGGGCTGTTCCAGGCTTTGAGGGCTGGCCCAAGCAGCCACATTTCACAATGAGCCCCCAAGCCTCTTCAGCTGGAACAGAGCAGGGGCAGCTGCGGGAGCTGTACTCCTCACCACCACCCCCGCTCAAGGTCCATGGCCCAGATGGAGTTGGTGTCTTTGTTCGAAAAGAAGAGCTGAAATCCCCATTTCAAGTAGAGGCAAAGAATGCCACCAAGTACCTTCCTCACACAAACCCAAGGAAGAAAATAGGACTGTATGAGGTTCAAAGTCCCATAACTGTCTGTCGAATGAAGCGATGGGATCTGAACCTGGGTCCCCAGGCTTTAAGTCTAACTCAGTTTTAGATTCCAAACTCCCTCAGGCACCCTCAATAGGGTTTGTATTTGTTTAAATCTTCCTCCCAAGTCTCTCATTTATTTCTTCAAAAAACCATTTACCAAGAGCCTACTGTGTGCCAAACACTGACAAATGGGAAGGGTGGGTGAACTTTAAATCAACTCTCCTGACCTCAAGAGGCATCCAGACAATACAGTGGATAGAGCAGTGGACCAGGAGTCAGGAAGCCTGAGTCAGACAGCTATGAGCTATGTGACCCTGGGTGAGTCACCAATCCTCTCAGCCTCAGTTTTCTCATCTGAAAATGAGGCTGACCAGGCACCTACCTCCCGGGGTGTTGTGGGGATCAAACAGGATAATATAGGTAAGTGTTTTACCCACTTAAAGTGCTGCGTGGCTAAGGATAAAGATGCCCACAAAGGCTGCCCAAGGTCTGAGGGAATAGGCCCTTTTAACTCCGCCAGGACAATTTCTGTCTGTCTTCTCGGCATCCCTCTGACCTTTCCCTGGCCTAGCCTGAAGAAAGGGTTGACATCCCCAGAGGAAAGAAAGGGGTGCAAGATGCCACTGCACCTCAGCTTCCTTCAGGAGAAGGCCCATGGCCAGTCAGTCCCAGCCACTTCTCACCACCTCAGTTTTCTTATCTATAAAATGGGAATCATCATCTCTGCCATACTCAACTCAAAGATTTTTGTAAGAACTCCACACAGACCCCTAACTGCTATGGAGACAGGTGCTCTCCATGCCTTAGTCACTACCCCAGGTACTACTATCTACTTGGTGACTACTCCGCAAGTGCAGACATGGGCTGGGAGGAAATCACCAGGCTCCTGAGGGTGGCTGGTCCAGACTGACCTGTCACCCTCAGTGAAAGGAGTCTTCCTACTTCCATCTGTGACCAACCACAGAGACCGTTTTCTGTTTTGGGGGCCTCAGAGAAGCAGAGTTGTTTGCTCTGGGTCACTCAGCCAGTGTGTCTGAGGCAATATTAGAACCTGGCTCCTCCTGACTCCTGGAGGCCAGCACTCTGGTCAGGAGGCTGTATGCCCTGGCTTCTGGAGGAGGCTTATCCATTACAAAGATGTCACTGATTCCTAGCAGGGTCAAAGGCCCGTGTTTTAATTATGAAGACTTGTGGGACCCTCAGGAAGGCTGGTACCTGCAAATGAGCCATCCAACCCCCCAGCTCTGAAAGTCCCTTATGGGTCTGGCAAGAATCAGTGTCCCTTACTCAGTTATTGGTATTGAAGTGACTTCATTAATTCAAGTGTGAGAAGACAGACTTCTGCATTGAAAGCACCCTGAAATGAAAAGTCCTGGGTTCAAATCATACCTTAATGATATCTGTGTGACCTTGGACAAGTTCCTTCCCCAATTCAGGCCTCAGCTTCCTCTGATGAAAAAGGAGAGGGTGGAACTAGGGTATTTCATGGACCTGTGGCCTTGGAAAGTCTCCATCTCCATGTCTTGGTCTTGGGCAGCTGGCTTATGTTGTGATCCATCCCTGAAGTTTTTGTGCAGCTGCTGTAGCTGAGGACATCACTGCTGGGAAGGACCCCAGAGGTAACTCAGTGCAACCATTCCTCTCCCCTCCCACTACACACCCAGAGGATCCCTTTTATGGCATCTTTGACTAAACATCTATCTAATCTCCACTGACATACCTCCGGGTATGGGGAACTCACTATCTCCCAGAATCCCATGGAGCCCAGCTATAATATAGCTTTCCTGTTGTCCCAGATGCAGAGGAAGAAGGGTGCTCAGACCTGCACCTTCAGAACAATATTGGGCTGTGAGAGACAGACAAGGAGACTGAGTGGGATGTTATCACTATATCCCAGGTGAGGGATACATAGGACCTGTGTGAGCAGAGAGGAGAAGGAGAATGGACAGACAGTCTTGTCTTTGAGATGTAGAGTCTGCTCTCTCCCCTCCCCCATTTCCCTCAGGACCCTGGATCTAAACCCGGGTCAGCCTTGAAGGCTGCCCTCAGAGGCTACACCCTCTAGGAATTTTTCCCTGGTGCTCTTGCCCCTGAGCTCTTTTCCCCTGTCAGCCTGTGCATTCCCCAAGGGCATCTTATTCCATTGGAGATCCCTTTCTCTAGAAGAACATGAGACACTGTATATGACAGAGGGAGGCTTCTCCCACCTTAGAAAGGGAAGCAGGCATCACACCAGGGGCCTGTGAGCAGTGATACTGTGAACCAGTATGGACAGGCTGAGCCCATCTCCTCTTTACTAGGAGACCCAAAGACACAGACATAGTATCCTTCAATTTCCCCGAGGCATGGGACAAAGTCTCCCCTTGATATCTAGGTTGGATAATTGTTGTTAGGTGCAGTTGAATGATAACTGGTTAAATTTGGAAGAGTGGGGATAGGGTGGCGGGATGATCCCTAGAGGAAGGTCCTCCCTGGTCTTGCCTAGGCCTCAGACAGTGGTTTAGATTACATCACTTCTGACATTTGCAAATTCCATAAAGCTACAAAGGATGGCTACCGTACCCACTTCAGGGACCCAAAAGAAACCCATCGGTTAGAATGATATTTCTGTGCATCCCTCAATACCTTGGAGAGGGCCCTCCACACATTCGATGCTTAGTCAATACTAATTCAATGTAGGGACAGGAGGGGAGAAGTCATCTTGGATCCACCGACTAGACACCTGTATGAGGGAAGACAGAGCAGTTGGGCTGGGGGTTTAGAAAGGAGGCAGCTGCTGCCACTGGCCCTGATCTGAACTACTGCCAACCTTGGGACGATGCTCCTAATTTAGCCCTTGCCCCAAGGCTACTGGTCCTACTGTGATGTGGGGGAGGAAGAACAAGAAAGCCAGGTAGCCTTGGGGTGGCTTAGAGGGCTCCTGTGGGGGTGACACTTTCAGAGCACTCTCCCTATGTGCCAGCCTGGATTCTCCTTCCTGCTGGTCTGGTCTGGGAGAGCTGAACAGTCATGAGCCCTGTCAGTAACAAGGGGTGGCCATGTCCTTGATAAGCCTTCTTAGTCTTTCTTCCAGGCCTGAGGACTGCTGAGGGGCTAGGTTGCTCAGAGGGCCTTGCCAGGCATAACTGTGAGTGTGGAGGCCCCCACTGACCTCCCTGGAGTGACCGGCCTCCTGGGAGCGATCGGCCTTCTTGGAGGGTGCCTCAAGAACTGTTTGCCTCCTAAAATCTTCCCTTGATCAGAGTAATTCAAAGGAGGGAGTGTATCCTGGGTGTATCCTGCATGAAGACAGGTCAGAGCCTCAGTCTCCCCTCCCATGTAGCTGCTTGTCTTGTCCTTGGGTATTCCCTGGCTCTCCAGAAGAGCACAGTTGCATTTCCACATTCTGTGGATAAGGTAAGGAAGATCATGGGCCTAGCTGGCCTTTGAGGAGGCTGAGAGGACTTTAGGAGGCTTTCTGGTCCATCTCCCGGACCCCAGCCAGGACTGGCCTAACATCATCCCCATTCCCTGACAAACCACATCACTTCTTCATCTGGTGTCAAAGATGGCAAAGATAGGTTCAGATAAATGAAGTAAGATGTTGTTCCCCTCCGCAATGAGCACTGAGAGTGGCCTATGGGTGCATGGACATGGCCTTGTGGCCATGCCACAGCCTGATGAGGGCACAGGAATCCCAGTGTATGTGTTCCAGCAGGTGGTGTAGACAGTGAAGCCTACCAGCATCCAGAGATGGGAGAGGCCAGGGACAGCAGCCATCATCGAGGAAGGTTGGACAGGATGAATCTTGGGCAGAGAGGCAGGAAGCCCAGGCTCAAGTCCCAGATCTCCCCCAACTCCCAGTGCAATCCTGGGCAAGTCACTGCTGCTTGGGGAACCTTAGTTTTCCCCCTGTACAACAATGAGAGGTTGAACTGGGCCATCTCTTAGACCTCCTTTGGAGCTCCCTTCCCCTGCTGCCATTCTCAGCCTCCAAACTCTGAACTTCTCTGGATTTTTTTGAATCAGCATGCTCTGGTCTCCCTGTCCTTGAACTATGAGCCCTTTCCTCATGTTAGACCTCCATCTGCCTCCTGCCCCCAGAAAGGAGCCAGATAAACCAGCTCAAGATGTCACTGGATGGAATCCTTGCCGAGGCTCCCCAGAACCAACCTGTCATTCCATCCCTGGGGCCCTGACTTCATCTCCCTGTGGTCCTTGACATGTGCCGCCCCTCCTGGGAGGGAAGGTAGAAGGGAGGTTCCTGGTGGGCCCAGAAATCCTAGCAGCTCCTGCCAACATGCCCACCCAGTGACCTCAGCCTGGCCTGAAGGCTGGACCACCTGGGGCTACAGAGGCTGCAGCCAGTGTTCTGGGGGACAAGGGAGCAGCCTGAAATGGATACGGAGCCCTGGCACTCTGGCTGAGGTTTGGGGAAGGCTGGCTGCTGCACAAGCTCAGCTTAGCCTGAGAAGCAGGGGGGACTTTTTCTGAGGCCTGCCCTGCGGGATTGGAAAATTAGAAAGGAATGCTCTCTACTTTGGAGCAGGAAAAATTTCCTCCCCTCCAAAAGGCCAGTCAGGGCCTCTCTGACCAGCCTTGCCTGGCACACCTCATGGGGGGGGGCAGGATGGATGCCCCTTATCAGCAGCCCCTAGAGGCCAGCTCCTGCCTGAAGCACATGTCCCAACTCGACATTGATCAGCAGCCCATCTGGGTCAGGGTGAGCCTCGCGCTCAGCGGGCAGCTTGCAGGGCCACCACAATCAGGCCTAATTAAAAGAAGGGGTGGGTGGAGCCTGGCCTGATGACTGTTCTCTGTGCCAGGCATCAGATGTGTGGGCAGGCCTCCAGGAGCATCTGTGGGACTTGGGCTCTCCAAGAAGCAAAGGCAGGAGCTGGGTGGGGCTCGGAGGGCTGGCCTGGAGTCAACAGACTGTGGCTTGAACCCAGGCTCTGCCACTGCCCAACTGGGGTCCTTCTCTGGGCCTTACCAGCCTCATTTCTAAGAGTCCCCTTTTGACTCCCAGCTGAGGTGTGGGCATTTCAGAAACAGCCTGCCTGGGCATGTGGGCTCTGCTACCAGCTGAATGGCAGCTACGGATAAGCCATGTTATCTCTGGAGCCTTAGTCTCCTTCTCTGCAGAATGGGGATAATGAAATATGCTCTGCTATGACCCTCCCTAGCTTCAAGATCTTGGGCAAGTCACTTACCTGGCATCCTTGTCTAGAAAATGGGCAGAAGAACACTCACCCAACTCCAACACTTAGAGCCATCTGGCCTTCAGCAAGACATCTTCATTCTTGGGGCCTCAGTTTGTTCACCTATATCTTGGGCCTACTGGTCCTGTTATGAAATAGGCCCTAGAATCCTTGAGGGGTTACGTTGGAAACTTCTAAATAGTAGTGGACACTTGGCTGTCAATGGCTGCCTGGCACTACCCACTCAGTCCCTCTGTGGGCTTTCATGATGGCAGTGACCCACCAATCTTGTCAGGTCAACAGGGAGAAGATGATGTTGAAATTGGGACTTGGGGAGATGTTGGCTCCTGGCTAAGGTCACCATGGTCCAAGGTCAAGGTCTGAATGCCAGCGTCCAGGGCTTTTTCCTCTCTGGACCTTGGCTCCCTCCGTCTCTCTTCCATTTCATGATTGAAGTGGCTCGTCACCACCAAGGTCCTGCTGTCTTCCTCCATATCCATTCAGCATGCCCAGAAAGCATTCCTCTATGGAGGTGGAAAGCCTCCAGTAACGCTGCCCTCTGGGAACCCAGATAAGACACAAGTCCAAACGGCCCCTGAGCATATTGGGAGATCCTGCTCTGTCCTCTGACATCACCATCCCCCAGGCCAGGCCCCTCCCCCTTCCAGTCCAGCCTCAGCTCTTCTCTGCCCAGTAACCTCACTAGTTTCCTGCTTTTAGTGACCAATGACTTGACTGATGCAGGCTATGCTCCCAGGCAAAGATGGGTGGTGGGCAGCCCTCAGTTGTTTGCCGGAAGAGTTTGCTTCCAGGTGGAGACTATGTAAGAGAACCTGCCTACTCAGTTTGTGCTCGAGTTTTCAGAATGAAAGTCTGTTGTCTTCCTCCATATCTGTTCAGCATGCCAGGACCTCGATGGTGATGAGCCACTCCTTCAGACATGCCACAGCCCAGCCAAACCGCACCCATACAAATCTCCTGCCTCCAGGACTTTGCATTATCTGGTACCTTCTTTGTGAAGTTGTTCCTGATCCCCTCTCTGTCCTTCCACTGAATCACCTGGTATTTTTAAAATGCCCCTATGGCTGTATACCTTGTCTCCTCTAATGGGATATAGGCTTCCTACATTCTCTGCCTCTGTAGCCCCCAAGCCCACTTAGCACAGAGGCTGGCCTCTCAGATGCTAGAGGGATGTGTGTTGATGGAGGATGAAGAGGGGGTCCCAGCCAATCACTAAAAGAACACCAGAGAGACATTCATTTCTGATTGAATACCTGAAGAATGTATGTGTCTATATCGAACCCTGTGTCCAGACTTCTGGGGTGCTTGCTTGCACCCTGCCCTCTCCTGTTTCCAGGAAAGTGGAGTCTCTGAGCCATTGCCAAAACACCAGGCCCCAGGCCTTAGGCTTCCCCCTTCCATCCTTCCCCCGGCCAGCAGCTTGCTCACTCAAGGACCCAACTCTCTTTGAGGGGAGATGTTTGCTTCCCCAGAACTAATGCCAACCTCCTGCCCTGAGGTTTCCGCAATTAGATCTGTGGTACCGGGGAAATCACTCCTCCGAGGAGATTGATGAGGTCTGTGGAGGGGGCTCTGCTGGAAGCAGAGTGGGGTGGGGCTTATTTACAGGGTCATGGTAGCCAAAGCCTCAGTTCTGGGCCTCTCTGTGGTTGGACCATGGGGGCCAGCCCCAATCTGTGAGCCTTTGTGAAGGACCTACAGTATGCTGACAGGGCTGTGCTCAGAGGTGAAGAGACTCAGAGTTTAGGTCAGATGCAGCCTCTGCCCTCCTACGGCTCAGGGAGGGAAAAAGAACTAGAAGAGACCCAGTAGATGATGTTGCTTAAACCCCTTGTTGTAGAGAGGAGGGTAGGGATTTACCTAATGTCACGTGGATAGTAAGTAGCAAACCCAGGTTCCTGACTCCAAATCTGGGCTCTTTCTATGAAGAGACAGGCTCAGGGAGGGGACAACATGGTGGTGGAAAAAATAGAGCCTACAGCTGGGAAGCCTGAGTTCCAATCCAGTGCTTTACCCACAGCCTCCTGCAGGCCCCCAGCAGAGGTCAGAGCCCCACCCTCCCTGTGGGCATCAGTCTCAGGTGGCTTCTGCCTCCCCATGGCCCCTGGCCAGTTCTCCTCTCCCAGTCCCACCCCGCCAGGTCCTCTGGGTAGGAGGAGGGCTTCCCTGGCATCTCTGCTGGCCCTTGTGCCCAAGGGCAACCAACAGAGGTTTCTCTGGACAAAGGAGCCCCACTCCAGGACAGGGACACTGTGTTTTCTAAGGGGCTGAGCCTTCGATGAGCCAGGAATCGATGGCTTAGTTGTCATATGCTCACTGCTCTGAGTGTGGGTACAGGGCACAATAGAAAGTTCCTGTGGGCAGGGGCTGGTCTGTTTGCTTTGGCTTGGCTCTGCTGCCACTGAGGTAGACTGAGCCCTTCGGAAGCCAGGGCCCAGGGGTCTCTGCAGCTGTGGGTGCTAGTCTGGGGATGCTCCTGTTGGGGTCAACTGCCCCAGTGGCTCTCTGTCTCTAGGATGCCCCCTTCCTGCCACAGTCCTGCCCTCCTGGGGCCAGGCGGATGGCCCAGCAGGGACGAGAGGCTCCTGGGGAGAAGTGAGGGTAGGCTGAACAAAGTCCTTGGACCAAGTGAGACAGAACTAGTGGGGAAATGTGGCCCCTCTAGGGAAGGAGAGGGTTTGTGAGAGCAAAGGCAAGGAGACCTGGAAGGAGGAAGGAAGCACCCTGTCCTTGGACATATCCAAGCAAAGGCTAGGACTCCTTTTTCAGGCAGCATTGGGCCCATCTGGTATGCAAGCTTCTGTGTCAGTTCAAGCCTCAGTAATTCAATCAAGCAAGCAAGCATTTATTAAGTGCCTACTGTGTGCAGGTGCTGGGCATGCACAGGCCAATACAGTCTCCCAGGACCTGTTCTCTTTTTAGCAGAGGTGACAACATACACATGTATGTGCATGTGGTACGCATGCAGTGACTTCAAGGTGACTTGAGAGGGAGGTCAGGAAGAGGAAGGGCATTCAAGGCGCAGGGGACAGCCATTGAAAAGATGCAGAGGTTGGAGCAGTGGAGCAGGAAGGAGTCCTATATGGCATATCTGTTTGTCCAGATATGTGTGGCACACAACAGCACATACGTGCATTTTACATGTTCTTGCACACATGCAAATGAGAGCATAAATTCATGAGATCTGGAGCTGAAAGCATCTTTGACTTCCTTGTTTTCCAGGTTTGGAAACTGAGGCCCAGAGAGGAAGAATGACTTGCCCAGAGCCACACAGCAAGTGGCTGAGCTGGGACTGGTTCAGTCCTCTTCTCTCCCAGCTTTGCGCTATTGGCTACACCATTTCCATCACCTTTTACTATTCAGGGAAGGATGGGATCAACCTTTAGAAGTGCACAGAAAAACAGAATTAAAGCTGGCCTGTAGCTGGCCCAGTCCTGCTGTGTTCTGCATTGGGGAAGCAGGCGGGGGTGGGGCCACCCAGGGAGCCAGGAGCAAAACCTGCCATGCTTCTGGTAATTCCCTCAGGAGCTTCGAGGCTGAAGTCTGCCTCTCCCCAGCAGCCATGGGAGAACAGACAGCGGGAGGAAAACCTGGATGGACAAATGGAGGGACTGAAAGACAGAGGGATGGCTGGCTGGCTAGCTGCCAGCTGGGTTCCCATTAGAGCCCCAGCCAAGCGAACACAAGATTTCCCAAGTCTGCAGAGGTGCATGTTCATTCTTGCCTGGCCTACTTTGCTGTAGGCATCTGTATGGAAAACATGAGATAATGGGTGTGGGGTACTGTGGGCTGGTTCAGCCTGGCATGGGGGCTCCCCAGGAGTGGTAGCATCTTGCCGGTTGCCACTGTCCACCCCTGAAGAAGCCTCACCTGGTGGGTCAGCTTTGCCCAGCACTCAAAGCTTGACAGAGCGCTTCTGGTCCCACAATGACCTTGGGAGCGAGGCCCATGTTCTTCAGATGAGAGCTGTAGGGTGCAGAGACAGGGGTACCCGGGGCCACGCTGGGGCAAAGCCCTGACTCAGACATTGTAATAACAGCTTTGAGATCGTGTGTGAGGGGTTGTGGATAAGATCGCAGTTGATGCTCACCACAGCCCTAGGGAGGAGGGCCCCATTTCACAGTCGAGGAAACTGAGGCAGACATGGGTTAAGGGACTTGCCAAGGGTCCCATAGCTAGGAAGGGTCTGAGGCCACATCTGAACTTGGGTCTGCTCTGATGCCAAGGCCAGCCTGAGTCTAGGTTTCCTGGTCCACTTTACCCTATAAAAAAACCAGCAGCCTGGCCAGAGTCATGTCTTTGAAATCAGCTCAATTCAACAAACGTTGATTTCTTTCTTTGTTCTTAAATATCATTTTCAATTTTAATATAATCTTCTCTACTTTGCAGTATGGTCATACACTGAAACAGGGGAGGGAGGGAAAGAGGGAAAGAGACACAGTGACACATAGAGACCAGGAAAGAGAGGAGAGAAGGCAGAATGGGGGGAGAGAGATGGAGACAAAAGCAGCTCAATCAGCACCATCCTGACTGGAGATACAGTATCCCATGCCCATGGCCCCCACCTATGCAAAGAAGAGGAGGGGCATTTTCTGATCTGAGGAGGCCGAGCTCAGTCAGCATCTTTCTGTGGGGGCTCATAGGCCCCATTTCCATTTCACAAACAATGACCAAAGGCCATGCATGGAGCAAACCTGGATTGCTCTATCTGATAAGGGTAGTTGGGCTGGTGGTACTGGGCACCAGAAGGCCTCACTGATAGAGGGCGGGGGTCAGTCTTCTGGTGACCTGTTTTCAGTCATCTCTGTTTATCCAGTGCTAGAAGACACATGCAGAGTCAGGGAGAGAGGGCTCTGGCTCAGGAACCCAAGGTGCCTCCCACACAGACCTTGCTGTGAGATATTGGGAAGTGATCTGCATTGGGAGAGGGAGTGTCCTCACCTGGGAGTTCCCCAGGTCTGACCCCCCCCCCTTCCCATATCATCTAACTGAGGACTTTGTTCTGTGCTTTGCATATGGTGCAGAGAGAACAGAGCCTCAAGTCAAAGGACCCAGGTTCTGTGTTACCTTGGGCAAGTCACTCACCCATCTCTGGGATGGGCCCAATGGCCTCTGAGGTCTCTGAAAACTCATGGTGGATGGTCCTCTCTAAGGTCCCTTTCCTCTTTCTCACCTCCATCCTTATCATTAGCCAAACAGCTCAACTTCAGTGGGAGAAGCAAGTGCTGTGTGGTGTTGGGGCCTGGTTGTGAATCCAGCCTGTGGCCATGGGGGACCCCCCTTGAGCCTCGGTTTCTCCCTCTGTCCTGACCATCTGGCGGCAGATGGGAGGGATGAGACTCTGGGAACTAACAGGTGTTCCAGAAGGGAGTGAAGGGACCTGGGATGACTGGCTCTACCCTCCTCTCCTCCAGCTTGCCCTGCCCTGCCATTTTCTTGCATGGCCCACACACTTGAGCCACAGTATAGTTCATTGATGTTGCATTAGTCTTGCTAGGGTCATGGTGATGTCTTCAGGAGCCCTGATTTTCTCCGCTGGTCCAGAGCCCAGCAACCCCTCTCTATTTCAGGATTGTCCTTGGGAGGAGCCAGGGCTGGAAGCATTCTGGACTGGGGGCCCTGCCCATGGGGCTGGCCCATTCTGGGCAGCAGGCCTGACCTGAGTGGGCCTAGCCAGGGACAGTTGGAGACCCGAGGCCCATCTCTGGTGTGTGAGGACATTCTGGAGGGGTGCTGGCAGTTCGTAGCCTCCACAGATGTTGACACAGAGGACGGCAAACACCAGTTTTCAATAGCAGAGGATGGAGAGGCAGGAGGGAAGGAGCCCATTGAGGACGGGCTGATTCATCCCTTTCACTTGGGCAAACACTGAGGAGAAGCCAGTGCCCGGAGAGGGCCTGGGGGCACTTCCTTAAGAGGGTGGCCCGGGTTCAAGGACACCAGCCGGAGGCTGGCGAGGGCCAAGTTGCTAAGGAAGCCCCTTCTCTCCCCACACCTCCCCCGCCTGTAAAGAACAAAACAAACAGCCCAGTGGGCAGGCAGTAAATCATTAATTCCAAAGGTGATTCTGGATGACTTTGGGAGAGCCTGGCACAGTCTGCCTTTGAGTTCCCGTTGTTAGAAGTTTTCTTTCATTGAAAAACAAACACTTGGGCCACCACTTTGGGGCTGGCTCCAGGAGCTTTTGCTGGCTGCTCTGGACATGGGGGAGTGCTGGGTCTTGGCTTTCCATGGATCAAAGAAAGAGGGAGGATGGGCCAGAAGAAGGGGCCCTTTGCTTGTTGGAGGGGCCTGGGCCTGAGGGAGTGAAGTCCAAACTAAACACTGGAAAGTGACCCAGTGAATATGAGTTCCAGCTCCATGAGACACAGGGGTGTCCCAGATGGGATGGGGTGACCCAGAGTCCAGCCGTCTACCCTGACCAGACTATTCTAGGGGACCGAACTTGTGGAGGCACATTTTTGAAAGAACAGCAGAATGACCAGAAGAAAGGAAGACTGGGGAGCAGGCCCCACCAGTGGCTGTGCTTGAGGGGCTGGAGCTGGCACAGGGGCAAGGGCAGGCAGAGTCAGCCCTGAATGACAGGACCAGGCAGGGCAGAGCCAGAAGCCCAGGCTCAGACAAAGCCCAGAGCTGGCAGCCTCCTTGTTGCAACACTCCTGGTGAGTGCCATGCTGTTGAGCTAGGTCAGAATGAGTCAGCACTGCCTCCTGTGACTGGTCACCAGACCTTCGGATCACTGAGAGGTGAACGCTCCCTTTTGTGCCCTTGCCCTGAGCTGGTGTTGACCTGGTGCTCCCCAAGGTCAGGCCGCGAGAGGCTCAGGGCTTGAGTTCAAGGCCTTTGCTGCTCTGGGGCAATGATCCTAGCCCCTCAACTTGTTTCTGGGTCTCCTGGCAAAGTGAGGCCTGGGTCTGGTGAGATGGGGCTCTTAGTTTGATGAACAAGGAATCTGGCAGGAGAATTCTGCAATGCTCTCCACCCTCTGCTATGGTCAGGGGCACCCAGGCAGTCTTTGGATGAGGATAGGGAGTGGGGTCACATGAACCTAGGCTGGACAGACCAAGGAGGCTGGACCTGGGTCCTCCTGGTCCATACCCAGTTCCCTCTACTCCCTCACCTTCCCTGCCCCTGCCTGCGCCTCTCTCCCCTTCCCCCAATACTGTGCCCCTCTTCTGACACCTGGGGTGTCAGATGAGGGGCCCCCAGGTCTGCAGCCACTATAGGATTTGGATGGAGTATCTTTGGCACCAAGAGCTGTCTTCTCCCATTTGATGCCATTCTATCCTCTCCTGGGGGACATGCTGGGCATGAGCCCCTTCCTCAGCTTCCCTATCTGTTTGAGAGCCTGGCTTGGAGGGGAGGGGGTCTAGTCCAAGGATTCCAAGATGAAGGAACCTGATTGGCCAATCAGCCTCACTCTTGCTCTCTCCATGAGGAGACTGGAGTCCTGAGGAAGGAAGATGATCTTGCCCAAGGTAACCAGCAGGATCCTGAAAGGACTTCAGTCTTGGTCATGCCCTTCATTTTACAGAGGAAGAAACTGAGGCACAGAATTCAGGGTAAAAGAGGCAACAGGTCAGCTCAGGGCACCTCCTTCCCACCCAGCTGTTTGGTCCTGTAACAGGGGGATGACTAGTAAGGGTTCCAGGCCACCTAGGGCTTCTTGGGTGAGTCGTGGGGCACTTGGAGGTCTGCAAACAGCCTTCTGAATATCACCCATCAGATTTTCACAAAATGATGGGTCATGTGTTCTCCTATTTTATAAAGGAGGAGACTAAGGCACAGAGGAGGAAGAGTCTGGGGCTGTTGGACCAAGGTTCTGGGCACTCTCAGGGCGTGGATGGAGGGACAGGTTTCCCCTATATGGAAATGGACCCCAAGTCAGCCCCATCATGAGGGGGACCCTCATCAGGCAGGGAAGCCATGTTCTCATCTTGGTCTTTGAAATCCTGAGAACAGGGGAGGCAACCTAGAATAGATATTATGAATGTCAGAGCCAGGGTACTCTTAGAGACTGTGATCCACCCTCTTCCTTTTACAAAAGAAGAAACAGAGGCACCAGTGGGGGAAGCTGACTTGTCTAATGTCTCACTGACAGGATTTAGCAGGGTGAAGACCTTGATGTCAATCTTTGGCCTTCTGAGGTTAATGGGCTCTAACCTTGAGCATAAAATCTGCTTCTCTCTCTTTTTTAAAAATTATTTTGTTTTTGGTGTTCTATAATCACTTCCATATAGCTTAGATTTTTTTCCCTCCCTCCCCCTCTTTCCCCCCCTACCTTCCCGAGATGGTATGACATCTTATATAGGTTCTACACATACATTCTTATTAAATACATTTTCACCTTAGTCATGTTGCATAGAAGAATTAAAATGAATGGGAGAAACCATAAAACAAAACAAAACAAAACATAATACAAAAGAAAATGGTCTGCTTCTTTCTTCAGTCCAATTCCATAGCTCTTTCTCTGGATGTGGAAGGCATTTTGCCTCAAGAGTCCACTGGGAAGTTTTTAGGTCCTTTCATTGCTATGAAGGACTAAGTCTACCAGAAAAATTCCTCACACACTATGGTTGTTGCTGTGTACAAAGTTCTCCTGATTCTGTTCCTTTCACTCAGCATCAGATCATATAAGTCCTTTCAGAGCTTTCTGAAGTCTTCCTGTTCATCATTTCTTGTAGAACAATATAGTATTCTATTACATTCATATACTACAACTTGTTCACCCTAACTGATGGGAAATCCCTTGATTTCCAGTTCTTGGCCAGCACAAAGGCAGCTGCTATAAATATGTTTGTGCACTGCTTCTCTTCTTTCAATCTGGAGTTCGATCATTCTGCAGAGCTTTCTGCTTCTCCCAGGCCTGGTCCATGCATGTGTGTGTATAAGGGTGCTGTAGAGGGGTGGGGAGATGTCCCTCTTATCCTGAGCATCTCAGGAGGGCAAACCCTGTCTCTCCTTTGGGTCTGTAGACAGAGAGCCTGACGCCATGGCCAAGGTCTAATAGATGAATTTGTGGCTCAGAAGAAGCAATGAAAGAATGAACAAATGAATAAGTCAGTGAATGAGTGAATGAATGAGTGAGTGAATAAGTGAGTGAATGAATGAGTGAATGAATCAGTGTGTGAGTGAAGTCATGAATGAGTGAGTAAATGAGTGAGTGATTGAATGAATGAATGAGTGAGTGAGTGAGTGAGTGAGTGCATGAGGGGACAAATGAATGAATTCTCTCCAGGGCCTCATGGGCATCATTTCTTCTGCCTGCCCAGAAGCAGTCGTGGAACTGTTCTCCATGGCATGGATCACCTGCCTCCTTTTGCCTTGACTGAGGCTGGATTGGAATTCAGGGTTGGGGATGGATTTGGGGGGCTGAATCCCCAGCCCCCACCTTTTTCTCCTGCCTCCTGGCCTCCCCCTCCCAGGCCACTCTGCTGAGTGGATTCTTTCCAGAGGTAATTATCGAGAACCCAACATGCAGGGGCTCGTTCTGTAGTGGAAGCCCATCATCAGAGCTGACAAATTGGACAGGATCCCTCAGGCGAGGGTTCGCTTATTTTGTCATTTGCGGCACTTGAGATATGATTTATAATAAATTCCTATTTGCCCAAGGATGAAGGAAGGCAGGACCTGGAGCCAAGAGGTCTCCTCCACGTCCCTGCTGCATCCAAGGGTGGGCATTCTCTGTGGGCAAAGCCAGAGGCCAGAGGCTGGGAGGGCCCTGCCAGGGCACCTAACCCACCCTCTTCACTTTAACGATGAGGAAAGAGATTTGATAGTTTGCCCTAGGTCACAAAATAAGGGACAGAGCTGAGATTCTAACTCAGGTACTCTGAGTACAAAAATCTAGCCATCTCTCCAGGGAAGTAATTTTCCAGGAGCCTGATGTCACAAATGCATCCAATTAGAACTCCCTGCTATGGAGTCTTAGGGACCTCCCTGACTGTCCAGTCCAACTCTCTCATTTTACAGTGGAGGAAACTGAGGCCCAGAGAGGGGAAGGAAGGACCTCGCTCACAGATGTACAAGTAGTAAGTGTTGCAGGCAGGATTAGCATACAGGTCCTCTAACTCCAGAGGGTTAGAGGGTTACCTTGATGGCTTTAGTGCAAACACAGTGACAGCATTGAACAGTATTAACAAGCAAGCTTTTGTTAAGTACAAGTACGTCCTATGGTCCAGGTGCTAGCAGGTGCTGGGCCCCCAGCTTCTAGGAGGACAGGCAGCCTTTTGCACCCCCAGTCTTTCACCTCTCCCAGCAAAGGAATTTTCCCCTCTCTCCAGGGCGGACCTGGTCACTCCTGTCTCTGTGAAAAGGAAACCCTCCCCACCTCCTGTGAAAGATCACCCTAACAATAAGGACCATGTGAGGAGAGGAAGGAGAGTACCAGAGATGTTTTCCCATTGGGAAAAAGACACCCCTCGATAAACTCTGATTTTCGTTCTTGTTTAAAAAGCCTTTTCTCCAGAGGGTTTCAAGAGTGAGTTTCGGTTGCTGGGTCTTCTGTGGTCAGGGGGACGAGGGAGTAAGGGCAACCTGGGGGAGGCAGGAACCTGCTCTAATCTCTGAATCTGGCCTGAAAGTCCAAGCAAGGTACTGTTGGAAGGGGAACAATATCCCTGTATCAGGGAGCTTCCTAAAAAATCTCTCCGGGTAACCCGAGCTCCTGAAAAATGATCTCGATGGCTGCTGGGACAAAGCGCCCCTTCAGAGAGCGCGCGCTCTGGGCCGAGCCTTTGTTCCAGCTCCCTTGGTGGGGGGGGGGGGCGGGGGAGAGCAGCTCACAGCCTTCGCAGAAGTGAGGGACCCAATCAGAGGGGTGGGTGCTGCTGTTTGCTCCCAAGTTTTCTTGGAAGTACGCCCATCCACCCAGAGTGTTTAAAGACGAATCGTTTTAAATTCTCACATAGAACTATGGGAAGACAAGGATTTGGAGACAGAAGACTCACTACCTGTAAGACATTGGGGGAGGGCACAGCCTCTCTGGGCCTCAATTTCCTCACCTGTAAAACAAGGTCTGAGGTCTCTGTGAAACTATGGACATTTGTATCTTGCTCCTTCTCGGGACTTTTGGTAACTATTCTCAGACTCATCTCTGTAAGCCGAGGTCACCAGGGTCCCTTCCAGCTCTGAGAATCCTTGCTCTTGTCCACTCCCTCCCAGTTCTGACTTCGAACATTCTACATTCTAGGTCCCTCTTCATCTCTGACAGTCTCTGTTCTTAGATCCTTCTCAACTCTAACATTTAGGATCCAGTTCTAGGGTACTTTCAGGACTAGATCATCTATTTCAATGGGGATTGATAAAATATACTTGTAAAAAGTCATTATCACCTGACAAGTGTATTCTCTGGTCACTGAAGATGGCAGTCATAGAGGTTCTGTGGCTTGCTCAACCTTCCACAGACAGTAAGCTCCAGATGCGGCATTCGAACCCAGGTCCTCTCAAACTCTTTTCTCTCTGCCTCCCAGTTTTTCCTTTGCCCTGATCCCCTCTGACTTCACCCTTATCTCCTCCTAATTGGTCTGTCTTCCCTGGGGGGACAGCCAACTTTTCCACTACTGGATCCCTGGGGAGCTGTCCAGGAAGCCTGGCCCAGAGGTAGGAAACCTGCGACCTCAAGACTACATATGGTCTCTAGATCCTCAAAAGCAGCCCTTTGAATCCAAGCTTCATGGAGCAAATATTAGGTGCTGAGTGATTATTTGTGCGGTTAGAACAAGAATGTCAGGGGACCTGTAGCAGAGATTGGTCATGGTATCTGATATGAACCCTGGGAAATATTTTCACATAGTACTGAGGGAGCTCGCCTTGAAACCAGGAAGAAGTAGGTTTAAGTCTGCCTTTGATGCCCCAGACAAGTGCTCCATACATTATAGAGAAAGTTAGGTGGAGTTTCCACACCTAGATATTCCATAAAACCATGAGACCCCAGGTTTGTTCTCTGACCTCTCCCCAGCATGTCTCAATGACACTGCATGACTAAGACTTAGAAGAGCAGTCAAGGTCTCCAGAGAATCCCAACTCTAGGAGAACTGGGGGACAAGGGGATTCATTTATTCATACAGTGTGAATCCATCAAGTGCTTTATGTGTGTGAGGCCTTGCCTGAGGTCATAAAGGTAGAAACAAGTGTCCCTGCCCTCAGGGGGCTTCCATTCTAGGAGGGAGAGAGAACCTTCAATACAAAATGGATACGGAGTGATGTCAGTGGGAGGGTAGTAGGTGGTGCAAAGCTGGGCATGGGCAGCTTCTTTTTGGGTTGGGATGCCAGATGTGCGCCAGGCTTGGCGGGTTCAGCAGTGAGTCTACCTGCTGCCTCTTGAACTCTATGTCCAATAGCACCTTGGAAAATGCGCTTGAACTTGAAGAAAAAGGTTTCTGTGCTTCCTTCCACTAGATGTCACTCTGTAGCTATGAGTGTGGACCTGCTGGTCTAGTCTGAGCCAATGCTTTCCTGGTTGATATCTTCAGAATGGCACGATGGGCTCCATTCTCCCTTACGTTCACCTCAGTCTCTGCCACCTCTGAATAAACTGACCTCTGTTGACTGGTCAGTAGTGATCCTTTTGGGACCTGCTCCCCTGGGACCAGAGGCAGTCAGAACTAGAACCCAGGTCTCCTGACTCCAAAGCCAGATTGTGGACATGGGGTGTCATCCCTTGTCCCCCATTTCTCCTAGAGTTGGGATTCTCTGGAGACCTTGAATGCTCTTCTAAGTCTTAGTCATGCAGTGTCATTGAGACATGCTGGGGAGAGGACAGAGAACAAACCTGGGGTCTCATGGTTTTATGGAACATCTAGGTGTGGAAACTCCACCTAACTTTCTCTATAATGTATGGAGCACTTGTCTGGGGCATCAAAGGCAGACTTGAACCTACTTCTTCCTGGCTTCAAGGCGAGCTCCCTCAGTACTATGTCAAAATATTTCCCAGGGTTCATATCAGTTACCATGACCAATCTCTGCTACAGGTCCCCTGACATTCTTGAGGGTGTGAAGGTGACCCAGGGCTCTCAATAATACTGCTCAGGGAACACAGGCTCTGACGAGGTCCCACTGAGTTGAGAAGGCTTTGAGAATGTGACGCAGTGAACAGAACTGGAGGACCAGAGCTCCCATGCCAATCATGCCACCCACTAGCTGGGCAGTCTTGGACAAATCTTCTCCTTTCTCTGTGACTCAGTTTCTCCCTCTGTAAAATGAGGGGGTTGGACTTGACATGTCTGAAATCTCCAGGACTAGCTCAGCCAAGCATCATGAGCAGATTTATCCCCTAAATTCATGCTCATCAGCACCCAAGGCTCGACTCCTAGGGCATGGACTTTTTCCAAGCAACCCCCTCCCAAGATTATCTTCTAAATTGTGGAAGTATTATAATCTGCTTCACTGAGAGGAGAGAAATCAGAGCTTCTTGGAGCCCTGGTGGTTACAGGCGTTTCTGATCTAGTGCTACAATACTTTCCATGGCTCCCTATAGTCTTGGTGGAGGGAGGGGATACAAACTCGTCCACCCAGTGTCAGGAGCAATCTGTCTCCAGTCTACCTTTCGAGATTTACTTCACAACACTCCTAATTGCACACACCCTTGGGACAGAGGGGATACAGGGTGGAGACCTGATGTGGGGGAGATTTGAATTCAAACTAACACTTCCTAGCTGTGTGACCCTGGACATTTCAACTCTCCCTTACTCAGTTTCTTCATCTGTCAAATGTGGATAATAACAGGGCTGTGGTGAGGATCAGATGGATGATATTCATAAGGTGCTTTGCAAACCTTATAGTGCTATATAAATGGTAGCTGCTATCATTACCACCTTCATCATCTGCCTTATTTGCTGTTTGCAAATACGACAATCCAGTCCCTGCCTCCACATCCCTTCCCATGCTTGGAATCCTGAGTGCCTCCTCCTCCAGGAAGCCTCTCTTGATCTGCCTAGTCATTAGTGCTTTCTCCCCCCACAGATCACCTCTTTACTTCTCTGTGTTCACATTGTCTCCCCTGAGAGAATGGAAGCATGCCCTACTTCCAGCACCTAGGACAGTGCCACCTACACAGTAGGGCACAGGTTGAACAGGACGGTAAGAAAAGGAAGCCCCTGACCAGTCAGGATCTCGTGGTTTCTCCAAGTCCGGCCCAGGCACAAGGGTGCACCCCTCCCACAGGACCTGTGCCCAAGTCATCATGCCAGAGAAATGGCAATGTGCCACGTGATGTGGGCAATCTATATTCAGTCTGTCCCATTGCCAGTGCCCCTCCCCCCATTAATTGGTTTATAGTTTGCATTTACTTCTGTGTAATTTTTTTTTTTTGCCATAGATTATAAATTCCTTAAGCCCAGGGACTGTTTCTTTCTCATCTCTGCATCCCCTGGGTTTTGTGCCTGGAACACAGATGCTGGTTGAAGAATGATTTGGGTTTGATCCCTTGCTCTGTCCCTCACTTCCTTGCAGCCTGGGTGCCCCCTCTGGTCCTCAGTTTCCTCATTTGTAAAAGGAAGGGGTTGGATTAGATGAACTGGCATGTCCAACATGCTGAGAAGTTAGGCACATGAATCACTGGGTTTCACTTAACTCAGTGGTACCTGCCATACCTGCAAGAGAGGGGCTGAGAAGGGCTTTTGTTTCAGTCAATCAATCACAGGCTTTGGGCTAAGGGAGAAAACCTTGGAACAGGAGTGCCAGCTATACCCTTGGGGGTCATCTGTAAGACTCATCTTAAGTGATGTGATTGCAAAGGAGGATCAATTTGGGGGGAGGAGGGGACTTGGATCTGACGTCAGCTGAGGTCTTCCTCCCTTCCCTGTCAGCTGGAGGACCTGGTGAGCTTTGGAGGGTCGGTGTAGGATTTGCAAGGCAGATTCCTAACTCTGCAAAGGGCCCAGCAGAGAAGGCCCCACCTTAGGGGAGCCTGTGAGCACTCCACAAAGGGGAGGAAAGTCTCTCAGGCGAGGGTGCTCCCTACTTTCCCCTTGGACTCTGTGTGTGCTGCTGGGAAAGTGTCACACTTGGGATGGAGGATGTCTCATACCAGCCCTTCTTATTGTGCCACCATAAATGCCCCTTTCTACAAACGAATAGTCTGGCTGACCAATAAGCAAGACAGGAATCGCACTGGTCTGGGCTTGAGTCATAGCACTAGAAAATCCGCTCCACTCTATCGCTCAGAACTACCCTAGAACCTTGCTGGAACTTGGCAACCAAGCTCTGGGGCTCTGACTTCTCAGACAGACTGAAAGTTGGGGAGTAACCCCAAAGCAGGAGCTCCGCACCAATACCACTTTTAAACTAAGGGAGCCCTCACCGCCAGCCCCAGCCCAGAGGAGAGGCTGCCAGCAGCCAGTCCCAGGCGGGGAAGTTTTCTCAGGGGTGTGTGTGGGGGTGTGTGTGTGATGGGGGCAGGCTGAAGAAGGCAGCGAGAGACGAATGCAGTTTGGGAGGATTTGGCAGAGAGGAGGGGGAGATAGGAAGCATTCCAGGTGTCGGGAAAGGTATGTGAGCTTTAGCTCCAGGCAGACGAGGGAGAAGCAGGGCTCGTCTGGCTGCAGAATCGGGACCAGGAATGTTTCCGCCAGTCGCACCAGCCCTTTCCCCACCCCTGGCCCTCTCTCTGCCCTTCTCTTCCCAGCTAGGTCACGCTTCTGAGGCTCTCGGGCCTCTGAAAGTAGAGGGAGAGAGAAGCAACCTCGGCTTTGGTCACGTCGGTCGATGCCGATTCCGCCCTCCAGAGCCCGGAGATTCTGGGGGGGGGCGGGTCATTGTCCCGGGAAATGGCGGCCCGGAGACGGGAGGGAAGTGGGCCAAGGTCTCATAGCTGGCGAGCAGCAGATCTGACTGGAGATGCCCGTCTTTCCAGCTAGCCTTCCTCTCGATTTCCAAAACCCAAACCCCACACCGCAGCAAGGTGCGAGGTTTCGCCCTTGGGGCGCCTGGTTCAGTACCACACCCCCCGCCCCCGCCCCTGCCTTCAGGGAGCTCACCTCCGAGTAGGGACACAAGACACAAACACAGGACGTCAGACTTGAAGATTGTTTCTTTCTCAATTACATGTAAAAACAATTCTTAACTTTTTTTAAAAATTTGAGTTCCAAATTCCCTCCCTCCGCCTTGAGAAGCTAAGCAATAAGCTATAGATTACACTTTGGGGTACACAGCGCGGGAGGGCATAGAAAGGGTGAGGTAGGGGAGGACTCCTTTCCATTTCTGAGGGAGGGCTGGCTCCTTCAGCCAAGACCGTTCTTCCCACCTTCTCAGGCTCTCGGGGGTCCCACGCATCGCTCCTACTTTTTCAGTCTCTTTCTTCTCACTCTTTTTTTGCTGCCTAAAAAACGCCCCCCCACCCCTATTATTTCACCACCAGGGAATACCTAACGTGGCCATCTGCCCGCCCCTTTTCACCGATTCAAGGAGGTCTCAGAGCCTGTACTCCTTCTGTGGCAGCCCAGGTAAGGCGATGCTGCGCTCCTCCAGGGCTGGGGGCTTCACCCATACGCGGGGCTGCTCAGGAAGCACTCTGCTTTCTCTGGGGCTCCCAGAGCCATGGCACCTCGAGCCCCCAGCTCTGTCCTTGTGGGCCGCAACTACTTCCTCGCTAGAGGGCAATGTGATCAGTGTGGCTTAATCCAATTAGAATCCCCTTCCTTGCTTTAACAAGTGAACATGCCCAAAATGCACGCCTCAAGCGGTGAAAATCTTTCTTTACGATCCATAGAAAACCCGAAAGGAATGAAATAAATGTGTTAAAAAGAACTAAAAACTGATGGATTTGGCAGGCTCTGGTGGAAAGAGCTCTGGTTCTGAGCCAGGGGAAGGGGGCGCTGGATCAGGCGCCTCTGAGGTCCCTTCTCCCTCGGAAGCCAGGGCGCCAGGACGTGCCCCAGACTCAGGCTCGGCATGTGCAGGTGCCCTCAAGGTTGGACCTCGCACCCATCGCCTCCTGCCAGGGGGAGGCTCCCAGAGCCTGTTCACAGCCACAGCATCCTCAGCACCACCAGCCCTGCTCTCAGCGTCCCGTGGCTGGGCCACCAGAGGAGGCACTGGTGGAGTCCAGGGCAGGGGGCACGCCTCCGCCACTCCCTCGAGGCTTCCACGCCCCCCGGAGCTGACCCAGGTGCCAGGGGAAACGCTGCGCCCGAGACGGGGCGGGACTCCGGGAACGCAACGCTCTGGGGATTGGGCGCTGGGGGGGGGAGGGGACGGGGCCGAGGGAGCCGACTGGCTGGGGCTCGCGCGGCTGAAAGGCGGGACCAAGAGGAGGCCGCCGGCGATTGGCGGGGCAGACGTTGAGGGCAGGATTCGAGTCGGGAAGGAGGCGGGGGAGGAGAGAGACACCCGATTGGGGCCAAAGGCGCTGGGGGCGGAACTCGAGCCGCCGAGGGGCGGGCTCTTGGGCGGCAGCGCGCAGCGGATTGGAGGGAGGGCCGTTGTGGGGCGGTTCCCCGAGCGCAGGGCCCGCCCCCTCGCGGAAGATGGCGGCTCTCCGGGAGAACTCGTCACTTGAGGGCTTCGGCTCCGGGCCGGTGGAGGCGGCGATGGCGGTGCTGGAAGCCGACGACGAGCCGGGCAGGCGGCTGGGGCGCTTGCGGGAGATTGTAGTGCTGCTCCGGGAGCAGCCACACCGGTAACGGAGGGCCCGACGGGAGGGGAACTGAGGCCGGTACCCTCGGGGACGGGGAGCGGCTACGCGGAGCCAGGACGAGGGGGGCGGAGGGAGGCGGGGGCCCCTCCCTGGAGATGGCCCCTCCCCCTGCCAGCCCCGCTCTCAGGCCCGCCCTTTTTCTGACCTCCCCGGCTCTGACTTTGGGTTGGCTGGAACCCGCCGGCACTTGTTATTTCGTTCTGGGGGGCCCCGGCCCCTCTCCTGCTGCCGCACCAGGTGCCCGGGGAGCCTCTGCATGGTGTGCTGGAGAGGCGTGGGCCCCGCATCTCTCTGAGCTCCCCCCGGGGCCGTCTGCTTCTGCCTTAGGGGCAGGGGCTGGACCTTAGCCTTGACGGAAGGGCTGGCGGGCTTAGCGGGCGCTGGGCGCACGGTAGACCTCCCATCCCCCGTAGCACCTTGTCCCCAACCCCTGCCCTGACGCTGAAACGTTAGGTGACATGCCCCGTGTAACCGCTGTTTAGTGTAGCTGAATGATCCATTTTATTCTGGTGGGAATGGTCGGTTCAGTTGTTCTTCCCCTTGTTTCATCAATGATCTTTCTGGCTTGATCAGATTTTTATTTATTCAGATTGTTAATATCCATATTCAAAGTCCTCTCCCTCATAGTTGAGTACAGAATCGACCTGGAACTAAATTAAACACAACCAGGATTCTCTGGCTACTAACAATGCATCCCCAGCCCATGGCCTTGGGGCTGGGCATGTGGACGGGAACGGGGCAGCTCCTGCCTTCTATGCTATTACAGTCCATCCAGGGGAACAACACCCCCACACACCTATGTAACCTATCTAAAGGTTATTTCAAGGTGATTTGGAGAGGAGGGTGGAGAGAAAGTGCTAGGTGGGGTTAGTGTGTGCAGAGTGCAAGGTGGGGCTTCAGAGGAAACCAGAGATTCTGAGAAGGGGATGAGAAGGTGGTGCTTTCTGGGAATGGGATATGGACCCTGCAAAGACACTGAGATGGCGATTGGGAGGTTTGTGTGAGCAGGAGCCACAAGATCATTGAATAAGCAAGTGATTGTGATGTATGAGAAAGGTGAGAAAGTCAACACGCTGCCTCCCAAGACAGCTCCTTCTACTGTGGCATAACTAAGAATTAGGGAATTTTTCCTCATGTGGATGGATGGATAGATGGATGGATGGCTGGATGGCTGGATGGATATATGGGAGGAAGTACAGATGGGATGCATGTAGAGGGGATACATGATGGATAGATGATGGATGGATGGATGGACAAATGGATAGGCAGATGGATAGATGGATGGATAGTTGGATAGATGGATAGATGGATGGATGGATAGACAGATGGATGAATGAATAAACAGATGGATAGATGGGTGGATAGACATAGAAGGATAGGTGATGGATAGATGGACAGATTGAAGGATGGATGGATGGAGAGAGAGAACATTTATTCATTGCTCTTGGTAGGCTGTGCCCTGCTCTGCCAGCCAACAGACTTGCCTCTCTATTTACAGCATGGGCTCTAAGTTCTGCTCTCTGGGGTTGGGCAGAACCATTGTTGTTCCTTTTTAGTTACTTAAAGACAGCTGTTGAGGGCCGCTTCACCTCCTTCCTCTAGGCTACACATCCCTATCCTGATACAGTTCTCATGACCTGCCCCAGAAGGCTTGATGTGGGAGAGTGTTGGGAGGGTAGAGAGAGCCTGGGTGTGAGATGGCAGCTTGGCCTTGGGTGGCCTGTGGTGGTGGTCACCAGGGGAGGAATCTTCTGCTGCCTAATGGGGCACCTGGGGGATGAAGGGGCAAGTTATACCACCTCTGTCCAGTCGGGGTCTTGAGTCCAAGGCCGTCACTGCCCTGGGTGACTCTGGCAGGGGTGGGGAGGGAGTATGGGTAGGTCCTGCTAAGACACATGCCTCTACACCCCCTGCCCCCCATACACATTCATACACATATTCCACAAACACACCCATATATGCACTCATAGTCATGAACACACACACATTCCCACTCACATGTACTCACACCTGCAGATAAACATTCATACTCAGTAGCTACCTTCTCCCTTTCCTCTTCTGTGTCCTTGGTGAAGGATGTCTTCACTCCCCCATTTCCATTTACCTCTTCTCCTACTTGGTTCCTATCCTTCATTGGGTTAGCCCCCTCCTCCTTATGTTTTCAGAGGCGGCTTTTCACTTCTCTTTGAGTTTTGGGGGCCCCAGGAAACCCCCAGTGTTTGCTGCCTGGGCTCCTCCTTCCTTCGTGGGCAGCATCATGTCCTCTCTCTCAGGTGGAGACGCCTTCTTTTATTAACTCTCCTGTGTCCCTGGGGCTCCTGGAACTGGTGTTTTCTTCCTGGTAAAACAATCTTCCACATCAGTAAAATCATCCGTAAGAAGAGATATGGGAGAATTCTATGCATTGTTTCTGGCGATCAACATGCCGAGGGCCACAAGCCTTGTCCCTCATTTTCATCTCACCCAGACAGGCTCTTCTCTATTTTCCAGCGCCTGACTGAGTCTAGTCTCTGAAGGAGGGGTCGTTGACTGAGACATAGCCAGAAGAAAATGGAGACGAGGTTGGGGGTGGCCACTGAGGCTGTGACACAGGAAATTTCAACTCCTTTAATTGAGTGGGTCTCCCTGCCCTTTTCCATTGAGGCTCACAAGGTCACGGTGCCTTGGCAGCCCTGATAGCTGAGATGGCTGGGGTGTTTTTTTTCAGCTGCCTTTGGTGCTGAATCTGAGACCTCATTATTCCCAGGCCCACCTTGGTGACCTCTCAGCAAATATTCCCTTTTTTAATTCACTGCAGCAGTTCAACATTGGGTCCAGGTATATCATCAGGACCCAGATCCTGCTCTGAGGCTGCTGTGGGGAGAACTGTGATCAGATTGCATCAGATCAGATTGGATCTGGGGGATGGACAAGGAGAAATGGAAAGCAGCCCATGCAGCAGCTGCTGTGGCGAGAATTCGTGGGCACTTATTTCATCTGGTCATAAGTTGGGGCCTCCCTGGGTGGAGGACACCTTAGACTGTCTGGCCAACATTCGAGTTTCTTGGAGAAGTGACAGTGAGGTAATCTGAGGTGAAGGTCAACAGAATCATGATAGAAAGTTGATGCACGAGTGTGATTGGTTGATGGGTGTGATTGCACTTCAGTGGTTCCTGTCTCTTAAGTGCCTCCTTTGAAAGAAGAAACAGGATACTTGGCGCTGACAACCAGCAGAGCTTCATTTCCCTGACCTTCAGGGTATAACAGAATCATAGGATGTAGAAAACAACCCTCTGGTCCCGCCACTTTTTTGGCAGGTCAGGAAATCGAGGCCTGAGGGGGATTGACTTGCTCAGTGCCATAGATGGAGCACAGAGCCAAGCTGGGATTCAGACCCAGGCTTCTGACACCAGATGCGCTTTGTTTTTTCCTTTTGCTAAATTGAGAAATTTGTACCTTGAAAACGTCTGTGGTTTGTTTAGTCATTGTGCCCGCTTCCGCCCCTTACAGCCCCTCCACGGCCTTGTGGAGTCTCTGGAGCCAAAGTCACTCATTCTCTTTGACTGGTCCCTGGACAGTGCGTATCTCCCAGGAGTCTGAGGCTGACCTTTCAATGGCAGACTCCCAAAGCTTTTCTGGCATGGGCCATGGTCCCAGCGTGAGCCTGGAAGGAGTGGGTTAAGGTCCAAGACACTTCCCCTGTGGCATAGACTCAGAGATGTGAGCAGGAATCAGTCATGAAGGTGAGGCAGCCCTTTGGCCTGTGCTCTGTTTCATGTGTGAAGTAAACCTAACAAAGCCAGAGTAGCCTGACTGACAAAGTAGAGAGCTGCAATTGACTTCACAACACACTTCTGCACTTTGGTCTTTCTAGTAGGGTTTTCTTAAACCAGAGCACAGAACAAAATGTATTATCTGTTTTTCTCCCCAATTTGGACTTGTGGTGCCATGGGTCCTCTGGGAGGGGAGGAAGGGGGCGGCGCTTTCTACCCCTTTTGTTTATCACCTTGAAGAGGAGCCCAGAGCCCTGAGAAGGGATGTGACCTGTTCAAGCCCAAGGCCAGTGCCCCATCCACTGAGCACCCCTGCTTCCCCAAATGCCTCAGTAGCGTATTTTTTATATGATCAATTGAGAAGCATGCTATGTTCCCAAGAGTAAATGCTTTTCTTCACCATCATGCTTGGGTCAGCTAGGTGGTACAGTGGATAGAGCAACAGGGAAGGAGTCATGAGGACCGGAGTTCAAATCTCACCTCAGACACTTGACACTCACTAGCTGTGTAACCCCAATTGCCTCATCCTGGGTCATCTCCAGTCATCCTGATGAATTCAGATGGCTCTAGAGGAGAAGTGAGGCTGGTGACCTGCACAGCCTTCCCTCACTCAGAACAAAGTCAAGTGCAAGTCCTGTCATCATTTCTCTGATGGCATGGTCTTCTTCTGCAAGGAAGGATGAATACACACATTAAGTATGGTGCCAGGTAATAACAAAGTCAATCTGTCTTCAAGGAAGAGACAACAAACTACATTCCATCAGAAACATGAGCAAAATTGCCAACAATTGTAGCTTTAGAACATTACATTGTAAAAATTGGACCAGGATCCAGAAAACGAGGCCTGGAGTCCCAGTGCGCCCCCTCTCCACTCACTTCCTAGGCAGCTCTAGGGGAATGATGTGGCCTGTCTGGGCCTCAGCTTTCTCTTCACTGGGAGGCAAGGATTTTCCACTGAGAAAGCTCTCAGGTCCCTTCCAGCCCTTGGTCTCTGCATGTTGAGCAGTGGGAGCTCACTTCATGCTTACTCAGTGAAAAGACCAAAGTAGACTAAACATAAACCAAGGGTTCTTGCTTGGGACTCCTGCTAAGCTACTGTTAGGTGGAGGCCTTCAGGACCTACTTGGGTGAATCTTTTTGGACTCCCAGGTCCATGTGCCTTGCCATGACTCATACCCCCTGGGACTGGTGCTCTCTGCCAAAATTTGCCAGTATGCTCTGCTGCTGAAAGATGGGGCCAGGCCCCTGGGGGTCAGGGAGGAGACATGAAACCACTATTGAAGGGGATCAAGCTGAGAGCTGCTTGTGACCCATCTTCTGGACCTGTTTGTTTTGAGATCCTGGCTTAAGCTGTTTCCTGTCTGTTTTATTCATCCAACATAATTGAGTGTGGTGGGCTAGTAAGGGGTGGCTTCCACTGACCACTGTTTTCTATATTTCGAAGTTGACTCAGAATCTGTTAGCAAATGATTCCATGTGCTCCTCCAAACTGTGGCCTTGGGAAAAATAAAGGCAGTTGTCCCGAGGCTATGAAAGTGACTTCTTTTTATAGTGTGGCTTAATTGGTGTTCTGGCAGCTGAGTCACAGCACTGCCCAGGGCCATTCAGATGGCTCCCAGAAAATGCTTAATGCTGTGCCCCAAGATGCACAAGCTTCTTTGTGTGATTCTGTGGATCACAGAGCCTCTAGTCACCCTAACTCCTTTCCCACCTTAAGCATTTGAGACAAGATATTTATACAAAGAATCAAGAGCCTGAAGTCATCCTTTTTGGACTTGGAAATCTTAGCTGCATGTAATCTGTCTTATGAGATAGCCTTGCTGACACCTCGCTTGATCCTGTTTTCTTTATCTCTTTTCTTCATCTTCAAGGTCTTGGTGAAACCTTGGTGAGACCATACCTGCTGAGAGAAATGATTATGAAAGGTTCTAGGCTACCTCTGTCTGATGACTGGCTCAGGCATTAGAAGAAAAATAGGGAGTCCTCTGCCTCAAGGAAATTTAGTGAACCTTCTCTTTTTCTAAAAAATAACTTTTTTAAATCAGTAGAAATACGACATTGCTGACTTCTAACCCCACCCCAATTGAGAAGGAAAGAAAACAAAATCATTGTTAGAAACTTGTGGTCAAGCAAAATAAATTTATTCATTAGCCACGTCCAAAAGAAAATTTATTGTATTCTCCACCCTGAGCTCTTTACCTCTCTGTTAGGAAGAAGACAGAATGGTTCCTTAGGAGTCTTCTGGAGTCCTTGTTGGTCATCGAATTCAGCATAGTTCCCATGTCTTAAAAAGTTATTGGTCTTTACAGTTTTGTTGTCATTATATACCTTGTTCTATTTCTGATCACTTCACCATACATCAGTTAATACAAATCTTCCCAGGTTTCTCTGAAACCATCCCTGTCCTCATTTAAGCATAATAGTATTCCATCACATTTATATAACAAAATTTATTTATTTCCCTATATCAGAATACAAGCTGTTTGCCCTTTTTTATTCGTTATGACTATTTGTTCATGTTTGCCTTTTTATGTTTCTCTTCACTCCTCTGTTAGTATTTCAAGGTTTCTCTGCAGCTATGGTCTTTTCTTCAGGAATACTTGGAAGACCTCTGTTTCATTCATGGTCTAATTTTTTTCCCCTGAGGAATTATACTCAGCTTTGCTGATAAATTGTTCTTGTCTGTAAGCCCATATCCTTTGATTCTGGAATACTGCATTCCAAGCTCTATGTTCTTTCATAGTGGTGGCTGTTAAATCTGTGGCTCCTCAGTACTTTACTTCTTTCTTTTTTGACTCTGTGGAGTATTTTTTCTTTGCTCCAGTTGCTGCTTGCCTTTGTGCTTGATTCTTGCTTGGCCTGTGGCCACTCCTCCTCCTTGTACACTGCCTCAAGGTGGAAGGCACTTCCTCAGGCTTCCTGGGATCTGTGATCCAGAAGTGAGGAATAAGTGACAGAGTTAGCAGTTGGCATGGTGCCTGGCCCCTTTGGGCTAGATTGGATTTGTTCCCTTTTTCATATGATGTTAGGGTGATAGGTGACCTGACTATGACTAATCAGGACCATTTCATGGAGTTCTCTCAGTGATGTGCCTGAGGTGGTCTTAGTATGTCTGTGTTGACCATGATTAATTTACTAACCTTTCACCTAAATCACCTGCCAGGGAGTTTTTGGTCTATCTAGGGTGACAAAGCACAGACTTCTATCACTTCTGATGACAGCCTCTGCCCAGACTGTGATTTTTACTGGGAGAGATTGCATTTGGCCACAGTAATCAGATACAGAAGGTGTGCTGGAAGGTGAGGAGGGAGGAAGGGAGAGAATATGGAACTCAAAGCTTTAAAAATGAATGTTTAGAATTGTTTTTGCATGCAACTGGGAAATAAGTTGTATAGGTAATGGGGTATAGAAATCTATCTTGCCCTACAGGGATGGGAGAAGTGGGGTGATAGAAAGGGAGAGCAGATTGGGGAAAGGGATGGTTGGGGTACATGCTTTCCTGGGGTGGGGGAAGGGAGAAATGGAGAGAAAATGTGGAATTCAAAATCTTGTGGAAGTGAATGTTGAAAACTGAAAATAAATAAATTATATATTTTTTTTAAAAAGAGAGTTGGAGTGTGGATGAGGCCTTGAGACACACAGAAAGAAGAGAGGGGAGGTTTCCTGGGGTAGGAGCCAGGCAAAGTACTTAACCTCTGGGCCTCAGTTTCCTATGTGAAAATAGAGATAATCATTCATCTGATTCCTCCCCTCAGATGTGTGTCGGATGAAATTCAAATGAGCTCTGAGTTGTAAAGCCTTCTGTGAGTCTTAAAAACCTCAATATCAATGGAGTTGCTGAAATTTGTGTTGAGGAAGGTCAGGGCAGTGAGCCTTGTGGTCAGATTGTGTGAGTCCCTGAACACCTACAGCTAAAGGTCGGGACTTTGCCCTCTAGGCAGTGGGGAGCCATGAATGGTTTCTGAGGAGGATCCCGTCAGTCTAAGGGAAAGGCAAGGGACAAAGTGGAGGGGGAGAAGCATCCAGGTGTCCAGGAAAGGTGCTAATAAGGCCTAAATCAGAGTGGCAGCATTGGGAATGGAAAGGAATGAAAGGGAGAGATGTTATGAAGACAGAATCCATAAAATTTGGTGGCTTCTTCTCTTAGGGCAAGGGTTTGTAACTGCCTGGGGGGCCTGTGGGTAGATTAGGAGGGATGTGTGAATGTAGGTGGAAAATGTCTTTATCTTCCCTGATTGTGGCTTCCTTGGTGACCCTGTGTGCTTTCTTGCATGCCTTTGAGACCCATTTCATAGTGGAGGGGTGGGTCCCTAAACTTCATTAGGCAGTTGCCAAGGGGCTGCAGGGAATAGACCCTTCCTTGGTCACCTTTTTCTTCTTTCCCAGAAATTGTTGCTCCAAGTTTTGCTCATACCTCTGTAGTTTCTCTTTGAGTGTTAAATGAAAAACCATGAGTTTTGTATGACCTTTCAGACTTTTACTTTGTTTCTTGGTTGCCTTCCCACTGATTTGTTTGTCAATCCACAAGCATGTATTAAACACCTCCTCTAGTCCAGGCACATAGGGGAATGCCAGGTACTGGAGGTGATACCTAGACAAAGATAAGCAGACCTAGTCCTCAGGAACTTCCATTTTTCTCCTACTAGTGGAGGGAGGGGATGTGTGTCTACACTGTCAGAGTTTACAGATTCATCATAGTCAGTGCGATGCTGCAGGTGTACTCTCACCGGAGGAGAGAAAGCACTGCCTGGCAGCTTGACTGGATCAGGAAAGGTTTCTTGTAGAAGGTGGACCCTGAGCTTCACCTCTTTGTGGCATAGGTGAGGGGGGAAAGCATTCCAGAAACAGAAGGCCTGCTGGCAGTGAGAGAGATTTGAGAAGACTGGGAGCTGGCTCAGGGCCACAGCAGCTGACATCTACTGGAGCCCAGTGGCAAGAAAAGAATTAAGGCTGGAAGAAGGATGAGGAGGCTAAGGACTTCCCCCTGCTTGAGTATGAGTGCTGCAGCTGACTGGGGAGGGTACAGGCAGCAGCTTGGAGGGCTGGGGTGCTGGGGAGGGAAGAGCGTGGATGGGGGATGGTGCCTCAGACTGAAGGGTCAGGGAAGGAGCATGAAGAAGATTCATGGCAGTTTGTGATTCAGCATTAGTGCTCAGGACAGAGGCTGTGAAATGGAGTACTCAGTCTGGCTACTAACCTGCTGCAGTCTGCTTGCTGCCCTCTCCACATCCACTGGCCCTTTCTGGGTCCTCATTCCCCTGGACTTTAGCAGTGTCTATTGCTTGGGCACTGGGGATCACCCTCTCCTCTCCTCCCTGGCTGACGGCCCCTCTTAGGTTCTTGGTTCCATCTTCAGCTGGATCCTACCAGCTAACTCCGTCCTGGGCATCCTTCTCTTGAAAGGCCTCCCATGGATTCAGCTGTCCTCTTTGGGCAGATGATTCTCACGTCTATTTGTTGAGCCACTATCTCTCTCCTTGGCAGTGAGGTAGCCTGGTGAATAGAGTGCTGGGTCTGGAGTTGGAGATACCTGAGTTCAGATCCAGTCTTAACACGCACTAGCTGTGTGACCCTGGGCAAGTCACTTAATCGTATTTGCCTCAGTTTCCTCATCTGTACAATGAGGTGGAGAAGGAAATGGCAAACCACTGCAGTATCTTTGCTAAGAAAACCCTAAATGGTGTCAGAGAGTCAGATATGACTGAAAAAGCAACCAAACAGCAACAGCAAATCCCTCCTGAGCTCCAGTCTCCAGTCTCACATTGTCAGCTGTCTCTTAGGCCCAGATTTCTCATAGGCTCCTCGAACTTAAATTCTTTCTTTATCCCCTGAACTGTCCCTTCTTGACTTACCAATTACTGTTGAGGGCATCGTCATCTTGTCACCCAGGCTTGCCACCTCCCCTGCCTCTCATCATCAAACTGGGACATATCTTGTTACCCCCTTTCTCCTCTGACACTTTGCTGCAGGCCCTTATCTGGTTGACCCAATGAATGACCAATCGGGGGAGTGAGCCCCGGGTGGATGCTCTTTGATGTGGCCTAGCAAGGAAGGTAGGAGGAGTTGGCTGGAGAGGTGGAGATAGGCTCAGAGATGTTGAGCACAACTGGCCCTTTTTGAGAGTGAGCAGAGGAAGGCTGAGGGTCAGTCTCACATGGATCTGGAGAGGGGGAGGAGCCATAAGTGGGGACCATGGCCCCTGAGGTTCCAGAGAAGACTCCTGGAGGGCCCTTGTGCTGGCAGGTCAGGAAGGAGGAATTGGGGCTTAGGTCGCCTCTGCGTGGGATCTGCAGGTAGGCCATGTTCTTAATTGTTATTTTCCTGAGTCCCTCTAAGCCACGTCTACCCTTGGGGAATCAGAGCTAAGGCATTGGGATCCATCTTTGAATGCCTTGGAAGGTCCTGGCCTTAGCTGGACAGTGAGTGACTGGCCTTGATTTCCCTTAGTAGGAGGCCTCCTGATGAATTCTCCATGTGTGGGTCTCTTGGTGGCCTTGGACCCATCTCAGCTGTTCTTTTCTTCCATTTTAGCTTGCCTAGATCAAACCTCCAGATCTGTTCAAACTTGACGGAAGGGAAATTCTACCTTTTGTGTGATTCAAAGGATTTTTTTGTTCTGCTGTGTGGTGTCTCATCCGTGCCTGTCTGTAGGGTGTAATTTCTTCCCTAGCTGATAGGAGCTGCTGCAGGCTGTTCTGTGAGCTCTCTGAACCCCTGTGATCCTCCTAGCTCAGTGTCTTGGTCTTGGTGTGTATATGTGTGGGGTGGGGCTCCTCTGCCAAAGGACCTGCATCATTACTGGGGAAATGAGGGCTTGTCTAATAGAGATCTGGCAAGCCTGCTTATGGTCCTTTGCTGAGGTTTCTTCCCTGTGATCTGATTTTACCATCCACAGTCAGTCCTGACGTGGGAATGTTAGCATGCTCTGTGATCCTTCTTGCCAGATTGCATCTTTGCAAATCTGTGAAAAATTGGGAAAGAATGGCAGGTGTGGGGGGTGAGGGGTGAGGGGTTGGTGTGAATGGTCAGAGTTGTGGACTCAAGAGAGGAAGACTGGCTGGTTCAGCACTTCTTAGCTGTCTGATTCTGGGCACTCTCATCCTCAGTGTCCTCATCTGTAAAATGGGTCATTGTGAAGACTAATATAAGATAATATGGTGTAATATACTACAGTAGAATATCTAAGTATAATATAGTATAATGGATAATATGATAAAAGATACTAGTGTAGTATAATATAATACAGTACAATGTAATAGTATGGTATAGTATAATATACAGTGTAGCATATGATATAACAGAATGCAGTGCAATGTAATATAACTTAGTATAATAGCATAATATAGTAAAATATATAGTATAATGGAATGATACAATATAGTATAGTTATCATTATATATAATGTAGTATAATATAATATATGGTATACAATATATAGTATATAATAAAATATAGTACAGTATCATTATATGTATGTGTATTGGTCTTTCATTGCCAAAGAAGACCATGCCAGAGACCATGCCATGATTTGCACTTGACTTTGTTTTGAGTGGGAGCTGTACAGGTCACCAGCCTCACTTCTCCTCCAGAGCCTTCTGAATCCAGTGACCAGATAGTCATCAGGATGACTGGAGATGACCCAGGATGAGGCAGTTGGGGTTAAATGACTTGCCCAAGGTCACACAGTGAGTGTCGAGTGTCTGAGGTGAGATTTGAACTCAGGTCCTCCTGACTCCTGCACTGGTGCTCTATCCACTGCACCACCTAGCTGCCCCTCATTATATATAATATAATATATACTATACAATATATAGTATATAACATAATACAATTCAGTATAGTATCATTATATATAATATAGTATAATATAATATATAGTATATAATATAATACAACATAGTATAGTATCATATATAATATATAATATAATGTATATAATACAATACACTATAATGTAATGTAATATCATATCAATATAGTATATAATAAAATATAATAGTATAGGATACTTTAGTGTACTATATAGAAGTAGTGTGTACTATAATATAGTAAAGCATATAGTATAATTTAATACAGAACAATATAGTCTAACACAGGCCTGCAAAAGTATTTTGGGTGGCCCATGAAAAATGTAGAGGACATAAGTAAATACAGGTCCACCTTGGTAGGCCCTATGTCGTGCAGGCCTGGTCTAATATAATATAGTATATAGTATAACAATAACATAACCCAATGCAATGATGGTATATAACATAGCACAATCTAACATATAATGTGATATAGTATTGCAACCTCTAACACAATATAGCACAATATGTACCTATACACACATACACACAATGACATGTTTCATCGTTTGCTGTCCTAGACTTCTGTTTTTTTTCTTCAGTTGATAAGTGTTCATTTTCTTTCCCTTTTCCCATCCCCAGCTTGCCCCACCCTGGAGGACAAGAATAAAAAATAAAACCTGATAAATCTCCATACTGGCCATATGCCCTCATTCTGTCCCTCAGGCTCCTCACCTGTCTATCACACTAGGGCTGAGAAGCCCATGATCCTTTGTGGACTGAGGTTGTTGGGGTTCCAGGAACACATCACCCAGACCCAATTGCCTGAGGGAGCTGGAGCTTGCAGGGACCAAGTGGATAGGGAAACTGAGACCCAGCACAGCTCTGTGTCCCCCACATACAGTGAGGTTACGGCAACCTGACGGTATATGTAGGGGTAGAGCAGGTTCCAGGGCCCTCCAGGGTAAGGATGCTTTCTCCACCAGTGCAGGCTGGAATGGTCTCTGTCTCTCCTGTCCTAGATGCTTGTCCAAGGACATGGCCTGTAGGGTCTTTGTCCCTCACTCCGCACTGCCTCCTTCAGACCTCAGAGACAAGATTTTTGTGTGTTCATATGCAGGATTGTATTGATTTTCAAGCTGTTTGCTCCCTCTCTGGACTGCCTTTGGCCCATCGGTCTCTGGCATTGCTGAAATGAGGCAGCAGCTCCCACCATCAGGACCCTCACTTTAGTTGTCCAGCTTCCTTGGGAAGGCTTCCTGGTGTGAATTCAGGTGGGGCTGACTGGGGAGCCTTCTCCCATGAGCCACCTAAGCCCCCATTTATCCCAGGTTCTCTTTGTTTCAGAGAAGCCATGTCCGAGCGCATCTTCCAGAGCATCCAGCAAATCCTAATGAAGGCCTCCCACGAGGTGGAGCTGGCCTGCCAGGATGCCAGCCACCAGGCACATCTGGATCCCCAGCTGCAGCTCATTGCAGAGTGCTTCCGCTGCCTGAGGAATGCCTGTGTGCAGTCCCCTGAGAACCAGGGCATGATCAGGTAGGCTGATGTTGGCACACTGGAGGATGTGGCCATCCACTGAGGTAGGGCCTGCTGTGACCAGAGCACAGAGTTTGGCTCTTCTGGGGTTGGGGTGGGTGTTGCAGAGCATAGGGGAGACCCAGAACCAACCCTCTTCTCTGGGTGGGAAACCTGAGATGCCAACCCTCTCCTTTGGGGGTGCAGCACCGACCGTGTTGGGGGAGCTGGTGCCCCCCACCCCTCCCCGGACTGTCCATACAATGCCTTCTTTGGTGCAAGCCCTGAGCAGGCCAAGATCCCCAAGCCACAGGGCCTTGCTGACTGTGGCCTCTGGGGTTGCATCCTTCTCTGAGGAGGGAGTGACTGAAGAGGGAGGGCTTTTCTGCGTGGGAGCTGTGGCAGTCATGTGTTGGCATTGAACCGCCTTGGCCCCAGTGGTGGTGGCTAGGTGTCTAGAAGGCAACCTGCCTGCTTGCCTCCCTGTAGAGCAGCGGAGTAAACGCTGTTCTTATCACTGTCTTCCCTTCCTGTGTCAGCTGCGTTTTTCCCCATCTCCCTCCCCCCACTAGCAAGCAACCCTTGGGACCAAGAAGAAAAAAGAGAAAAAGCTCTGCAGAGCAGAGGGGCCAGGCAGGAAGTAGCACTGACTGAGATCCAACCTCTGAGCACCTGCTCTCAAGAAGATCTGTGACTGCCAAGAGCTCGAATTGGAGCAGTGCCCCCCAGCAGGGCAGGGCTGGGGGAGCCAGCCGGCTCTGAGCAATGTACAGAAAGACTTACCTTAACCTAACTCCCAGAACCCTGATGCAAGCATGAGGCCGGCAAACATCTAAATGATCGAGAGAGGAGCGTTCCAGGGTGTGATGACCAAGCTTGGATCTGAAGGGGAGGATGGAGGGAATGGGCTTTAGAGTATGGGGGCTGCCTCTGATTTTGATCTGGAGGTAGGGTCTGATTATGCCCCCCGCTCAGGGACACACCATGGAGGTCATGAGCTGGTTCCCTTTGCCCGGGGTCCTTGCTCTCTGGCCAAGGAGAAGCCCCCAGAAGCTGTATACAGTGGTGACTGTTGAGTGCCTCAAAGCTTTAGAGGCCCCCATCCATTTCCCATCTGCAGGAATGCTTTATGGGGGCTGTCCCATCTCATACTTCAGCCTCCCAGGGTTGTGAGGTGACCACTCCCCAGTGTTTATTGGCCTAGGCTCACTTCCTGCTGCTTTGCTAGGCCCCCTCAAGTGTGCAGGGTACTCACTGTGAAGGGCGGGGGAGTGTCGGGTATTGATTGGCTTGAGCCCCCATCAGATGTGCCTCCTCCAATGCCTCAGTCTCCTTGAGATTGGATGGGCTGCCACAATGGCTTAGCTTTCCCAAAGAGGTGCTTGCTCAGAGGTCGGAAGCCTGAGCCCATCTCCCCAAAGTGGGGCCCATTCTCCCCTCTACTTCCTGGTCCCTGGGGTGAGTGGGCATGAGGCTGAAGCAACCCCTGCCAGGTTCCTTTATGGTTGTCCCGGGGTCTATGGACACATTGCCCTCAACCCCCAGGCCCCTCAGCCGGGTTCCTGCCACGGCTTTCCCCAGACTTTCATCCAAGAAGTGCAGGGGAAGGACCCAGGGGGCAGGACTGGGGGAAGCAGTCACTGTACATACTGTCCTCAGAGAGAGCAGGGTTGTCCTTATGTGGGGGTCTTGTGTGTGTCCTCAGTTCAAGGACCTGTAGTCCCCACACAGGCAGTAGGCAGGGGCATCCCTGTGCAGGTGCTGAATTTGGGTCCCAGTCCTCCCTTCTAGTGGCAGATTCCCCTTGGGGATGGCAATGGCCAAGGCCTGGGCCCTGAGGCTCACCTGGCCCCTCTGGCCTACATTTTAGCTTGTGAAGTAGGAATTGTTCCTCTATCCTGGACTGACCTCAACCAGCTTCCTGCTTCACATCCACCTCCTGCAAGAAGACTTTATGGGCCTGCCCTCCCGCGCTCCTTTTATTGACTTAGTCTGTGCAGCTCCTGGAGGTGCCTACTTCTGTCCACTTTGGTAGTGTGAAAGCTCCTGGAGGCCAGGGGCTTTTTGTGTCCTTCAGTGCTTAGCATAGAGCCATGTATAAAACAGGTGCTTGTTGATTGGTTGAGTCTCCAAGTGCTGGCTCTGGGTGCTCAGCGTGGTCCAAATGGGGAGGAGCAGAGGGAACTGTGCAGTGAGGAGGCCTGCCTGCTCATTCTGTCTTAATGCTATCCTGGGACCCTTTGTCTACCCACATGCACCTGCCTTGTGTTGGGGGAGACCAAGTCACAGCTTCGTGTAGTTCCATGATACAAGTCTCTGGTGTTGGGCTCCCAGAGCAACCTCCACGATGGGCTGCCTGTCCCACTTCCCCTTTCTTCTAGTTTGGTTCTTTCTGCTGGTCTCCTTTTGTACTTGAGATTGTGACTAACTCTCCTCTTAAGCTTTTGGGCACACAGGTGCCCCCACTGCTCATGGAGAGCAGTCCTGGCCTCAGACTGTTAATTAGTTGGGTCCTTCAGGCTATTTGGAGGCCTGCATGGATCAAAGCCTCAGGATTCCTGCCCCCACAGCCCATTCTGCAGTGCTGTGAAAGGTGCTTGTCTCAGCTTCTCAGTCCGGGGTCCATGGGGATGCCCCTTCTGCAGTTTCTGTGGGTCTTGGTCCTAGATCACCCTCACAAGCTCTACACTTGTATAATCAAGGCCATGCAGCTTGGACCTTCCTCTTAGAGGACATTGGGTCAGCTGCATTGGCGCGCTGGCTCAGTATGCTTGGAATCCCTATGAGTGGTGCCTGTTCTCAGGTGAATTGAAGGTTACCAGTGCCTGACTGATTACTAGTGATTGCGCAAGGGGGCCACCAGTGAGTTGTGCTGACTTGCCAAGCATGAAAGGGGGGCATCAGTACTCTCTCAGAAAGTTCTCTCTCCCCCATCAGTGCGTTCCTTGGCTGGATGCTTGGCCTTGGCTCTTGGCCTGGGATGTATCTGGAAATTAGCCCTGGGGCCAATGGCACTTTCCTCTTTGTGAGGAATCTGCTGCCCTGGGAGATGAGGAGGGAGCGAGGCCTCTTTAAGCTTAGTGAAGGACCAGTGGGGATTTGGGAGGATTGAATTCTGAGAAGCCCGGCTGTCTTTGGGGAGGCCTGGTGGAATCTGGAGAGATTAGACTCCTGAATGATTTATGCGCCCCTTCCATTGGCCATCCTTCACGTATGAGATCACCCATCCATCCTTGAGCCAGGAATGCCAGGAATCTCATTCCCCTAGTGGGGCTCTTGTCACTCGGCTGAACTGTTTCCAGGCCGTGGGATTCCACTCTTTTCCTCCCGATTGTCTGTTTCAGATTGTTTTCATCCAGGGACCTGTTGGGGATCCTCTTTGGCCCTCCCAGCGGCCCCTCACCTGGTATTCTCTCAGCCCTTGTGGGGAGTAGTCAGGTTGGACACCTGCCGCCTCCGTTGATTTTCCCTCCCTCAGTACCTGCTCAGTGGGTTCTGAGCGATTAACAGGCAGAGCTGATTTGGATCAGAGGGCTTTGAGCTCATGGCTTAATTAGAGGGATGCTTCCCAGCTAAATGCTGTTCATAGCTTTCTAACTCCCAGGGAGCTGAGCAAGCTTTTGGCATGGCCGTCTCTGAATCCTCGGATTTTCGGACTTTGGCTGTTCATTACCTATGATGGGTCCAACAGTGAATTGTTTCACTGCATGGTGTTGATGGAGTTGGAGTTGGGGTCCTGAGTCTCTTCTGGGAGGCCACACTTTGTCTTCTTGACATCTGAGGCAGAGGGGCTGGACAGTGTTGAGCCTGCCCACAGTCTGCGCCTAGAGCCAACCCCTCTTGAGAACCGAGCCAAACCCTGGGCTGTGGTGAGAAAGGCCCCTGAGCTGGGTGGCCAGCAGCTAAGAGTGTGTGGCATTGGTGGAGTCAGGAGGCAGTCATATGACAGGGAGGAGTCTAAGACCCTGGGGCCATCAGACTTTGAGGGCATTGGGGGGCAGGTGTGCTGGGAGCCCATGCTGGTGGAGAACAGCCTGAATGCCTGAGCCCAGGGGTCCTGCTAGTCTGTGACATTTCCAAGAGCCCTTTCTCCTGTCCTGTTCCAAAGCCAGGATGGGAGCTTATCTCTATTCATCCCCCATCCCAGTGGGATGATGGGTGATGCCTCTCTCTGTGATCATTGAGAGTTGCTGACACTGGCTCTCAGGGGGTCCTCACATGGACCTCCCTGGCTCAGGCTCATGACCAGTCCAGCCTGCCAGGGCCTGTGAAAGCTGCTCTCCTGCAAAGCTTTAGAGGATGCAGGGACACTGGGCCACAAGGAGATGAGAGTCCTTAGCTTGGGGTCCAAGAATTTTATTCTGCTTTAATATTGATAACTCAGCAAAATTGATTTCCTTGGTAATCCTGTGTGTTTTATTTTATATATCTTAAGCCACGTTCTGAGAAGGGGCCTTCCATAGGCTTCTCCAGCCCCACACAGGGGCCATGATGCCAGCTAAGTGAAGAGTCTGACCCTGAAGCTAGACTTTTGTGGGTGTTCAGAGAGCATCTCCATTGGACAGATGGGGAAACTGAGGCCCTGCCAGGTTAGAGACTTGTCCAAGTTTCCATACGGAGTCAATGTCTGAAGCTGGCCCCTAGGAACAGGGCAAGTGCCTCCCTTCTCCCCAGTCACTGGAAGAGCAGCCATGAAGGGGGTCATGAGGGCATAAGATAAGTCCTGAACTTTGCCTTTTTCTTTGAAAACTTTTGACAGGAACTTGAATTTGATTGGCACCACAGTGGAGCTGATTGATTTGTTTCAGAAGCTGGACACCGAACAGGAATCCCAGTTGATGGGTAAGATACAATCGCTCCCTAGGTACTCACACTGTAGCACCCTGTCACTTCTCGCTCCTGAGAAGGGGGTGCTTTGTGGCAGGGTCCCAGCTGCTGTCAGCAGTTCTCTGGCTGTGAGTACGTAGTGCTGGGTTCAGATGGCGGTCAGATCAGCAGGACAAAGCCCTTACCAAATATGGGGTGGGGGGATGCTGGGGCCTCAGACCAAGTGCAGGGATGTTCCTTGCTCACCAGACTCAGCTTGTCATCCACCCAGAATCAGCTACCCCAACACGGGGCCTGACTGAATTGTGGGGGCTGACTGTGTGTGGTGGCCAGATCCACCTCTGGTTCCACAGAAATGAGAGTCAGAGATGGGCTGATTCCTCCCCTCCAAGCCTCAGTAGAGCATCCTGATGCTCTCCTGTGGTTGGAGCAAGGGATTTCCCTCTGGGCAGCTTACTGGTGATGCAGCCCTGCCCCTGGTGCCCATGCTGGTGGGTGTGCAGGCCTCTGGTGGACGGAGGAGCCTGGGCTACCAGGGTGGTTGAGGGAGCCTTCATCTATAATGCATGTTGTCATATTGGTCTTTTTGTGTTCAAAAAGTTTGTCCTCCTCTCCCCAATATGGAATCATGCCCTCCCACATAGGCACTCTGCAGGAAAGCCAAGTAGGTGGTATGTTGAGCTGGCCTTGGAGAAGGGCAGGGAGGCGCTTCTCCTCTCTGATGTCCAGTCGCGGCTCCCCTGATATACTGAAACCCAAGCAGTGACTTTGGGGGATTTTTCTCATTCTATGGGACCTTCGATCCATTTGTGTTTCTGCTGGAATCGTCACCCTGACCCCTGGGCTCTTGAGGGTAGAGACTCTCAGGGTTTCCTCCCTCCCCTGACTCTTGGCCTTTCCTCCGGGGCTTTGGATGTGGAGGTTTCCTGCATCACCAGCTTCTCTCATTTTCATCAGCATCGATGTTGTGTGTGTGGCCAAAGCCTTTTCATCTTGGATGTGACCCAGAGTAGTCCTTGCCTTATTTGGGTTTAAGTGGATCTCACCTCCATTAGGGGCTCGGGCTCTGTGGAACTCCCTATGCCCCCTGTTTCTCCCTCCCTGCCCATGGACCTTCCTCTGCCAGCTGGGCCATCCTTGGGGATGTTGCAGCGGTGGATATAAAGCATAGTTTGCTCCTTTTTGAGAAGACAGGCAGCCACATTTGAGGACATCTGGGCAGTGGCTTAAAGAGCACATCTGTTTTAGGCCAGTTGGAGCCCCAGGGGCTCAGCAGTGGGCACCGAGAGTCCTGGAGTCAGGGGAGGAGCTCGAGGTCACCTCCCTGGCATTGCTGGCAGGAACACAAGAGCTGTGGTCGGGAGTAGCAATTTTTCTGTTTAATGATGAATTACTAAATAAAGTGTCCCCAAAGGAAATGCTGTACAAAATGCTGCGATTAAATAACGATTATGGTAATGAGGGGTCAGCAAATGGAACTCAGCCGCCTGGGCTGCCAGACCTCATTACCACCTCATGACCCAGGGTTCCTGACCATTTCTCTAAGAGCTGATGACTTACTGCCACCTGCTCAGTGAGCTGGGAGTGGGGGTAAGTGCGCCTTGATCCAGCTCAGGGTAGGCAGGTAGTGAGCAACACAGCTGAGCCTGGGACCCCAGGCCTCTGGCTCATAGTCAAGGACTAGGGTCCTACCCTCAGTGCCTGTGAGCTTGCTCACAAAATGTAGTTTGATAAGTGAAGTCAGTGTAGTCCTATGAATTGAACGCCATGTTTCTGAGCAGGGCCTAGGCCACAGAAAAGGTGCAGAGCCCCCTAGTTTTCAGGATTGCTTGGAAATGTGAGTGATGAGTGGCCCAGGGCTCTTATGGTTGGGGTCAAGCCTGCATTCTGAGGCTCTGGCCTTTGCTACCCAGATCTGCTCCAGAGGTGTTGCTGAATCATTAGAGATGTGCTGTCCAGTTCCATGTGACATGCATTTACTAAGCACTAGCTTCATGCAGAGTGCTGGGGTATGTGCTGTGAGATAGAACTGCCCTCAGGGAGTTTCCGGTCTCCTAGGACCCAGATGATAAAAGTCAAATAATGAGGATTTGGATTACACAGGGCTGAGTGTGTCATGAGCAGAGGATTGCTTTGGGACCAGAAAACTTCCTCTGAACTTTGGCCTTGTCCTTCATGACTCTGGACAAGCCTCCTCCCCCTTGGGGCCTCACCTGGGTTATGGGAGTGGGGTGAGGGGGACTCAGTCCCTTTCCTCTGAGTCTGCTCCTAGAACCAATTCCCTAACTGAGAGGGGTACAGGACCCTGCCCAGCTAGGTAACTGCAGGCAAGTCCTCATCCCTCTGAAGAGAAGGGGCATCTCAAAGATGTGTCAGAGGGAGGGAATGAGCCCTGTGAGAGGCCTGGTAGGCTGAGGAAGGGAGCCCTTTCAGCTGGGGTGGGGCTGGGGCTGAGCTAGGGAGGCTTCCTGGAGGGGATGGCAGGCCCTGGACTGGGCCTTGAAGGATGAATGGTACTGCTAACATTTCTCTTTAATTAGAGACACAACTTAACTGGTTGTGTGAGGGCAGTGGTGAGCATGAGACACATGGGACTTGTCCCCACATGTATTCCAAAATACCGTTCAGCTTAACTCACATTAACTCACACTGAAAGATCTCCCCTGCAGGCCCTGAGCTAGCTCTAGGAAGACAGAGACAAAAATGATGTGTCTTTTCCCTTGGGATCTCAAGTCCTTGGGACCCTCAGGCTCTAATAGCCAAACTGGGTATACCAGGAAGCAAACTCAAAAGCCATGCAAAGTGAACTTTTAGGACCTAGCAAATTCCAGATTGCTTTCTGTATTGGCTTGACTATGTCACAGCTCCAACCATGTATTAGTGTGACTGTTTTCCCACAGTCCATCTGGCATTGGTCATTTTCCCTTTTTTGTCAGTTGGCCCATCTGATGGATGTCAGCCTCAGGGTTGTTTTACTTTGCATTTCTCTTGGGGAGTGGTTCTCATTATTATAAATTTGAATCTGTTTCTTATGTCTTTGAAATGAGATCTTTATTGGGGAAATTTCCTGTTAAGTAATTTTTTCCCCAGTTACTTCCATTCTGATTTTAACTGCATTGGTTTTATTTGTGCAAAACCTTTTAAAATTGTATATAATCAAAATAGTCCATTTTATCATCTGTGATCCTACCCATCCTTTTGTCATGAACTTTTCCCCTGTTGATCAGTTACAGAGATAATTTCTTCCCAGCTTCTCTGATTTGTTTATGATGCCATCTTTTATGTCTAAGTCATGGACCCATTTGGACCTCGTATTGGTAGATGATATGAGTTGTTAATTTAGATTTAGTTTCTGTCAGACTAATTTCCAGTTTTATCAACATTTTTTTTTTCCTGAATAACGCATTCTTACCCCAGTTGTTGGGATCTTTGGGTTTGCGAGAAACTAGACTAGTAGCCTCATTTGCTTCTGTATATTGCATGCCTCATCTGCTCCTTTCTGTTTCTTACTTAGTACCAAGTATATATTTTGAAATCTCATACTGCTAGGTGCTCTTCCTTCCCCCTCTTGTTAATTCCCTTGATACTCTTTTTTTTTAATTTAATTTTTCATTTTTAACACAGTTTATAACAGATAAAACAATTCAGACATTTTTTCAGGTGAAACTTCTTTTTAAAGCATTTACAATATGGACCACAAAAGAATTTTTTTTAACATTAACCAACTGAGACATAAATAATATTTATGTTTGCTTACTTCACAAACTCTTGACCTAATTGTCTCCACAGAATTACTAAGAATTAAAGGACCCTAACTTATTGTTGTTGGTCTGAAGTCCTAAGCCTAGTAGCTTAATTTTAGATTGAAGCTCGATGTTCTCCTACCAATAGTCTATAATTTAATACATCTGGTATTAAGCTTACAAACCTTTTGACTATAGGAAATTGCCACCAAGAATAAGGACATTGCAGGGAAATAATATCTCCCCAACTTCATGTCAGTTCCAGGCAGGAGTGGATTGTCAACTTGCATTCGGTCAGGCTTAAAGTCTGCCAGGTGTCAGTGGGGAAACTGAGTCAGGGGAATCCTACCCCAGCCCAGGCTGAACAGCTGCTCTCCCACCCTTCCCATAAGATCACCTTTTTCAGTTCTTACCAGCATTTCACAGGCTTACTGGCATCATGGATTGGAGGCCCGAACCGCCTTTCAGAAGAACAGTCCCTTAATAGTCCCATAGCATCTAAAAATAGCAAGTTCCAATAATCAGGTTTCAAATATGATTATGATTTCACTTTGGCTAAGGAACATCTTTTGAGACAAGTCTTACATGGCTTACATGCCTTTCTATACATGTTCTAGTTCCTGATTAAATAGCAATCATAAAATCAAATTTACTATTAAAACCTTATCTTTTCCATCAATGCCAAATTTTACCTGAGGTTACCTTCCTCTAGGAAATGTAGACTAAAATTCTTTTCCCCAAACTAAAGATGTCATTGATTTATTCTCAGTAATTAATTCAGTCAATTGTTTTAATACTAATTGCTTTTACCTCACTTTGTAATATGTCCAATTTTTCTCCCCATCACTCCCCCACTGCTTCCTAATACTTTGCATTCTGATTACTCCTTCCCTCAACATACCCTCCCTGCTATCACACTCTACCCTTCCCTTCCCTCTTTCCTTGTACGGCAAGATAAATTTCTATACCCCATTCCCTGTATTTCTTATTTCTCAATTATATGCAATAAAAATTCTCAACATTCGTTGCTATTACTTTGAATTCCAACTTCTTTCCCTCCCCAACCCCACTAAGAAGGGAAACTATTCAATACAGAATAAATATGTGTTGTTTTGGAAAAGACTTCCGTAACGTTCATGTTGTGTAATACTAACTGTATTGCACTCTGTCCTACTCTATACCCCCCTTATTCCCCCCGTCCTCAATTGACCTTGTCCCTTCTCAAAAGTACTTATTTCTAGTAACTCCCTTCTTCCATTTGCCCTCCCTTCTATCATTCCTCTCACCCCACTTGTCGCTTCCTCCACTATTTTTCTGTGGTGTAAGATAGAGTTTCATATCAAATTTAGTGAGCATGTTATTCAGCCATATGTGCAGAGAGTAGCCTCACTTTTTCCCTCTCCCCTTCTCCTTTTTCTCCTCCATTGACGAAGACTTTTCTTACCTCTTTTATTAGTTATGGCCTGCCTCATCCCATTTCCCCCTTTCTCCTCCTGGTATTTTTCTCCCTCATCCTTTAATTTTTACTTTATTGTTTTTTGTGTGTGTATATCATCTCTTCTGATTCAACACACTCTGTGCTCTCTGTCTGTATATGTGTATCTGTGTGTGTGTATGTACAGTCTCTCCATCTGCCCAAATACTGAGAAAAGATTCAAGAGTTATAAATATTTTCTTTCTATGTAGTAATGTAAACAGTTCAGCTTTAGAAAGTTTTTCTTTCCTGTTTACCTTTTCATGCTTCTCTTGATTCTTGTATTGTAAAGTCAAATATTCTATATAGACCTGGTCTTTTCCTCAATATGAATTCTTGAAAGTCCTCTACATCATTGAATGACAATTTATTCCCTTGAAGTATTATACTCAGATTTGCTGGGTAGGTGATTTTTGGTTTCAATTCCAGTTCCTTTGACCTCTGGAGTACCATATTTCCAAGCCCTTTGATCCCTTAATGTTGAAGCTGCCAGGTCCTGAGTTATCCTGATTTTATTTCCACAGTACTCAAATTGTTTCTTTCTAACTGCTTGCAGTATTTTCTCCTTGATCTGGGAGCTCTGAAATTTGGCCACAATATTCCTAGGAGTTTCTCTGTTCAGGTCTCTTTCAGGGGGTGATCGGTGGATTCTTTCAATATTTATTTTGCCCTCTGGTTCTAGAGTATCAGGGCAGTTTTCCTTGATAATTTCATGGAAGATAATGTCTAGGCTCTTTTTTTGATTATGGCTTTCAGGTAGTCCCATAATTTTTAAATTATTTCTCCTGGATCCATTTTCCAGGTCAGTTGTTTTTCCAATGAGATGTTTTACATTATCTTCTGTTTTTTCAAAACTTTTGGTTTTGTTTTTTAACTACTTGGTTTGTCTCATAGTCGTTCATTTCCTTGAACTTAATTCCCTCTTTCAGCGAATTATTTTGTTCAGTGAGCTTTTGAACCTTCTTCTCCATTTAGCTAATTCTGCTTTTTAAAGCATCCTTCTCCTCATTGGCTTTTTGGACCTCTTTTTCCAATTGAGTTAGCCTCTTTTTAAAGCTGTTATTTTCCTCAGCATTTTTTTGGTTCTCCTTTAGTAAGCTGCTAACTCGTTTGTCAAGCTCTTCTGTTGCCTGAGGTCAGTTTAAGTTCCCCTTGGAGGTCCTGTAGGCAGGGCCTTGACTTCCTCTGACAGTATGTCTTGTTCTTCCTCGTCTGAAAGGATGGGGGGAGACACCTGTTCCCCAAGAAAGTGACCTTCTGTGGTCTTATTTTTTTCCCCTTTTTTGGGTATTTTCCCAGCCAGTTACTTGACTTAGGAGTTTCCTCTCCATAACCACCACGCCTCCAGTTCCAACAAGCCAGCACTGGGGGCTGAGATTCATATGAGCTGTTCCAATCTCTCAGGGGCTTTAGGCTGGGGCAGTGCTGCTATTCAGTGTGAGATTAAGATCAGCTGCTCAGGTTGGGGCAGGGCCGCCACACAGGGCTCAGTTCCCTCAGAGGCTTTACAATGAGACCTTCAACTATGAATACAGGCTGCTGCCTGCCTTGGGAGCCCCGTTCCCTGCTGCCTCCACTGCTGCCACCTGAGGAGGCCTGAGTTATGGGGACACCCTGCTCTCTTCTTGACCAGCTGAAAAAACCCTCTCACTGACCTTTAGCGCCTGTGGGTTGAGGGATCTTCACTGCTGCTGGAGATTTTGTCCCCTACCAGCTCAGTTCTGCTCCTCCCAGTGCCTCATGGCCAAGACCAGGCTTGGCTCTGCTCTGCATTCATCCAGTGCGACATACCTTTCCCATTGGTCTTTCAGGTCACTCTGGGCTAAAAATCTCCTCCACTCTGTTGTTCTGTGGCTTCTGCTGCGTTAGAATTTGTTGAGAGTTCTTCTTTACAGGTATTTTATGGGCTGTGGGGTAAGAGCTAATCTTTCTACTCTTCCATCTTGGCTCTGCCTTCTCTCTTGATATTCTTGACTGTTTTTTTCCTCTAGTTGAATTTTGTTATTATTTTTTCTAACTCTATAAAGTAATCTTTTGATATTTTATTTGGTATGGACCTCAGCAGGCAAATTAATTTAGACAATATTGTCATCATTATACTGACTCAGCCTACCCACGAACAATTAACATTTTTCTAATTATTTAGACCTTTATTTATGTCAAATATTTTTGTAGGTGAATTCATATAGTTCCTGGGTGTGTCTTGGCAGGTAGACTCCCATGTATTTTATGCATTTTGTGGTTATTTGAAATGAAATTTCAATTTTGCTGTCTTCCTGTTGGATTTTGTTTGTAATATTAGAAATGCTGATGATTTATGTGGGTTCGTTTAATATCCTGTGATTTTGCTGAAGTTATTGTTTCATTTACATTTTTAGCTGACTCTTGGGTCCTCTAAGTAAACCATTGTATCATCTGCAAAAAGTGATTATTCTATTTCCACTTTATCTATACTCATTTTCTCAATTTCTTTTTCTTGTCTTATTGTTAGCATTTCTAACACCACATGTCATATAGTAATGGCAAATAGAGGAACAGTAATAAGTGATTTGTAAAACACTTTGTGTTTTACAAATGTGCATATTTAAGCTTTTAGGGTAAGAATTTATTGTTTGATAAAAATTGAGAAAGCTGGAAAGCAGTCTGGCAGAAATTGGGTGTAGACCAGTATCTTACACCATTTGCCAAGATAAGGTCAAAATGGATGCATGACCTAGGTTCTAGACACGAAGGGAGGTATCCTCAGTAAATTAGAAGAACATGGGACACACTGCCTATCCGATTTATGGATAGAAGAATTTTTGAATAAAAAAGAGATAGAGAGCATTGTGAAATATAAAATGGAGAATTTTGATTGCAGTAAATTAAAACGGTTTTGTACAAATAAAACCAATGTAGTCAAGATTAAAAGGAAAGTAGAAAATTGGGGGGAAGATTTATAAGTAGTTTTTCAGATCAAGGCCTCCTCTCTCAATTATGTATTGAATTAGGTCAAATTTATAAGAATATGAGTCATCTCACAGTTAATAAATGGTCAGAGCATATGAAGGGGCCGTTTTTGAAGGAAGAAATCATAGCTATGTGTTGTCATATGAAAAAATACTCTGAATCATTATTGAATAGAAAAGTGCAAATGAAAACAACTTGGAGGAACCGTCTCATACTGATCAGATTTGACTAAAATGATAGAAGAGGAAAACGACATGTTGGAGGGGATGTGGAAAGACTGGGACACTGGTACACAGCTGGTAGAGCTGGGAAGTAATCCAACCATCTTGGAGAACGTGGAATTGCATCCAAAGAGCTATAAAACTGCGTCTCTACTCTTTGACCTCGCAATACCATCGTTAGGTCCATTTCCCTAGATGATAAGAGAAAAAAGGAAAAGAACCTATGGAAAATATTTATACCAGCTCTCTTTGTGGTAATCAGGGGGATGCCCATCAGTAGCTGAGCAAGTTGTAGGGTGTGATTGTGATGGATGTAACAATAACAAGCAGGTTGATTTTGGAAAAGACTTGCACACAATAACCAAGAGAACGTTGTCTACGATAACAGCAACATTTTGGAAGAAGAGCTGTGAGTGACCACACTGTTCTGAGTGCTATAAATCCTCAAATCAGTCACAGAGAAGCTGGGTACTTCTGGGCAAGTCACTTAACCCCACCGGCCTCTGTTTCCTCATCTGTAAAATGCTCTGGAGAAGGAAACGCAAACCACCCCTAATGCGGTTGGATACAACTGGAAACAACTGAACAACCACAAATGCATTTCATTTGAGTTGTTAGTAGTATTGGCACATAATTGAACAAAGTATTTTCAAAACAATTTTCTGTTTTTTATTTATTGTGAATTTAGGGTTTTCATTTTTAATCCTGATAATTTAGTTTTTTCCTTCCTTTAAAAAATCCCAGTAGCTAATAGTTTACATAATTTCCCCCTCAAAAATCCACAGCTCCTACTTTATATACTTAGCTTTTAATTTTGTTAATTTTTTCTTTGGGTTTCAGGATTTCTATTTTGGTGTTTAATGGCAGGGGGAAGATAGTTTGTTGGTTTTCTAGTTTTTTAAG
>CM053770.1:247463781-247569256 GCA_028658325.1 Potorous gilbertii | reverse complement strand
ACGGGGGGGGAAGGAGGGAGAGACAGAGAGGGGAGAGAGTGAGCAAATGACAGAGAGAGGGAGAAAGAAAGGAAGGGGAGGGGGGGAAGAATGGGGAGAGCCTATCTGGAGAAAATAGAGAGCTTACTGACCACCAGGTCAGTTGGAATTACATGTGGCCTGGCAGCCCACTGGCTTTACGATGCACTGGACGCAGACATACCACAATGGCAAGGCATTGTATGCTAGGAGCAAAGTTGTGGCTTCAGCTACAATGGTTTCCTCATGACATCATGCTGTGAGGACTAGGATGCTGGGAAGGGTGTCTGAGGTCCCTTCTCACCATGAGATTCCATGATTCCATTTGGAGGTCACACACCTGACTCTGCTCACCCCATCTCCTGGTCCCTCTAAGTCCATTTAATTCCACACACATGTGTGTGTAATCTCCTTCCAGGGCTGTTGTGAAGATCAGATGAATCTCTCCTCTCCTTCTCTGTTTCTGTCTCTCTCTCACACACACACATACACACACGCACATAATGCATATATTTCTGTGTGTCCCTAAACACAATAAATGCGGGCTATTATTATTAACCTGTGGAACTTGGATGAACTAAATGTAGGGACGCTTAAAGGAATCATAGATAGGAAAGGGAGGGGCATCATGGTGCTGTGTTAATAAACATGCCATAGTGGTGGGAGGAAGAGAATGTCGAGGTCCGGGGCTAGGGCAGTTTAGCCAGATGCATAGACAGATGGACAGACAGATCCGGCTTGGTGGACCAGATCAGGGAGCTACGGGGAGGAGACTGACTTGCCTTTTCCACAGGTGATTGGAATAGTGTTGGTTGGGCTTGGGATTTCATGCCATCATAAAGAACTCAAGGTAGAAAGGGAGGAAAGAAATAAACGCTTGTGCCGAAAGTTTGAGGTCCCTGGGAAGTTTGCTGGGGCCTCCGTAGCACCCCCTCCTTCACCCCACACCCCACCTGCCTCCTAGATGTTAATATTGATTCTGCACCTCCCTAAGTGCATGTCAGTCAGTGAGAAAGGATTAGCCTCACCCATGGGAATGGGGGGGCGGGAATAGACCTTGTCTGAACTTGAAAAATCAAACGCTGATGTGGATTTTATCCCAGAAACATACCATCCTGGTTCAGAACACATGGGTGGGCCAGTTAGCTCAAGCCTCCTCCATTGGCCTGGCCACAAAAAGCTTTCATAGAATCCAGGGGGCCAGAGGTTGGTATAGATGCCCGGGGGAGGGGGGCAGAGAGTGAACTCCTCATCCCTGAAGGTGTTCAAGCAGAATCTAGGTGTCTTCTGGAGGGGGAGGCCTTAGAGGGCATTCTTAGAGGGACTCAGTGACCCCTGAGGGCTCCTCCTGCTTTGTGTGGGAGGTGCAGTTGCTCAGGTTGTCTACTTCCTAGAACCCCCAGAGATGCCACAGGACCCAGGTTGTTGCCCCTCACCCAGGGCCAACCTTCAGTGAAGAGAGGAGAGGCAGTCTAGTAAGCCAGGCAGCCCCTTGGCCTCCATGCCTGAGGCATTGGTGGACCCTTGCACAGAGGGCAGAAAAGTGAGGGTCTGCCTCAGCTGGCATCTGCTGGGGCTCCCTCGGGTGGATCACAGGGGCTGGCAGTAATGGATAAAGTTGTAATTGGGGCTGATGGAGCTGTTTTCCTAGGTAATACCACGGATGATTCACAGGCCATAAGCAAACATTCCACTGTCATAGAGGCCAGGAAGATGTTTAAATAACCCAAAACAGGATTCAGGTTTCATGTCTGACTCTGGATGCTGGGCCAGAAGAGCCTATGGCCCAGAACCTCAGGACAGGACCGTCCTGCGAGGAGGAGTCTCTGGCTCTGATCTGGGGTCTTCTTGGCAGTGGGAAGGGAATGCAGAGTTTGCGACCAGAGGCCCTGGGTCCCAGTGTGCTTGCCCCCTGTGGCACACTCCCCACCTCTGGCCTCAATCAGTCAAACACCAAGTACCTACTGTGTGCCAGGCCCATCTTGAGCTCTGGAAATACGAAGAGGCAGAAGAGAGTCCCTGCCTTGAGGAGTGCAAAGCCTAATGAGGGAACAGGATGTGAAGACAAACTAGACACAGGATAAATGGGAATAATTAACAGAGGGAAGGGACCAGAATTAAGAAGGGCAGGATTCTGGTTTGACTTTAAAGGAAGCTGGGGAGGTGAGGAGAGAGGAGGCAGGAAAGTATTCCTGGACTGGGGGACAAAGGAGAGAAGCCCAGAGTGGAGAGATCCAGGGTCCTGGTGGTGGAACCCCAAGGAGGCCAAGGATTGAGGTGTGTGTGTGCATGTGTGGGCACATGCATGTCTGTGGACATGTGCATGTGTGTATGCACGTACACATGTGTGTGTGTGCATGTATGTGTGTATCAGGGTTGGGTCCTGAAGGAAAGGTAGGAGAGATCTTTGAATGTCAAATAAGGGCTCTTGTATTTGATCCTGGAGCCAATTAAAGCAGAGTGAGAACTCGATGGCCTTGGTAAGGGCTTCTGGCTCTAGAGTGGTGACCCCAGGAACCCATCATAGAAACCAGATATTGTATGGCGTCCTCTGCAATCGCTCACTGTGGTATGCTCATCGGGGGCATTTGGCCTGGGGTCCTGAATATGGGGGCTGGTGATTGGGCAGAAAGGAAGAGAGAGGAGGGGAAGGAGGAACAGTCAAGAGGGAGAGGAGGTGGGAAGGGAGGAGGAGGTGAAGGAGGAGGGAAAAAGGGGGGAGAAGGGGGGAAGAGAGAGGAGGGGGAAAAGGGGGAAAGGGAATAGGGGAGAGGAGGGAGAGGGAGGCAGGCAGGATATTTTGCTGCCTGATCAGCTGAGGGAAGGGGCCAGGTTGATAGTAACAGACCAGAAGAGGAGAGGACAGACAGTTCCACGCTGGAGAGCTAGCAGCGCCTGGACCAAGATGCAGTTCCAGCCTCCTGTGAGGCACAGTCCTGCACTGCCCTCTGCGGGATGACCCATAGCCAGAAACAATGGCAGTCCCAAAGCTGACCTTTGCCTGTGCCTCCTCCAGACAACTTCAGGATGGCGAGTCCACTTCCAGAAGAGGCATCCCAGAACGCTCCCTTCTAACCATCCCTTTAACTATCTGTCTGTGTGTGTGTTCCCTAAAACACACCTGCTACACTTTTAACAAAACACTTCAGATTAGTCAAGGCCTGGAGGCTTCAGACTCAGTTCTGATTTGGATTCAGCCCCTGGCTCAGCCTCAGCCCGCTCCAGCTGGGGCTCGCTGGGAACAGTAGAAAAGGATTGGGGAGGGGTGGGAAAAGGGAGAACAAGAGAGAAAATCAGAGAAGGGAGGGAGGGAAAGAAAGAGAAGAGAAGCAAGTTGAAAAGGAAAGGATAGAGAAACAGGAAGGAATAGAAAAAGAAATTAAGCAGGAAGGAAAACAGGAGGGGAAAAAACCAATAGAAGCAGATAAAAGGGAAGCATAGAGGAGAGAAAGAAATAGCATGAAAAGAAAAGAAAAACAATGTAAGAAGGGGGAGGGGGAAGGGGAGGGAGAAGAATAAGGATTTCTCTGATATCTACAACGTTCCAGGTGCTGTGCTAAGTGCTTTACAAATATTATTTCATTTGACTCTTACAACAACCCTGTGAGGTAGGAAAGGGAAGGAGGAGAGGGAGGGAGACAGAGGGGAGAGAGCTATGAAAGGAGGGTGAAAAGGAGGGGGTAAAGAGGGAGCAGGAGGAGGAGAGAATGACAAAAGAGAAGGGAGAGAAAACATACTGAAAATAGAAAAACAGTAAAGTGGAGGGACAGAGAAGAATGAAAACATGAAGGGAAGAAGGGAGGGGGAGAACAGTGAAAGAAGGGAGAAGGAGGGAAGGGGAAGAGAAAGGAGAGAGAAACTAGTGACAAAGGGAAATGAAGGAAGAGAGAACAGAAGGGGACAAAGAGGGGGAGGAAATGAGAGAAAGGGAGGCGAGGGTCCCTGCTTTTTGTTCTTGGGGCCCAGAAGTCTGGGTAAGTGCCTCCAGCCACTCTCTCCGAGGCAGTGACTATCCAGGATCCATTTGCACTGGCCATGGGGCTCTGAACTGTCTCCTCCCTCTCATGCACAGTTTACAAAATATAAACTCTACACTCATCACCTCACTGGATGGGAAAGTGCAGGGTTACAGCTGTAAGGAACTCGAAGTACAAAAATGGAATGATTTGCCCAAGATCACCCAATTAATAAAGAGAGTCTAGATTTGAACCCTGATGCCTGTAAACAAACAAATATGTAAAAAGCTTCCAGGTCTCCAGAAGATGTTCTGAGGGCCTTGGGTTCTGAGCTTTATGTGATTATGTTCCTACAACTTTTTACAATATGATCCTCCCCCTTCACCAACCATTCTACATAAAAAGGTACTTACCTCCAATCTATACAGACAAAGTATGGCTACAATACATATCAATCTTATGTGTACAATGGAACAGATATTTTCTCATCATTAAAATCCCTTATGATTTTTATATTTTGAAATGACGCTGTGTGATGTGACATGATGAACAGATTGGCTTGGTTTTTTGTTGTTGTTTTGGTGCAGTTTCTCAGAACTGGTGGCACTTATCCTTTCTCAACCACTAATGAGATTTTGTCTTTAAAACAAGTACATTGGAGTTCACCTTTCACTCAAAGATGTTATGAAGACTGAGATTTGTTGGCACCTTTTTTTAACAAGCCAGAGAATTTTTTTATTCACTTGTAGCAAAACAAACAAATAAATAATTTCAGGTTCAAGCCTGTGCTTCAGTATACCATCACAATACAAGTCTATTAATCATTCCTCTTTGGATAAATACCAAATATATAATATTTAGCCATGGCAAATGGATTCCTTATCCATCCATCTATAGAAAGAGCTAGATCTTTAAAGTAAAATGACAATTACTTTTGTAGACTGGTCAGTGGATTTTTAAGTAGGTCTTTAATTTTTTCCTATTTCATTTACAAGGTATATATTTTTAAATTAGGGAAATATGTCCAAAATGTTTTTAAAAATCATTTCATGTTTTACATAATTGCACATATATAACTTATATCTGATTGCTTACCACCTCAGGGAGGGGAAAGGGATAGAATTTGGAAGTCAAAACTTTAAATAAAAATGCTTAAAAAATTTAAACATTTATTACCCATAGCTCTTTTTCCATAAATACATTCATTTTATCTTCCTAGATAAAATCTTTCTATGCCTTGAATTTATTTGAGTGCTCAAAATTTTTTTTAAAAAAGAATCACTACTCATGCAAATTTCAGGAGGAAATTTTTTGTTATAAAATGATTATTTCATTTTTATGATTATTCCTAGGAAAACAGGCAATTTCTTCTTTTAAGTGAAGACACTTTTTATTTATTTTAAGTTTTCAACATTTATTTCCACAAAATTTTGAGTTCCAAGTTTTCTTCCCATCTCTCCCCTTCCCTCACCCCAAAACACCTTATATTCTGATTACCCTTCCACCGATCTACCCTCCCTTCTAACTCCACTCCCTTCCCCTATCTGCGTCTTCTCTCTTGTCCTGTAGGGCAAGATAAATTTCTCTACCCCATTACTTGTATTTCTTATTTTCCAGTTGTATGCAAAAACAATTCTCAACATTTGTTCCTAAAACTTTGAGTTCCAGCTTCTCTTCCTTATTCCCTCCCCACTCATCCCCACTGAGAAGGCAAGCAATTCAAAATAGGCTATATATATGTAGTTTTGCAAATTACTTCCATAATAGTCATGCTGTGTAAAACTAATTATATTTCCCTCCATCCTATCCTGCCCCCCATTTCCTCTATTCTCTCTTTTGACCTTGTCCCTCTCCAAGAGTGTTTTAAGTAAAACACTTTAAAGTACTTTGAACTAAGAGACTCAGCATGGGGGTGGAGCCAAGATGGCAGAGTAGAAAGACACACATAAGAAGGCTCTCCCCACACAGCCCATAAAATACCTGTAGAGAGGGACTCTGAACAAATTTTGGAACAGCAGAAGTGGAGAGCAACAGAGTGGAGGAGATTTCCAGCCCAGGGTGATTTGAAAGGCCCACGGGAAATGTCACTTGCATGAGACCTGGAGCAGAGGCCAGTCCAGCCTTGGCTGAGTCGTGTGACTCTGGGAGGAGGACACATGGTGGGGTGGAATCTCCAGTCTCACTAGCAGTGAATCCCCAGTCCCAGCAGCAGCAGGTCTGCAGATCCCTCAACCCACAGGCACCAAAAGTCAGTGATAGGGTTTTTTGAACTGGATGGGAAGGGAGAAGGGCCTTCCCATAGCTCCAGCAGCAGGCAGTGGCCACAGAGGCCACACAGCAGTTCGTACAGCTGCCTGCATCCATTGTTGGAGCGTAAACCCCTGGGGGCACTGAGGAGCTGAATATTACCTCAGCCCTGTGTAGAGGCCCTGAGGGAGCTGATCTTTGTCTCACACTGAATGGCAGCCCTGCCCCCACAGCTTAACCGAAAATCAGCCCCCAGTGCTGACGTGGCAGAACTGGAGACCAGGTGACTGTGGAGAGGTACTGCTAAGATTCTGGGCACAAAAATCTCTATCTTCTTCCAGACAAGTGTACATGCTTGATTGTGCCACCTTGAAAAAGCTGAGATCTTACAGATTCCCAGAGTGTACCCTACTCCTGACAAAGGACCCAAAAATCAAGTAATTAGTTGGGAAAATGCCCACAAAAAGGGAAAAAATATAAGACTATAGAAGGTTACTTTCTTGGTGAACAGATATCTTCTCCCATCCTTTCAGATGAGGAAAAACAATGCGTACCATCAGGGAAAGACATAAAAGTCAAGGTTTCTGTATCCCAAACATCCAAAATAAATATTCAATGGGCTCAGGCCATGGAAGAGCTCAAAAAGGATTTTGAAAATCATGTAAGAGAGGTGGAGGAAAAACTGGGAAGAGAAATGAGAGAGATTTTCTTGCAGAAAAGCATGAAAAGCAGGTCAACACCTTATCAAAGGAGACCCAAAAAAATGCTGAAGAAAATAACACCTTTAAAAATAGTCTAACTCAATTGGCAAAAGAGGTTCAAAAAGTCAATGAAGAGAAGAATGCTTTAAAAAGCAAAGTTACCCAAATGGAAATGGAGGTTCAAAAGCCCACTGAAGGAAATAGTTCTTTAAAAATTAGAATGGAACAGATGGAGGCTAATGACTTTATGAGAAACCAAGAAATCACAAAACAAAACCAAAAGAATGAAAAAATGGAAGATAATGTGAAATACCTCATTGAAAAACAACTGACCTGGAAAATAGATCCAGGAGAGAAAATTTAAAAATTATGGGACTACCTGAAAACCATGATCAAAAAACAGCCTAGACATCATCTTTCATGAAATTATCAAGGAAAACTTCCCTGATATTCTAGAACCAGGGGACAAAAATATTGAAAGAAGTCACCAATCACCTCCTGAAAGAAATCCAAAAACAGAAACTCCTAGGATCATTGTGGCCAAATTCCAGAGTTCCCAGGTCAAGGAGAAAATATTTCAAGCAACTAGAAAGAAGCAATTCAAGTATTGTGGAAATACAATCAGGATAACACAAGATCTAGCAGCTTCTACATTAAGGGATTGAAGGGCATGGAATATTATATTCCAGAAGTCAAAGGACTAAAATCAAGAATCACCTACCTAGCAAAACTGAGTATAATACTTCAGGGGAAAAAATGGTCTTTTAATGAAATAGAGAACTTTCAAGCATTCTTGATGAAAAAGCCAGAGCTGAAAAGAAAATTTGACTTTCAAATACACAAATCAGGAGAAGTATGAAAAGGTAAACAGCAAAGAGAAATCATAAGGGACCTACTAAAGTTGAACTATTTACATTCCTACATGGAAAGATGATATTTATAACTCTTGAAAACTTTTTTTCAGTATCTGAGTAGTTGGTGGGATTACACACACACACACACACACACACACACACACACACAGAGAGAGAGAGAGAGAGAGAGAGAGAGAGAGAGAGAGAGCACAGGGTGAATTGAATAAGATGGGATCATATCTTTAAAAAAATGAAATTAAGGGGTGAGAGAGAAATATATTGGGAGGAGAAAGGGAGAAATGAAATGGGGCACATTATCTCTCATAAAAGAGGCAAGTAAATGACTTTTCAGTGAAGGGAAAAGTGGGGAGGTGAGAAAAAAAACATGAACCTTACTCTCATCACATTCGACTAAAGGAAGGAATAAAATGCACACTCATTTTGGTATGAAAACCTATGTTACAATACAGGAAAATGGGGGAGAAGGGGATAAGCAGGGTGGAGGGGATGATGGAAAGAAGGACAATGGGAAGAGGGAGTAATTAAAAGTCAACACTCTTGGGGAGGGACAGGGTCAAAGAAAAGAGCAGGAGAAAAGGGGACAGGATAGGATGGAGGGAAATATAATTAGTCTTACACAACACGACAATTATCGAAGTCATTTGCAAAACTACATAGATATGGCCTATATTGAATTGCTTGCCTTCCCCAAAGGAAATGGGTGGGGAGGAAGGGAGGAAGAGAAGTTGAAACTCAAAGTTTTACGAACAACTGTTGAGTATTGTTCTTGCAACTAGGAAATAAGAAATACAGGTAATGGGATATAGAAAGTTATCTTGCCCTACAGGACAAAAGAGAAGATGGGAATAAGGGAAGTAAGGGATGTTAGAAAGGAGGGCAGATTGGTGATAGGGGTAATTAGAATGCTTGGCATTTGGGGGTGGGGGAGGGGAGAAATGGGGAGAAAATTTGGAACCCAGAATTTTGTGGAATTGAATGTTGAAAACTTAAATAAATAAATTAAAAAAAAGAGAAACTCAGCATGTAACAATAATATAGATGTGTCCTAAGCTGTGTCCCTATGCTATCACTCAGTTTTGTAAATCACCTTCCTTTTAATGGACATTTTAAAAAATTGATTGCTTTTTTAATTACTTGAAAAATGCCATCCCCCTTCATTCTGAATGGAATTGGGAGCTATAATTACTTGTAAAGATTGCAACATGTTTAGATTGCTTGAGGGACCACATTTTGAGCAGGATTCTCTGGCAGTGTAGAGCACAATATATTTCCCCCACATTATAGCATTTCAAAATATATTCATTATATGGCAAATTCCTCTTGTCACTGTCATTAATAACTGCACTGCCATTAATATAACTGCCTTGTCATTAATAACTGCAGAACAATATAGAACTTCCTTAACATCAGCTTCAATACTACAGTAAACAGTTAATCAAATGAGCATCTTTAACTGCATCTGTGGCTTCATCCGCTTGCAGTGAATTAAAGGACAATTTGATTTCCCATCTGATCTTTACACATGGGGATAATTCTCTTTCTCATGGTGTTATCTGCAAGTGAAGCCTCTTGGAACTGCTTTGCACATGATTTGGTCAACCTTATTTTCACCACATCAGCAGCTATGGGGAGCACAATTTCTCCTGTAGAGAGAGACTTTTTAAACCAGAAATTCTTTAAACAACCTCGTATGATACAATTTGATGTTACCTAGAGTGTTGGGAGGGGAAGTTTTTTGTTTTGATTTTCCTTATTAAAAGTAATTTTCTGTTTCAACTCCTTTTTTATCTTGCCAATGCACACTTTCAAGAGGTTAGCTTCCAGGTTGTCTTCTCACTCCAGGAAAACAGGCTAGTCAGGCCCCACTGTCCATCTCACTGTTGACTCCTCACCTTCACATATTGCTTGGATTACCTCTCCATGCCTCCTCACTTCCACCTCCAGTTCAGTAGGTTCTGATTCCTTCAGAGCTGGGAAGGTCTTATTTTTCTTTGCCCTGATGGCTGAATTGGAAAGTTAGAAAGGACAACCTGTACAGGAGAGAAATGCCCACTGTGGGGTTATGAAGGCTTCCAAGGAGTGGGGCCCACTAGCTTCTGGGGTAACCTGTTCCACACTAGGACAGCAAGGAAGATTTTCCAGGCATCTTCCTTCCACTGCTCCTAATTCAGTCCTCTGGGACCCTGCAGATCATGGACTTCCCTCTTCCATATGAGAGTCTTCAAATACTTGAAAACAGCTCTCAGGTCATGAGACAGCTTTGCTACAACATGAGCCCAGGGTCCTTAGATGCCCTGGACACTCTGCTGCTGCTCAACCTCCTTGTGACACCACAGAACTAGACACAGAACTGTGCCAGAGGCCTTAGGGGGGCTTGAGACCCTGGCCTCCCTGTTAGCAGAAGCTCTGCCCCATCACTAACCCTTTCCCACCATCTCCCTTCTTGGTCTTTGGTGGGGGGGGTGCTTTCTGTAGGCCTCTCCTTCCTCCCTCATTTGTGTGTAGGTTTTGGCCACCATTCTTGAAGGCAGGTGATGGCTTCCCTTGTGTTCTCTACCCTCAGAACCTAACACCGAGCTTGGTATATAATCCATGTTTGTTAGCTCCGGTAGAACAGGCCATGAACCCTAGAATTTAGGGAGCTATAGCTTCCTCATTTTATAGCTGAGAAGCCTGCAGCCTCTCAAGGACAAGGTCCCACAGCCACATAGTGGCTGAACTGGAATTGGAATCCAGGTACTCCTCCCTGTCTTGAGCACCAACCGGCTTCTCTCTCAGGGGTGAGTCAGCCATTACCATTCTGAGCACCAGCCTCCGTCCACCTTCCCCTCCCACACACACCCTCTAAGTCAGAAGTGTGGAGGTGGGAACCTTGGGCCCCTTCTGCTCCAGGTGGGGGCAGGGTGTGAAACCCCCTGGCCCTGCCAGTGGAAATCCCAGATTAGTATTATTATTTTTTCAAAGTTAAGACTCCTTCAGAGTTTCCTGTGGGCAGGGGAGAAAAACTCTTTCTCTTACCCAGAAAGGTCTCTTTTCTGCTAGTGGGGGGTTCCAATCTCGGGGGCTGAAGCACTGCCAAGGAGTCATGAAGAATCTAGACCTGGGAATGCCAGACTTGAGGCTCTGAGAGCAGCCAGCCTGGGAGCAGTGAATATTCTGATGATCTCAGAGGCTAGGGGAAGGTGGTGTTCCCTCCCATCCCTACCCCATCCCATTCCTGCTTTGAAGAAAAAAAGAGAGATTGATGACCACAGGAGGGAGAAGTGAGGGTTAAGTCTCCATGTCTGACCACACAAAATCCCACCTTGAGGTAGAAGGGACTGCAGAGGCCCCAGGAATGGTCTGTCCCTCCACCCCACCTACAGAAGAGTAAACCAAGGCCCAGGAAGGTAATACTTACCTAAGGTCACACAGACAATAAGTGTCCGAAAGCCAGATTTGAATCCAGGTCCTCTGGTCAGGGAAGGCTTCCAGGAAGAGGCAACACCTCATCTGAGCCCCGGGGGGCTGAGTGAGGAGAATGCTCAGTCATGCATCAGTCTCCTGGTCTGCAGGTTCAGTGAGGGTGCCCCTGGGAGGGCGAGAAAACCAGGTTGCGATGTCCTTTGTCCTTGTCTCTGTGGAGAGGCACTAACAGAGCAGCAAGGTCAGAGGGAATGATACTGGAGCGGGGATGGCGTCACAGGACCCCAAGTCCACCCCCGCCACATCCCAGGCATCCCATGAGTGCAGCTCCTCTGGCTACAGTTACTGGTGGGCATGGGAGGAAGGAAGCCCTCCATGGCTAGGACATGGGCATCCCTCAGAGTCGGAGGCTCCTTGTGGCCAATGGCTTCCAAATAGATGTCCCATGCCCACTGGTGGGCTGTGCACAGGGGAGAACTCCCAGGGAGGTGACAGCCGTTCCAATCGCAGTTCCCACTCACTACCTGGGTTACTCTCTCTGGGCCTCGGTTCACTTTTCTGTCAAAAGAACATTTGGTGTAGATCACCCCCAAGCAGAGTAGGGACTGAAGGGCTTCACACTCAGGACATTTCCCCTCAGAAATATCCCAGGTGTACCCCAGGTCTCACAGCCAAGCCCAGGGCTGCCTCTTCTGTCCCTCCATCACAGATACCCTTACATGGAAGGGCCTCACCCAAGACCCTGGGGTTCATAATCAATAATCCAGAAGGATCCATGGACCCTCCACCTCCCACATGGCCAATGGGCCTCCTCTTCATTCTTGAGGAGGTCTCTGGTGAGGCAACTGCTCCAAAGGGATCAGCCATTTGCCTCCTGTGCTTCTGGGAATCTCTATGGATCTTCTCTGAAGAAACACTTTTCATCCAGGATCTCATTAGAGAGGCCCCAAGGTATCCTTATGCCCATTTCAAAATGAGGACCCAGAGTCACCAAGCCAGGATTAGAATTGTCTCGCTGGTCCAGATAGAGGCTGCCCCTGAACAGAGGGGTTAACCTTCAACCTAACTCAGACATTCTCTGAGAAAGTCCCTTCAAATACCCCATGAAAACCAGGCCAGTCCAGAGTAGGGACTCGTAGTGTGGGCCAGTGGTATGGCCAGCACTCAGCCCTGCCCCCATAAAAGTGCCTTCCAGCTCCCCCATCTTGCTGTGTGAGTGTCCTGGGACTCGGACCCAGGGTTCCAGACACCAGATTCTAAGCCCTTCCCACTCTCCTGGGGCAGATCCTCAACTTTTCTCCTCTGACCTTAAGTATGGACAATTTGGAGCACCCAGGCCACTCAGCAGCAGTGGCAAAGATTCCTCCTTCTATCCTGCCTTTCTGGGGTGCTTGGGGTGGGCACCCGCACAGCCTTCCAAGAACAGACTCTCTTTATGCTACCATCCTTGGCTTCCAGACCAGCACAGGTGTGGGCCCACAGAAAGGCTCAGTCTGTGCCCTCCCCCCATTCAGGGCCAGCCGTGGCCTCCTGAACCTCCTCAGGAACTCATGATGAATGAGGGCTTTTCAGTTCCCTGGGAACTGTTTGTCCAGGAGAGGGGAGAATGCCATGCAGGGGTGTGGGCAAGCCTTTTCGATGAAAGGGGGCCAGCTTAGCCACAGGTCTAATGTGGGCTTGTGTCCCGTGGCTAAACCCTGGGCTCCACCAAAGCCTCCCAGTCCACTTTCTTCCCCTAGCCTTGTAGCATCTCCATCTGAGAGTTAGAGGGACCATGGGAGCACCATGGAGCCCAGAGTGACCAGTTCACATAGGAAGTAGCAGAGACGGATTTGAACTCAGACTGTCTGTTAGGACACTTAAGATGGACCCATGCCAGTCAAACAAGGGTGTGGTCTCGATGCCCTCCAAGGGCTCTAGCCCCAAGATCCTAGAATCTCTCTGAGATTGTTTCTCCATCTGGAAAGGGAGGGCCCCTGGGTCCCCCTGCCTCTAGATCCCCTTGAACGTGAATTATTGTTCACTTTGCATGTCAAGTCAATGAGCATTTAGTCAGTGCTTACTGTGTACCAGCACTGTGTGAAGAGTTGGAGATAGCAAGAAAGGTGAAAGCAGGCCTTGCCCTCCAGAACCTCACATTCCAGTGAAGAGAGCTGATAGCCGGCCTGAACGTCTTCCTAAAATCCAGGTCCTGGGAAGAGCCAGCTAAGCAGAGAAAGGTCCTAGAGGGGTATATCTGGTTAAGGGACCTTCTGTGGCCTGGCAGAGAAAGCTCAGGAGGAATGGTGCTGCCTTTTCTGGAACTGGGGCTCCTAGAGAGAGCCCTCCCCCTTCCCCTGCCTCAGAAAGCTGACGCGAATCTCTCAATGTCAGGGACAGAGCACTTTACACATTGTCAGTGCCTTGGAGCAGCTGTGGACTGGTCACAGGCTCATCGCCAGGGGGGCACACAGATCCTGAGTGTCAGAGCCCAAGTACTGTGGCTGCTCTGCCATGCCTGAAGTCTGTTCTCTGGCCAAATGCCAACCAAAGGCGTACAGGGGCTCCCTGAAGGATGTCCGGTTTGTTCCCCACTTGAGTCCAGTTTAAAAAAGCCCCGGGGATGACCAGGTAGCCCCAGGCCAAGGTTCCAAACCAGCCATGGTAACTGTGGAGGCCACCCCAGAGAATGCCCCCCAGCTGGTCTAGGGCAGCTCCACCCTGAAAGTTCCTCCAACAGGGCTAGCAAGAGGGGCGGAGGGGGATAATTCTCTGTCCCTGGCTTTGTTCCTCTGCTTTCAAAGTCCCTGATGAGGAAGGTCGGGGGGCTCAGGCCTATTTTCATTCATTAGTGGCTGAGTTCCCTGAAAGTCATGTCCTGCCCTGGAAATAATAGAGAGACTTTATTGTAGTGGGGGAGGGGAGAGATTCGAGAGAGGACAGATGATTTCACACATGATATTTTCTTCCTTAACTGGAATTAGGGGATCCAGCCCTACTCCCCCTTCCCTGCATTGAGATGACTGAATCTCATTTGTGAAAGTAAGAACAGATACAATACTGTTTGGCCAGCTAGAGGTTCCCCTCCTCCCTACAACCAAGTCCAAAATGTAATCCAGACACTGGTGGGGGAAGGGGGCCATTATTCTTCAGATCATGAGAGGAGCTGTGAACTGGGCCACAGTCTTTCCAGGCTTGGGGTGAAGGGAGCCAGTGACCCAGCTGAGCTGTGGTCTTGGCATTGTGGGAGAGCTCTGCCTGGGGGCACCCAGACAAGTACCTCCCCAGTCACCATGAGCCGGACAGATAGCAGCAGAAAGGGGAGGGGGAGGGGAGTGTCCTCCTGAGGGTGAGGTGGAAGCATTTGGTGGAGGTGCCGAGTGCGTTGGGACTCCGGGCTGGTTGGTTGGATACAGTGTCCAGCCTACAGGGCCCTTGAATGGGTGGTGTGGAATGAGTGACTGAATATTGAGCATGCCTCATCTCTCCCTAATTGGCTGGCACCAAGGGAAATGGGATTACATTTATTGAACCAAACCCAGGAGGCCTTACCTAGTGGTCTGCCTGTGGGGAGGGGTGGGAGGTGGGGGAGTGGGGGCATGGGCTGGTAATAGGGAGAGCCCCCCCCAAAGAAGCAGGGATGATGCAGGGGTTGGAAAGCAGTCAGGCATGGGGTCCAAAGACTTGCATTTGGATTCTGGCTGTGCATTCACTCACTCAAAGACTGTGGATGATGATGGGAGGTGAGAGTAGGAAAGGATGTGCTTTGTCAAGTGGGGGGTGGCAGGTAGGACTGGACTTTCTGAGGCTCTTTCCAGCTTGTCAGTCTGAGAGGAGGGGGGCTGCAGGAGAAATTTCATCCCCTGGTGGCCAGCACGGAACATATATGGAAAGTCTTACCTTTGGGTTAAAGAAAAATAGGCCTTGTAAGTATAGTTGGACTTGTGAAAAAGACCTGGGAGTAGAAGTGGACTGCAAGTCAGTTCAAGGAAAGTCTCCAGTGGGATATGGCCTCAAGAAAGTGAAGGGACTTGGGGCTGTGTCCAGGACTGGTGCAATGACCCCGCTCCTGCTCTCTGCCCTCATCAGACCCCAGCTTCCCCGAACCCCCAGAGAGAGGAGAGAACACAAAGAATGGGAAGGATGCAAGGCCCAGGGAGTGCGACAACGGAGCCAATGTCAGAGATGGACCAGAGGCCTGGGAGAGAAGGCCTCAGGCCTAGGGGAGGGAACATGGAGGTCTAGTTTTCACAGTCTATAGACTCTAACTTGGCTTCTAGCAAGATCTGGGTACATATGATGAAAAGGACAGTCCATGAGCACCCTGAAAAGGAGACAGGGAGCCTAAGAGCCAAAGCGGACTCTTCAAGGTCATAGCAGCCTCATTCTCTCTTCCAACAGGGGCTGGTGGAAGGCAAATGGAGTAGTCATGGGCTGGTGGCTGCTCAGTATGACTTGGCTCTTTCTCTCCTTTCCTTCCTGTCTTCTTTTCCCTCATCTCTGTTTCTCTGTGTGACTCTGTGTCTCTGTCTTTTCCCCTTCCCCCTTCTGACCCTCCTTCCCTTCTGGAGGATAAGAGCCTGTGTGTACTTGGAAAGTCTTGCAGTGCTGTCCAGGCTTCCAAGCTGTGCCATGGTCCAAAGACCACATTCTTTAAACCCAATATGGACCACGGAACCTTCCAATCTCAAAGGATTCAAAAAGATAGACAGATAATACGCAGAAAGAGCATGGCCCGAGGCTTGGGGAACAGGGTACCTGCTGCACAGGGTTAGTCAAATGAAATGGTGTTTGTCTCTCCCTCCATTTCTCTCTCTGTGTCTCTGTCTCTGTCTGTCTGTCTGTCTTTCTCTCTGTTTCTCCTCTCCTCTCCTATGTGAGGTGAGCATTTGATGATAGGGAAATATAAGTCACTGCAAACATCACACAGCTAATTAATGAGGAAGCTGGGGTTAGAATGGAGTCCTCAAACATCAGGAACACCTAAGTTTGAATCATGCCCTGGGCTTTTGTTAATCACAGAGCTTCATCTATAAAATGAGTTTGGAGCCCAGTGGCCTCCAAGGTCTAGTCCAGCTCAGTCCTCCTGATGGTCAGTTCTGCCCTGACTCCAGGCCAGGTATCATCTGTCACTTCCTCCCATGCCCTGGGCATCCTCCCACTGCCAACTAGGACTGTTACTGCCCATCTCAGCCTTCTCCAGGCTCAGACCAAAGCAAATAGCTGCCTGCAGTCCATTCTCCAAGTGGGCAAAGGACATGGTATTATGGTAACCACTGGAGGAGAGCACAAAGGCAGCTAAAACCCAGAGCCCTCCATTTCCTTCAGCTGAAAATACTCCGTGTGTGGTCATAAGTCAAACTCCAGGCACGAATTTATGCAAGGGAATGGATGCTCACCAGACCCCTGGATCCCTTGGAAAGGAAGCCAAACGGACATTTTGAGGCAGGATGGGTAGACCCTGGGTGACATCAGGGAACTCAGGTTCCTACAAGGGGGAAACTGAAGCCCAGGGAGGGTGGGATTGGAGCTCAGGTCACCAGATTCCCAAGGCAGGGACCTTCTCACTCTGCCACATTCAGGCTGTAAAGACCCAAGGAGAGGCCTGTGCCCAGAATCTGAACAATTATACTGGGGGTTAGAAAATGATACCAGACCCAGGGGGTCCCAGGCAGAGGGTCCTGAGGGGGACCAGGAGTCTGGGAGCATCAGAAAGGGCTGGAACTTGGAGGGAAGCCAATGGTTCCAGATGTGACTGGAGACCTTGGGCTGTGGAGAGGAAGTGAGGGCACTGACTGGCCATGGGCATACCACCTTGTGGCCTAGCACAAGACTCTGGGTCTCAATCTCCTCCCATGTAAAGTCAGGGTGGTGTCCATGGTACTTCCACACTCCAAATCCAATAATCCTATAAGTCAACTCTGCAAATATTTATTAAGTGCATATCCTCTGTGCTAGGGCCTGGGCATTACCAGTAGCAGCAAGAACAAAGACTGTGCCTGTCCTCCAGCAGCTTCTGCTTAAACTGGAGAACACCTCACATAAAGGGGAACTTGAAGCAGGGTGGGGAAATTCCAGAGAATCAGAATTGCCTCTGGGAGAAGAGAAGAGGATGAGGGAGCAGGGGCTGACCTGGGCACTGACTCCAAAATAAATAGTCTACAAAGAGAGAGAGAGGCAAGGCTGAGCCAGCTGGATTGGCAACAGACACAGTGATAGGGACCTCTGAGAAGGACAGCAGTCAGGGGTCTTCTGAGACCCGCTTCTTAGAGGACAAGACCTTTCAGAGGGCAGGGGCAGAACCTGGACTCAGAGTGAAGCACAAACTCAGGAAAAAGAAAGGAGTGCTGCTCCCTGGGAGGATGGACTACTGAACTGGGAGGTTGTGAGTTCTCCGTCTCTGGTAGTCTGGATGGTCACTTGGCCAGAATGTTGTGGAGGGCCTTCTTGGCATAGTCTGGTTTGGAGCTGAAGAGTTCTGGCTCTGAGATACCATGATATTGTAAGATATGGGGTTTGGAGGCAGGAAGACCTGAGTTCAAATCCCATCTCAGACCAGCCGTGTGACACTGGACAAGTGACTTCACCTCTACCTGCCTCTGTTTCCTCAACTGTAAAATAGAGAGAATGATAGCACCTACCTTGATGAATTGTCTGGAGGATCCCAAGAGGTAATAATTTTAAAGTGCTTAGTACAGCATTGGAACATAGTAGGGGCTATATAAATGCTTATCCCCTCAATTGATCAACACCTATTAAGCACCTACTAAATGCTCAGGGTACAAAACAAGCAGAAAACAGTCCCTGCCCTCCAGAAGGTGGCAGCTAAATCGGGGAAATGACAAACCTGCACAGGCAGACGAGCTTGTGTTCCCAGGGAAAGGGCTGGGGAGGCTGTGTGGAGGACACCAGGGAGGTCAGTAGTGGAAGCAGAGGAGGGAAGTCGTGCCAGGCTGGGGGATAGCCAGAGAGACTGTTCGGAGCTGGGAGAGGGAGAGGCTTGTCTGTGGAATGGCCTAGAGGCCCCAGACAGTAGTTTGAAAGGCTTGTTTCCAGGAGGGAGTTGTGAGCCTGGAAAGGTGTTAGGGGGCAGGTTATAAAGACCTTGAGTGCCATGCACATTTTCTACATCTTCTGTCATTGGGGAAGGGTAAGTCACTAACTTCCCTAGATCTGGCAGGAATCTTGGGGGCCAATAAGTCAGTTTACAGAAGAGGAAACAGACTCAAAGAGGCTTGCTCAAGGTCATACAGATAGTAAGGCTCTAAGGTAGGATTTAAATACAGATCTTCCTGACTCCAAGTCCAGAGCACTTAATGTAGTAGAAATAGACCTGAACTGGGAACCAAAATCCCAACTCTGAGTTCCATCTCTACTCCTCTTAGACAAGTCTCTCCACCCCTCTCCCCTGTAAAATAAGGGGATTTGACTAGATGACCCCCTCATCTCTGAAGTCAGAGGATTCTTTGCTTGAGCTCCAGGATGTGTGCAGGAGGAGGGACTGACTGATCCTTTGGGATTGCCTTTTCAGCCAGTAGTCAGAGCTGGTCCCACATGAAAGACAGGCCAGACTTTGCAACCACATCTGGGTGGGAAGAGACAGGAGCACAGCTGGAGACAGGACGGGGGCGGCTCAGAGGTTGGTTCTGACTTTCTGACCATCACCTGATGTGGTATGATGGATGGGCTCTTGCTGCTTTCTCATCAGTCACCCCTGTTGTGTAAGGGTACCTCCTCAGGAGCCTGAGGGAGCTCATGACCACCCTACCAGCAGCTCCCTGCTGGTCACTGGTCACTGGTCACTGATCACTAGTCACTGGTCACCGATCGCTGGTTACTGATCACTGGTTATCAGTCACTGATAGCTAGTCACTGCTCACTGATTGCTTGTCACCAATCACTGATCACTGGTTGCTGGTCACCAATCACTGGTCACTGGTTACTGACCACTGGTTATCAGTCACTGACAGCTGGTCACTGTTCACTGATTGCTGGTCACCAATTACTGGTCACTTGTCACTGGTCACTGATCACTGGTCACTGGTCTCATTCTCCCACCACACCAGTCTTGCTGGGCTGGGAGGTAAGATGGTGATGGAAGCCAGATGGTTTGCTGTGGGTGTCATCATCAGATCTCAGGGCAAAAGATGGAAGGTGGGTGAGGATTTGTCTTCTTGTCTTTCACCTTCTGGATTGGGGTTCCTGGATGCAAGGTTGAGGTGATAGGGCACTGTAGTGGCTGGAAGTGTTGCCTCGCCTTCTGTCACCCACCCACCCCCTTGCTCCCCATGCACATGCGTATGCACGTGCATGCACACACATTCATACGCATTCTGCAAGTGTCGTGTCTGGTTTCCCCTTGCCTTCCCACACTTGAAAGCCTGTCAGGCCCCAAGGAAGGAGGTTAGGCCAGATCGGTGAGAGCCCAGGCCCCGCTCAGACCCGGCAAAGGAGCCAGGGGACTGTGGCTGAGACCCCAGTGCCTGGTTTCCTGGGGTAACTGAGGAGAGGGTAGATGGAGCCCAAAGAGCTCCCCAAGCACAGAATCCCAGGGTTAGAAGTAAAGTGGCCACAGTAGCAGAAACCTTCCTCTGCCCACTTCCCTGTCTGTAATCCTCACTATAGGGCCCTTCCTACCTCCTCTTTGCACACAGCTCCCCAATGTTGTTCTGGGGTTCTTCCTGAGTCAACACCTTATGCACCTCAACACACCTTCTCATCATGCCCTTGGTTCTGCCTTCTAGGGCCAAGAAGAGCGAGGCTAAGCCTTCTCCCATGTGATGGTGCAGAGGAAAGGGTGGCCATGCCTTCCCTCAACAGGCTTCCATCTGATTTCTTTCCTGAGGCTGTTCTTGTCAAGCAAAATGTAAGGGGCATGTGTGCATGCGTGTGTGTATGCATTTGTGTGTATGTGTGTCAACATAAATGTCATGGCATATTATCTGAGCTGCAGTTCCTAGAGCCTCCAACCTTCCATCAAATCTCATGATTCTATGTTAAGGTTTTTGTGTGAAGTCCTAAGCCAGAAGGAGGAAAAGGGAGCCAGGAAAGCATGGCTGGTCACTGCCCTTTGTCAGGACCATGACCAGGGAGAGTTGCTCCCTGGAGTCCTCAGAAGAGTGGGCTGTCCATGGGCCAGCTGGCTAGGGAGATGTGGGGCAGGAGGGCCAGTTGGACAGCCAACTGTGCTGTTTGTGGAGAGGCCACAGTCCCAGAGAGGGCTCCAGGAGCCAGAGATGTGGTGGCACTATCTGGGGGGCCCGGCATCACTAACCTATGGCAAGATGGCCTCAGGGAGCTCTGTACTGGGTCTGTACCCAGCTGGATCCAGAGTTGGGAGAAACCTCTGGGGACATTTCTCTCCCATTTTATAGATGATTAAACTGAGGCTTACAGGGAGGAAGTCATTTGCCCAAGGTCATTCAGAGGATAAGGAGACCAGTGAGTCAGGTCTCCTATGCCAAAGCCAACCCTTGGAAATCCCTGTGCTTGGCTTTGCTGATGACAAGACTCTCCTGCCATAACCTTTGCCTCTATTCTAGTTTCTTCCCCTTCCCTGTCAACCTGACCCAGTGCTCCTGACCTCCCTTAGCCCATCTCCAGGAGGGTTTGGTGCAGATGGTTCACAGGCTGGGGCACCAAAATTCTCAGCTCTGCCCAAGCCTCCCCACATTCAAGGACCAAGAGAGCAGATGCCTGTTTGGATGGAAGAATGAATGCTGAAGGGGCCATCTCACCCTGGCTAAGCCAGTTTGCATGATGGGAGAATTATGAACAACCTGAAGCCTCTTGGTGGAAGGAGGAGCCCTTGGCATTTTGCTGGTCCCCAGACCCAGACCCTGGGGCCACATGTTAACAGTGTGCCTAGTGACCCAAGGTGATTCACTGGCACTGCCAGGTGACCCTGGAGAGAAGACCCTGCTGCTGAAGTTATTTAGGAGGTACTGAAAGACACATCAATGGGGCAGCCAGCTCCCTTGGCATTGGCCTTGGCTATAGCGACCAATTTCCCTGTCCGGCTCAGGGATCATTGGGAAGGCAGAGAGGGTTGGGGGGACAGGTTCAGGCCATAAAGAAAAAGCAGTGGGGTGGGGGTGGGATGAGAGCCCTCACCCAAGGTGGCCCCCAAGCCAGAGGTCCTCCTGATGGCACAGGACCAACGTTGGCTGCCCAGTGACTGTTGGCAGGGGCACCATCCTGACTTTGTCCTGTCCCATACTGGGGCTTCACTGGTGTGTGTGGAGAGCACCCCCATGAGACCTTCCCTTCTCCCAATGCAGGCTCAAGTCTGTATGTGTCAGAAGTAGGGCTTGAACCCAGGTCTTGCCGTCTCCAGTCCCTTGTCTCTTGCCTGAGTTTTCACTGGTGTTCTTTGCGTTGACTGGCACAGGACTGGCCTCAGCTCGTGTTGCCTGGAAATGATTCTTGATTGGTGCATTTGGGGTTAGAAAGTCGAGGCTCCGTTCTCTGCTCTGAGACCTCCCAACCTTGGACTGCTGCCTCAGGGCTCTCACAGCCTCAGTTTCCTCCTTTGTCAATGCCCTTCTAACTTTGACATTCTGTGTTCAAAGGGTCCTGGGGAGGGGAGGAAAGGGGGAAAGGGGGCCTCTTCCCTGTTGCTAAGTCCTGGGCCTGAAGTTTCTGGTCTGGGCCCTGCCCCCCAGGCCCTCCTGGGCAACAGGACCATGACTAAGCCACAGCTTCCACCTCAGTCGCCTTGGGCCTCTGGGTATCTTTTGTTCCTGCTCTGGGCATTTCTCTCAGCCAGGCTGTGAAAATGGACTCGTCAGCGACCCTTTTGTGTGCTGGGCCTCTCCCCTCTGGTTCTCAGGCACTAGACAATGCCCTGGGAGGGATTCACGTCCCGGGAACAGTGTTTGGATAATGCAGCCAAGGGAAGGTTCAGCGATTTCCCTCTGCATGAGTAGGGATGGTCCCAGCTCTGCCCCAGACCCTCCCCCATAAAGGCCAGCCGAGTTGGCCAAGCCCTAGAACCTGCTTGGGCCCAGAATGCCTGGAGCCCAGGCCTAGCCAGAGAAGGAACAGAGAGCAGTGTGGCCAGAGGCCCCAGGTTCAGACCCTGCCTCTGCAATTCAGTCTTTGTGACTCTGGGAAAGCCTTTGTTTCTTTGCTTTGGGTAGCAGCCAATTGCTCCTGCTCCATGTAGAATGAGAAATCTGGCCCAGAGGGTATCTGAGATCTTGCCCAGTTGGAGGACGGCCCCTGAAACCGCATTTAGCCTCTGCCTGAGGCCTTCCTCATTCTGAACACCCTCCTGGAGTCACTTGGCATTCCATTGACTTCCTTGGCTATGCTCTCACCCTTCTGGCCATATGGAGCTTGGAGTCCACTGGAAACCCCCAGATCTTTTTCAGATACACTGCTGCATAGTTCTGCCTTCCCCCTTGTACTTAGGAAGCTAATTTTTTTCCTAAACTCAGATCTGACCATGTCACCCCCCACCCCCACTCCCATTCAATAGACTCCCATGGCTCCTCCAGGATCAAACACAAAATGCTGTGATTAACATTTGAAGCCCTTCATAAGACATCTCCCTCCCGGGGCCACAAATGGCAACCTTTGTGTCTCACTCTGGGCCTTCTCTCTGGTCTTCAGTCCCCCTCTTGTCTCATTGCCAACCTCCCTGGCTTCTTGGAGTCCCAGATAGAGCCCTAGCTTCTAGAGGCAGCCTGCCCCAGCCCTCTTCATCACTTCCTACTGATTCTGTACTTGTCTGCCCACTGTCTCTCCATTAGATTGTGTGCTCCTTGAGGGCAGAAACCATCTTTTGCCTTTTTTTGTATACTCAGTACTTAGCACAGTGCCTGGCACTTAGTAGGGGCTTACTAAATGTTGATTAACTCGCCCTATACCCCGCACTAGGTCACAGAGACAAACCATGATGGCCCTGTGTCCAAGGGGCTTAGAACCTGCTGGGAGAATAACAAAGTGTATCCCAGGCCCAAAACCTTCGTGTTAGGAACTCGAATGCTCACAAGGTCAGGGAATGTGAAAAAGCCCACTAGGTCAGGCATGTCTGTTTGTTACATGTGAAGGAAGCGCCAGAGGAAGATCTGAGCTGAAAAAGAAAGCCCTGAGAGGAGGATCCACTTGTTCTGCTTCTGTTTCCTCTACCAAGGACTTGGGGGGAAGCCAAGAAAAGGAGATGACCAGAAGAGCCCCCAGAAGGTTTTGCAGAAAAAATCACCTTCCTATGTCCTGGATGAGCATGCCACTGTGGCAACTGTGGAAGCTCAGGAAGGCAGGGAGAGATGACCAGAGAAGGGCATTCATCCTGGGTTCCACAGAAGACATAAGTCTGTTTGTCACAAGCCAAGGAGTCTGGTCTCAGGAACTAAAATGTATCATCAGAGGCATGGTTTGTGCACAGCCAGAGAAGAACCATCCATCCTGATGACCTTCCTGCCATGTTACAGCTTCTTTTGCCCATCTGCCACCCATCCTAATTCTTCATAGACTTCCTATGACGAACCACATGACCACTATGGGGGTTTCTGGGAGTCTTGGGGTGTCTCCCTCCTATGGGAGGAGGCCCCACTGCCCATCTTCACTGTCTGCCCCAGACCCATGTACCAATAGAGGTGCTCTCTGGGGGCAATTCAAATTACTCCAACTTGACCTATTTGAACAAACTATCAAAGATGAAAAATGGAAAATGGACAGAAGAAAGGACACAGACACAGAAGGGAATAATTCCATGGAGAAGTTTAGCTGTACCCCCAATCAAGGGATTCTTCACAGCCACAGAAAACATCCAGAACAGAGACCCAGGGGAAGAGGAATTTCCTCTTACAATAGCCTCAGAATACTCCCATTTGTGGACCACATTGCATCAAGCCTTGGAGTTCTGAAGAGGCTACCAGACAGTAAATCAACCAATAATCATTTACTGAGCACCTACTGTGTGCCAGGCACCCTGTTAGGTGCTGAGGACACAAGGATATCCAAATGGGGGTGAGGAGGACACGTAGAATTGCAGAATAGAAACTTTGGTAGTTGTTCAGTTGTTTTTCAGTCATGACCCCATTTGTTTATTTTAAGTTTTTTGGCAAAGAGACTGGAGTGGTTTACCATTTCCTTCTCTAGTTCATTTAACAGTTGAAGAAACTGAGTCAATCAAGGCAAAGTGACTTGTGCAGATATTTGAACTGGGGAAGAGGAGTCTTCCTGACTTCAGGCCTGGTGTTCTATCCATTGTACCACCCAGGCACCCCAATATAAAATTAATATACACCAAGTGGGATAAATCCAGTGTAGAAGGTGGGACTTGTCTGGAATGTCACAGATCTTCTACCCAAGTCTCCCCACCTCTGTGCCATGTTTGGTTTCTCTTTGGGGTCATGATTTTAAAGCTGAAAAGCACCTTAGAGGCCATTCCATCAGATGCCTTCCTTCTGTAGATGAAGCTACCTCCCATGATAGGTTGGGCTCCCCTCAAATGACTCCCCAACTGACTGTGTATAGGTCCCAGACATGGCAAGAGGCTTCAGGTCAAGTCTTGGGTCTTGCTTTGAGGATGGTGACAAGGGAGGAAATACAGTCTGCTGCACATACCCAATCTATGATCAACCAGAAAACATTCAGTGCCTGCTGTGTACGGGACCCTTGGTTAGAGTTAGAAGAAGGAAGGCAATTTTGGAGCCAGAGAAGCTGGTTTCAAACTTCAACCTGTTACTGCTTGTCTGCCTGGGTGACTTAGGGGACCTGCCTCTATATTCCATCATGTTTCTGTATCAGGCACCTAACAATTCTCCAAGCTTCCCCCACCCCCAACCACTTTCATCCTCATAAACAAGTCCTACACACCTCACTCTCCCCAGAGACTCAGAGGTGGAAACATTGACCAGGTTGGTGTTTGTCTCAGGAGCCAAGGCCTAGGATCTGGGAGTGTGGAGGGATCGTCAGAAATCAGCTCAGCACCACAAATGGGATACTGTGACCTCGAGAGCCAAGGTAGTCAAGACTCTGATAGGCTAAAGGGTCTCCCCAGAAACCCAGGATTTGAACCCAGCTCTTATGTTTCCAGTGCCACATCTGGGCCTGCCCAGCCTGAGGGGAATCCCTTTGGGAATCAGGCTGTTGTTCACTTGGTTGGCCCAGGGCAGTTCCCATTGCCAGGTATGGTCTCAGAGATGTCCAGGTCACTGTCTCTGGGAGCCGGTGGGGGCTGAATGGAAGGAAGGTCAATGAGTGAAGGAGGGGAGGGAGGCAGCTGAGGGGCCTCAGACAGGGCATTTCTCACGATGAGTTCCCTGTCTACTCTGTGTGCGTTTAAAGACCCAGAAGGAATCCCAGCCAGACCACCATTCTCAAGACCAGGGGCCTCTGAAAACCTGGGGCAAGTTTGAAAGTGGCCTGGGTTAATCCCTACTCTTGGGGGGGTGGGGCGCTGAGGTCAAGGATACTGAGGTCTTTGGATACTGCTGGGCCCTTGTCTTGGTCCTCAGACATAAAGCCATTGGGCTCCTCAACCACCCCCTGAATGTGGGCCAGTTCTGGACCTGAGCCACCTGTTGAGCTGACTACGGGAAAGACCTTTGCTGCTGGTCCCCTCTCACAGTTCTTCAGTCCAGGGGGCCAGAGACTTGCCCACCTGCTTGACCAGCTGCCTGACTGCCTGTCCTCCCACTTTCCTGCCCACCGAGGGAGTAGGGGAACCTTAAACCAAACTTCTCACTTTAGATAAATTCAGACTCTGAAAGGACTTGCCTCTTCTCTTCTCACCAAGGGGCTCAGGAGAAAAGCTACGATTCAGCTCCTGCGATCCTAAGCGCCACTCATTGACTCTAGAGACCATTCAATTCTTTTTCCTCACTTTACAGATAGAGAAACTGAAGAACCCTAGAGAGGGGAGAGGGGTGTTCCCTAGGCTACAGGCTCTTGGAAGACTCAGGTGAGCAGGTTGAGCGGAACATGACTCAGATTTTAGTCACAGGATCAGAGATTGGGGCTCAGAAGTGACCCCCTAGAAGCAGAGGGAAGACCCGACCCATGCTACCCACCTCCTGACAGAAAGCTGGTGTATTCCTAGTTCAGAATAAGACATGCATTTCTAGATGTAGCCAGTGTGGGAATGTGTTTTGCCTGACTATGAACTTTTGTTATGAAGGTTCCTTCTTTCCTTTCTTCCTTCCTTCTTTTCTTCCTCTCTCCCTTCTTTCATCACTTCTTTTTTCCTTCCTCTCCCCTTCCCTCCCTCTCCCCTCTCTCCCTTTCTCCTCCCTCCTTCCTTCTTTCCTTTCTTCCTTCTTTCCTTCCTTCCTTCCCTAGGCCCTTTGCTCAGGGCCCCCTCAGTCTTTACAATGGCCTCCATTTCTTCATTCATGATTCCCAGCATTCTCAGCATCGGATTGAACCCCAGGAGTCATTTAGCCCAGTGCCCTCATTTTACAGAGCAGGGAAGTGATTTCTCTGAGTCAGCCTGGTTAGTGACAGAGACCACAGTGGGCCCCAGATCTTCCTCACTTTTGACTATCTCACAGTCAGTGGTTTTCCTGAGAGTTGTAGATGGGTTAGGAGACTTGGCTCTGGGTGCCACCTCAATTAGCCACCCAATCTCTGAGTGCCTCAGTTTCCACATCTGTAAAATGGGAACAACTGTTGCTGGACTTAACACAATCATAGATTTAGACTTAGAAGGGACCATCCAGACCAACTCCTAATTTTACGGAGGAGGAAACTGAGGCTGAGGATGTGAAGTGACTTGTCTACAGTGACACAAGGAGTCATTGGCAAAGCTGAGATTTGAACTCAAGACCTCTCCCTCCAGAGCTGTCTGTCCAAGGGCTTTAACTTGTAAAAAAACAAAAAAACAAAAAAAATGCCTTAGCAGCACACTGTCATTTTGTGGTTGGTTAAAATACAACTCTTCTTTTTATGATCCCATGGGGCACAATCAGGAAATGAAGCGATCTGCTCCTGGTCAGCCACGAACTTGGCTTGCCCCCTAGGCCTCAGTTTCCTCCATTGTAACAATGAGAGTCTGGGTTGGGTGTATCTCCCTCTCACTCATCAAAATCTCGACACAATTATTTGTTTTGGTGTAGACGAGGATGTGCCGTGGACTTTGTCAAACTCCGATCAGCTCCTGAGCTCAAGGTGACAGCGTGTTCCAGTGGTCTCACAGCCCAAGCTCCAGGTTAGAATCCATGGCTTGCTCATCTTGGATGCTTTCTGCACCATGCAAAGGTTTAGCATCTGTAAAATAAGATCTGTATCAGTGCAAAGTCCTCTGCAGGGTCTTGGGACCTTGAGGCTTCTGAGAGGATTCCATACTCTCCTCCCTACTACTAGTCTCCCAGACACCTTTGCTTGCCACCCTCATTCTCTCCCATGCTCCTACTCTACCCATATCCAATATGTCTCAAGTGATGCCATTTTAGGTCCCCTTGTCTCTACTCACCCCACCACCACCCTAGTCCAGTACCTCATTGCCTTTTACCTAGACTATCACAATTTTGTTTCTTTATGCATCTCCCTTGACTCCAGTTTCTCTCCTCCCCAATCCATGTTCCACTTAGCTGCCAAGGCACAGCTCTTACTCCCTCACTCCTTTGAGCTACCTTAATTAGTTCCCTACTGAGATTAAATACAAAGACAAATTCATGTATGTGTGTGTGTGTGTATGTGTGTGAGGGAGAGAGGGGGCGGGGAAGAGAGAGAGAGAGAGGAAGAAAGAGAGAGAGAGAGAGAGAGAGAGAGACAGAGAGAGAGACAGAGAGAGACAGAGAGAGACAGAGAGAGAGACAGAGAGAGAGACAGAGAGAAAGAGTGTTTGGGAAACTTCTAGCTCTCCTAGGTCCTTTGCCCCAACTCAAATAATCTAGGACCTTCAATATCTGACACTCCTCTGCCACCACACTGTAGTCACCACCTTCCTCATAAGCACACAGGTTCACAAAGCATATAGAATGAATAGGTTTGCTATAAAGCAGGGAATAAAACAAAGTCAGAACTCCTAGGAATCAACCACACCTGCCAATGAGCAATGTACAATCTCAGTCACTTGTAGCCCCTGTGGGATAGGGCCCCCACTTCACCTGCCTCTTGCCAAAGTTGTCACATCCCCTGCATTACTTGGCCTGCAGGTCTTCTCAGCTCCCAGCAGAAAGGGCCTTTTAGTGTTCATTCAACCTGATGTTAGAGGGATATTGTAGGCCCTGGTGAGACTCTCATCAGCTCCCGTGCCAGCCCATTTCTTTGTCCAATTACTTTCCTCAGAGGCAGAAAGGAGAATGTGATCACATTCTCTCACCCTAGGGAAGTGTCCACAAGAATCCTACTCTAGGTCTTCTGCACACCCTGGGATCTTATACCCTTCTGATCTCCACCCTAGCCTCAGAAGCCCTAAAGGCACCTAAAGGTCTCTCAGTAGATCTAGGAGTGATGGAGGAGGAGAGTTTCCTCATCCTCTTCCCATTTATGGATCTTGGGGACAAGCACTATCCATTGTGAATACTTTCTCTCCCATGGTATCTGGGGCAAGGCATTGGCAAGAATGGTCAAGGGGCTCATTGTAGATATAAAACATTAAGGTGTACCCACCTGCCCTCCGCAGTCTCCTAATTGGGCTTTCCCTTCTGATTCACCCTAACCAAGGGAGGAACCATCACTCAGAATGCTGGCACTCAAACTGGGCAGCCCGAGGAGAGCTTTAAAATTGTGTGAGCTGGGGGATCAAGGTGATGGACAGCATTGGGGTTGAGGAGGATCATGGTACACACGCACGCACACACACACACACACACCACAACCAAAATGACATCACAATGTTGGGGTCAAGGTACAATACATCTGGTTGTGGCTGATCAGACCCATAGGAGCCCAGAAGGCTCTCCCACAGGCTGGGCACAGATCACCCAAATGAACATTCAGGTAGGGATGGCTCCAGATGTGCGCATCTGTTTCTTTTCAGCTTCTGCAAGTCTCCTTCCTTGATGCTGGGTGATCCTGTGCCAGTGTCTCTCCTGTTATGCAATCGATTCCAAAGTTCTCCAGAGAAACTTTGGGAATGTCCTTGTGTCTCTTTTTCTGACCTCCAAGTGACCTTTTGCCTTGTATGAGTTCTCCATAAAAGAGTCTTTTTGGCAAGCATGTGTTTTGCATCCAGACAGCCTGCCTGTCTGGAGTAGAACTTGAACATTTGGCAGTTCAGTTCAAGAAAGGACTGCAGTATCTAGGACTTTATCTTGCAAGGTGTTATTCAGAATATTCCTAAAACAGCTAGTTAAGTCGTGGCTGGATTTGAACTTCAGACCCCCATTAGAATTCCATTAGAATCGGATGCAGAGCTAGAAATGATCATAGTAGCTGGTCCAAACCATCCCTGATTAAGAATCCCTTCTGGAACTCCCCTAACAAGTGATCACCCACCTGTGCTTAAGAACTTTCAAGGAGGGTTAGTTCACTGCATCCCTAGGCAGCCAGGGCCACTTTAGGATATGATGGTTTTCCTGACATGAAACCTCATTTTGTCTTTTTGTAGCTTTCCCTTCACGCACACCCTCCGTGCCCCCCCATCCCCCACCATACTCCTGGTCCTGCTTTCTCAGGCCTCAGCACACAGTATTAATCCCTTTCCCATATAGAAGCTCTTGTAATCCTGGAAGACAATCACTCCATCCATCCCACCTCAACTCATTTCTTCAGGATAAAAAGGCCCCCCTGGTACACACTGGAGCCCAGCCTTCTGGATCCTGCTTCTAAGGGTCACAGACCAACCTGGCAGACCCAGGGTATCTTTGAGCCAGACTAACCTTTCTGGTACAGCTGAGCCCTGGAATTTTGAGGGAGTAACCACGCCCTTTCTCTTCCTCTCTCAGAATTGACCACTGGATCTCTCAAACCCATTTCAAAGAAAGGATCGTTTTAAATGAGGAACATCCCTTGTTGGACCACCTGTCCTGATTTGGCTCTCAGCAGATAGGATCACCATGCTGGTTCACAGAGAACAAGGAGAATCCCCATCTTTTCATGTGAGCTAACATGGTGGGCTGAGGCCAGAAACCTGATCTTGGAGTCAGACGATTGGTCTCAAATCTCCTCTGCTTCTTTCTAGACCCTTTGACCAGATGGATAAAGGGGGATTTGGGTCCCCAAGTCCATCCAGCTCTTCTGTATCTCCCAAGAGAAGCTCCCAAAGCCACGGTCCTTGGGCACATCTTTTTTCTCTTCTCTCTCAGATTCCTCCCCTATCTGATGAAGTTTAAGTTCCCAGGGTCCCAGCTTTGAATCCCAGAATCCCACACTCCCTTCCTGGGAGCTCAGATCACAGACAAATTCTACCCCGACAAAGCAGTGCCAGGAAGCAACATGAAGGAGCTGAAATCTCGGAGCTGGGTAGCAACAACGCCTGGGTATTATAGCCCAGCCCCATCCACCCTTTATTCTGTGCCCTCAGGGAAGCCCTGGGGCCCCTCTGAGACTCACAGAGCCTGGCTGATTTAGGGGATCAAAATGAATGGACAACTGGAAGCCAGATGTTGTCCAGAGCCTGGGAAAGGGGGGTTGTGGGCTGCCTTGGTGAGAAAGCTCCTTGGTTCCTGGCCTCCCCAATGTGGTGAGATGGGCCTGGCTGATTCCCGGCACGTTCCCTCTGCGGGGGTTCCCAAGATCCCCACATGGTGGTCAGGCCTTTTGCTCTGCATCTTCCCAAGTCCCAAAAGGCTGTATCACAATGCCTGGAACCTTCTGGTGTGGTTCCTGCCTGCTGACCCTGAGCTCATCACTGGCTGAGCCACCAAGCTCTCCGTAATCACAGGCCTGGCCCACCACATCCAGTAGCCAGACTCTTCCTGGGAACATGAGCCAGTCAGTAAGACCCACGTTCAGGATGTTGCCTTGGTTCCATTGAGACTTCGAAGTGGTCCTGACAGGGGGCAGGTCTTGCTGTTTGGGAGTCCTGAGAGGTAAGAAATGCAAAAGTCATGACCCCTGGTGCAGATGGAGAGACCAAGGCTTGGATTGGAGTGATTTAGCCAAAGCCTGGGGCCTGGTAGGGGTGGGTCAGACACACCCAGTCCTCCTCCCTAGTGATATTTGATCTGAAGAAGAGAATATTTGAACGAATAAATGAAGGAATGAATGGAAAGGTATTTGTTAAGCACTGCCCATGGACCAAATAGTGTGCTAATCATTTGACACACTCATATGAGAGACAGTTCTCCTTGCCTGCCCTCAGAGGACTCATACTATAATGGGGAAATACCAGGCCACTCTGTGCCCCAGTACTTGAAGAATTAGCCCCAAAGGTCAGGCCCAGGAACAGGAGTGCCACTGTTGAGACGGGCTGGCCTCAGTCATATATATATGGCATATATATACATATACATATATATATATATATATATATATGTATATGTATATATATGCCAATTGCCCTAACAAGATGCTTTGTCTGGGACTGGGTCACTTCAGGAGGCACCCACTCTCCCTCCTGGATGACCACTTGTCATGAATATTTCCAAGGTGTCTCCTGCTGAGGGAATGTCCCTGCCAGCTCAGACCAGATTCCTGAATGAGCCTGGAGCTGGCAGGTCAAAAATGAGTCCGGGTCCTCTGACTGCTCCTCCAGACCTTCCAATAGACCAGACTGTCCTCAGCAGGAAAAGCAGTGGGCTGGTGGACCCAGTTGGGGTGGCAGGGGATTCTGCCTGGCCTGGATTGAAGCTGGAGTGCCCACAGGGCATCGAGGGGGACACGTCTGATAGATATGGCTCAAGAGAGAGACTGGAATTAAACCCAAGGGGATCATTAAGTTCAGAGAGGCAGAGACACAGAGAGAGGCAGAGACACAGAGAGCCACACATTTAGAATGGACCATGGAGACAGGGAGGGAGCAGTTTGGTGGATAGGAGAAGCAGGAGAGAGGAGCACCATAAAAACCTCAGGAAGAGAGAGGACCTGTGAGGAGGAAGAGGAAGAGGTGGCAGAGGAGGCAGCAGCTGCTGGGTCAGATGATGCACAGAGAACAGGCAGGGGCAGGATGGAGGATAAGTCATTCTGCCTCACTTTTCAGGCTGTACCACAGGCCCTTCCTCTTAGAGATGGAGAAACCAGAGACTCAGCATCACACAGCAGCTGAGTGCCCCAAGCAAACTGAGCTGTTGGCAGGAAGCCCAGGCCAGTACCCTGTCGTCTCCACAGTGGAAGCCTACATGGGCAGGCAAGCGGGAACCTCTGAGACCTCCCCTCAGGACAAGGTACTTGGGGGAAAACCAGAGAAGGCAAAGAGGGATCAAATAGAAAACACAGGGGGTAAATTCATCTCTACAACTGGTTCCTCAAGTTTGGGGGGGGGGGGCGGTTTATGTTGTTAGGTTGAAATCCATGTTTGATCCAATTCAGGTCAGCTCATGTACCGTAAGTGCCCATAGTGGGGTTGGCCTCCTAAGGCTGATCAGGCGCCAACCCAGGCTTGCCCTTGGAGAGCCTCGGATTTGGGAGGACAGAGGAAGAGCAGGTGCGCATTTAGTCCCACCCTCTGGGAGCTCTCAGGATATTGGGAGAGACACATGTAAGGGGTGATGATGGTTTGGTTTACTCACACAGGATTCCCCAACCCAGATGCCAGATCAATTCATTTCAATTCTAGGCTTTATACCAGTAGTTCTCCAACTGTGGTCTGGGGACCACCTTTCAGTGAGTGTACTAAGTTAAAATGATTTTCATGATGACACTGACACTTTAATTTCTAACACAGTAAATATTCATAGATGCAGTTAACATGAACAAAGTTCTTGAGGGTGGGGTCGTTAGTAATTATGGAGCATGTAAAGGGGGCCCAGAAGCCAAAAAATGTGAGAATCACTGCTTTAAACTAAGAGAGCCAAGTCCTTGGAAGCCAAGTGCTTTTGCACAGGAATTGGGAATGGGTCATCTACGAACTATCGAGCTGGCCTAGAATCCAAATCATTTGAGAGACGGAGAAAGTGAGGCAGCCGGGATAGGCCTTGTGGAAGGCCTGCCTGGGGAAGCCGGGAAGGAGAATCACCCCTTAGTCCTCTTCCCTCCCTACTCTGGTCGGAGGAGGACCTTGCTTTTAAAGGACACGCAGCCCCAGACAAGTTTCTTTTCAGAAAGAGACAGAAGAGAAACTGACCTAATCCTGCTCTCGGGGAGTCTATGGTCTTGTGAGGAGAAAGTACGGAAGAGACAAAGGAGGCCTGCCCTTGGGGAGCTCGAAGTGAGGAGATAGTAGGCTAGGGTCCTGCCCTCAGGGAATTCCCTGTAGACTGGGGTTGAAGATGCTTCTGATAAAGGCCCCAGAAAAGAAAGTTTCTGCTGGACCTCACTCCCCTGATAAACCTCTCAGCTATGATAAAATGGGGCACTAGGTAAAGCTATGAAGAATATTCCTAAAAGGAAAGGCATCCTCAGGCAGACCGGAATGACACAAGTGGACAGTCAGAAGCCTGGGGGTACACGGTGAGGGGCCAGAAAGAAAGTGGGGTGAAAGCCACCCTGATCCCGAGTAAATGGGCCGCAAGTCGGCAAACCTCGGCCCTGGGCTTTCAGAGGCAAAGCGGTTAGGACAAGCCCTGAGGAGGAGATGAAAGTGCTGGGGGAAAGAGACAGGCAGAGATACTGGGGAAGGCTGGGGCTCCTACAGCATAGAGTCAGGTGGCCCTCTGCTGCTGTCAATGGACTCTGCCAAGAGGAGATGAGAAGAGGTGCCCAGGGAAGCCGACTGATCCCCAAGGGTCTGCCTGGGCCTGGGAGGGCTGCAAAGGCAGTGACGGAGGAAAGGGCTAGGGTGAGGTCACCAGGTGATAGAGGTGGGAGCCAGACATTTGAGGAGGTCAATGACATCCAGATCCCAGAGCCTATCCAAGAGTGTTAGGCATCCCACCTAGGCAGAATCTAGTGGAGGCAGAACCTAGACCAGAGATAAAGTCCCAGTCCAGGTCCTGAGGCGGGAGCTAAGATAAAACAGGGGAAAATGAAACCATCCTCCTCCTAGTCCCCCAGACCCAGGTGAAACCTCCACATCCTCTTGTGCTCTGTCTATTGTCAGTCTAGTGTGGGTCTACCTACCTCAAGAGCCTCCACCCCCAGTCCATCCACTGCATAGCTAAGGAACTGATCTTCCCTGAAGTGTAGATGTCCCCATGTCACCCCTACTCAGGAAACCCCAGAAGCTCCTTATCAATCATGTCCAGGATCCAACATAAACTCCTGTCTGGCTTTCCAAGCCCCTTCCCCTCTGGAGTCTTCCCACCTTTTTGTCTTCTTGCCCGTCATACATGGAATCCCCCTCCCCCCTTCAATACAGGGACCCTGGCACCCAGCTGTTTTTCCAACAAGACCCTCCATTTCCTGACTATGGGCTCTCTGGGTCTAGATTATTCTCCTTCCTCTCTGACTCTTCCCACCCTCCTCCCCTTGTTTTCTTATTGAGTCTACATTAGACTGAGAACTCCTTGAAGCAGGGGCTGTCCTTTGCTTCTCTTTGTATTCCCAGTGCCTGGCACACAGTAGGTACTTAATAAACGCTTGTTGCCTGGTTGATTTCATGTATATTTTGTATGCATGGAGTTGTTTACACACTGCCATTCCCTTTAGACTGGGAGCTCCTTGAGGGCAGGCACCTTGTCTTTGCTCTCTATCCCCAATGCTTAACCATGGCTTGGTAACTGACTGACTGAGTGATCCTGTAGAAATACTCCAGGTTAAGAGAATGTAGAAGAGCTGGGGGCTTTCTTCACAAGGGACTAAGAATCCTGGCATAACCACTAAGGCTCCAAGACAGGATGGAAGAAATGAAGCCAGAAAATGATGAAAGTAGAGCTCTGGAGGAAAAATTTGGAAGAATGAACAGATTAGAACAGAAGCTGTAAAACACATCCTAGGAAAGGAGTCCCTGAGAAGCAGAAGGGAGCAAACAGAACTCACAGAAATCAACAACAAACTCAAGATGGAGAAATTAGAGCATGTGAGGAGGCAACCAAGGGCTCTCAAAGACACCTCTTCCACACTTACACCTGAGATCTGAGTTGTACTTCCATCATGGACTGTGACACAGCATGGGGAACAGGGCTCTCAATCCTCATCCTTCCACTCTCCTAGAGTGGAGGAGGAAACCATTGAGTAGTCCTTTGCAGGGTCAAAATAGGGTAGAACCAGAAGCAGGGAGTGGAAGGGGTCAGAAGGTGGATTTTGGCTTAACACACATAGGGAAGGTCTTCTCAGTCATCAGAACCATCCAACAATGGAAAGGGCTGCTTCAGGAGGCAGGTAGTGCCCCGTAGTGTAAACTCAAATGATGACTTGTAAGGGATGCTCTAGAGGGAGTTTCTATGAAGGCAGTGCTTAGGGTGAGAGGCCTGTAAGGTCCTGACCAGGTCCGAACATACTGTGAGCTTAAGGAACCCATACTGGGTGACCCCTGGTGTGTGCGTGAGCCCCGTCAGGAAGTGACTCAGGTCCTGCTTTGGGGGTCATGGCCGTCTGACCAGAGTGGGCTCTTGGCTGCTTGAACAAACAGCATGTGTGACACACACAGGCCCAGCCTCTGGGCGGAGAAGTTTCCACAGGAGCTCAGCAAACCACAGACAGGGCTGATGAGGCAGCAGCAGGAACCAGGGCTTCGCCCAGTGAGTGTGGTCAGAAGCATCACTGACCTGCTTCTATAGCTTTTCTGAGGTTAAGGAGGGAAGGAATGGGAGGAGGGAAGCAGTGGCTCAAGGGAAGAAGGGGATGGATAGGAGCAGAAGGCACAGCAAAAGGAGGAGGGGGAAGGAGAAGAGGAAATAGAAAAGAAGAATGGGAGGCGGGAGGAGGAGGAGGATCCAAGGTCATTCACCCAGTATTTCTTCTCTGGGCCACAGCTTGGGGAAAAGAGAAGCCACACAAGAAGCTATCCTGCTGTGTCCCCAAGTCTGTGGCTGCAGCTGGATATTTGCATGAGGGCTCTACCCCTCCTCTTAATCAATCAAATACACTAGGTATTGAGGAGTTTTTCCATAACCTTATCACAATGTATGAACAGTCTCTTCATCAACCTGAGGAGGTCATAGAATTTTTGACTACTGGATGGAAGGCAGACAACATCACCCAGAAAACAGCTTGTGTTTGGATGAGAGGACTGAGTCACACCACTTGATTGGTCCTTTGGGGGAAGTCAGTTGGACAGTAGGCCAATCCAATCCAATAAACATTTATTAAGTACCTACCATGTACTAGGTGCTGAGGATAGAATCAGTAAAAAGAAAGATGATGCATGCCTTCAAGGAGATTCTAGTCTAAAGTGGGAAACAGCACATCAAAGGAGGTAGGGGACAGGTTGACAGGACACCAGGGGGTCCCTGGCACAAGGGCATCTTGTTCCATGGAGTTGAAAGCAAGCAGGTGTAGAGTGAGCTGAGTCCAATTTCTACCCTCTATAAATGAAGGGAGGAGTTCGATACTTGGCCTATTACCCTCTAACCAGAAGGGAGAGCCAAGCAGTGGAAAATTCCAGACCTAAGGGTGCCTGTGATGGAAATGTGGGCAACTGCCCCTCTGCCCACTGCTTCCTAGCAATGAGACAAGCACATAATCCTTGGGTTAGAAGGGACCTCAAAGTGTGCCTGGTTCTTTTCACAGTATCTGTGACAAGTGGTTTTCTCACTCCAGAGACCCCCAGAAGTAGGGAAGCTGCCCCATCCCAAGGCAGCCACTTCCACTCTGGGACAGCTCTGATATGGAGTCAAAATTGGCTTCTTTGTAACGGTCTCTGCTCACTAAGTTTACGACTTCATTTATCCCTATTAAATTCCATCTTAGGAGATTTGGTCCATTGACCTGGTCTGAGCCAACACTGACACCCAGTGTTCCAGCTTTTCCTCCCAGTTAGGACAGATCTTCAAAATCTTCACCCAAGTCACTGATAAAATGGTTAAATCTCACTGGGACAGATCTTTGGGGACATCTGTGAATGATCTTTCTTCGGATTGATATCAAGTCCTCAATGACTCCCATTTGGGAGGAAATGTAAATTCAGAGAATTCAAGATTGTGCAAATCTAAGATTCTAATGTGCTGGAGCTTGGAGAACACTGGTATGGTGGGTAGAGCTGGGCCTGGAGTCAGGAAGACCCAGGTTCAAATCCTCCCCCAGACTCTTCTTAACTATATGACTGTGGGGTAAGTCCCTTCAACTCTTTAAAATGAGGACAGAAGTGCCTACCTCACAGGGTTATTGTGAGGACTACACCCCACTGCAGTGATAAGGCTCTGCTTCTAAGGTTCTATGACATAATGACTTTAGGAAGGGATGGCTCCCTGAAGGGGTGGGGAGACACAGTGGGAAGAGCGTTAGTGAGGGACGACCTCTTTACCTCTCAAGGGTCTTGGCAGCTCTCTAAGACACTGAATGGAAGGTGCTGCTCTGCATTGGAAGAGAGAGTTTTTTTTATTGAGTCCAAGGTCTGGACCCCACATTAAAGGTCCCTTGCTACTGAGATTCTAATACCCTGGGTTTGAGACACTTCTATTGATGGAAAACTTGCCATGTCTCAAGTCAACCTCTTTCACTTTGGAACAACTCCTTGTGGGGATTCCCTGCACATAAACCTAGTCTGACTTTAGCTTCCGCTGCTCTTGGTTCTACGCTGTGGGCCAAATCATCCCACCTGACCCCTCTTCTACATGTCAGCCTCTCCTTTAGAGCTCCTGCTTGGCTTTGTCTTCTCTCTCCCACACCAAACACCCCTGCTGTCTTCGACTGATCACATGGTCTCCACTCTCCCCCTCTGGGGGCATCCTGATTTTCCAGTGCTTTCCCCAGTCCCCAGTGCCCAGAGGGACATATAGTGCTGAAGATGTGGTCAGGAAAGGGTGAAGGCTACAGGTCTTATCACCTCCCTAACTCTAGGAGTGAGAAGGTGACCATAAGCCAGGGAAAGAAGTGGAGAAAAAGCCTTCCCAGAGGAGAGAGGTCATAGTGCACAGAAATGCAGTGTGATAGAAAGCCGGAAGTAGAGGAACTGAGAAGCCAGGGTGACACCTCGTTACAAAGCTATCTTTTGTCAAGCTAGGGAAATGGAGTGACCTCTCAGGTCCATGTCATTATTTCCTTTCTTGCTTGAGGGAGTTTATATGACTGTCCAGTTGTTTCAGTCATGTTTGTCTCTATGGTCCTATCCGGGGTTTTCTTGGCAGAGATTCTGGAGTGGTTTGCCATTTCCTTCTCCAGCTCATTTGACAGATGAAGAAACTGAGGCAGAGTGAAGTGACTTACCCAGGGTCACACACAGCTAGTAAGTGTCTGAGGCTGAATTGAACTCAGGTTTTCCTGATTCCAGGCCTCTATATACCTAGGGAATTTATAGTAATGGAAAAATTAGGAGTATAATTACAATGATTCTGAGCTCCCAGATAAGAAAACTCCTAACATTTCAGCAGAAGCTGGACTCTTTACCTTAATTTACACTGGATTTATCGGCAATTGAGTAAAGCTGATGGTGCAGCCCAAGTCTTCTGCACTGAGAGTCCTTGAGACCAGTGGGCCTCCTCAGGTTCGAAGTCTTATTTCTTCCTTCTCCTGTCTTGGCTCTAAGCCCACCCCTGCTTTTATAACCAGCTCCTTGGGGCATGACTACATCATCACTCACCCAATCAGAACAGGTTTCCTGTCATACCTACTTCTGATTGATTCATGAAAGTGTAATTGCTTTCAAGTGAGGTGACACAATCAATGCCCCCCCCCCAACACACACACATCAAGTCACCAAACTAAGAAATTTGAATTATATCTATGCTCAGGGAAGGAGAATGAGAAGAAGGGGGGACAAGGGAGAGAAGAGAGAAAAGAAGAAAAGAAAGAAAGAAGCAGGAAAAAGAAGAGGGGGGAGGAGAGAAAAAGGAGAGGAAGGAACGGATCTTTCTTTTCTCTCTTCCATTTGTCTAGACTCATACAGATGGCCCATTTTCCTCATGTCTCACTCACTCCTTTCCCCTCACACTTTGGCTTCCCACCTTGCTGCTTTACTGAAGCTCACTGGTGAACTTGGCTAAGGTGATCCATGGCTCGAATCAATGACCTTTCCTTCTGTCCATTCATCGGTTTCTACCACATCTGAATGATCCTGCTGAGATGTCCTCTCCTCCTTCCTCTTCAAGAACACAGCAGTCTCCCAGGTCTCTGTTATGTTTATGACCACTGGTTCATCCTCCTGCTGCTCTGTCCCCCAAAAGACATCTTCTCCTTTCTCTCTCCTCTCTCTCCCCAATGGCTCCCCAATGGAGATCTTCTGAGCTCCAGTCTGCTCTTAGTCACCTGGGATGTAGGACTCTCTCCCTTGGGAAAACGTCATTTTATTCCTAAAGGGAGGGAATCCTGCATCTCCCACAAGGACAACCCCCCTAAGGTGTCTGGGGGGCAAAGTTGGGTATTGGGACATGGTGGAGATGCCTGTCACTCCTCTCATGTGTTCCCAATATTCTTTCACTAACCTGAAGCAGGACTGACATTGTCTGCTTTTTCTTTCCAAGCTCCCAAAGCATTGCTCAAAACTGAGATTTGATGCTTGAAGAGTGAAAAATAAGACCCCAAACTTGGTGAGTCCCCAAAGGGGACAGTCTGAATTGAAACTCTCAACTCTCACTGTCTGCTTCTTGCCCACATAGGGCAGGACTTTCATATCCACCAAAATGGAAAGGATTCATACCAATGGGTCTTGGGACGAGGGTTACATCAATTACACAGAACATGAAGCAGGGAGGGGCCTGAGAATAGGGGATGTCAAAACTGGGAAGGAACCTAGAACAGGGAATGGCAGAGCTGGGAGGGACTTTGGACATAGTTTCTATCTCTTAGTTTTGCTGCCGAAAGCAAGAGTCCCAGTGAGAAGTATGAGCCACCCAAGATCCCATAGTGAGGCCTAGAATCTCAGTCTCCCAGATGTCAGCCTTAGTCCTGCTTCCCTCCCGTCCCCTCCCATTTGGGGCCCCTGAATCAGCCCACAGTTGAGTCCGTCACCATCTCTGGTGTCAGAAGAGCGAGTGTTTCTGTTTGTTGCTTTAGGCAGCCTAGGAAGGCCGTGGGGAGCTTGGGGTGAGGGGGAGGATGGGGCGGGGTGGGATAGGGGGGCCCAGTAGCTTTCCATGGCCCATGGGTGACATCAGCTTTGGTCAGGACTTCTATTTATTTTGGTTCTAAGTGTGGTCCTAAGCTTCTGATCCCTTTGATCTCCCTGTCTGGGAAAGTCCATAGCAGACAAGCAGTCAGAGGGCAAATGCAGAAGGGCCCCCACCTCCAGGCCTGGACTCTTTCCCTTCCCTGGAGGCTGTAGCATACCCCCGGCATTATCCACACCCTTTACTTTGGGGCAGCGGCCAAAGCCAAATCCGCAGCTGAGTTCCTCGATCGGGATGTGGGGTTCCTGTGGTTGGGGGTAGCTGGCAGCTGGCCTGGCCCCTGATGTAGCCAGAACAGCTGCCGGCCCCACCCTCAACCTCTGGCACACAGCCTGGCCCCAGCACCAGATCCTCAGTCACTTACTCAGACACGTGTGACCCTGGGTAAGTCCTTGACCTTGCCTCAGTTTGTCTATCCCATGATACTATGAATAGACTGGAGAGATGACCTAACATGATTTTCCCCAACTCCAGCATCCCCTATTCTCAATCTCCTCCCAATTCTGACATCCAATGTCCTGAGCCCTGCTCTGACCTCCCCTGTTCTCAGGCCTCTCCCAGCTCTGAGGTTCCTACTCTGCATTCTAAGACCTTCCATGAAATTTCCCCAGCGACCTCCTCCAGGAACCCTTCCTGATAAAGCCAACATCTGAGTGGTCAGGCCCATGTCTTCCATGGAGCCGATCACCCCTTCTTCTTTCCCTCCCTCATTCTGGGTGATCCCTTCCTATCTTCCTGGAGTCTATCAGCATCTAGAGTCTGGATCCAAGACATTTGCCAGGAGTGGAGCTGACATGGGAGTGAGGATGGGGGTGCTCCAACCTGGCTCTGGGAACTGAGGGGAAGGAAGGTGGGATTCTACAGACCTAGTTTGGGGTCACCTGTTTCTGAGGTAGCATAAGGGGACCAGGTCACTTTCTATTCCCCTGGGATGTTCATTCCTCAGGATCCCATCACTATCATGCACTGATGGGGAGGGGTAGCTTCATAGCAAAGGGAGGCCCTCCCCCGGGGCTTACCTGCCTATGAATGAAGCAGGATGATGAGGGAGGGAAGACATGGTTTGAACCTATTTCTGTCTCTTAGACCACCACCAGTCAGCTTCCTTCTCTGTAAAATGGGGCTATCTCAGGAGTATTGCACATCTGAGTGGCCTTCAGAGCAGGCGTGAGAGCCCTTTTCGGGGTCAGGCAGGGACCCTGTGACTGTCACACTCAAGTTGGCAGAGGAGCAAACCCCAAGCATAATAAACACTTTCTTCTGCTGTGTTAACTAATGCAGCGCCATGCCTTCAATTAGCGAGGCCATCTGGTCAGCAGGAAACACTGCCTGGAATCCTGGTGAGCTATTTACCTGAGAACGAAGGCATCTGTAGGAAATTGAAGTATCCAAGATTTTGTCATTGAAAGTGGGGGTGGGGAAGAGGCTAGAATGACAGAGCTGGGAGGGCCTTAGAACTGGGGATGTCAGAGCTGGGAGGGGCTTTAGAACAGGGGATGTCATGGCTGGGAGGGGCCTCAGCAGGGGATGCCAGAGCACTCATAGCATCGACATCCACAAAACTGCCAGCCTGGAGGCCTAGGGTGGGGAGTTACTGCTTTTTCACCTAAATATAATGATTCTGGTCACTCCAGGTACAGCCTTGTCAAGTCCGTAGAAGGCTCTCCACATGTTCCCTCCTTTGAGCCTCACAACAATGTTAGGGTGCCATTATACAGATGAGGAAACTGAGACTCTGAGCTACAGTTACTTTTCAAATCTGTGTCTTCTTGACTCTTGAATAGGGGTCTCTCTGGCAATGACACTTAGCATTAAAGTGGTCTGTGAACAGAGTGCTCAAGTGGATGCTCCCAGAATTGGCCACCCATGAGTTCCAAGTTCAGGAAGGACCAACGTGCCTAGAGACAAATGGTCCCATGGACTCCACTTTTCAGAATCTCTAGGGAAGCCTCAGGTGGGTGTAGATAATTGGTGACATGAAGAGACAAGGTGACTGACTCAAGAAAGCAAAGGTGACCAATAGTCTTGGAACCTGCATTGGAGGAAGGACACTGGGCAGCTTTAATTTGACTCTCTCTGCCCTGATTGACCACAGACACAGAGGCACAGAGATCAGCTGCTCCAGGAGTCCACAAGCATTGAGTGATGCAGGGTACAAGAAGCCTTGAAGGATCCAGTTTAGAGCCCAGGAGGACAGCTAACTCTACTGTCCTTGTGTATCCACCAAAGTGGCCCAGTGGAAAGGACATTGACTCTGAGCCAGAGGCCCCAGGTTCAAAGACTGCCTCAGTCACTATTCGCTAGGTAGAGACTGGGCAGGACCACTTCTCACTCTTGGTTCCTGGCCTTTGTATGTGACGGCTTCTAAGCTCCCTCCCAGCTCTGTTCCTGTCACTCTGAGATTCCTTGGTTCGATCACAGATCAATGAGTACAGTGATTGTGGGAGAGGGTCACTAACAATGGAGGAATCAGGGAAGGCCTCTTGGCAGAAAGTGATGCTTAAGCTGAGTCTCTCAGAGGGATGGAGAAATGCCAAGCTGGGAGAGTGCTCCAGAATTTCCTGCATGAGGAACATCCAATCAACCAATGTGAACAGAGCACAGAATACATGAAAGGAAGTATTTTGTGATGAGGCCAGTCAGGTTTGCTAGAACCCAATTAGGAAGGATTTTAAATGGCAAAAAGAATCATTATCTTAAACCCCAACAGGATGCCCCCAGAAGGTACTTGATCACGGGAGTGGCAAAGTCAGATTTGTGCTTCAGGAAGATCAGGTTAAAAACTCCATGGAAGAGGAATAGGAGAGGAGAGGCTGGGTGAGGGGAGACCATTAGAACCTGAATGCTATAGTCCTAGTGCAAAGGGATGAGGCTATATGTACCTACAAATAATCCATGTATCTGGGGAGTCCAGCATGTAACTACATCACAAATATTCTAATAGATGTTTTGTAATGGGTGCCTACAGACCACCTATCTACCCCGTAGAATTTTCAGGGACTGCTATATTTTTAACCGAGGGCAGCATGTAGGACATATCCACCTAATCAAAATGCTGTGGGCTCATGTTCTTAAAAGAAGGAGTCAAGTCAACAAACATTTGTAAGTACCTATGTGGTTCCAGGTACTGCGTTTTCTCACAATGGACCTATTTTTTCATTGTGCCATGGTTCTGAGATGCAGGCACTGTTTGGCGGGAAAACAGGACTTAATGGCAGAGGGATGGAGGGCAAAGTCAGAGAAGGTTATTAATAGCAAGCATCTCTCCAGTGCATTACAAACACATAGTGTCTCATCTGAGCCTCATAACACACCTTGGAGGTAAATGCTATTAATACCCCTATACTGTACAGATGAGGAAATGGATGCCAACAGAGATTAAATGACTTGTTCAGGGTTATACAGCCCACAAGTGTCTGAGGAAAGAATCAAACAGGTCTTCCTGATTCAAAGTTCAGTGCTCTAGCCACTGTCCAGGGTAGCTCTTGGATCATGTCAGCAAAATTAAGAGACAATAGTGTAGACAGCAAATGATCAGCCAGTGCTAAGGGCTCCTGAGTCATGCCAACTGCTACAAAGTGGAGGGAGATATGAATGGTGCACTGATGGAGAGTAGATGGACCAGGTGTGCTGATGCTGGAGTGTGCAGCCCAAAGTCTAGGGAAGCAAGCAGGCCTCTCTCTTCCCTATGGCTATATGCTAGTTCCCCATGTCTCTGACCCATCTTCAAGTTCCCAGTTCTCCTCTCACTACTGAGGTGTCCCATTGTCTATATCGGGAGATCATGGGTGTGGAGAAGGGGATGACCCACTGACATGGGGAGAATCTCCTGTCACCCTGGTCCTTACTGACTGGGCATTAATGGAAGTCCCATTTACTATATTTTCAAGTGATAAATATAGATGAAATCCAATGGTTTCTCAGGCTCTTGCTTCTTTGGGGGGCAGGGGGGAAACTTGATTAACTATATCCCACTCTTCTCAGAGGTGATGTCTGGGTGGAGGCCAACACAAGCCTCTTGGTTTTAAGAGAGAATTTCTTCAAGGGTGAACCCAGTGCTTCTGCCAAGAGTGGAGGGGCCAGGAGCCCCAGGTGAGTCACCTTATATGGTGGAAGACTTTATGGGATCGAAGGCCATGGAAAGCCTGGTCCTGAGCTCTATAACTGTCCCCAAAAGTGAGAGTTCCTGTTCTAGGTTGGAAACCCAGCCTTCCAAGCCTCTTTAAGAATAAAAATAAATATTTGTGTTGTTGGCAGGTGGTGGGAGATGGCACATTGGGAGGCTAAAAATAGGCCAAGCTTCTACTTGACTTCTGGAGGATTTCTCCCTTTCTCGTTCGCCAGGCTGGTTGTGCAATGCCTGGTGTGATGCATCAGGCATCTCGTGCCAAGTTTTGACTTAACTGCCAGTGACAGGAGTATGAAAAGCATTAGAAAATTATTATGGGATTAAGGACGCCCATTCCTAGGAGACAAAAGACATGTTGACACTGAGTCCTGTGGAGGCCTCGAAGGCCAGCGCAGAGCAGGCATGGCCCCAGCTTCATAGGCATTCAAGATGCAGGGGAAAGGGGCGGGAGACTGGAGTGGCTCTGACTCTGACCTCAGAGGCTGGGGCACAGTTCATGCAGGGAAGGGGTTCTAAGGGGACAGGTGTCTGGGAGGAAGTCTTCCAGAAGGAGCTGTCCAGAGGAGGGAACTGCACAGGAGAGCTTGGGCTCCCTCAGCAGAGATCTCCAGGTAGAGGCGGAAGCAGTCCAACTAATGCTGAGATGCAGCATGGACATAGTGGGGAGCCAGTCCTGGGCCTGCCTGCCTTTGGGGGCTCTCCAGGACTTGGGGGATGGGGAGAAGGAAGCTTCCTCTACAAAAGGCGAGATGGATCTATGCTTAGGCAGTTTTATAGTCACAAAGCACCTTTGGCACAGCTGATATTTATGGAGTTGGAGCCTCCAGTGGAGAGACTTTGTACCAATCTCATCATGCCCATTTTACAGAAAAGGGAGCTGATGCTGCAGGAGGCAGTCAGACAGTCAGTGGCCTGATTTCCCCTTGCCCACATGAAGGGGTCCAGGCTTAAGCTCAGCATCCTTCAGGCTTCTCCTTCTCAGTCCCCCAAGAGGTCTCTCTCACCTAGGCCAGACCGCCTAACTCCAAATGCCCTGTGCTTGCGCTCTCTCTCTTAGTCCCACTGCCCCTCTGATCCTGTGGCTAGAAAAGGGCGGTCCTGAAATTCAAACTCAGATCTTGGGCCATGGGGGTTGTAAGTTCCCCTCCCTCCAGGCTGAAGTCGGGAGGCTGAAGAGGGCACTCCTGCTCTGGGATGGGATGAATTCCCCAACCTAGAGCTCTTGCCTCTAGTCCTCACTCCTCCTTTGACCTGGGGACCTCTATGAGCCTCACTCGACCCATCAATGAAGGAAAGGGCGGGCTTGGTCTCCCTTGTCCCTTTAAGCTCCAAATCCTGGGGCCCTCCCTCCCTCCAGATCCACCACAGGGCCAGTGACTCGCTCCATCCTCATTTCAGCCTCAGTTGCAGTCCTAGCTCTGCTCCTGACGCATTAGTGACACTAACTCATCCCTTCTCCCTGGACCTCTCCTCCCCTGGAGAATGAGGGATGCCAGCCTCAAGGGTCCCTATAGTCCTTCTAGATGTCCTATGCTGACGTACCTCAGTGAGCTTTGCCCAGGCCTCTGTGGGAGGCATACTGGACAGTACTCCCAACTTGTGACCAGGCTCTCTGTGGTTCCAGGGCTCAGCTCCCCAACTCAGCCCAGCTGTGGAATGCCTTTCTCAGACTTTAGCCCCACAAGGAAAACCATTCTTGCCATTCTGCATAAAGAAGAGATTTTCAAGGTGGGGAAAGAAATAGAAACTCACCCCACCCTTGTCCCATGACCTGTCCTCCACCCACCTATGTCCACACCCACAGTCAACCCCTCAGGCTCCTCCAGAATCTTGGCCTGTCCTGGGACACAGGTATTCTCCTCCTCATAGCTCCACTCCCACCTGACAATGAGATGGTGCAGGGTGGACTGGAACACAGGATGCTAGACCTCATGATTCCCATTGTGCCACCTTGGACTAACCCCATTCCCTCACTGGGTCTCAATTTCCTCATCACAAAAAGAGAGCATACTGAAGAGGTAGAGATGGATGGACCCAGGAGAAAAAATCCAGGTTTGAGCCTTGGCCCCTTGGTTGTGGGACTCCATAAAAGTCACAACCTCTCTGAATCTCAGCATCCTCATCTGTAAAGTGGAGAGAATAGTGGCACCTATTTCCCCAGTCTTGTTGTAAGAATCAAAAGAGTTCATGCATATACAATGCTTGCAAAGGGCTAAAGAATATGAGGAGAAGATGGTGACAGTAAAGGTGAAAGTGATAATGATGGTGATGGGGGTGGTGGTGATAGTGAAGGTGATTGTTAGAGCTGGCCTTAAAGTCAAGAAATCTCACCTCCAACACTTGTTGGCTGTGTGACCCTAGACAGGTCACTTAACTTCTCAGTGTGCCAGTTCTCTGTGTGTGCAAGTTTCAGAGAGGGAGCTACCCTGTCCTTCCCTGGCATGGAAATTGTCATGGGGGAGTTATTCTGTGCCAGACTCATCCCTAGGGTGATGCTATTGAAGCTGCTCATGATGGCCAAGGAGGTGATAATGACTCCTAATGCTTCCCTTCCCTTCCCATCCTTCCAGGCAGAGGTCAGGTGCCCCCTCCTGCTCTCATTTAGGTCTGTTCTGTTCTCTTAAGCCCTTTCCATGTGCCAGGCTCTGGGATTGGTGCTGGAGACATCAAGGCAATAACAGCAGGGATGTTTCTGTGGTGCTCTCTGGTGTGCACTTTCTGTGCATGATCTCACCGGACCCTCCCAAAGTGCTGGGGTTGGAGTGCTCAGTCCAGTTATTTTCTCCATTTTACAAATGTGGAAACTGTATTTAAGCTAATGAATCTGGGCTTTTGAAAGTTTTAGTTAAGCAACAAACATTTATTTAGTGCCTACTATATATCCCAATAAGCATTTACTTAGCACCCAGGGTCCCAGAGCTAGCTAACACAGCCACCACTCTTGGGTGAGGCCCTTCTCTCCTCTCACCTGGACCACTGCAATAGCCCCTGCATGTGTCTCCTTGCCTCTAGTCTCTCCCTTTTCCAATCCATCCTCCACTAATCACCCCCCTCAAGGAATTTCCCTAAAGCCTAATCCTTGCCTCCCCCAAACAATCTAGTCTGGAGCAGGGAGGGGAGTACAGGATGCTCATGGAAAAGTTTAGTACAGAGAGGGGCTGAGGATGACAGACCTAGCATTCTGTGAACATTCAGAGACAAGAGATTGCTTTCAGCTCAGGGTCGGGGTGAGAAATCAAGGGACGCTTCATGAAGGAAGTAGCCCCTGTGCTAAGCTTTGAAGGAAGGGAAGGGCTTTGTCAGCAGTGGGAGGGAGAGCCACCATCACACTGGGGTTTCAGGGCATTGCAAAGATCCTTTGGCACATTCTGTTCACAGAAGAGCTGAGCCTCTTCCAACCGGAACACAATTCATGAGGGAAGACTGCGAGGAAACAAAGTTGTAGAGTCTGTGAGAGCCCAAATATAGAAGGCCTTGAATGGCAGGCCAAGGTGTCATAAAGAGCTCCTGAAAGCATTTGAGCCTGAGGGTAACAAGGTCAATCCTGTGCCTAGGGAAAATAGACTCTAAATGGTCAGCAATCTCATGCCAGAGTTGGAGCAGAGAGGCGCACTCTCTCTAGAGACTGAGTTGCTCTACTCAAGGTGCTTGAGCAGGCCTGAGGATTAGGCAGTCTGTGTCTCTCAGGAGGAGGGCATGCCAAGCAGGAGGGGCAGCGCGGGCAAGAGCCCAGAGACTGGGAAGGACTGTCATCTACAGGGAATGTAGAGGAGAGGTTGACCCTGGGTGTGTGAAAGGCAGCGGTAGGAACCAGATGGAGACAGCTTTCAAATGTCAAGCAGAGGTGGGTGCACCTTAGATGACACAGGGAGCCACTAGCATTGACTGCATAGGGTGGCAAGGACTGGCTCTGAACTTCAGGGAAATCGCTTTCAGCTCTATGAATGGGAGTGGGGAGAGACCAGAGGCAAGGAGACCAATGAGAGAGTAATCTCAGTCATCTAGAGGAGATCCAACAAAGGCTTGGATCTGAATAGGTGCCAGTGAGAAGGGTTTAGATGGGAGAGATGTCAGGAAGGTAGAAGTGTCAAGATTTGTCAACTGATGGAACATATAGTGTGAGCAAAACTGAGAAGAGAAGAACTCTGAGACTTTGAGCTTTGGTTGACTGGGAAGATGGTGGGGCCCTCCATAGGGACATGGAAGTTAGAAAGTGGTTGGGATCTTGAGCTTGGTCTTTTGCTAGTTTTTATATTGCATACCCAATTTGCTCTTTCTCTTTTTTATATATAGGGATAGGAAGAAAGCTCTGTTGGGGGCATAATTAAATTTGAGTGTCACTAACACTTATATTTGGAACTATCTAATAGGCATCTACAGGAGTTTAGGAGAGGGAATGGGACTGAGACAGAGCCCTGGAATTCATCTGAAGAAAGAGGCTAATGAAATTCATGAGGATTAAGAAGTCACCAAGAGAGAGGGTATGGAGGCAGCAGAGAAGAGGGTGGTATACCAGGGTTTTGAGCTAGGATATGAATGATGATCCACCAGAAAAGGTGACTCAAGAAGATGCCATCAGAAGGGAAGGAGGAGAACTGGGAGGATTTGGGAACCCTGGAGGTGATGGGGGATGCTGCTGCTGGTGGTGAGGAAGGAAGGCAGGGGTTATGTTCCTGAGTCCATGGTCCTAAAAAGAGGTTTGCAGCCCTCATATGGGGTCAATAAAGAGGTAGCTATTGTTTCCAAGATTTCAACGTTTTGGAGACAGCTCCAGTGAATGAGTGGAGGAAATCTTTGTGGAATTGGTGAAAACATGATTTTAGTGGAGCAACATTAAAATCTGATAGGTCTGACATGGGGAAGGTGGATTAGGAGTGGAGGGGGACCATATATGGAGAAAGAAATGAACATTTCTTTTTTTGATACTAAATAAGTAGAAGACAATTTTATGCAATTCGATACATATAAATCTAAAATCCTAGACTGGAGTTCAAAAAAATCAGTTGCCCAAATACAGCAGATTGGTGGAGGGAGGTATAGCAAGAAAACAAATGACTATAAAAAGACTTAGATTTTCTAGGGGATTCTAAGCTGAATGTGAATCATCAAAGTGACATGCTAACTGAAAGGGCTAATGCAATCTTAGGGATATATTAACAGAAGCCTCTGGTCAAGCACAAGGGAGGTATGACTCCCACTGTCCCCTGCTCTGTTCCATTTCACCTAGAGTATTGTGTTCACTTCTAGACACTACATTTTAGGAATTGCCTTGGCAAGTTAGAGGAAGACAAGATGAGATGGTTGGGGAGCAGAGACTAGTATTAGTGGAAGGAACCAAGAATGTTGAGCCTAGAGAAGACATAGAAAGGATAAGAGTGTGTTTGTCCTTCATTACTGAAGAAGACCATGTCATCAGAGAAATAATGACATGACTTGCGCTTGACTTTGTTTTGAGTGAGTGATGGCTGTGCAGATCACCAGCCTCACTTCTCCTCCAGAACTATCTGAATCCAGTGACCAGATATTCATCAGGATGACTGAAGATGGCCCACGTAATTGGGGTTAAGTGACTTGCCCAAGGTCACACAGCTAGTGAGGTGAGACTTGAACTCAGGTCCTCCTGACTCCTGCACTGGTGCTCTATCCACTGCACCACCTAGCTGCCCCAAAGGAAGGATAAGAGAGTCATCAACTGAAGGCCTGTCTTGTGGGAAATGGATTGGACTTGTTCTTGGCGCTGGGGAGAAGAGCTAGGACCAGTAGAGAGAAGGGAATAGGAAGAAGATTTTGGTCAGGGGTAAGGAAAACTATCTAATGGGATTAGGGTTGTCCAAAAGTGGAATGGGCTGTTTGGAAAGGAAGTGAGTTTCCTGTCGCTGGAGATCTTCAAGCAGAGGCTGAATTTACTTGGAGTGCATAGATAGGACTCACTCTTCAGGTTGGAGTTGGACTATACATTCTCTGAGGTCTCTTTCCATTCTAAGTCTATGAGTCTTATGTATTTAATAGTGTGAAAGGAGGTGGTGTGGGTGGACAAAGGTTCAGAAGGGTCCATGGTGGTTACTCATCTCTGACTCAGTGACCTTTGGAAGACTGGGGAAATTGGGAGTGGGAGCTAAAGGACTGGGAAGGACAGTGTTTTCCCAGATTTTCAAAACTGGAAAAGAATGGGGTCTTCATGCTCAGGACAAGCAAGCTGACCTTGGTTCCTGGCAGAATACTAGACTCCATCATTGAAGAGATGGTTAGTGAACCTCTAGAAAAGGAAGTAGAGATTCCCAAGAGCCAGCCTGGCTTCCAGCAGAGTAGGTCATGCCAGACTAATCTCATTTTCTTATTTGACAGGGTTACTAGACTAGTACATCAGGGGAATGCTGTAGGTCTGGTTTACCTGGATTTCAGCAGAGCATTGGAGAGTCTCTTATGATGCCTGTGGGGACAAGGAGAGGAAATGTGGGTTCAGTTGGGTGGGTTGGGACCTGGTTAAATGGCAGGACACAAGGAATAATCATTAACAGCTCAATGTCAGCTTGAAAGGATGTTACAGGGTTGTAGACTGAGAGCTTGAGGGGAATCTCTGAGGCCATCTAGCCTAACCTCTTCATTCTATCAGTGGGGAAACTGAGCCACAGAGGGGAAAGGATTTGTCCAAAGTCACACAGGTAAGTGTCAGGAGCAGAATTTGAACCAGCTCCTCTGACTTCAGAGCAAATGTCTTTTCCCTTATAGTACTCTGTCCCCAATAGCCCCACTGAAATGTCCTAGAAATCTGTGCTTCACCCTGCGGTGCTGAACATGTTTGTCGATAACATTTATAAAGGCACCTAAGACTCCCAAAGCACTTTGCTTAAAGCACCTGTTTTGAGCTGGACAGCAACCCTAGGGCTGTTATTGTTATTCTAGTAATTCTAAGATGAGTGTTAATCTTATTCTCATATTTATATTTTTAAAATTTAACATTTTTTTCAATGAACGAAAATCTATTATTTTCTTTCTTTCCCACTTCTCCATATTGAAAAAACAAACCGACATAATCAAATGAAACAAATTCCTGGATTGGCACATCTCATGCTGCAGCCTCTGCAAGGAGGTGGGTAGTGAGCCTCACCACCGGACATTATTTTCATTTTCCATGTAGAACATACTCTAAGATGATTCTCTCAACTTCCCCTCAGTCTGAGGGCTTTGGGTCTTCAGAGTATAGCTACTAAGTCCTCTCAGGGTGATGGTGGTGGCTGTGAGAGGTTGGGGGTGTTTTTCAATTGCTATGTTGTTCATAAACCTCCATTGGTGCACTTCCTCCAATGATTATCAGCTGATATCAGTTAGTCATCCAGTTCTTGACTTTTTAAAAGGAGTATTTGCTAAGGTAGTACAGTAAGAACAAACATCCTTCTCAAAAATTTGTAATTCCCCGAGTACATATGGAATACAGGGGGACCTGGGCTCCTGCCTAGAGAGCACATATGATAAAGGATGATAAACCCATTTGCTATAGTCCTCAAGATGCTGTTCATGTATAATTTCTTTGTCTGGTTCCTTGTGGATCTGTGAATCTGTCCAATCTGTCCTTGGCTTTTGGTGCAGACACATCTGCGAGATGCTCCAAGGATGTCTGGATGCTCATGGGAAGATGAGTTCAGAACGAACTAGGATTCACAAAGCTCACAAGATCCTGCTCTGGTCGCTGGCAAGGGAGGGACAGGAGGAAACCAAGGCTTGCTCATCTCCTTTCCCCCTGCCCCCACCAAAGGGTTCTTTCTGAGGGGGTTTTCCTAGAATGGCTCCCACCACCAAGCTTCTTGATGTTTGATTCCCCTAGTTCTGAACTGGTCTGGAATTTTAGAGAAGAACCATGGGTATGCCCAAATTGTTCACCCAGTTTGAACAGATTTCCTATCTGGCATGATTTTATGTCATCCAGGGTCATTCAAAGGCATCTGAAATTCATAAAAGACTTCTCACATGAAAGTCTGAAGTCTGATGGATTGGTTGATTGAGATATGTCCTCACTTTATTAAAGTGTCACGACTCAGCATCTTACTCTAAGGTGGTGGGGAGAGTGATTGGTCAACTGATTCAATGACCACCACACTTACTTATATAAAGGAGGAGGACCTGAGGTTTGGCATGGTGAAGTGACTTGCCCAGGGTTGTCCAGCCAATTAGTCAGATTGGAAAGGCCTCTGGAGTTTCTATAGAAGCAGTCTCTCTCTAGTTTCCCTTGGTGTGATTGGTCAGTGGTCTGAAGCTGGGAGAGGTGGTGGGTTCACTGAATCACAGAGGGCTTTCCTGACTGTAGTCTCAGGAATGTATCTACCCCCAGCTCCGCTTCCCTTTATCTCCTTTCCTTCTCCTCACACATAGCAAGTCATCAATCTAGACAGATCTCAACAGGTTGGATAGATGGGCTACATTCTACAAGATGATGAGGTTGGGGCAGCTCCCATAGATGAGCTCAAACGCAAAGCTCACACATGTGCTTTTTGAGAGGAGAGGGGCAGGTTTGTTGGTGGAGGGGAGAAGAGACCATTCTCTAGTCTCCCAAGCTCTCTCCACCACCACTCACCCTGGACTTCACTCGAATTTGGGTGGAAGGTCTGAGGCCAGGATTGAGGGAGGATTCCACTGAGATTGGTGATAACAAAGCAGCCCCGTGGAGGAGCTGATGGCACAGGAAGTAAAAGATGCAGAAAGAGACCTTCTGCCCCTGGGCTTCCCTAGAAGATCTCTGACCATGGGGATACAGCTGAGTCTGGCACGAGCAGCAGTGGTGAGGTCCTTAGGGTCCTTCTTGTCCACTTCACATTTCTGCCCAGTATCACCATCTACTGAGCGGGGGGGCAGGAAGGAGGATCAGTAGAACCCCTAGCAGCTTGACTCCCAAGGGTGGACATCTCCCTTATTCAGAAACACTAGCAGCAGCCACAGCCATCCAGCCTGGAGGAGCAGAGCTAAGGCCTAGAGGGGCAACAGGGCAGATTCAGGATCCCAATCCAGGTCCACAGCTCTTTGCCTCTGACTCACCTTTCCACAACCCCCAGCACAGGATCTTGTATGTGGGAGGCACCCAGTGAGCATTGTGGATTGAGAAAGTGAAGAGAATTCATGGTAGTACAGCCCAGCCTCATGGTATAGCATAAGAGAGGACTGGTCAGAAATTCAGAAAGATCTAGGACAGGTGACTTTACCACTCAGAGAGCCTCAGTCTCCTCATCTCTAAATTGGGGATAATCATCTTACTGATGAGAGGCAGTATGGCCAATCTCAGGAGTCAGGAAAATCTGGATTCATGATCCAACTTTGTGATCCTGGGTAGGTCACTTACCCTTTCCCTTCCTCCAGAGGTTCTGGGGGCTTCCAGGGAAAGAGCCTCAAAGTGAGCTTGTTAGGTGTTAAGTGGTCACCAGGGTACTCGGGGTGACTCCTCTAGAGGTTGTACTGATAAAACCAGTAAACAACAATCCCTGCAGGATTCCCTCATTAAGTTGTTGAAAGTTGGGGGAGAATATAGAGAAATATGGAGAGAGGAAGAGGGACGGGGGTGGGGGGAAGGGAGAGAGAGAGAGAGAGAGAGAGAGAGAGAGAGAGAGAGAGAGAGAGAGTGTGAGAGAGAGAGAGATGAACACAGAGAAGATTTGAGAAGAGATTTTGTTTCTTTAGGTTATCTAGAGAGGCTGAATCCATTGGGAACCATAAGTGATGTCAAAACAAAAGATATAAGTAAAATATATATTTGAAAATACATAGTACAAGCATGAATCTGCAAACAAAGGTGTGTGGACAAGCTGGTGCCCAGGATCCTTGATCAGATGACCCTTCACTCTCCTCCCTATTCTATGCCCGTCGGGCCAACTCTCAATCCCCGCCCAAGGCTCCACCTCCCAGAGGGAATCTGCTCATAGTTGGGAGTTAGCTGATCCTCAGTCAGACTCCCAGTGCTTGAGGCTGAATCCCATCCCAGTCACCCCAACTTACACTGGGTGTAAGGGTGGTGACCATTTACACCCGACAAGCTGACTTTAAGGCTCTTTCTGTGGAGGCCCCTCAGAGCCTCCCTTCTCACCCACTCTCTGAGTCTGTTCTGGGGTCACCAGAAAGGCCAGAGGCTTTTCCTCCCTTTGCATCGTTTCTTCATTTCTTCTCCAATATCTGTTTTCTTCTCAGGTCTATTACATTCCATGAATGAGGCTTGGTTTTGGAGCCAGACCCACCCCAAGGGGTGTCCCTACCCCTCATCTAACAGATGAGGGAATGAAATTCCAAGTGATAGTTGCCCATCCAGTTAACCCTGGGCTCTTCACCATTGATGAGTCAGCGGGTTTCATGACCTGACCCAAAGGGAGATGGTTGAAAGAAGTCATGGCTTCCTCCCAGCTCAGGAAGGGGAGCTCTCAGTCACTGGAGAGAAGCAAACACCTTGGGGATGGGCACTGCTGACCCCAAATAGCCTCTTGAGGCTGGGGTGGGTCTAGCCACAGGCAGGCCCACAGGATACAGACCAATTCAGACTCCAGGACTATCAGGGCTCCTCCCTGAAAAAGCCTTGGTGTGTGTGTGTGTGTGTGTGTGTGTGTGTGTAGTATTTGGGAGTGGTATCTATGTGTGTCTATATTTGAGTGTGTGGGATTGGGCATGTTTCTTGGGTAAGAGTTTCAGAGTCTATGAGGATGTTTGTGTATGTCTGCATTTACCCGTGTTCAAACATGTGTGATTGTGTAACTGTGTGCCTGCATGTGAGCATGGATAAGTGTGTGTGTGTGTGTGTGTGTGTGTGTGTGTGTGTCCAAGGACTTTCCTAAGGCACAGGAGGCCTCACAAGCTCTCTCTCTGCTTTTTCGAACCAACCCCAGCCTGCCTGCAGCCGACACTTCAAGTCTGTCCCAAGAGATGGTTCAGCCAAACATGATATGGAAGTTCTGATACAGAACACTCCATCCCCGGCCACTGAACCTTTGTTCAGACCATCTCCCAGGCCTTGCATGTGCCCTCCCTCAACCCACTGCCTTGTAGGGTCCTCAGCTGGCTTTCCTCCACTATCCACTTCCAACATGAAGCCTTTGTGGAGGGCCAGCTGCTCAGCTCCTCCCCAGCCATCACTCTCTTTCTGGTGTACTCTGTCTTGGCTTGTTCCTTCATTTTTGTTGACATTCATTTAAGAAGAATTCTTTAATGGAGCCATGCTCTCATGGACTCAGGAGGTCTTTCCAGTGATGGAGATAGCAACCCATCTTTGCCTCCTCCAAATTCACCAGGCAATGTCAATCCACTATGCTGAGGGCTGCCTTACTTTCTCCAACTTAGGGAGGGGACCAGGGGAGTGCTCTGGCAGCCAGCTACCAATGTGAGTATGATTCAATGAAATCATACTACGAAGTTTTTAACCCAGTTCCTGGCACATAGTAGGTACTTAATAATTACTTGTTTCCTTCCTCCCTCTTTTCTTCCCTCCTTCCCTCTCTTCTTTCTTTTCTCCTTTCCCAGACACTTGACACTCACTAGCTGTGTGACCTTGGACAAGTCACTTAACCCCAATTGCCTCATCCTGAGTCATCTCCAGTCATCCTGATGAATATCTGGTCACTGGAGTCAGATGACTATGGAGGAGAAGTGAGGCTGGTGACCTGTACAGCCCTCCCTCACTCAAAACAAAGTCAAGTGCAAGGGATGTCATTCTTTCTCTGATGGCATGGTCTTTGGCAAAGAAAGATGAACACACACTTCCCCTTCTTTCCTTCTTCTCCCCTTTCCTCTTTCTTGCCATCCCTCCTTTTCTTCCTTCCTTCTTTCCTTTTTTCTTTCTTTCATCTGCCCTCCTTCCATCCTTTCCCCTCTACCTGCTCTCTCCCTCCTTTGCTTCTTTTCTTTCCTCCCTCTCTTCTTTCCTCTCTCCCTTCATTCCTTCCTCCCCTACTCTCTCCTTCTTTTCCTCCAACCATCCTTCTCTCCCTACCTTCATCCTTCTGTCCCTCCTTTCCTCCCTCTCTCCCTTTATTCCTCCTTTCCTTCCTTCTTTCCTTGCATTTCCTTGTAGTTACTCCAAGGTGTGGGTGCAGAATCAGAGAGTGAAAGAAGCCTGACCCTCCTCCTAGGACAAGCCCAGAGCTAAGCTCCTTAAAGGAGGGAACCCTTGGGCAGAGGGCTGTCTCTTTTTGGGTCTTCCCCTTCCAGGCTTCACCCTTTATCCAACAAAGAAATAAAAAAGATCTCCAGAGAAGAAGGTGGCAGAAGGCCAAGGGGTCTTTGGTGTACACTGGACATGTTTCAGGGCCTGCCTGGGAGGCAGGGCTGGTGAGTGAGGCCTGCCTAGCAGCAGGCTCCAAGGATACCTGGCCTCCTGCAGCCTGAGCTGTCGTACCCATCGGATAGGACTTGTTGAATCAGAAAGCAGTCCTGTGCCAGGTGGGGTTGGGAACAGGACCAGTGACCAAACCGGCCTGGCCACATTGTTTCTGGCCTTTAAAAAGAATGCCATTCATTTTGCTGCATGAACCCAGATCCCAGACAGAAGTGGTGATGGGGGTGGGGGAATTCCAGGCAGGGGAGGCCGGTCCTTTCTACAGCTGCCTGCTTATCCCCATTATACAGAAGAGGAAACCGAGGACCCATTTCTGAAAGATGGCAGAATTCCCCCCAAGGCTCCGGGAGCCAGGGATCCCTCCCCCTTCCTTGTTCCTTACAACCTCCAGTCAACCCTAAGTAAGCTCCTACGGCATGTCCAGTGCTTGCATTCTTTCCAAACTTTTCTCTCAGTTTTTAAAGGGCTTAGAATGACCAATTCCTGCAGAAGGAGGAGGGGCATAACACTCCATAGCTGGCTCTGGCATGTGCTAAGGTTGGTTGGTGGATGGACACAGTGTCAGGAGTCAGGAGACCTGGGCTCTAATCCTGCCCCATTTCCTTCATGACCTTGGGAAAGTCGTTTCCTGTCTATAAGCCTCAATTTCACCATCTCTACAATGGGGAAAACTTATTCGCCTGCCTCCCTATGCTTTTAGGAGGAAAGCACTTTGTAAACTTTAAAACAGGAACCAGGGCACAACTGTTTGCTTGGACCTGCCTCAATGTCATGGCCCAAGGAGCAGTAGCTGGAGACAGAGGAAGAGCATCCCAACCACTGGATCCATTAGGATTAGGAAAGAGCTTCCAAACTTCCCTGTTGGATGCTGAGGCACTGCCCCACAGGGAAGGGCCTGCATCTGAGCTGTCCACAAGGACAGGCCCTTCATCATCAAGAGCACCTGGAAGTTTTCTTTTGCATTATGTTTTGTTTTCTTTTGTTGTGTTTTATGGTTTCTCCCATTCATTTTAATGCTTCTATTCAACATGACTAAGGTGAAAATTTATTTAAGAGGAATGTATGTATAGAACTCATATAAGATTGCAAGCAGTCTTGGGAAGGGAGTGGGGATGCAGGGGTGAAGGAAGGGGAGGGAGGGGAAAATGTAAATTATAGAACACTGAAAACAAATAAAGTAATTTTGAAAAATGAATTAAAAAAACCATGTCAACCATGCTTCAATAAATTTTGTGAAACTAACTGCAAAAAAAAAAAAAAGTACCTGGAAGGACTTACCTGAGCCATAGAGGCACGGAAATAAGAGCCAGGAGGAAAGAGAGGAATTGACTATGGAAAGGACCATGTTCAAGTTCTGATCTGTCACTAACCCTCTGCGGCACATCATCCCACCTCTTTGGGCCTCAGTTTCCTCACCTGTAAAATGGGGGATTGGACTGAACAAACTCTAGGAGAACATACTTTGATGGGAGAGCCCAGGCTGGGTCCTGTCCCTTAGGGTCTGGTTGTTAAAAGTATGCCCCTAAGCCTGGCACCTTTGACCTCTCCCCACCGCCTCCCACTACTTTGAGCTCTCTTCACTCTTGTCTTCCCCAAAAGCTCTCTGAAGACAGGCCTGTCTTTGGCTCAGCACACAGCCACGTGCATTGGAAGTTTTCATACACTCTGGTTCTCAGTTCTGCAGTTCCCCTGGGGAAGGGGACAAGGCCACTGGGCTCTGAACTCAGCTGGGGCCCAATAAATGGGGGAGATTGAACCAGGGCAAACAGGTGGTCTTTGTGGAAAATCCTTTAATAATGTACAGTATTCTGCACTCTGTTAGTGTTCACTGCTTCCCAGGCTGGGCAGCTGAATTTGTGGGGGTCGTGAAGGTGGGACCACCATATGTTGGTGGGGGAGGAGAGGGACACAAGAGGAGGGAATGGGGTGGACTGTTCCAGAACCAGTCAAGGAGGAGGGTAGCACAGGCATCAGGCCACTGTCTCCAAGAACAAGCCTCCCCTCTTCCCCTCCATCCTGGATGGCATGCTACTTCTGTCAGGTCATGGAGTTACTCAGATGCTGGCCATGGGTCCAAGGTTAGACTCCCCCAAAACATTTTCAAACCTCATTTTCAAATATTCTCCTTTGCTTTTCTTTCTTGTAGCTGAATTGATGAGAAGTATTCAAGGACCACAGAACCAGTAGTTCAATCTGGGTGGAGAAGATGCCTGGGCTACCTCAGGCCAAGCTTCAGAAGAGAGGGGTGGTCTGGTTGCTCCTCCCCTTCTCAGTGTAGTTCACAATAATTTAAGTACTCTATAAACATTTAAATGATATACAATAATATAACTTAATTGGGTTCCTTAACAAAGGTCACTCTAAGGTATTTACAATCTCTAGTAGATGGGGCCTTCCTGGAGCTGGGCAGCTTTGCCCCATTCTCCCAAAAGAACATGCTGACAGGATATGTATCATAGTGTACATGGGCCCCCACCTGAGAATCCAAAGGACAATTTTAAATTTGAAGATGAATAATGTGGGACTGGGTACCTGGAGTGATGAGGACTGACATTGAATGTCACTTCTAGGTGAGTGCCACCTAGGCTACTCACTAGGTAAATCAATCCCCTTCCTGTAATTTCCTCCTCTGTAAAATGGGGATAATCAGGCCTTTGGTGAATTGTCAGAGGCAGGAGAGTCCTAAGACTCTGTTTTCTGAGAAAAATATCTCAAGGCTCTCCCTCCCTTTTGGATCTGGGGCCCTGCTACTGATCAGTCAGCACTAGAACAAGGCAGGCTACACTGGAGAATGGTTTTCTGTGTCTTTTTAAAAAATGTAGCTGGGCAGAGGCAGATATCAGATGGCAGACCCAAGCAGCTCTGAAGCTGAGCTCTACATGGCAATGTGAACTCAGGGAAATCTCTCTCCTCTGAGACTTTTTTTCATCTACACAATTGTGCAGTTTGGACCATACCCTCTCTCAAGGTCTCTTTTCTGCTCTGATACTCACATCTGAAGATCCTTCCCAGGTTTGACTTTCTGTATTGGAAGATTCTAACAGGAATGTTTTAAGGACCTTCACAGCTCTGACATTCTCTATTCTAAGGTCCTTCTCATTTGTTTCCTAAGGCTACCCTAGCTCTAACATTCTATGTTCTGGGTTTTGAGATTCAGTAGCATTCTCTAGTATGAGAGCTCTCCCAGCTCTGACATTTCATGTTCTAAGGTCCCTCCCAGCTCTGCCATCTTGTTCCAAGGGCCCTCTCAGCTCCAAAATTCTAGATTCTAAGGTTCCTTCCAGCTCTAGCATTCTAGGTCCTAAGGTTCCTTACATTTCTGAAATTATAGATTCTAAGATCTCTTCCAACTCTGAAATTCCAGAGTCCAAAATCACTTTCAACTTTGATATTCTGGGTTCTTAGGTCCATTTCAGTTAAGACACCTTGGGTTCTAAGATTCATCCCAGCTCTGGCATTCTAAGTTCTTGGTCCCTACTCACTCTGACCCTTGTCTGAGAGGCTCCAATTAAACTCATTAAACCTCTTTTCACATAAGGTTCATTCTAGACTCCCTTTGGGGACCCAGTTTTAGGGGGAGCAGAGAGTTGGAGAGGGGAGGCAGAGTGTGCTACCTTCTGCATTGTCACCACTATGGCCCTTTTCTTCAGAGGGGAAGCCCTACAAGGCTTGTCCTGCAAAGCCCTGGACCCAGGCTGAGCCCTTTGAATTTCTGTATTCTGATGGGAAAATCCCTGGAGTTGGAGCCAGGATATCTGAGATCAAGTGTTGACTCCAGCGCTTATTAGCTTCGTGGTCTGGGGAAAGACATTTCACATTTCCAAGCCTCAGTTTCCTCCTCTGTAAAATGAGAATGGTCACCTTTACACTATCATCTCTGTCTTCGACTTGCCATGAGGGGTGGACTTTGGAAATGGGACTATTATTTTCAATCAGGATCAAGGAAAGGGGATTTCCCAGAACTAGTTCTTTAGATATTCCTTAGAGACCCTCAGTCAAAGGTTGAGTCCTGGGAGGTGGGAGTGGGGAGAAGAGATCACTGGACAGGCAAAGCATCCTGAGATATTTTCTCCCTGCCTTTGGACAAATGTTGACTTGGAAGGCAACAGGCAGGTACCAGGGCCTAGAACCAGGGATAGGAGAGGTCGAGGTTCAAGAAGCACCATTTGGGAGATGATTTCGAAGGATGGTGTTGGGGTGGGAGCAAGGGGAGAGGCCGATCCTTGCTGAAAGATTCTCTCAGTGCTTCTTCGTGCTCATCTTGGAGCTAGGTGCATTCTGCACCTGCGGATGGCCAAGCCTAGTCACTGGTCTCACAGGGCTCAGGGACAAGGGGATGGCACCCCAGGAAGAATCTGTAATCCCAGCTTAATCCCACTTGGCGTTGTAAAGTCCAAAACTTGGCGGCTACAGATCAGTAGCACTGAATGAAAGCAACAACAACAACACAACAGACCTCGAGAACAACCCAGTCCAGGAATCAGGAGTCAAGGAGTCCAACAAGCTGCCGGTTAGTACGGAGTGAGGACGCTGCTGTGCAGTGGCGCTTCAGAATGGTACTGACGCTGAACACAGAGAATCCTTTGGGCTGTTCAGTCTGAATTCGCGTGTCACCAGATGCTTGAGGAAAGTGTTTGCTTTTTCCCTTATCTAAGACAGTGTCATTTTGGCCATTTCAACTCATTTTCCTGCAAGTCCTGGTCCGTTCTCTAGCAACTCTGCTCTCCTCCCCCCGCCACCCGCCCTCCCTGCCCCACACACCTGAAGCAGTACCAAGTAGCATCCCCGATCTAGCTGATTCTTTCACTCATAACATTTTCCTCCTTCCTCTCTCCTCTCTCTCTCTGTCTCTCTCTCTGTCTCTCTCTCTCTCTCTCTCTCTCTCTCTCTCTCTCTCTCTCTCTCTCTCTCTCTCCCTCTCGGAGGGGGAGACAGGAAGGCTTGGGGAGTTGGGGAGGGGGTTCATTTCTATGTTTTCTGAGAAATAGGAGATAGGCGGGAAATGTGCTCTTCTCTCCAGAGTGCTCTGAGAAGCTATTCCCAAGGAGCTTCCCCCTCGGACCGGCTTAGAGCCAGAGGACTGTGAGGACAGTACCTCACCCCCTCCAGCCCACCCCCACCCCCACCCACGCCGCGGTCGGATGCGCGGCGGGATGAAGGCCTGCGGAGATGCCAACGGGGGAGGGGGCGGGGGGAGGGGGCGGCACCGAATGGGGCCCAAGGTCCACGCCCTCCGGAGGATTTGCTGTGCAAATTGCTGCTGGAGTGGGCTGGCTGGCTGGCGGTGGTGGTCCGCCTAGGCTGGGGCCCGGCTCTGCGCGCGCCTACTTGCAGGTGAACACCTCGGTCCGCTCGCTGCACGTGTTGCATTTGACGAAGCAGCACCAGTGGAACTTACAGTTGCATTGCCAGACCTTGGTGTACTGGTGCGTGTTGTAGCCACGGCCGCAGCACATGGTGTCGCAACCGTCGGCGCTGGGTGACGTGCGGTTGCACAGGCGGCCCTGGGTGCCCACGCTGCCCGTGGCCGCGTCCTCCTCGCAGTAGTTGGGGGACTTCTCGATGTAGACCAGGTCCGTGTCCAGGGGCTTCTGGTAGCTGCGCAGCTGCTTGACCTTGAGGAAGGTGGGCTGGCGCAGACGGCTGGCGCGCACCACCTCCACCTGCACAGCCGCGTTGTACTTCTCCTTGAGCAGGTGGCCAACCTCCCGGAACTTGGGCAGCGTGGTCCAGCACGTCTTGGTGGTGCATGAGCCCGACACTCCGTGGCACTTGCATTCCAGCTTCATCCTTTCCTCGAGGACCTAGAAAGGAACAAGAGAAGGAGGAGAAGACAGGCTGGAGGTTAGAAGCATGGCCACCTTTGGCAACGCGAATCACGGCGACACAAAATCCCCGGATGTCGCAATGCCTGGGAAGGAGGAGGGCGGGGACCAAGTGAGCTGAAAGCCCAGCCCCATCATCAATTTACCACCCTCTAGGCCTGTAAAATGGGCGTAGGGAAAGGCTAATGGTATCTGCTAAAGTCCCAGCCAGCGTTTGACGCTGTGATGTATGGCGGACTTGGACAATCCCGGCACAGATCGCAGACTATCGTCACTAAGACCTCCGGGCCTGAGAATGTCAGACTGTATGGCGGACTTGGACAATCCCGGCACAGATCGCAGTCTATCGTCACTAAGACCTCCGGGCCTGAGAATGTCAGACTCGGGAGACACAGAACGGCCGCCCGGAAGACACGAGTCACGGCATGTCACCTGGAGGGAGTTTTGATAAATGTTCCTTGACTTACATAGAACTTACCACCTGGAACCTCATGGACACAGACGAGGCTGCTGACTCTGCTGTGTGCCAGATTCTTTGTGGCAAAGAACAGCATTGTGCCAGAGGCCACATAGAGATTGAGAACTACTGACAGAAAATATGAACCATCAGAACGGGGGAAGCAGGGAGAACAGGGGATGTCAGAGCTGCGGGGGTTGAGAACAAGGGATGTCAGAGCTGGAGGAAGAGGGGCCCCTAGAACAGGGGATGTCAGAGTTGGGAGGGGCAGAGAATGTTAAAGATGGTAAAGAATAAGAATGAAAGGTATCAACAGAATGCTCCAGCCATGAGTGTCCAGGACCCAGAATGTGAAGCTTGAAAGAGACCTGAGTCACCTCTCCAGTAATTCTTGACCTTCATATTTTTTTGAATCTGAAGCCCTGGACCCTCCTCAGAATCATGTTTTTAAATTTAAATGCTAAGATAAAATACAAAGGTTTGCAAAGAAAACCAATTATATTGAAATGCAATTATCAAAATTCTTTTCAAGCAGCAGCTCTCTGACCTAGGTGAAGAACTAGCCAACCTCTTCATTTTGTAGATGAGAAAACTGAGTCCCAGAGAAGGGAACAGATATTATTTTGCCCACAGAAGAATGCGAAATTAATCGGTGCGTGGGGCTGGAAATGGCCACCCAGCACCCTGAGCTGCGTCTCCAGGAGGCTCCATCAGCCATCCCTGAGCCTTTTCCAGCACCAACTTCTGCGTGTCTGGGCTTTCTTTGGATCCAAGCTGGGAAGCTCTCAAAGGAACCCAGCCCCTTCACTTCACACACGAGAGGCTCGTGACTCACTCATGGTCACACGGTTAGTAAATGTTGGGAAAAGTTTCTTATCTCAAATATCTCAGTCACTGTTCAAAACAGCCCAAAACACAAGGGATTCCTTTTACCATTATACAGATGGTAAAACTAAGGCTCCAAGTCACACAGTTATTGGACAGTTGGTCTCGGATGAACCAGAACAAAGGCTTGGGGGACGCTCCACAGACTTGTGAACTCCTACTCCTCTCCCACTACTTGAAAGGCTCTGTTGATCCATGAGGTCAGGCTGCCCCATCAAGTTCACAGTTCAAGTTAGGATTCTTAGTGCCCAGTCTGGGAACTGGTCCTCCCCCTCCCCCTTCCCCAAGTTTCAAAGAGGTCAGCCAGGCTGGATAATCCCCAAACAACAGATAACCCACAAATCATTTCTGGTTGGTTTAGGGGGGGTTGGTGTGCACATCCCAGCTTCAGCTGCTGACTCACCCTCCTGTCTGCATTCAAAGCCAGGTCAGCTTAAGTACAGTGGACTTGCGTTCTCCTAGCTGAGCTGGCCCCAAAAGGAGCTGGCCCTGGGTTCAAGAGCCCAGCTGGAGGGCACCCACTCTTGGAACAGAGTGAGGATGACAATGGCTGGAGGTGAGACAGTCTGCCTGGTGGCTAGAGAACCAAGGAAGCCCTGAGGGCAAGCTTTGCCTCAGTCAGCCCACGACTGGGTGACCCTGGGCAAGTCAGTGCCTCTTTGAGAGCCCCAGTTCCTCTCCACTCTCCAAGACTCTGAGTTGTAAGGCAGGGGGTGGTCTGCATGGGGGTGTGGTGTGGGAGAGCTCCCTGAGCAGACGAAAGCCCGGATCTGGATGGTTGTGGCAGGGCCACTGCTGGACAGGTGGAAGGATCCCCAGAAGAGCTACCTCCATCATTCTGCACAGCAGGAAGTGGACAGAGCTTGAGTGTTCCCAGAATGCGTGTCCTTCCTCACTGTGCACTGGAGCCCCAAACCCTTTTGAGGGACAGAAGTTTCAAGGTAATTATCCCCATCTTACAGATGAGGGAATTGAGGGACAGAAAAGGTCGCTGACTTGCTGAGATCCTAGAGATCAAAGACATCAAAGATAGGATCGGAACCCAGGTCTTCTTGATTCCAAGTCCCACAATCTAGTGACTGGGCCATTGGCCATATTTTCTGCACAGAAGGGAATTTAGATTTGTCCTTGGAGAATGTCAGAACCAGAAAGGCCTTTAGAACAAGGGATATGAACGTCAGAGCTGGGAAGGATCTCCGAAGCCATTGACCCATTTTATCATCGAGGAAACTGAGGTGCATAGAGCTGAAGTGATTTGTCCCAGATCACAAATATAGGCAGGAGTATCACAGCTTCAACCCATAGGATCCCAGGAGTCTAAATATAGAGCTGGAAGAGATTTTTGGAGGCACCCAGTTCAACCCCCTCATTTTACAGATGAGAAAACTGAGTCCCAGAGCTGTGTGTCCAAGGTCGCACAGATAGGAAGTAGCAGTCAGGATTGGATTGCAGGCCTGGCTCCATGCACTGTCTCCTGTTGCTGCCTCTCTGACTCCCAAGAGAGTGCTCTCTCCAACATCTCACACTTTGGGGCATTCTGGAATGAGCCTAGAGTCAGGAGGCCTAGTGAATCCTGGTTCTGCCACCTACTGTCTGTGCTTTAACCTCTCTGTGCCTCAGTTTCCTCATGATGACATAGAGATAGTAAGCATTACCGTCCTTCAAAGGACTGGTGAGAGAGCATCTTCAAAGTCTCAGACTTCATAGAAATATGAGCTGTTGTGACTGTGCATCCTCACAGTCACCAGCATTAGCAGTGTGGTCACAGGGCTCATCTTCTTTAGTGGCCCCCACTCTCACCATCTTCACTGTTGTATCCTCAGCACCATCATCTCATCCTCCAAACAGCCATCACCGTCCTCCCCACTGTCCCCTTAATCACCACCCTTTTCAACATCACTACCACTCATCCTATGCCATTGTTCACACCACCATCAATAACATTCTCCTCACTTGTGCCATCACCCTGAACACCACTGGCACCTTCCTATGGGCACCATTGCTATCATCAGGACAACCATTTGACAACTCTCTCTTTCCCTTTTCAAGTTCCATTCAATTCAGTCCAACAAGCATTTATTAAGTGACCCTTGTGTGCTAGGTACTGAGAAGGGCACAGCAAGAGAAGGCTGGTGTCTCTTGGAGTCTGAAACCTGAGTTCTCTTCCTGTTTCTCCAGGGACAATCACCTAAATCCTCTGAGTGCTCACTTGGAGAATGAGAATGAGAACATTGAGTGTAGGGGCAGTGGGAGGAGGGATGCAAATATTGTGTGATGCCCCAAAAACACCAGAAAGTGCTTTTTAACTAGTCAAAAGCCATGGTCAGGCTCACCTGTTTGAGGCAGTATGCTGCAGTGGGAACAGTGGAAGGAAGATTTTGCTCAGCATAGAGAATGCATATCTCTGGACCCTTTCAGCTCTAAAAGCCCAATCAGCAGAACTAGGTGATAAGACCAGGCAACTGTGCAGGGGAAAAAGCAAATCTTCTACAGTCACCTGGCTGTCTTGTGTCAGACCAGGTCTGCCACTCAGTGCTTGGTTGATCTCAGGCAGCCCCTTCCCCTCTGTCTGTTAAACACAAGGTGACCTTATATCCTTGAAGGAACTTCCAGCCACCTCTCCCATGAGCCTATGATTAACTCTTCACAGTTTCCCTTTATCGGGGGTTCAGAACACTGACATGACAACTGGGCTTCCCCTCTTCCTCCATTCCCAGAGCCAGCCCTGACCCCCGAGGTACTCATTTACCAAAATCGAAGAGTTCCTGCCAAGCTCCATGCCTGATTAAAGATGGAAAATCATTAGCTCCTGAAAAATTCCATTCATCATCTGCCAGGGCCTCTGGCTAACCTTGGTCAGCCCAGGGCGGCTCTTCCACCTGGGGAGGATCCCGTTTGCCTGGCTATTTCTCCATTTGATATCCAGGGACCACTTTGAAGAATTGACCTTGGGGCTGGCCCTTGAGAATGGGAAGGAATGGAAGTTGAGGGAGGCCCCTGAAAGGTCCTTCTCTCATCTCTATTAGGGTGTCTGAGTCTCCAAAAGCAGAACAGGAGAGTGTCTCTGAGAGCTGTTTTTCACAGCTGGAAGGGATGTTAAATCACACCAGTAATGGTTTATAGTTATAATGATAAACATCTAGAGAGGTCTGGCAGGTTGCAGGAGGGTGCAAGTACTCCCCAGCTCAGTTGAAGAAGATGGGGTGAGTCTGGCTTGTTTGTTTTTGTCTCTGTTGCCCCAGGAATTCTGATACTTGGTACCTGTATGACCACTTGCTTCAAGTCCCTGGGCCTCAGTTTCCTCCTCTGTAAAATGGAGGGGTCAGACTTTGAGGTTCCTGCCATCTCAAGAGTGTTATTCTATGGTGTTAGCAGGCAATGAGCTTGAACAGCTAGATCGGAAGCTGTCATCCACCGCATCCACACCATCACCCATGCTCCATCACCCGTGGTCCATCACTCGTGGTCCTGGCATTTGTCCTGCTTCTGGACTTGATGACAAGTACAGAGTGATGCTGATGACTCTATGCAGCTCATCCTTGCTTTTGTCCAGTTCATGTGCGAGGGAAGACATCATCCTGTGCGGTCATTGCTTCTCTTCAAAAACGAAGGACGGGCAATGGCCTTGGACGTAAAACACAGTCTCTTGACTCTCAGATCACAACTATTTTTCCCAAGCCCGTCCATGACTTTGTCCCTTGTTTAAAAGACAGCACCAAGATCTCAGATTGGTCAGCAGTGTGGTTTGAGTCAGTCAAGGACAGAGGAGATGGGAGACTGTTAGGGCATTCAGGGAGCTCCAAGCAGGGCCAGGGGCATGTGGTGCCAACTGCAGGGGCTCAGAGAAACGGACCCCAGAGCAGAGCCTAAGGAGCCCTGAGCTGGATAGCCCAGTGACTAATGTGGGACCAGGGGCAGCTGTTTCCCCTCTCTGGGCCTCAGTTTCCTCACTCTGTCATGTGGAGATCATCTTCCTAGCTTTGATGACTTGAGAGAACAAAGAGAGATAAAAAGCCCTGGAAACATGGCAGCCGTTGGCAGGTGTGTCACTTCTGGGAGGGGCCTTGGGACAGAGAGTCTTAGGAGAAGCACTGGGCTTTGGGGGCAGAATAAGAAATATGCTTTTAGACATGACCTGTGCATGTCTGTTACAATGGTTTTGTCTTTTTTTTTCTCTCCCAATGGAGACATGGTGAGGAGATGATAATAGAAAATAAATTTTTGTTATTTAAAAATTATTTTTTAAAAATTGTGTCAGGGCTGAGAAGATCTTGAAGTGTACCTAGTATAGTGGTACTTGGTGTGGGGTCCCCACATAGATTCCAGGGGTCTTTGATTGAACAGGAAAAAACGGCACCTTGATTTTCACTAATATTGGGTTTCCTTAGTAATCATATGGATTTTGTTTTCTGCTGTGACAAACATGATTCTGAGAAAGTCTACAGGCCCCCTCAGTGGCCCAAGTGTTCCATGGAACTTGGTAAGAACCCTGCACTAGCTCTGTCCTCTAGGGAGATCCAGAGAGGCTTCTCACTGGATGTCTGTGGAAATCCTGGGTGACATTTCCTAGCTGTATGATCCTACGCAAATTACCTGGCCTCTCTCAGTCTCAGTTTTGCCATCTATGAAATGGAAACAATAGCTGTCGTTCTCAGATGTGAGCAGAGTAGGAGATTTTGATGATAGGATGGTGATGTAGTTTGAAAACTTAAATTTACAGCAAAGTTAGCTGGTAACACTTGTGCAGAGAGGCAGGACAGAGAAGGAAAAGTGGTTTGGGGCCAATGCCTTTGTAGCGAATTGGTGGTGGGCCCATTTGTCCATGCTGGGACCAGGTAATGATGCCAGTGATAATAACCAGTCAGAAGGAGTCAGACAGGCCTTGTCCCACAGAAGAGTGTGCTGGCCAACCTAATCACAGAAGCTTTAAGGGGATAGATGATGGGCTTCGCAGACTTCATCTCTGGAGCCTCCCCATAACCCTGGGAGGGAGCCACGGTGAGGAGATTGGGTGCTAACAAGTGACCTGCCAGGGTCACAGGGTCAGCTAAGAAGCAGCTAAGATGAGATTTGAACTCAGGTCTTCAGTGTTCTATCAGGTGCACCAGCTACTTCTAGTACCTGCCATGCCCACGACTATATCCCTTGACTACTCACAACAGACCACCAAAGGTCTACCCGATTTACAGATGAGGAAACTGGGGCTTTGAGAGGGGCTGGCACGCATCTAAGGTGACTCTTCAAGGGAAGTCATTGGATTTTGCCTTTCTTAGTTACTCCAATGCTTAGCATGGCACCTGGCATAAAGTAGGTGCTTAATAAATGGTTGAATCGCTGACAGCTAGCAGGTGAGTGGGATCATGAAATGCCTGTCCTGTCCTGGCTGCATAGTTCTGAGCCCAGTCCAAGGACATGTGTGATGTTCATGTTAGAGCTTAAATTAAAACCTGAGTGCCTCTGTCCAGGATCTCTGTGGTGGGCCCTGCAGCCCCCTAACTCACATGAAGGGAAATGATGGAGACTCCCAGCCCAGCCCAATACACAGGGATGAAGATTCCCCCCCGCCAGCCCAGTGCACAGGGATGGAGACTGCCCAGGACAGTCCTGACGTTTTATAGTCTATTCCACAACCTAGAAGAAGCAGTGCCAAGCCCAACTCTACATCCCCTTAGTCCCCGCCAATGCCAAGCCCAGGACTGCAGCCCCTTTGGAGGCCCCTTCTGCCCAGTGTTGGGCATTCAGGGCATCACATCTGGTTGTCTTGCTGTGTGCCTGGCAGATACCAACACAGATGTGAGGGTGCTGGGAAGTAAGGCCCATTCCAGCTGTGAGGAAGCAGGCTGAGCTTCCTCCCTTGCCCAGCAGCACCCTCACCCTGCTCCCTCTGAGACCCCCAGCCTGTGGGGATGGCAGCCAGCCCACACCCATCTCAATCATGGGGAACAGGAACAAGACAGAGCCTCAGGCTAAGCATGCTGAGAACAGAGAACGTCAGATCTCAGAAGGGGCTTAGAACAAAATCAGAGCTGGAAGAGGTCTAACAATCACCACCAAAACAAGTATTTATAAGATGCCTTTGAGTTTGTGCTTTGCAAATATTATCTCACTTTATCTTTACAACAATTCAGGGAGGTAAATGTTCATTTATTCCCACTTTACAGATGAAGAAACTGAAACAAGTTAAGTGACTTGCCCAAAGTCATACACCTAGTAAGTGTCTAAGTTTGAATTTCCAATAGAGGTCTTCCTGACTCCAAGTCCTGAAAGTGACCTCAGAGACCACATGACCCAACCACCTTATTCTACAGAGAAAGAAACTGTACAGTGGAATGCTATCCCTCCTCCTCCATCTTTGAAGGAGTGGATTTGTCTAGTGTCAGCCAGCTCCTGGCCTTAGACAGTTATGAGGTTCTTGTGAAAATCGAGTGGTTATCACCAAGGGCATGGGCCTGGGTACAGGGCTGGACATAGGCCTGCACACAGGCTGCAGGTTCCATGGAAGTCTTTGCCCAGCGTGAAACTCACCATGATTTTCTGGATTTATGATGAAAGACTGAGGACAATCTGTGGGCCATCAGGAAGTTCTGTGTGGCCACATTAAGTCAACTTAGCCTGGGGAAAAGAATACTGGATTTGGAATTTTAAGACCTGAGTTCAAAACATAGTTCTGCCACTTCCTGGCTATGTGACCTTGGGCAAATCACTTGACTTGTGGGCCTCAGTTTCCTTCTCTGTAGTAAATGTCAGAAATAATGCTGTGATAATCCTAAATGTGTTTTGTCCAAGAGACTGAAAAGAGGCCTGAAAGTGAGTCTGAGTCCTGAGATTTATTACTTGTTTGAGCTTTATTACCTAGGCCTCTGTTTTTCCCTGTGTAAAATGAGGGATTGGATGAATTCTGAGATCTCTCCCAGCTCTGATCTTTCCTGTTCTAAAGCCTCTGACATTTTGTGTCCTTGGCTCCAGATTAGACTGTGTGAGTCTCAGATGGCTGTAAATCCAGGGCGGTGGTCTGGACTGGTTTGGACAAATCCTCAGTGCTGGAAAAACCAAGCTTCAGTTTCCTTATCAGTAACATAGGATGCTATCAGATCTCTGTCAGGGGCTAGCTTCCAAACAGGCCCAGGGTGCTTTCACCTGGGAGTACCCTATGGAGGTGAAGCTGCTGAAAGAGGTAGGGTGGAGGAGTCCTAGCCTACAGGAAGGCGACTGGAAGGCGGCCCCGCTGTGATGCTATCTGCCTCCACTGACTCAGCCTTCTAGGCAGTGTCAGCTCAGTTTCTCCACTTTGCTTTCTTCTCATCAGTCTCATGCATGGGGATTAATGCCTTCTCTCTGCATTTCTGTTTCTACCTCTGTCTTTCTCTGTGTCTCTATCTCTCTCTGTCTCCCTGTGTCTGTCTTTCTGTCTCTCTCTCTCCACCACCACTCCCAATCTTCAGATCCATATTACCATCAAGGAGGAAACCCAGCAGATGAAAGTGATTGGGCAGCCCTAGGCCTGACCAGGAGCTCAGTCCAGCCATGTTTGGGTGAGTAGCTCAGGCAAGAGTCTCCCCATGAAGTGATCACTGGTTTCAAGAATGTCCAGTGCTTTTTTTCCATGACTTTCAGGACAAGGGCCCAGAGATGGTGGCACCTGCCTGAGCCTGGGGTATTTAGGGGCATTTACCCCATGGCTCCAAGCTGGCCCCTACTCGCTTTCAGTCTCAGTTCCCTCATCTGTAAAAGGAAGGGCTTGGGCTCCTCCAGTGCCCCTCCCAGATTGAGGCCCATGATCCAAAGCACCTTCATTCAACTTGACCAACATCTATTAGTTGCCTGGCTTAGTGGAGAGAGGACCTGCCTTGATTAAGCTCCTACTGTGTTCAGGCACTGTACTAAGTACTGAGAATGCTCCGCAGGAGCTCCCAGTCCCACCATCAGTGCAGCTCTCTGGTCTGAGACAGATCAAGGGGGAGTGATTCTGGGACCAGGAGCTTCCCCTGAGAGATCCTGGGGGCCCCACAAAATCAGTGAGGGCTCATTTCAGCCAGAAGCAAACACTTGTAACTGGGGGGTGGTTGGAAAGAATTCCCTAGGCTTAGAATCAGGAAGACCTGACTTCAAATGTGACCTCCGATACTCACTGGGTGAGTGGCCCTGGACAAGTCACTTCACTTATCTGCCTCAGTTTCCTCAACTGTGAAATGGGGACAATAAATGTACCTGATAGGTTGCTGTGACAATCAAATGTGATAACATTTTCAAAGTACTTAGCTCATTGTGTGGCACACAGTGGGTGCTTTATAAATGCTCTTTGCCCTCCCTTTTCTCTCTCTACCTTTGGCACCAAAGTTTCTGACAAGTGAGATGGACCTTCTTAGCTCCTCCTGGGATTGTTTCCATACTTCATTTTCTAATAAGACCATGATATCAGAAAAATGATGACATGACTTGCACTTGACTTGTTTTGAGTGAGGGAGGGCTGTACAAGGACACCAGCCTCACTTTTCCCTCCTGAGCCGTCTGGGTCCAGTGACCAGGTATTCATCAGGATGACTCTCATCCAGGGTGGGAGGGGACTTTTCAACCCTCCAGGGCAGATTTAAGACTGCTTTGTTAGATTCTTGGATGATGGAGGGACAACCAGTAACAACTGATAGTGCTCTGGAAGTCAGGAAGACCTGATGGGGCCATGAAGATTTGGACATGATTGAAAGCTGACTGAAGAACAAAAGCCTGATCAGATCAGAGATTTCACTCTGAAAGAATCCCCTAATTCCACAGATGAGAAAACTGAGGCCCAGGGACAGCAAGGTTCTAGACAATTCATTAGGATTTCAGGGAATGAGGCAGTATCTATTTGAACCTTTCCTAACTTCATCTCCTTGTTCTTGGCCAAGAACAACTTCCCAGCACTCCCAGGCCCAAGAGACTCCTTTCAATTGAAGGTAAATTCAGTGAGTTAGGAAGAGGAGACTGAGAAGGGAAAATCGAACCTTGGTACCATGATGGAAAGAACCTTGGACTTGAGTCAGAAACCAGATCTGCTCGGAGGCTCTGAGACCCCTCTGACCTCAGGGGAGTAACTTTGCTTCTCTTAGTGTCTTAGTCTGTAAAGTAAGGAGGTCATGAGAACACCTCTAAGGCCTTTCCCCCCTTGGGGACTCTGTGATCAGGTCTTTCCATCCCATTTCCACTCAGCCAGTATTCCTGGGGAGCTGGAAATGCTGAGCCAGTCTCCTCTGACCATTCAGAGACAAGCAGCCTTAGCCCCTTTCCCAGTGGGGTTCCCCGGATCTGTCTCTACTCTGCCTCCTCCCGTTCTGCTCGTCTCAGGGAAGGCAGCTGAGAGCAAACCTTGAATCTACTCAAGTCAAACCTTGGGGGGCAATGCCTTCTGCCTCCCAGGAGAGCCAGGAAGCCCCAAGGGAAAGTCAGCCTCAGAAGCCTCTCCCTGTCTCTGCTGCCAAACCTTGACTCTGCTAGGCTGAAGGTGGGACACAAGGAAGGTGGGAGAAGAGTCCACTGCCCTGAGCCTGCAGAAGTGGGCTCCAGCTGAGCAGAAGCAGCTACAGTGTGACAGCAGCCTGGTGGAGGGGAGTGGAAAGGATGCTACTCCTAGAGATGGAGGATGTAAGCCACTTAGCATCTTCCATCCTTTGGCTTCAGTTTCCTCATCTGTAAAATGAGGCAGTTAGGCAAAATACCCTGTGCCTTGTGAGGTCCCTTTCATCTCTGAGATTCTATGACCTTGACTGGACCTCTCTCTTTAAATTCAGCTGAGACCACTGAGGCACAGGGGAGAGGGCTAGCCATGGTGACATACCCCCAGTGGGTGACCAGCCCCCAAGGAGTTTGGTATGGGCAGAAGGCACCAGAGGTGAGAGGGGTGAAGAGAGGCATCAATACTGCCAGGCTGATACCCTGGAGAGAGGAAAGGAAAAGGATGCAGACCCATGTTTACAAACCTGTTCATAGCAGCTATTCTTGTGAAGGCAAAGAACTGGGGAGTGCCCATCAGTGGGGAGTAGTTAAAGAAAGGGGAGCTCTCAAAGGGGTGTGGTTAAACCAATTATGCATAGGAATGTGATGGAATATTCTTGTGTGTCAAGAAATGATCACAGGTGCGGTTTCAGAGGAACCTCAGACTGGTAGGAACGGATGCACAGTGAGGTGAGGAGAGTCAGAAGCACAATATGCACGGTGACAGTGTATACAGTAACAACACACACAGTAACTCTGCACACACTAACATCACAATGCCTACAATAATGACATCCACAATGACAACAACAAAGTTATAAAGTACACAACTCTGGGAGACCTCAGACCCCACACAAAGGCCTACCCCAGTCCCAGAGAGCCTCCCATCAGGGCCTCTGGGAGCACAAGGAGGTGCTATACCCAGGGTGCACAATGAAGGGGTCAGTTTTGGGCATGATCAATGGGGAAATTGTTTTTTCTTGACTTCAGATATTTTTACAAGTTTATCCCCCCCCATTTTGGTTGGGATGAGGGGAGGTAGGAGAAAATAAATGCTTGTTAATTGGAAAAACAATCAAACTTAATTAAAAAAGAAAAGTAGATTGAAGGCAGGTCCAGGCCTCCTCAAGGCTGGCTAAGGATTCTATTTTTTAGCACCATCCTGTCTAACCCATCGGGCATTGAGGAAACCTCTTATTTGGCACCAGCCTCTGTGAGAGGAACTGGGTAAACAAAACCAAAAGAATATGGGAAGGAGTTGGGCCTTTGTCGGGGAGGGGCTATACTATCAGGTCTGGATGCTGCCAGGAAATCTGAGCACCAGCTCTGCCCCCCATATCCTTCCATGGTCACCCAGCCAGAGCCACAGTCACAGAGATCATGGGAGTGTGAAGGAACCACCAACGGTATTTGACTACTGAAAGTACCTTCTCCTAAATGCCAATCCGTTCAGGACAAGGAGAATGGTGCCCATTTTACAGCAAAAGAGACTGAGGGTATCCTAGAGAAGACACAGGACCTACAGGCATGTATTTAGCACTGGAACTTCCAAGTGAGAAAATGGAGGCTCAGGATAAGAAGGGGAGTTGGTGGTTCAGAGGGAGTTTTACTATAGTCCCTGCCTGATTCCAGGCTACACAAGTTAGTGGCAAAATGGGCCTCAAACCCTGGTCTCCTGATTCCCTAGTCCTCTCTATCCCTCAGATCATGTGCCTTCTGGCTCCATAAATCATCCCCAATGACAGTTGTAAGGGCATCCTCTGACCCATTTAACCTCATGGCATGAAGGGGAGACCAGATGATCTCTGCAACTGAGAAATCAGTGAGCTAAGAAAATGTCAGAGCTGGCAGGGGCCTGAGAACCGGGGATGGCAGCATCCTCTCCAGGCCTGAGAAGATAAGAGTATATAAAGAATGGGGGGGGGGGTGACCTTGGAGACTCTCTGGTCCAGCCTCCTCATTTTACAGAGCAGAAAGCTGAGGAGCAGTAGTTTGCCAGGGTCATAGCTCATAAGCAGCAGAGACCAGATCAGAGCCCAGTGTCTTTCTAGCCAGGCTTCCTCTTCTCCAAGGCTATCTGCCATCAGTGACTAAGAAGGTAGGTGAGCACACAGAGAACATCTGTTCTCTGAGATCTGGGAGAGTATAGAAGCTTTCCCTCCCCTGGGAGGTGACCCATTGCCCTCAGTGATCACTATCCTTCTGGGGATGTGCACTTGGAAATTAGGGACCGGGTCATGCTTTTCATGGCACTATCTAAGAAGCAATTCATTTCTCTTGTTTTCCACTCATCCTGGATCCCGTATCTCAGACTGAAAAAGGCTGGAAAAAAATCTTTCACTGGAGAGATATTCTGCCACTTCCATTTTAGGGCACTCCGCAGGAGGCAAGGGGCATCCAGAGGAGAAGGGTAAGGAGAATGCACACCAGGCTTTCCATAGTCACTCAAAGGAGTCTGGAAGGACAAACTTGGACTGGGGGTAGCAGGACATGGCATCTGCCTCTGAGTATTCTAAAGGCTCCATGGGCAAGAGGCTTGGCTCCCAAAGTGCTGGGGAGCCATGGTGGAAGCCGCATGGTGACTGGGCCCTGGTGACTGGGACCATAAGGAATAACAGTCAGCATTTATAAAGCACTTGAAAGTTTTCAAAACACCTTTCATAAATGGGGAAGTGCTTCCTTTATTATTGTCCCAATTTTACAGATAAGAAAATTAAGGCTGGGGGATCATGGGACTTGCCCATAGACACACAACGAGTGTTAAAGGTAAGATGTAAAAACGATCTTCCTGGCTCCACAGCCTACACCATCTACATCATGCCTATGAGCTTGGTCTGCCTGGAGAGGCTATGAGCTCACCAGGGGCAAAGGCTTTTGTCTCCTCTTTCAAAGGTGGTATATGCTTCTCTTTCAGGGAGCCTGCTTTGAATCTCAGCGCTGCTGTTGACCAGCTGGGGAACCTTGGGCTAGTCACTTCCTTCACCTAAAATGGGGAAATCGAAGGAGGCCGTGTTGCAGGGCTTTCCGCCTCTGGCATTCTTCCAGGCTACTACTCCCCAGTAAGTCTGGGTCACTCTCCTCATCATTTCAAGAATTCTGTCTAAAACTTGTGACAGCATAGGGAAATGTAAGGTCCTCCAGGGGAAGGACTGCCTAACTCTTGCCTAGCTGCGTAATAAATGTTTGTGGATTGAGTGGTTGGCCTTTCACGTCAGTAAGACCTCTGTGGGCAAAGACAGTTTGGTGTGTGCTTTCGTACTAAAGTGTCTTGCCCCAGGCCCGGCCCCAGCTGGTGCTGGTGAGGTGGGTTGGCCTGCCCACCCACTCCAGTCCCACAGCCCCCTCCTCAGGTCACAGCTCCGTACCCCACCCCAGTTCCACCACCCTCTCCCCAGTCCCAGCCCCCTCCCCAGCTCGGGCACCTCCTCCCCAGTCCCAGCCCCCTTCCCAGCTCTGGCACCCCCTCCTCAGCTCGGGCACCTCCTCCCCAATCCCAGCCCCCTCCCCAGCTCCCTGGACCCCTCCCCAGCCTCACGATCCCCTCCGCAGCCCCACGCCTTCCCCCAACCTCCCAGTCGCACCTTTCTTCCAGCCTCGTTGTTATGTAGGTTCATCAGTCGCCTGGCGTTCTTCTTGATCTCACGCGCATCTACAAAGCGCCTGGAGAACTCGATGCCATAGCGGACGTCGGCCGAACAGCCACCCCACTTCCAGCCCTCCTCCTGGTTGTAGTAGCCCTGCTTCTCCCGGTCACAGCCACAGTTGCTCAGGTTGCCCTGGCTACAGGCGGCGGTGACCGCGTGGGCCACGCCAGCAGCCGTGATAGCGTAAGTGAAGGCAGCTTCCCGGCTCCCTGTGAGGAAGAGGAAGAAAGAGATGAGGCCCGGCGGCTGGCTACTCAGGACCTCGGACAGGCCCCAGCTCCGAACCTTCCCACACAGGTTCTAGCTCTGATGCTATTGGAAAGACCTAGAACGTGTCACTGACCTACTCTGGGATCCAAGTTCCTGAAGCGGTAACTGAAGTCAACGACACCCATCGGCCCTTCTGAGAATCCTCCCAGGTGGGACAGCCCGTGCCCTACATCATTAGGTCATTCCCAGTTAGAACATAGAATTCAGGGACTCGGGGCTCTCTCTGCACACAGTTCAGGTCACACACCGCACTATAATGCTCTCCCTCCTCTCCGCCCCCTCCTGGTTCCCCTGGCCTCCTTCAGGAACCAGGCTTCATGGAACCTCTACCCAAAAGACAAGTCTGGCAGGTCCTCAAGGTCAAGCAAAAATAAGGAAACTGAGGCAAAAAGAGATTAAGTAACTTGCCCAGAATCACACAGCTAGAAAGTGTCAGAGGTGAGCTGTGAACACAGATCTTCGGGACATTCTTTCTTTCTTCCACTCCCCCCCCACTTCCAAACTTTCCTGTTACAGTAGAGGGCATCAGCATCCTCCCAGACCCTAGACTCACAGTCCAGAAGTCAGCCTGGGTTCCTCACTATCTCTCAGGGGACACAGAACTTCACCTTCACAACCCTTGGCATCTCAGGCCTGGACTATGGCAGTAGTTAGGGGATGGGGGGGAATCTATCTGCCTAGAGCCTCTCCCTACTCCACATACAAGATACTCTGCTTGTCTTTCAAAATTCTTCATAATCAGCCCCCACCTGCCTTTCCAGTCTTCTCACACCTTCTTCCCCAACATGGACTCTCCATCTATTGCTCCTGTTGCCCGGCTGTCCCATGAACATCCTTCAGTTTCTGGGCATTCTCTCTGGCTGTCCCATGTGCTCTCACTCTGTTCCCACTTCTGACTTCCCTGGTTCGAGTCCCAACTTGAGTCCCCTCCTTGTACAGGAAGCCTTCCCCAGTCCCTCCTACTGCCAATGCTTTTTCTCTGCTAATTATTTCCTATTTATTCTGTACATAACTAGCCTTGGATGTGTCTGTTGGATGTTCTCTCCCCCACTGGGTAGTGTCCTCAAGGGCAGGGACTTTTGCCATTCTTTGTTCCCAATGCCTGCCACACAATAAGTGCATTGACTGACTGGTTCCCAATCCAGCACCCTGGATGCTGTATGGACCAGCATATATAATCTGAAGTGCCTACTATGGGTCAGATCAACAGGTGAGGAGCTAGAGAACATCCAGCTGAGCTAAAACACGGTTGTTGCCTTATACATGTATGTATAAATGTATTATATCGGAATGCATGTATATGAATGTGTGTGTTTATATGTGTACGTATACCTATATGCACACAAATGTATGTATATATGCATGTAATATGATGGAGACAGAGGGGAAGAGAAACAGCCAGAGATAGAGAGAGCATGAATGGGGGGGTTGTACCTGCCTCTAAATCAGGTCATGGAGACCTCAGGGGAAGATTAGCCAAATTAAGATTCACTTCATTTAATTGATGTGGGACCACCAGGACCACAGAGCTGGAAGTTATTCCCGGGAGAAACTAACTCACCCTGGCAAAAATTGTCCACAAAATCAAGGCAGTAGAAAACAGTGGTGACCACAGAGTCCTGGGCTGTGGTTTGGTTTCCACCTCAGATAAGAATGACCTCGGTTGAGTCCCACTCTTTCTGTTTGTGAAAGGAAGATGTTGGATTGGTCTGTTCAGCTTCTCCCAGCTCTGGCATCCTTTGTTCTCAGACTCAGGCCCCTCCCAGTTCTATGCTCTAAGGGTTTAGATCCTGTACCTCCCCTAACTCTTCCTCACAGTAGTCCCCTTTAGGGCCTCTTTGTACCCCAGGTAAGGTTGGAAGACTGTGCCCCTTGGCCCACACTCAGTCTTTCAGGAATCATGATTCATGGTTCATGGAATCTCAAATGGAAAGCTGGGAGGGACCTGAGAAGTCACCTAGTACTAACTGCTAGGCTTTCCAGATGAGAAAGCAGGCAGGGTTGCCCAGGTTGTAAGTGGCAAAGTCAGGATTTGAACTCAGGTCCCAAACTCCCAATCCAGCAAGTTCTCCCTCCTGGATTCCATCTCTCCAGTGGCTTCATCTCATCCTGATCTAAATCATCCTCACAATCTCCTTACAAAGCATTTTCAGACCTGGGGTCTCATTGAGTCCAGACACAGTACCTGGGTTCAAATCCTGGCTGTACCACCTCCTAGCTATTTGATTTGGAGCAAATCAATCTCTTCACCAGGAGGCCTCAGTTTCCTCCTCTGTCAACAGAAGTGATTAGACTGGATCATATATAAGGTCACTGCCCTCTCTGATCCTCCATGTCCTGAGTGGTTCCTTCTGGCACTAGGGATCCATAGGATCCATCTCAAGTATAAGGACACCTGAGGCCCTCTCCATCAAGCCTGTTTTATAGAAGAGGAAAGTGAAGCCCAGAGTGACTTGCCCAAGGTCACTTGGCTCATCAAGCTTGGGGATGGGGGCAGGGGAGGAGAGCAATGGGAATTCTCCCGAGAAGGAACTTTAACCTGTGGTCTGTGAACTTGAAAACAATGATGTCTTTATTCTCACTGACTTCTAGCTGAAATGTCACATTTCTCTCCCCAGAGGCTTCTGGAGGATCCCTCCGAGTCTCATCTGCTCATATCTCACACCCCTAGGGTAATTGGGCAAGGCCCCTCCACTTTCCCAGCCCCAGTTTCCTCAGCTGTGGAATGAGAAGTTCAGAAGTGAACCTTCCCTGATATGGTCTCCTGAGCATAAGGCTTTCCCTTCTGGTCAGGCAGGTTTGGATGGATGGTGTTTTTTCCCCTCATTCCCATGTGCTCTCTTCAGGCCCTGAGCTGCAAGCTTAACATAAACTGAATTCAGCTGACTATGGAAATGTTACTCAGGCTGGGCTCAGAGACCCTGAGCCAGGACTCACCTGTCTGTCTGTCTCTCTGTCTGTCCTGGACTCAGGAGAAATAAGGAAAGGCATGGGAGGGGCCCAGGCCCTGAGCCCCTCACCAGCATAAAGTCCACTTTCATGGCCCTCATTTCCTGCCCTCTGGGATGAAGGCCCAGAGAGTAAATGAAGAACAGAGGTCAGGTAGATAGGAACCAAAGGAGAGAAGAAAGGCAAGGCAAGTGGAGTGGGGAGTAAGAAAGGAGTAGAAGTTGTGGACAGGCTGGGCATTTTGGAGGAGACTGAAGGGTCCATACCTCTCTACACTTTGCCTCCCAGGCCCCTCTCCTTTCCCAGGTACCCCCAATCTGCTCCCTGAGGCCATAGATGACTGAACTCACTCTGGGCTATCCCTAAGCTGGATCTGGCCCAGCTTTCTCTAGTCCCCCACAATTCTGGCCCCTGCAGTCAATGAGCCAAAGGGGCCTGGGATTTGTCCACTCCCTTCCCAAGCCAAAGCCAGAAAGGCCCAGGGCATTTATCCCTAAAATCCAGGCCCTGGAACCCTGGAAGGCCATTTAACTGGCTTAAGAGCCAAGAACATCACTTTAAGGTTGGGAGGGACCTCAAAGGCCCATTTTACAGATAAGAAAACTGAGGTTCCAAGGAGTTACATGACTTGTCCAAAGTCACACATGTACTTAAATGTCAAGGATTTTGAATCCAGAGCCAGGGAGTCAGCTGGGTAGCTCAGTGGATAGGGCACTGGATCTGGAGTCAGGAAGACCTGAGTTCCAATCTGGCCTCAAACACTGTGTGACCACAGGCAAATTACTTAGTCTCTGAATGCCTCAGTTTCCTCAACTGTAAAACAGACATAATAATAGCACCTATAATTTGAGGGTCAAATGAGGTCATTTATAAAGTGCTAGGAAGAATGCCTGGCACTCAGTAGGCACTCAATACATGCTTGATTTTTTCCTCCCTTCCTCCCTCTCTTCCTTTCTCCCTCTTTCCCTCCCTACCTCCTTCCCTCCTTCTCTCCCTCCCTTCCTCAACTCCTGCAACTCTCAATCAGATTAGACATCCAGGAGAGGGACTCATGGGCTTGTCCACGAAGGATTCTCATAGCTTGGGAGGAGGAGGAGAAGGGGGCACATTCATTCCAGGCACTGCTTCTCAGGGGTGTGGCACAGGGATGTGAACAAAGACTCAGTGTCGACTAATTAGTCTGAGCTTGTAAAAGAGAGAAGACTTGCTTCGCCCAAGGGAACATCTAGCCACCTTATCCCTCTCCCCCCGCCACACACACACCTTCTCTAAAACTGGGTCAGGCTTGAACCTTGACTCCCTGGGTTCTGACCCCCTTAGATTCATGGGCTTCTCTATCTGCTGACTGCCATATTGAGCTCCTCACTTCTTGTCCTTCTGGGACCTCCAAATCTATTAAAAAACTATTTATCAATCCCCTATATGTTTAAGGCCCCATGATCAATTCTGGTGAGACCAGGATAGAGAAAGGGGTGAGTCTTGTTCTGGCAGGGCTAGAAGTGACCCATGCATCATGAGGGTGGGAAGAGGGAGACAGAGAGAGAATAGGGGAAGAAGAAAGAGATAGAATGATGGATGAGAAGACAAAGATGGAGATAGAAGATAGATAGATGATATAGATAGATGGATGGAATTATATACACATAGAGAGGCAGAGACAGAGAATGCTAATGGAGGTCTCTCTAAGTCAGGGACTAGAAAGAGGCCAGTTGGCAGAGAAGTCTCAATGAGAATGAGATGGGTTGCCCTTATGGCTCCTGCCTGGCAGGCTACCATGGGAAGATAATTTGTACTTCTCAACAGATACTGGCAAAGGAGTTGCTGCTGCTACTACTGCTGCTACTACTACTACTGCTGCTGCTACTACTACTACTACTACTACTACTACTACTACTACTACTAGTACAGGAGTACCTGCTGCTTCTACTTTGACTACTATTCATTCTGTCTTTAACTACACACCACGTCTTCCCCTCCATTGACTGCACCAAAGCAGCTAACTGATATAATGTCGTTGGCCAGAGTCAGGAAGACCTGGATGCTAATCCAATCACAGAAATAGCAACAATAAATATTTATATAGCATTACTATGCACTAAACGCTTTACAAACATCTTCTCATTTGATCCTCACTATGACCCTTCAAGGTGAGTGCTACTATTAGGTCCATTTTATGGTTGAGGAAACTGAGGCAGACAGAAGCTTATAGGCCAAGGCTCATATAGCTTAACCAGTGGCTGAGACTGTCTTGGAGCTCAGTACTTCTGGACTCCTAGACCAGTGCTCTACCCACTGGCAACTCAGCAGCTCTCTGACATGACTGGAGGCAAGTCATTGACCTGCTCTTAGCCTCCATTTCCCCATCTGTAAAATAGGGAGAAGGATCATGGCCTCCCTCCTAGGGCTGTTCTTAGGCCCAGATGAGATTCCATGTAAAGCCCCAAGACATGGGAGACATTGTCTCTGCTATGTGAGGGAGTTCCTTAGGGCACAGCAGGGAAGGCACCAGGTTTCACTCTGGTCTTTGGGTCTGCCTAAATTAGGCTCATAATGAATACATGGCTTGGGCCAGAAAGTTCAGCCAGTGAGGAGAATGGGAAGAGGCTTCCAGAATGGCAGCTGAGTACCCCCAGAGATCCTGATAAGGGTGGGCTGAGAACAGCATCTGGAGAACGGGAAACTCTTCCAGCTGCACTTACTATAGAAGGTTGGCTGATCTGAGCCCTTTATCTGATAGACAGGGAAAATGAGGCATGGAGCTAGGAGCCTTGGCCTTGGCTCCCAGATGGACTTGACCTGGGCCACTAGGGCTCCAGACCCAGCCCCTTCTCTGCCTTGCTGTGCACTGAGCGGATCCCAGGAAACCTTTTTATAGCCTCTCGGTGTCATGGAGATGGGGCACAAATTCCTACAGGGAGAAGACAGGAGGCCTCTGGGTCAGCTGCCCTGATTGAGTTTGAGTCAGTGTCTCCATCATAAGCCCTCCAATTATGTGATTATAAATATGGGATCCTAAAAAATCGCACCACGTTCAAACATGCCAGGCCTCTGGTCAGCTCCCCAGTCATTTGTTTTTAATTAGTTGGGTTCATTCAAAGCATAGCAGCTGTGGGGAGACCCAGGGATCCCAGAGTCACAGAATGTCAAGACTGGGAGGGGCCTGAAAAGAGGCAGGGCTGGGATGGACCTCAGAAAAGGGGATGGCAGAACTGGGAGGGTCTTCATAACAGGGGATGACAGAGCGAGAGGGGCTTCAGAACAAGGAATATCAGAAGTGGGAGGGGTCTCAGAATAGGGGATGTTGGTCTGGAGAGGAGCCTTAGAATGGGGAATTCCAGAGTTGGGGAGGCCCTCAGTGCCCCCTAAACCAAGTTGAAAGCAGAACTGGGTCTTAAAGTCAGGTCTCCCGGCTCACTGACAGGGCTAGCTTTCCTCTCAGTGCCCACACTGAGCCTCATCTCCAGACAGTCAAGTCCACTCTGAGCCTCCCCCTAATCCAGGAGGCTCTCCCAAAGAGGGGCATCCTCAGCTATCAGAAGCATGGCTGCCTCCTGAGCAAGACTTTTCTGGGCTTCTGCAGGGAGTCCTTGCTAAGTTGTGGACACCAGCTCTCCGTGCAGGAGACAGGGGAGTAGGCAGGGTCTCCTCACTGGCCCTTTCCCACAATAGGCAGCAAGCCTCCCCCAAGCCCTCATCCCTTCATCAGAATTACTGCATCAGTCATCTAATCAGTCTCCCTGCCTCCAGGCTGTCCTCTCCAGAACTGACTTAGTCACTTGCTCTAGAATACTGGAGGAGGGCAACTTCATTGGAGGGGAAGAAGCCTTGATCACCCACTTGGGGATCCTTGTTCTGTCACTTACTGGATCTGTGATTTCTGTGACCTTCTTCTCAGTGTCCTCCTTTATGAAATGGGAACAGCCATATTTATAGGCTTTACCTACTAGGCTATTACAAAGAAAGTGCTTTATAAACCTCTAAGAGCCAGGAAGGTAGGAGCTTTAAACTTTAATCACTCAACTAACATTTATTAAACACCTACTATGTGCTTGGTTTTGTCCTAAGCTCTCAGGATTAAAAGATAGAAACCAAAGGAGAGAAAGGGAAGACACCTGTGCCTTGTACCCAATTTCCAGCCTGTGCCCATGCATGTATGAACACTCTCAGACTGTGATTCTCAGTGCCTTGGACTAAGGATAGAAAACACAAGGCACACTGCAGACCTTCCAGTGTGGAGGAATCTTGTTGTGGGGTAGCCAGGTATGAAGTGCCTATTCCCACAATGCCTGCCATTTCTCCCTGGGTCACCCACAGGTGCTGCTAGGGTCTCCTTATCTAGCCTACACCCTAAGAGCAGGGAATTGGAGGGGCCTAGGAGTGCCACGGCCTCATTTTAAAGACCAGGAAACAGGTCCAGAGAGAAGATGGCCATGGTCCAAGTTCACCCAGCCGGGTTCTCTGGACTCTAGGGCTTTGATCCAATCATTCACGCACCAGGGGCTCAGAAGAGTGCTCCTCAGTCCTTAGCACAACTGTCTCCTGCACAAAAGAGTCAGTCCTAACCGTAGTCCTCCCAGGGTCTTGTATGGCCCCTCCTGAGAACTCAGAACTTTGTTCTTCACAGATGGGAAAACCAACCCAAACCAAGCCACTGAATGAGGAATTGTCCTAGGTGCAAGGAAGGGCAGGAACGATGGTTTTCTTTTTAAAAATGGGAGAACAGACCCAGAGAAGAATTGTAGCTCCAGAGGGAGTGGGGGGAATGAGAAGTGGCCTGGATCTGGGGGCTCAGGCCATGGGTAGGGCCCTCAACTTTGTTTTTCCTTCTTCCCTTTCCCAGTGTTAGCTCCTCTAGTTTCCTTAAGTCTCTTGGCCAGGGAGACACAGTACCAGTGCCCAGGTCCTGCCTGGAGCTGCAGGCTCAGGGCTTCCTCCACCAAATTCTCTGGGTCCGGGGGCTCTGCAGGCAGGGCTTTCTGGGAAACCCAATCCCAGCCACCAGAGGCCTTTGGGGAGGGTGCTCAGAAACCACTAGATCCTGAAAGAGCAGCCTGACTTTCCAGGAGGATTTTTGGAGAGTGCCAGAGACTTCAAAGCTGCTTAAAACTGCTCAGTTTATGGTCAGAGAGCAATACCCAGCCTCTTAACCTCTCCAGTTCACCTGCTGAGAGCCCATTACTAGTTAAAGTCTGAATGCCAGGTTGGAGGAGGCCAGCTCTCATGGGGTGAGGAGATGGGGATGGCAGCAATGACTGAAGCCAGGGCCCAGAATGCAGGGGAATGGGCATGCATTTGGCAAGGGCCCTCCAAACTTGACCCTGGGTGGAGCCTTTCCCCACCTCAAACCTCACTGTCTCCAGCCATACTTAAAAGAGGGCTAAAAAATCACCCTTAGTCCCTGGGCCTGGCAGAGCTGGTAAGGAGTCAGTGACTGACCCAAATCCCCATGTCAGAGCTGGGGTGGAGAGGGAGAGGGGCTGAGAACATGAGATGCCAGAGCCCAGAGAACCTTTAGAATATAAGGCAGGATTGGAAGAGGTCTTCGACATCCTTATTCCATTCTCTCTAGAGTCACTGGGGCCAGATTCCGGTTTAAAATTTGCTACATGGTGTAAGACCCCAATTGTAGAATTTCAAGCATCAGAAAGTAAGAGAGAGGGCACTGGCCAGCCTCCACCTCCCAGCTGCCTAACTCTCCTGACACTGTGACTCAGCACTTACAGGTATCCCAGGGTCCAGGGGCTGCTTGAAGGCTGCCCTGGGCGTCGAGTGGGGGTGGAGCATGAATACCTCACCCCAAGCCAAAGTGGGCAGGGCATCCACACGAGCTGTGGGCTGGAGGCAGCTCCAGACTTGAGGGGGATGACTCAGTGTTTATGAAGCAGTTACTACTGGGGAAAAGGCTGCTCAGGGTGGCCAAGAATGGAACCCATTGGGAAGGATGGTTGGAAGAGCCAGGACTATGGATGAAGCAGGACTGGGGCTGCCTCTGGCCCTGCCCTTGACTGTCCTGCTATGTGATGTTGTCCAATGAGGACCTCTTTCTGTGGCTGGGTCCCCCATCTTCAAAGTGATGGGCTTGGTCCTCAGGGGCCCCTTCCAGTTCCAAACCCTCTGATCTCCCTGCAGCCCTACTGTGTGGGGCCATTCCGAGTCTGCACGGGATCCCAGGGAGCAGCTTTCTTTTGCAAGTTTCCCCTTCCAGAGTCCGAGGCCCTCCATAGCCACAGGTAATTCTAGGTAGGAGGAGCTAGGAATCTAGGAGATGGCCCCTAACTGCCTCTCATCTGTCCATCCAAAGAGGGCTTAATTCCTCTGCCATTTCTGGGTATGTCACCCAATTTCTCCATCTGTCAAAAGGGGATGATAATTCTGACCCTGACTTCCTCTCAGGCTGTCATTGGGGTTTGTTGACTGCCTGACTGACCACCTGTTCCCTCAGTGTTCATGGGCAGAGTTCTTTTCAGCTCAGAGCCTCAGTTTACAGGAGTGTGATGTGCCCAATGATGTCAAAGGGGCCTCCCAGCCCTGACATTCTGAGTTTCTTGGAGTTCCCTAGCCCCTAATTTGTCTCCTGATTTCTGCCTGGAATTAGAAGCTACCCTAAAGGTTGGATCAAGAAAACATGAAGGGAGAGGAAAAGAGAGAGCCACTTTGAAATGCAGGTGGTTTCTGGTCCGAAATTCAAACAGGCAGAGTCAGTCCCCTAGCATAGAGCACCACCCCCACAGCCAGCAGCAGACTCAGTGGGGCACAGTCTGGCCATTCCTGCCCAGCCTAGCCTGCTCCATGTGAGCCAACTGGATTAGTGTTTCCTATGTCCAGTCATGTTTGCAGCAGCCATCTGATGGGCACAGCTCAGGGTACCCCTTGTGGGGAGAGGCCCTGCCCTTCTGGACTGGGGAGAGAGAAGAGGCCAGCTGCCTGCAGAGCTCTTCCCCATCCTGTGGCAACTCCACCACTGTTAGCAGCCACCAAGCTTCCCAAGTCAACCTCTAAGAAAGTCCCTGTAGGACTTTAAAACCCCAGGCAAGCTGAGGGCACTGGGTCCAAGTCCTGATCATATGCAGTGTGGTTCAATGGAAAGATGCTGCTTTGGAGGCTTCAGGATTGTAGTATGGAATACTGCAGTCTGGAATAATTCATACCTATGTTACCTTGGCCAACTCACTGCCCTCTCTGTCTAAACTTCATCAACAGAAAAATGAAGCACATAGTGCCCTCCCATTTCTGATTCCTTTGGTCCTGAGCCTGAGCCCTGATGCTGGCCCCTCAAGCAGAGGTTAAGTCATGGAGTCTTAGTGGTCTCCAATCCAAAGCCTCCTTGAGCAGGAGTCGTCTCTATCACATCTGTAGCCTTGTTGTTGAGACCTCCAGGGACAGGGAGCTTACTACTTCCACTCTGGGAGAACTCTGAAGATTCAGGCACCTTCCTTAACATTGAGTTCCTGATCTTTGCCCCCTTGGCTTCCGATCTGTCCTCTGCAAATCAGCACCTATTAATCCTATTAATACCTATTAATCCTTCTGGTACTTGGAGACTGTCCCTGTCTCCTCTCCTTCTTGATTCTCTTACCAAATCAAGTCTGACTTTTTCCAAGTCACCATGAGCAGCATCACATTGGGAGAGCTGGTCCTGGAATCCCACTGATGTGGGGAACTGTGACATTGAACCAATACAATTGGGAGGATTACTTAGGGTCACCCAGCCAGGATATGTGCTCTGAGGCCAGTGCTGTAGCCACCAGGCAACATTGCCTCTTAATAATGGCCTATGTGAATATAGCACTTGACCCCTCCTTGGTACTCAGATCTCTGCTCTCCCCTGTCCAGGCCCCACCTAGCTTGGCAACGCCCTACTTAGAATGGGCTGCCCAGATCTGCATCTGATATGCCAGTGTGGCAAGCAGGGGACTAGGTCCTGGGTCTCCTGATTCCCATTCTGCTGGCCTCCCCAGCAGACCCAAACCTCAGCAGTTATTAATCAGGCTGGGTCTCACAGAAGGGGCTGTTGTGAAAGACCCGATCACTTACAACCCACTGTCAGAGCCCACCTTGGACAGATAAGTTAGGGATTTCTAGGTCTGAAGCCCTTCTCCCCACCCCCATTCCAACATCTGAGGCTCTGTCACCCCCTGAGTCACCCATCCCCATTTGGGCCATGGCATCTGCCTGGCAGCAGAGAGAGGCAGCAGGGTCCTTGGCTCCACAGAACTGTGTCCTACTGCCCTGGCTGCTGGTGCAGGAATTGAGAAGTCTGCCTGAGAGAAGAGAAGGTTGGGGGGCGGTAGTCACATGATAAGGGAATAACACAGAGATCTGCCTTGCTAGCCTTATGTCCAGTATCCAATCTCTTCCCTACTCCAAGTCTCAGTTTCCCCATCTGTAAAATGGCTGTAATAATACTAGTCACATAACAGGCTCAAAGAGTAATCTTGTCCAGCAGCCTCTGCTGTAGGTCTCCCTTGGATCATGTGTGAAGTCCCTCAGTTCCTACCTTGGTGTCTGTGATTGAGTTCTCTTTGCCCAACGCTCTGTGCCTGGTCTAGTAACCTTTGATTAATTCACAGAATTGGGAAAATCAGAAGACACTGGAAAAGTTCGTTTGATCTAGCTTTCACTTCGGAGAGAGGAGGAGGAGGAGGTTGGGACACTTATCTAAGGTCACACAACTAACTAGTGTAATTGCAGGTGTTAGAACCCCAGGCTCCTGATTAGGTTAGGTCTTACCTCGAATCTAATGCCTGGCCAAAGTTTGCAGGTGGTCCCTGATGTGGCAATCAGTCTTTCGTGAGTTGGGGGATCCCCCATTAGCCACAGTCCAGACAGGAAACCAGAGACAGTGGGTGGCCAAGGTGGGTGGGGAAGAGGCCCCGGAGCTGGGACTCTCAGCTAGATTTGGGATGGAGGCCGCCCTTGGGCCCCACATGAGGAGAGGAACAGAGCAGAGCAGAGCTGAGCAGCTGACATCACCCACTAGCTTCTCCACCTCTAAGTAAGTAAGAAAGTAAGTGCCCCCAAGCAGCCTGGCACAGGGTTTTCCCAAACCCACAGGGCATGGAAAGTTTACCCACCCACAGACTTTACATCCCAAACTCCAAAGCCTGACTCTTCTCCTCTGACTCATAACTTGAGAGCTGGCAGGGATTTGGTGGAGCTGGTTCAATCCCCCTATTTTACCAATGGGGAAACTGAGACCCAGAGAGGCAAGGGCCTTGCTCTAGGTCACACAGCTAACTGTGGCAGAGCTGGGCCTCCAATATAGGTCTTCCTAGGGTCTTCCTGGGATCTCCCTACTACCCTGGACTGTGTAATTAGTAATTATGGCCAAATGAGGGAGGCAGAGGATGGTGCTTACAGTCCAAGGGATGGTAGGTCCAGTGTAGGTTGAAGCAGTCAGAGAAAGGACAGGAAGAGTGCAATGAGGGGCAGGGAACATAAGTTCTGAGGGCCATACCTTATGTCTCACAGTCTAGGACTAAAACAAACATGTCCTGACTGGTCTCCCTGCCTCCAATCTCCTGTCTTTCTCTCTGATCCAGCCTCTGCATACTCACCAAAGTGAAGTTAGGGTTAGAGTCAGAGAGTTAAGGTTATGCATGGGTCTATGTGTATATGTCTGGACTGTGACTGATGGTGGATCCCCCCAAAACTCCTCTGGCTCACTATTATCTCTAGGATCAATTACAGTAACTTCTTTGTTTGACAACTATAATCCTTTGCCACCTGGCCTCCACTCTACCTTTCCAACCTTATTGCATGTCACTCACCTCCCATGTCTTGGATCTTTGCAAGTCAGAACACACACACACACACACACACACACACACACACACACACATACAGAGAGAAAGGGAGAGAGAGAGAGAGAGAGAGAGAGAGAGAGAGAGAGAGAGAGAGAGAGAGAGAACCTGAGTAATTCGCTTAAAAGCATTTCCCCATCTCTGAGCGCTCAGGCCAAGGAGAAACCAGGGTCTCTGATGATGGGGGTTTGCTGTGAAAACAGTGAGATCCCAGGATATCCATAGAACATATTGTCCAACTTGTACTTGAGTCAGGTTTTCCCGCATGCCTCCCTCACACACCTCCCACACACCCCATTCCTCTGGCCAAAGACCTGCAATAGCTGCTGCCCATTATTGGATGAATCCAACTCAGACTTTTTAGCCTAGAATTCAAGGTTCCCCCCAAAGTTCACATTAATTTATACTACTATTATCTGCACAATTGACATCCAGCCAAACTGGATGATTGGCCCAAAGATAATCCCCAGCTTCTCTGTCCTTGAGCAAAACTCAGGTGGGAGACTTCAGAGAAGGGTCATCCTTGCCACTGAAATGTAGAAATGGCCGCATTGAATAGAGGACAGAGAGGTGGAGGAGGGATATCTCCTACAAGAAGTCTCTGAGCCATTTCAAGTCAATGTACAAGGCAAAGAAAATGAGCAGGCCTGGGTCTTATCTCAATTGGAGAAAAAAGGAACTGAGACATAGATGTTTGACAGATGATGAACCAAATGGCGTTCCAGATAACTATAGGAAGTGGGATAGTGGGAGGCATTTCAGTTACAAAAATAAGTGGGATGGTTGATAGTTTATTTTGTTTGGAAAAATATGGAAGTGTGGTGGTCTGGGTATCTTTTCAGCTAAAGGATGTGAGAAGGTTTGTGCATTATTTCAGTTCTATAATTAGGATAGTTAACGCCTTAATTTTAATTATAGAATCAGAAGGTGAGATGGTTACTGCATTATTTGAGCAACCAAAGTAGGAAGCTCAATGATTTGTATGTGGTTTTGTTTGAGAATAAGGCAGTAGGATGGTTAGCATATTGTTCAGGTCACAGAATTATGCCAAGGGATGGCTGGTGTCTCTGTCAGTTGAACAAAAAAGACGATGGAATTCTTGGGACAGTGTTTTATGAGAAGTCAGAAGGCCAGATGTCAGTTTCTCCTCTGCAGCTCATCCAGGTGAGGCCAGTAAGAGGCAAAGAGCCATTCTAAGATGGGTTTCCTACCCCTCCCTCTCCATCTGACTTGGCCAGCTTCCAAAGGCAGCCCTTACCCACTCGAAGCTCTTGTCCAAAGACAGTCTTCTCGCCAAGTGCAGAGCAGTTCCATCGGCCATGGCGGAATTGGTATTGGCATTCATTGATCCCCATCTGGGCTCCTTCTCCGATTACAATGATGGCGTCGGGGCGGCTCTGACAGATGGCACGTTGTCGGGGGGCCAGGCCAGGGATCTTGTTGCAGATGATGTTGGCTCCCAAAGCCACCACAGATGACAGAGCTCTGAGGGAGGGAGAGAAAAGAAGGGGTGAGGATCTGCCTTCATTCAAGAATCTAGTTCCCAGGAAGTGATGCTGAATGATGGAGTCACAGCCACATGGAGAGTTATGTAATTGGGGCTATAATCAGGACAGGTTTTAGCCCTAATCACACCCAGAGTAAAATTGGAAGGGGAGATGGGGATGGCATCAGGACAGACAGCAGATGACTTTGGGGGGCAAGTATGTGGGAGAGGGCATCCCCCAGAGAAGAGCCTGCAGAGCTGGGGTCAAGAGGGGAAGGAGGGGAGCACCCAGTGATTGGACCCTGGGGTGGTGAGCAGGCACATTCCTACACAGGACATTGGAGGCCCCAAAGATGAGCCTGGGGGCAGCAGTGGGCAGGCCCCCTACCCTCACCTCCTCCATGTGAATACTTTGGGACAAATTTCTTTTGGCCTCATACAAATTCTACCTCAGACCAGAGACCCTATAAGCCTAGACCTGTCATTCGTGAAGAAGCAGTAAACAAAATAAGATTGAGAGAGTCCTCCCATATCGAGGAGCTCTGGTGATCCTTAGAAGATCCCTGTGAGGGGAAGATAGAAGTGGGGTGAGAGAGGGAGATCATGTCTATTCAACAGGAAAGAAAATTGATATTTTGAGAGGTTAAGTGATGTAGAGTCATAGACTGCTAGAGTCAGAAGGATCCTTAGAGTACAGATTATCCAGTGAAAGAGAAGGAAGGGGCCTTGGAACATGGAACATCCCATCTGGGAGGGACCTTCAGCATTCTATGAGAAACAAAGTAATGTTTTTCCATGATGCATGAGAAAGCAAGGGATTTGGGTAATTCCCATAAGGAGAGAGACCTGTTTCTTCAGCATCACCAGAAATGGGTGAAAGTCAAGGCCTTCCAGGTCTGGGCGGACACTCAATGCCCACCCTCTCCCCGCTCTTATCTGGCTACAATGTCCCTAGAATCTCCAGTAGAGCAGTCCTTGGCCCTTGCATTGTGGTTGTCACTGAACATCTGTGACAGGAAGGTGAGGAGGGGACTTAATCCATTGTAACTGTAGCTCCTTGGAAAATGAATCCAGGAAGGAGGGGCCTGAAGAACCAAAGAAGCAAAGCTGGGTTAAACCTGGCCCCACTCTCTTGAGCCACCTTCTGGAAGGAAAGGGGACCCAGAGATGAACCATCTGTGCCACTGCAGCCAGGTCTCTGATCCCCAGGAATTTCCCAGGTCTCTCCCTTTCCCACACCTCTTGGGGAATGAAAACACTTCCCTGTTTCTCACAGAATCCCCAAAACCTCAATCTCAGTTCTCAGAACCTACTGCCCCAAAAGGAGATGGCCCAAGCCCAGAGGATGGTGATACAGTGACAACACAGCAAGTGAACAGGAGAGGGGAGGGGCCCACAGCAGGCGGGTGGTTCTGACCCTGAGTAATGACCAGCACCTCGAAGGTTTCCTGAAGGAAACACCATTGAAGTCAGGCCCTAAAGGAAAGTAAAGCTAACTGAGAACTTGGGCTCTGTCTCCTGCTAGAGTGGGCTGGCCATTGAACTTGGAGTGGGGAAGACCTGGGTTCGAATTCTGCCTCAGACAATAACTATGTAACCATGAGCAAGTCACATCATCTGTGTGCCTCAGTTTCCTCAACTGTAAGATGAGAAAGCTGGACAAAACAGCCTCTACAATCCTTTCAGCTCAAAATTATGATCCTATGATGGCCTGTGACCATCCATCCCCCTCATTCTATGGAAGAGGAGACCGGAATCTAGAAGGGAGGAGACTTTGCCCAAGATGGCAGAAACAGCCAGCAGCAGAGTCACAATTGATTTCCCTTCTTCACCTTGGCTCTGGCTACATTGTACCCAAGCTGCAAATCCACCAGGAGCTTCCTAGGAATAAGGAGAGTAAGGCCCAAGTCTTGTGCCCAGCATTTGAAGCCCTTTAGAATAAAGCCTAGCTTTCCAGTCTCACCTCATCATATTCCTTACCACATGCTCCTGACTTCAACCAAATAGGACAATCCACAGCTGTCCTCATCCTTCATCTCCTTCCAAGCCAGCTCAGCAAAGCATTAGACACCTATTTTGGGCAGGGCTCAGACCTGGGCACTGGGGAACCCAGGAAAATGGAGACACAGTCCCAGCCTCCATGGAGCTCAACTCCCACAGAATCCTAGACCCACACCTGAGAATGGAGAAATATCACCCAGGGATGATATCTCCCAGTTCTGACCTTCCCTGTTCTCAGGCCCCTCCCAGCTCTGTCATCCCCTTTTTTAAGGTTCCTCTGCCATTCTCTGTTCTAATGTTCCTCTTACATCTGCCTTTGTTCTAGCTTCCTCCCAGTTCTGACACCTTTTGACATACACAAACAATTAGAACACAAGGCAGAATGTGATCAGGGCTTTAGGAGAGCTATATTCACCCACTTGAAATCTCTCCTTCCTGTCTATCAGGTAAAATTTCTCCTTTGCTCTAAGACGCAGCTTACAGGTCAGTTCTCCTTTCCTCACTACCCCTCGTGCATTCTGACTGATGTTGCAGGATCACAGTTGCAGGCACCTTGACTCAAATCCAATCACATGTTCTCCGAGCTAGATGTGGCTTCCAGGGGCATATTGTCCAGCCCAGATCTGAATGAGGATTGCCTTGATCAATAGCCACCAGCTTCGGTTTGAAATCCTCCAGCAGAGGGAAACCATCTTCCATTTGAACCCCCTCAGTATGGGGGAGGAAATTGGTCAACACTGGAAAAGAGCCACAGAACTCCAAAGCAGGGACCCTGTCATATTCTGCTGCTGCCATGGTCAGGGAGGAAACACCACTGAGCAGTGGGGGCAGGGAGACAGCACTTGCTGCCAACAGCCTGAATAATGGCCCCACTATTTCTTGTGCTCTGAGGCTGCCTGTAGGCAGATGATCAAAGCAGGCACAGCTCCAGCCTCCCCTTGGCCACAAAGAAGTCTCCCCTGCCTCTCTTGTACTCCCCCGCTTTAATATCCTGAGAGAGTCACCTCAACTGGTCCTGAGACTATGGCTAGAAAGCTCCACAGCAGTAGGAGAGGCTTTCTAGAGCAGCTCTGGGCGCCTTGGCTCCCTCTTCTCTTTCCATGTGAATTTATGTTTGTCTGTCTCTTGGGATAGTCTCATGCCGTGGCCTAGGCTGTGAGCTGCCTGAGGTCTTAGGTTCAGAGGGTACCAAAAGACTGAACAATGAGACAATTCCGAACTATGAGGTCAGCTGCATCTTTGATGATGCTTCTCTATTGACCAAGTCTGTCAGAAGCTCTCAGGACTTGGAGTTCTTTTGTTTCTTCTACTGGTGCCAGCACAGGTATAGGTACTCAGGAGGGTACGCGGTATGGACCTGCCAGTCTAAAAATTTTTAACCTAGAGTCCACAAACAAAAATACACTATATATTTCTTCATCTCTCTATCCCTTTATCATCTCCATCCATCCATCCATCCATCGATCTAGTTATCTAGCTGCATTTCAATATAATTGGTTTTCTTTGCAATTCTATGCATTTTATTCATTTAAAAACATGACTCCAAGAAGGACTCTGTGGACTTCAACAGATCTCTTGAGGAGTCTGAGATACAAAAAGGGTGAAGAACTGCTAAGAACTATATTTCAGTTGGTCATGAACTCTCAGAAACACCAGACCTCACTATGGTCAGTGCCTGGAACATGAAATTCAGCTAACCACTGTGAGTGTGCTGGTTACCTTGCTGGGAGCTGAGAGCTATTAAGAACATGCATTGAGTCCCTCTCATGTGGAAGGCTCTAGCTTTGGTGCTGGGGCCATAAAGATAGGGGGTGAGGTCATCACTGGAGGAGGCTCCAGCTGGTCCAACCTCCTTATTTAGTAGGGGACAAACCTGAAGCTTGATGAAGTGAGGTGACACACCCAAGGTCACACAGGCTGAATGAGGCAGAACTAAGATCCAAACCTTCTGACTTCAAAGCCAGAGCTTTTCTTTCCACATCTCTCCATGTAGGACTTCACAGAAATAGCTGGCATTTCTATGATTCTATTGCCATTGGAGCCACATGACCTTCACATGAATATGGGTAATCTTATTCTCATTTCAAAGATGAGAAAACAGATTCAGTGACTTGCTCATGGTCACACAGTGTCAGAGACAGGATTTGAACTCAGGACTCTCCTAAATCTGGGACCAGATTCTGCACTATTAATCATGTCATACATATTGGTTGATTAACTGATTGATCAGAGAAGGGTCAGGGCTGAGTTGTCTAAATACTTGTTGATTGGTTGCCGAAGATGTTTCTAAACTCAGGGCTGGCTTGGGGTGTCTTAAAAGAGGCTCAGCATAAAACCTCCACTCCAATCATGGGCTCCACTCTGAGATTTCTCATGGAAACTTTTCACACACCAGACTCTATCAGTCATCATTCAGAATCACAAGGCAGTGGCCATGGAAGAATGGGAAAGTGATATAGAAAACTTTCCATCCCTCTGTGATCCCACCCCCTTGATGACCTGGCACCATCTATCCTCACCACCCCTACAGGCTGTTCCATGGGAAAGTCTGCTCTGCCCTCATCCAGTCCTTGAAAGCCAAGGTCGGCAATAATCCACACGTGCAGGAAATGCTCATATACTCATTCATTTCTGTCATTTTTTTTAATCCAGGTGTCATGGAAAGAATCTTAGGATAGAAGTCAAGAGACCTGGATTCAAGTCCCAACTCAGTTCCTATCTAGCTTTAGTACCCTGTGCAAGACATTTCTCTGGATAGAGTCTCAGTTGTCTCATCTATAAAATGGAGATAATCCCTTCTGGCCAACCTCCTTTCCAGGGCATCTGTGATTATGAAGGCCAGATAAAAGTCTGGATATAATAAAGCTTTCAAATAGAAACTCAAGGTGAATGCAAGGGATTGGTATTTGAATGCCTCAAGGGTACATAATTTCCTAGTGGTGATTTGCCCACCCCTAGCTCAGAACTCAACCCCCTAGTGCTTTGGTTGATGGCTTGAGAGTCATTGTGGTCAATATGGAATGCCTCTCTAAAGTGGTTCTAGGATACCCAACATGCAGAATTTATGCTTCAATCCTGTCTAGCTTGGCAGGACCTAGGAGCACTTATGCCTAGGTGGCACAGGCTTTGGGAACCTAGTTCACCTCTATGGCATAGTGGGTCAGCAGCAAAGGAAGTCAGTGGAGGGATTATCATTTCAGTATTGATGCTATGTATAAGCAAATTAACAATATCCTGGGTGAGGAAAAAAACAATGTAAGTAAATTCATGTTTCTGCTATGGATGGCAAGATGGCTAAGGATCCATGTGTAATCCTTACTCCGCTTTTTGGCCAGCAAATCTCTGAAGGATTTGTCAGGGCTGGTGGAATGTGACTGATTCAAAGAATGAGGGGTTTTTACTATGATGAAGAGAGGGTTTTGGAACAGCTATCTTTGGATATTCCAAATGAGATCAGGTGGGAGAAGGATTAGCCTTAGTCTATTTGGCTGCAGAGGGCAGAATTGGCAGTTTAGGGGCAACTTGCAGAGAAGCAACTTTTAGCTCGATGTAAGAAAAGCTAGTGAAACCAGCGGAGCTGTCCAGCAATGCAATGGACTGATTCTGGCAGGAGCTCAGCTCCCTCTCAGTGGAGATGTTGAAGTCGAGGCTGGATAAGACCCCTTTAGGGATAATATTGAGGTGAATTCTGTAAAGGGCTGATGCATTATGTGATCCCTAAAGTTCCTTCAGACTGTAACATTCACAGAAAGGACAAAAGACTATAGGAACAACCTCCAAGAAAAGAACTTTGTTTAATTGGGCCATCTGTACCATTTCCCTCTATCTACCTTGGTTTCCTCATTGTAACATGAAGGAGCTGGAATAAATGGCCTCTGAATTAATTTCAAGCTCAGATTGTATGATATTTCCAGTAGCTAGGTAGTCTCAACTGACATTAATGGCCAATATTTATAGCTAATGCTGAGATGAACTGGGTATTGTTCACATTAACCATGATGGAGTCGAAGGAGCTAGAGGACTAACTGGTCACCATCATGTGGAAATCCTCAGTTGAAATTAGCAGCAGCTGACATTTTTTAAAGTCCTTAAAGCTCATTTCTTTGGAACCGCATTCCAAGCCAGTGAGACAGGATGTTCATCCTCAACTTACAGGTGGGGAGACTGGGACTCCGAAGGAAGTTCATAATGGACCAGGGGCAGAACTGACCCTCAAACTCAGACCTATCTTAGATTCAGTTGATTGAGAGCCGAGAGGATCCTAGAGGTTGACTTCACTGATGAGATAATTACCCAGACTCCCAGGGTTGATAAATAGCCACTGCAGACTTGGGAGTCAGAGCCAGTGGGAGCCTAAGGGACAAAGTGGGAGGGGAAGGGCATACCAACTGCAAGCAGCCTCAGGTGCCTAGAGAGGGCCTGATTACTCCACCCTCAGCACTTTTCACCGGCCCACCAGCAGAGGTGGTAGCCCTCAGGAGGAGATGGGGAAGAACCCGAGGGAGAGAACCTCACTCCCTGCTAGAGGGGCCAAGGAAGAGTAAGCTGGAGTCCTCCCACAACACGTCCTGCTTCTCCCTACCCCCTCATTCCCCTACAGCCTTCCCTCTCAGTCACTTGTTTACGGTCGTTTTCTTGGTTGCCTCCCAAGGCTGAGAGCTCAGGCACATTACAAAACAGAAGGGAACCTCTCCCCCCAGGGGAGGTTCCCAGAGGCTGCCTGAGCTTTGTCTCAGGGGGATCAATGTCCAGCCTCCAATGCATACCAAGAGCTAAGGTGCTTGGGGCGTGGAGGGCCCAGGAGGTGAGGGCTTGGCACGGCTCAAAGCTTGGCACATGATGAGCTCCCCGACGACACCTGGAATGCCAGTCTCCTTCCCTCCCTCTCCTCCACCTGGCCAAAGTCTCCTTGCTTTCAAAGCTAGGGGCAGACTCCACCCCCTCCAGGAAGCCTTCTTGATTGCTCCATAGGGTCAGGGGATCAGAGAGCCAGAACAGAAAAGGGCCTCAGAGGCTGCTTGGTCTAAGCTGCTCAAATCACAGAGGAGTAAGGTGAAAGGGGAAGGGTGTGGAGGGACTGGTCCATCTGTATCAGCAAATTAGACATGCTAGGACCTCAGAGATCCTATAATCACAGAGTCTCTGAAGTGGGCAGACATCCAGGTCAGGCTACTTGTGTATTACCTCTAAGGGAGACAAGAGTTGTACCCATTTAGCTTTACTACCTACCCCCGAGGGTAGTCTTACCAGCTTCAAGGCAGATTCTGAGACTCAGAGTGGAGAAGTCTAGGGAAAGGGGGAGTAAATACCTGGGGAGGTCTGGACTTCTGAGGACAATGTGTTGAGGTGACCTGGGCATTCAAAGAGTTTGTTCCTTTAGTGGGCAAGGAGGGAAACAGGGAGGGAAACCCTGCTCATTCTACTCCCAGACCAAGTGTCTCTTCAACCAGCTGGGGCCATTTCATCATCATCAAGCCAGGCTCTCCACGTGCCTGCTGTTGACTCAGGCTGGTGGGCCAGGCCATAAAACTGAGAATTGTGAGCCCCATTTAATGGAGAAGAAATGGAGGCTCAGGGAGGTCACCAATGTGCTTCTTATTCTTAAAAACATCTCCACTCTAGTGAACATTTTCAGCATCTTTGTCTTCATGTTAAACACTAGAGGCAACTAACGTTAAAGTCAGAACTTAGAGCACAGAATAAAGAATGCCACTGCTATGTGTCAAAGCCTGGAGCACTGCTGTACAGAGGCATTGGACACTCTCAGATGTCTCTTCCCCCATCATCTTGCTGTAGTATACTTCTGACCCTAGGTCACATAAAACCTGGAGCTTTTGCCTCCCAGGACCATCTCACCCAAGGAACTGACTCCATGATTCAAATGGCCCAAGGACTTAAGCTTAGGGGCAGGAAAGTCCTCAGAGGTTATTTAGTCAGTCAGTCAATAAACATTTATGAAATGCCTCCTATGTGCCTGGCCCTATGCTAAGTGTGGGGGAGACAGAGAAAGGCCAAAAACAATTCCTGCTCTCAAGAACTCCATCTAAAGGGTTGGTCTGACTGCTGTCAATCCCACCCATGCATCTTTTCTCCAATATCCCCACCAAGTCTCTGCTGAGTCCCTAGGGTGAAGGGGAGCTCATTGCCTCATGAGGAAGCCCTTTGGGCACTGGGCAGTTTCACTCCAGACTTGGCCATTATTCAGAGGTGACTGGATCAGGGCAGAGGACAGAGAACCAGGAGGCTGACCACTTCCCGTCCCCTGGATACTTGCTCCTTTTCTGACTCTGTTTTTGGTTGGATCTGTCTTCCATCAGCCTAGTGGATGCTCAATTAGGGGCATCCTCTGTGAAGTTGACTCAGTGCCTTTGTTATTACTTAGAGTTTTGTGGGGTAATGAGAAGGAAAATGAGATGATCAGGTGGTGGCCCAGCAGCCTACAATCAAAGTAGCCTTGTTGGACCTTTATCACAGACTGTTGTCTAGTCAGGCTCCCTCCCCTTCCCCTTGGAAGGTAGCAGGGCACACATCATGTACTTTATCCTAAACCATAGTGACTGCTTGCCCTTAGGGTCCAGTGCTGCCATCTGGCCATGGACCTCAGATTGTCATGATCCCAGGAAAGTCACAACTGTGAATGACCCAAGGAGCTGAAGAGGGATAGGTGAGCTGCAGCATGGAATCAGGGATGATTCACTGATGAAGAATGGTGGAAGGGGCAGCAGCAGCAGCATAGATTGAGGACAAGAGGGTCTGGATAGCTAGCATGCATTGTGCTGCATTGGTGTAGAGAGGAAACCAAACCAACTCTGGAGCACTGTTCAAACCCCAGTTGGAGGGTATCAATGTGGATGACACAGAAGGAGAAGACAAAGTTGGTGGAGGGAGGATAGTGTTTAATGACATCATGTGCTCTTCTTGCTCATAGGTCGCAGGGTCCATGGATGTTGTGGGAACTGGAGAAAGCTACCCCTCCCCAGTGTAACAGGTGGAGACCCTGAAGGCTAAGGAGGCCAAAGAATAGTAGACCTAGAGGTCACTGAGACCAAGCCCTCATTTTACAGGTGAGAAAATTGAGACCTAATGGAAGGAAGAGACTATTCAAAGTCACCCAGGTAGTGAGTGGCAAAGTCAGGATTTAATCTGGGAATTTTGTCTCCCAATTCCAGTCTCTGCTGGAATGCCTTTCCCAAGTCTCCTCCATGGTAGTGCTTTCCTGATGAGATGTCTTTCTATTTAGCCTGTCTACAACTATTTTGCACTGGCTGTTTGCTGTCTCCTCATCAGACTATGAGCTCCTTGAGATCAGACATCATGTTTTCACCTTTTTTTGTATTCCCAGTCCTTAGCATGGTGGCTGGCACCATGCTTCTTATCTGACCATATGATGTTTGAAGAGGAAGGTCATTATTGACATCATCAACTGCCCATCTCCCAGCATTCCTGGCTTGCTTGGTCTTACTGATTGCCCAATGTCAGCTCCTTCAACCAGGACGGCTCCTCAGTCTTGAATCTTCCCTCCTGAATTTGTTACTGCGAGCTTCATAATCCTCAGGGCGTCATCCTTCTAAGACTAGCTCTCTTTCCTGACCCCCTCCTTCTGCAAACCTCTCAGAGTATTCAAATCCTCCAGAGAACTTATGGAGTTTGATTGCAGACCTTGGTGTCCCTCCCTGCTCTTGTCCTACCAGGCAGGGTTTAGTGTACTTGATTTCTGAAGGTTCCTTCTCCTCTGAGATTTCGTAATTCCCCCAGGCAAGGACAAGTGGCTGATTGATATATGACCTAGTCTTTATCTCCTAGTGTGGGAAAGAAGAGGTGTTAGACTGACTACCAAACTGAAGGTTTACAGAGCCATTGTGCTGATCTTATTGTTGTGTGCCTATGAAACATGAACAGTGTACCAGTGCCATGCCAGCAAACAAAATTGCTTCCATTTGAATTGTCTTAGGAAGATTCTGAAGATCAACCAGCAGGATAAAGTACCACATACTGAAGTCCTTTCTTGAACTAAAGTAGCAAGTATTCAAACTCCTCTTCAGAGAGCCCTACTCCAATGGACTGGCCATGTTGTTTGAATGCAAAATGTATGCTTGCCAAAAGGATTATTTTATGGTGAGCTCATATGCGGCAGGCGATCACATGGTGGCCAGAAGAAGCAATACAAGGACACTCTCAAGGTCTCTCTCAAGATCTTTGGAACTGATTGTGTGATATGGGAGACACTGGAACAGGACCACTCAGCCTAGCATGCCCACCTCAGAGAAGGTGCTATGTTGTATGAGCAAAGCAGAATTGAAACAACTCAAAAGAAACATTAAATGCACACATTTAGAGAATTCACCCCAAATATTTACATGGACCATTTGTGCCTGACCTGCAGTAGAGCATTCTGAGCTCACATTGATCTGAGCAGCCACTATCAGATACACTGTACCTTGACTCCAATATCTGATGTCATTGATCCTCTTCCAGTGAAGATGACACACAAGAGTGAACTACTTTCCTCTACATCCACTATAGTGACCAGTTCAGAGCCCAACCCACAACAGGTGACAGGCAAACCTCTCTGAGAGGAACGAATGGAAGTGAGTGGGTGAGAAAAAAGTGAAGGAATGGGGGAATGAATGACTTGGGAGCAGGGAGGGTACAGGGATCAGCAAGTGACGTCACTCCTCTGTGCCTCAGTTTTCTCATCTGTAAAATGAGGAGGCCTCTTTCAGTCTGATATCCTCTGAAAGTAATGGATGGAATGATGAGAAAAAAGCAAATGATTAAATAAACTTGATGAATGAATAAGGAAATTCAAGAAAAGAGTGAATTCTTTGTACAGGAGATATTGACTGAATTTAATTTAGCCATTTTGTGAGAGAATGATCAAATGAATGACCAAATGAATGAGTGAATGAATAACCAAACAAACGAATGACAGAATGACTGAATGAATGAGTGAATGAATCTGCCTTGGCCAGGGGCCTGGCCCTACTCCCCACTTTGCTTTCCTCAGACTGGAAACCCAGAGTCAGGGGAAGCCCTTCCCCTCTTGGGACCACATGGCATGCCTGGCAGAGGGTCCCAAGCCCTGCCAATATTTAGAGTCACTATCGATGGTTGATGCCCACTGACACCATCCCTATCCTTCCTCCCAACAGTCCTGAGCTAGATCAGCTGGAACTGCTCCATAAGAGGTTCTGAATAAATGCTTGAGCTCCAAGATGTCCAGGAAGGACTAGAGACAAAGGTCACCCACTAGTCCCTTGGAATATAAGTTCTCCACCAGATTCCCAGAAGAGAATCTTTGAGCCATGGCTCAGGGCTGCTATCGGTGACTTCTCTGGGCCAGGAGAAATTCTGTGCCTCATCTGGGCAAGATCTCTCTTTAAAGGATCCCTGAGAATGCACGGGAGAGTGACCAGAAGTCCGAACCCCAGCTGCATCTGCTCACTTAGCCTTGTTCACTCGACTTCTCTCTCACCACCTTCTTGCTCCCTGGGATCTGAGGCCCCAGGACTGGGGCCTGGGTGCTGCCATGGGCAATGCTGTGTACTGCATTCTCAAATCAGTGGTAATCCAGACAGATTTGAAGGGCCCACCCAGCTCCATAACCCTGGGATTGGTCATTTTTTTGTCTATGGGCTTTGGAAACAGCTTCTTCTCTATGGGGGGAAGGGAGCAGCAGGTAGGGGTTGGGTTCCATGGTGTCCAGAGGAGAGGAATGTGCTGGTATAGAGCAAGCTTGGGACTGAATTACAGAACTGACTCCAGAATCCCAGCATCCCCTCATCCCTCTATGATGTTGGATGGGCTCCTTGTAAGTCTTACTGTCCTCATCTATGAAATGGTGAGACAGGCTCAGACACCTCTGGGTCCTTTCCAGCCTTGGCTCTCAGACCCATTCTGAGCAGAAATTGTTCCTCTGGGAGATCTATGTCTCTACTTGGGAAGTTCAGGGATAGGGAGCTCACTCCATAGCAAGACGCTTGTACCACTTCTGGAAACCCGAGTTAGATTGTTTTCTTCTATCAAGCCAGAATCTTCAGTTTTTACCCAAGGCAATCCATTCTCCTTTCTGTGGGCCACAGATCACGGATGAGCTCATCTAGTTGGGACAGTCTCTTCAGTCTGTGAGAGATGAGCGATGAGTGACTGAGTCAGAACCTCCTTTTCTGAGTTTTCCCTTTTCCAACTCTCTGTCAGGCTTCTCTTCCTTGCCTTACACCCTAGTCACTGGGCATCCCCTGAAAGGCAGCCTGGTATACAGTGCCAACAATTCCAGTCCTTCCACCTTGAACAAGTCACCTGCCTCACAGAATCTCTTTCTTCTCATCTGGAAAATGGAGGTAGTGAGCCCTACCCTGTCACTCTCCCAGAGGAGCCAAGGGGGTCCTATCCAATGAGGGTATTCTCTAAGTCAGTCCTCAGAAAAATGATGCGGAACAGAGAAGGCTGTGCTGGGGATAGAGGGTATTCTTTGGGATTTGACTTTATGCCTCCCTTCTCTCCCACTCTCCCCCTGCCATCTCCCCTAGCCTGACTGCTCCCTAGATAGGGCCTGCCTCAGCTGGGTCAGCTTCTCTCTCCCAGGAGGATTTAAATGTTAAGGTGGAACTGTCATTGGGGAAATAAAGTCTTGATCACCTGGGAAAAGATCTCTGAGAGCAGATGGGGAAGGGAAGAGACCTGAGCAGCCAAGCCAACCTTGGCCCAGTCCCTGAGCCTCCATTTCCCTCTCTGTATATATGAATGATTCACAAAGCTTCTCTGGGCATTCAAATCCTGGTCTCTGAATTTCATTCTAGCTTGAGCATCCTGTGTTCTTTCCTGATCCCTTATGGGTTGTGGCCTCCATTACAATGTGAAGTCTTTGTAAGTAGAGACCATCCTGTGTGCCTGCTTTTGCCTTTAGTGCCTTGCCTAACATATAATGAGCACTTAATGTTTTTTCTTTCTATCTTTCTTTCTTCCTTTTCTTTCTATGTCTTTATCATCTATCATCCATCCATCTAGTGATGCTCCAAGGCCCCTCCCAACTCTGCCATTCTCTGTTTTAAGGTTCTGACATTTTGTGTTCTTAGACCCTCACCAACTTTGACGTGCCATGTTCTATGTTCTAGGTCCCAGGCCACTTGAAGAATCAGATTCTTCAATTTGTGATTCTGGGAGAGTTGGTGGGGGGCACCTTCTCAGCATTCCCCATGTGGCTACCTCTTCCATGTCTGTTTGAGGCCAGGCCACCTTGCCCGGGTTGCAGTGACAGCAGTCACCAGCCAAGAGGGACTGGCCCCTGGTGGGAAAACAGGGCTGGGCAGAGAGCAATGGGGCTCCCTGCTTCTCCCACATACCAGGCATTTTTCCCGGTAACCGATCACTCCTGTTCACAGTATCACTTAAGGGGCCCAACCATCCCCAATCCCCAGGGCCAGGAGCTATTCTGCCAAGGTATTAGGTGGTTTGGGTTTCAGCCTTGGTGCAGGGCATAGCCTGAGGAGGAGGGTGAGACAGAGGCTGGTTTGCTTTGTGTTTGGCCTCCCCCACCCCCCAGCCCTTGGTCAGGGCAAGGGAGCAAGCTCTCAGTTCTCAGGGAGGGGCCTCAAATTTTCCACTTGCTTCTCCTCTCTTTCTGCCTGCTTCCTTTTCCAACCTTTCCTTTTCCCAAGGCTAAGAAAATCCCCCAGGGCATTTAGGCTTCTGGTGGATGAATAGGAAACCTTGAGGGATCCAATGTGGAATATTTAGAGAGGACTAGGTGAACAGGGGAAGATGTTATTGGGGCCCCAGTAGACTGGGATGATTTAGAGCTGGAGAAGGGTCCTAGAGAACAACTGCCTTAGTGTTATGCTTAATTTGTCCTTAGAGAGTGTATTCATCCTTCGTTGTCGAAGAAGACCATGCCATCAGAGAAAGAATGACATGACTTGTACTTGACTTTGTTTTGAATAAG